>JARQOC010000003.1:178138045-178875545 GCA_033576535.1 Allobates femoralis
AGGATATTTTCATAAATGGAAAACCTTTTATTAACTTCTTAGCTCCCCTCACAGCTCCTCTACGCGTTTCAACTGTATAAAACAATCTTCATAAGGTGGTGTCACATACCGCCGGCGGCGGAGGCTGTTAAACCGGGTTGTGCAGGACTTGCACAACCCGATAAGGTGAGTGGCCACCTACCCACGCCACTTAGACGTTTTTAATAAGGGGATCCTACACATTTGTGCCCCTTTTCCTTTTTGTTTTACATCGGCGTTTACTTGCGGCCTCCACCCCCTCAGCGCTCCGTAGCCCGCGCTGTTCTATAAGATGCCGGGCATGCGCAGTGCGCTTGCCGACAACTTCCTGGAGTGTCGGCGCGTGCGCAGTGCGCCTGCCCCGCAGTGGATTATTCATCATCCTCATTGCGGGGCGGCACATCGTGCGAATGCGCATTTGCAGCGCTCCTAAGGTCCCACCTCTGACTGCCTCTCTCTTCCTACCTCAAAGAGCCGAGTCCTCAGTTTCATTTTCTATTTTGGGACCCGACTATTTGAGGTGGGGAGGCGCATGCCCGGCAACTTATAGAACAGCGCAGGCGCGGGCTACAAAGCGCTGAAGGGGTGGAGGTCACAAGCAAACGCCGAGGCAGAGGGGTGATTGACAAGAAAGGGGCGGCACAGAGATGCAGGAAACCCCGCCTCCCGGTCATTGGTCTTGGTAACTGACAAATTTTATATAAGTGCATATTTCAGTGTATATAGGGCAGCTAAATACTATATACACCATCTCTGAATGCAGCCTTAGCGCTGCAGAGGGTGGATAGGTTAGCTTTTGATGTCCGGGGGGACATCTTTGGGGAAGGCGAGTCTGCAAACAAATCATGGAGATTTTTGATCAAGTCACAAATAATGAATGACCCATACTAATCTATGGGTCCATCAGAAAAGGAAATCACAGACCGCACACGGAGGAGGGAACCACTGGAATGGCAACCGGGAAAAATGACTGGTGACACACGGACCAAACATTGATCCTGCAGACTGACGGACAGCAGAATACTTTTCCATGTGAAATCACTCCACTCGCTGTTAGACACCCAAAGTCCACAAAACACTCCTGGAAAAAAAGCATGAACTGCCCCTGAAAAAAGGGTATTTTTCAAACCACCTGATAGAGGTAACAAGGCCCTCCTGAATCAATATATCTTCCAAACAAACCCAAAGGAGTCAGGCCAAATCAATTGCAATTAGTTATTTATTTTGAAAAAAGGGGTATAAATGAGGCCTAAAAGATCTCTAATCAGGACTAGAGGAGGAATCCATCCTCAGCCGAGCATCAGTCATGTGCCCACACACCAGGTGGTTGTTGGTCTATAGTCACTTGGCACCTACAGGGGTCAGCTGTCATTACACGAGGGGCTGCCTATGAGGGATGACACCTTTCATTAAAGCTCTGTAACTGCACTACATTATCAAAGCCTGATGAGTGCCCTATTGCTAGATCACAATTAGTGAGTGCACCCAGGGCATCCAGTCCAACAGTACCAGGATGGCAGCCAGGACAAATCCTCTGCTACTCACAGTCCAAAAGTGGCACAGGCCAGGAGGTCACAAATTAAAATGTATATTGTGCCCCCCAAGGTATGAAGACCCGGTGAAGCACCAGGTACCCTTAAGACAGAAGCAAGGTAGAGCACCAGACATCACAGGGGCAGACGGGAGCCAAGCAGAGCGTCAGACACACCTGGAACCTCATGGGCATCAGAGGCAATGCAGAGCATCTGACACCCCAGGGGTGGGCAGACACCATGCAGAGCGTCAGGAACAGCCCCTGGCACCCCATGGGCAGGCAGAGACCATGCAGATCGTTGGGCACAGTGCCTGGCACCTCAGGAGTATCAGAGGCCATACAGAGCGTAGGGCACAGCGCCTGGCACCACAGGAGCGGGCAGAGACAATACAGAGCATCAGGTACAGTGCCTGGCACCACAGGGGCATCAGAGGCCATGCAGAGCGTAGGGCACAGCGCCTGGCACCACAGGAGCGGGCAGAGACAATGCAGAGCATCAGGCACAGCACCTAGCACCACAGGGGCATCAGAAACAATACAGAGCTTCAGGCACAGCACCTGGCATCACAGGGGCATCAGAAGAAATGCAGAGCGTTGGGCACAGCGCCTGGCACCACAGGGGCATCAGAGGCCATGAAGAGCCTCAGGCACAGCACCTGGCACCACAGGGGCATCAGAGGACATGAAGAGCATCAGGCACAGCACCTGGCACCACAGGGGCATCAGAAACAATACAGAGCATCAGGCACAGCGCCTGGCACCACAGGGGCATCAGAGGCCATGAAGAGCATCAGGCACAGTGCCTGGCACCACAGGGGCATCAGAAACAGTACAGAGCATCAGGCACAGCACCTGGCACCACAGGGGCATCAGAGGCCATGAAGAGCATCAGGCACAGCGCCTGGCACCACAGGGGCATCAGAGGCAATGAAGAGCATCAGGCACAGCGCCTGGCACCACAGGGGCATCAGAGGCAATGAAGAGCATCAGGCACAGTGCCTGGCACCACAGGGGCATCAGAGGCCATGCAGAGCATCAGGCACAGCACCTGGCACCACAGGGGCATCAGAGGCCATGCAGAGCATCAGGCACAGCACCTGGCACCACAGGGGCATCAGAGGCCATGCAGAGCATCAGGCACAGTGCCTGGCACCACAGGGGCATAAGAGGCCATGAAGAGCATCAGGCACAGTGCCTGGCACCACAGGGGCATCAGAAACAATACAGAGCATCAGGCACAGCGCCTGGCACCACAGGGGCATCAGAGGCCATGCAGAGCATCAGGCACAGTGCCTGGCACCACAGGGGCATCAGAGGCCATGCAGAGCATCAGGCACAGTGCCTTGCACCACAGGGGCATCAGAAACAATACAGAGCATCAGGCACAGCGCCTGGCACCACAGGGGCATCAGAGGCCATGCAGAGCATCAGGCACAGTGCCTGGCACCACAGGGGCATCAGAGGCCATGCAGAGCATCAGGCACAGCGCCTGGCACCACAGGGGCATCAGAGGCCATGCAGAGCATCAGGCACAGTGCCTGGCACCACAGGGGCATCAGCATGCGGCATCAGGACAGGCTGGCACAGGGCATCAGAGCCATGAAGAGCATCAGGCACAGCGCCTGGCACCACAGGGGCATCAGAGGCCATGCAGAGCATCAGGCACAGTGCCTGGCACCACAGGGGCATCAGAGGCCATGAAGAGCATCAGGCACAGCGCCTGGCACCACAGGGGCATCAGAGGCCATGCAGAGCATCAGGCACAGTGCCTGGCACCACAGGGGCATCAGAGGTCATGAAGAGCATCAGGCACAGCACCTGGCACCACAGGGGCATCAGAGGCCATGCAGAGCATCAGGCACAGTGCCTGGCACCACAGGGCATCAGAAACAATACAGAGCATCAGGCACAGCGCCTGGCACCACAGGGGCATCAGAGGCCATGAAGAGCATCAGGCACAGTGCCTGGCACCACAGGGGCAATGGAGGCCATGCAGAGCACTATAGTGTGGGCAGAGCACAGCCCTGCAGGAGACACTGCATTATAGTATCAGAGGTGGTGGGAGGTGCAGGGTGGTCAGCTGATCAGTGCCCCACACACACAGGTGCACCCTCCGCCTACCTGTTGCACACACAGGAGTTCAGTAATGGCCGCCTGCGTCCTCTTACCTGTGGATGGCGCCTGTCCCTCCCCACGGTCTGTGCTCCGGGCTCCCTATCACCCGCCGCTCCTCTCCGCCCAGCTGAATGACCCCACACCCGCACCAAAACTTCCAACACCACCCGGAAGTGCAGCCGCTTAGCGGCCTCTCCTGCCCCAGCTCTCAGCTCTATGATCCGGATTCTCAGCTGAAGTCACTGCCTGTAACGTGTCGTCCTCTACAAAGATGGCGGCGATAGCCTCGCTGGAGGAGTTGGCGCCCTCTGTTGCTCGGAGGAGGAATCGCTGGATGAAGGCGCCGTGTCTGAGTCTTCACTGATGAGTTCAGGAAAGAATCATCTATCATTTACCGTTACACGTCGCAACATTGCATGCAATTTGCTGGTTGCAGTGAAATCATGGACACATTGTTCTATTTTCTTGCTGTGTACAAATGGAACAATGTGTCCATGATTTCACTGCAACCAGCAAATTGCCTGTGAAATTGCATGCAGTGTTGCGACGTGTAACGGTACCTTTAGTCCTACAAGCAATGCAGCCCCCCGATATCAATTTTTTTCTATGTGCAGCCCACCAACCCAACCGAGTTTGAGACCCCTGGTCTATAGTATACGGGGTCCAAGGATCCATTCACCAGCACTGAAACAATACGGTTGAGTTCTAGCCATCCATTTTTGAACTTGCATAAGATATGAGGCATTAACCTGACAATTTGGGAGTGTAAGGGCGAGTAACAGAGCGGTGGCATGAGGGATGAGGGGCCCCTGCCTGCTAGGCCTATACATGTTACTGACCTCTGAATCATTCTTTCGCAGAGTCCATGAGCTAATACTTGTGCATCTGAGTGTGTGAACGTAAAATGTATTGGAGTCTGATGAGGATGAGCTCATGATAAGTATATTTCTGACCACGACAATTATTGGTATTGACATTGAGTAATTGTGCCACCTGAGTCAGAGCCTAAAATATATGTTTCTGGGGATCCCAGCCTACATTACATTTTTGCCATTAGTAAATTGAAGCAATCATTGTAGCATTAGATGTCTGGCACTATCAATTTGTATTACATTTATGCTGGAGACTCTTCTTGTGGTGTCTTTGTGTGATTTTGTGAATTCATCAGGGCTCTCTGAGCACTATGCCTACACCTGTCACTCATATCACTGTTCCTGATCAATGCTTGAAATACGGCTAGGCCTTGTCCTATGCATCCATTATGCACAATGATGAAAATATTTTAACTGTGGAAATAGCACTTTTCCTGATGTCTGTCCTAATTTGAGCTGTTTTGCAACTTTTGGCCACTTTGAGATTTGATTTTGCCTTCCATTGATTTAATGGGATTTGGAGTTCTATGAAGTTTGTAAACAATTCGGGATCATTGCTCATTCAGGACCGAACCTGAACTTCAAAGATTCGCTCATCTCTATTTTCATACCTTGCATGCGCAACTTTGCATAGCGCTGCAATACACCGGCTTTCCTAAAGCATGTTATTATGCCCACAGGTGTGTGATAACCTGCTAATTGGGCCGACTAGTCGCGGAATGAACGCACCCTAGACTAGTCAAAGTCCAAATTTGCATCTCATGACTGGTCTTTAGAAATACTTTTTCTATAGATCTGGTTATGTGTGTTCCTACATAGAGGGACTGTTAGGCAGGGATTATAGTATGTGCACAGAACTACTTACAGATCTCGGGGAACAGAGGATATGACAGGTTCCCTTTAATTCTGCTTAATATTTAGTGACACAATTAATATAAAATCATCACTGGACACTGTTTTGAGATTTGCCCCCTTAAGGTTTATTCGGTTCTGTCTATTGTACATTCATGAGGGTTGATGAGGAAGTTCAGGGCTTGAGATCTGACTTTATTAAGGGGAGACATCTCCATCAGTTAGGCAGGGAATATAGTTATGTGCATAGGACTACTCAAGGTTCAATGGAAACAGAAAACCTGACAGGTTCCCTTTAATTCTGCTCAATATTAAGTGATACAGTTACTATAAAATCATCACTGGACACAGAGATTTGAGTTTTGCCCCCTCAGATTTTTTCGGTTCATTCATGAGGGTTGATGAGAAAGTACAATACTTGAGATGTGACTTCATTAACATCATGAAGCAATCACTGATCTCAGGGAGACCAGTCAAGGAAACACTGCGGGCAGCCGGCTAAAGCGCTCAAACACAGTGAAATCCGTGTTTGAGACGCCTAAACGAGGCTCCACGAACTCTATTTACATATATGTATTTCCCAGGGGACAATCCCCCTGGGAAATACAAATATGCAGATAGAGTCTGTAGAGCCTCATTTAGGAGTCTCAAACATGGGACCAACCAACACCAAAACCAGGTATCAATCCACAGACAGCTGGAATACCAAAATCAGGTATTCAGCTCGGTAGCTGTTTCGGGGTTTTGCCCCTCATCAGTGTGGAGTATGATTCTGGCTAGGTGGGACTTAGCCTTGGGGTGCTTTTTTTTTTTTTTTTTTTTTTTTTTCTTTTTTCTTTTTTTTCTCAATATTCACATATTCACTGTGGGGGCTTCTTTTTTTTTTTTTCTTTTTTCTTTTTTTCTCAATATTCACATATTCACTGTGAGGGCTTCTTTTTTTTCTTTTTTCTTTTTTTCTCAATATTCACATATTCACTGTGGGGGCTTTTTTTTTTTTTTTTTTTCTTTTTTCTCAATATTCACTGTGGGGAGACCTCTCTTCATGCCGTCCGTTGTTCATCTCTATTGTCTGACGTGGCAGCGTCTGCGTCTATGAACTGCAATGAGAAAACATGAGTTAATATTCTGCCAACAAACTATACATAGAGATGCTAGATGTGGCATATATATTTGCCTGTTCTACGGGCACGGCATTTTTGGGGGCTCCTCCAGGTTCTGCGTCGTCTCCTGGGTCCGCTATGTTCTTCCCTCATTCTTGAAGGTACTGTTGTTTCTTTTCTTGACAGACCAGGAGACAGATGATGAATGATGGCTGCTGGGCTCTGGAGGGAGTTTTATAGCCACAGACTGTTGTGACCTCATAAAGCAATGACAGAGCAAGCGGGTGTGGCTGGATGACCTAAGTGATCTGTAAACTTTTCATGAAGCCGTGATGTCATCGCACTTCTGAACATTCTATTTGGAATCCTGCATTCATCAGCCTCATTCAGCTCCGGCTCCTAAGAAAAACAACATTACAATATCAACATGGCGTCTAGAAGGAGTTATAGAAGCGCGACTGAGGATCAGGAGGAGGGGTCACCGTCGTCACCACGTGACCCATAGAATAGGTAAAGAAATAAAACGACACAAAATAGGAGGAAAAATGTTTAGACAGAATGGATCTGAGGGATAACCAATATGGCTGCTGATAAACACCGATCCTCTCCATTCTACTCAGCTGCTAACTTGGGAGACTTTGGGGAAGGCTAGAAGTGAGCTCTTTATCTAGAAAGGCAGTCCTGTTGATGGTTATCTTATTTTTGGCTAAAACCACTGTGGAACATCCATATTAGGATAGTATATGATCCTATTGGGTGGAGTATGACACTAGCATTACCGTTTAGGTGTTCATTGGCTGCTTCTCTCATGGCTCCACCCCCTCAGAGCCTCATTTGTCAAAACAACAAACTTGTTGCCCACATCAACCAATGCAGTAGTCCAAGCAAAGCCAGGGGTTTATTGCCAAATGAAAAATAAGCAATATTTTAAAGCCAACAATCTTGATGGTTAAGGACTAACCCCCAAAACACACTTTGGGTTTGCTCCATCTGTCCTGACAAAAGGTGACTGTTAGTAAATAGGCTAAGGAGGGTGGAGGAGGACACAGGGATTCTCTTTTTGGCTATCTTTGACATGATCATGCCATACCTCATTGTCAGATTTAGCAGCAGAACTGGTCTTGTTGCCCATAGCAACCATCAACAATGTAACTTTCCGAGCTGCATTAGGAGCAAAACCTGAGCTGTGATTGGTTGCTACAGGCAACAAAGTTATCCTAAATCAGCCCGGTGACTGACTGTGTCCTCTGCGGTGCGCTCCTTTCAGGGAACAACAGAATATTTATCATTTTGGGATATTTCTAGATTTTGAGTAGGAATGATCTAGAGGCAGAATCTGACGTATTTTTCTGTTTGCCGTTCACAGACGCAGGAATCGCCGGCTGAGAAGTGAGAAGGGGACGTCTCCCGCCAGCGATGGCTCCGAACAAATCATCCACCTGTGATCAATGTATCAGAATAAAAATAATCATTAATCATCGTTAAGTGGCCGGAGATAATAAATGACAAATGCAGCAGAACTTGGTTCCCGTGATTTCATGACGCGGCGTTTTCTAACTTCTATTCAGGCTGAATTCCCCCAACAGATATGCTGGGACTTGTAGTGTCTATACACATCTATACTATGTTACAAGTCCAGTAACAGAGTAATATGTTATATCATAATATATACATATACAGTATCTCACAAAAGTGAGTACACCCCTCACATTTTTGTAAATAATTCTATCTTTTCTGAAGATCTGACCCTTTGATACAATGTACAGTAGTCAGTGTGCAGCTTGTGGTGTCGCCTACATAACTCAACACAGCCATTAATGTCTAAACCACTGGAAATAAAAATGAGTACACCCCTAAGGGTACCTTTACATACCGCCACAGCGGCTAGCAACAGGTATCCACTGCACATGCACGCGCACGTTTTTAACGGTGGATACCGATCGCCGATGCCGCATATACACGCCGCCACAACTTGCTCCACTGAAGGCATCTTTGTTCCCCGGAAATGCCGACGGGTGCCGCGGCTTATTCCCTGTAGAATACCTTCGCTACTTCACACGCCGCTACCACAAAGGAATATGGGCGTACATATTTCGCGCCGTAAGTACATAGGCGTAACAGAGTTGTGTATTCCGTGATGCACAAGCATTGATTGGACAATGCAATAGTGTCATGATTGGCCAGCCTGCGCAGGAAGGCTGCCTAATACATGACGCCATTGCAATTGTGGACTGTGAATGGATAGCTCTTTAAATATGGCGTCCTGTGAAGGGACAGCCAATCGTAACGCAGGAGCCTCCACCAATGATCGCTGATGGGGCGCGGTATCCATGACGCCGTGGCACGCCCCTGGGAATTCGCTAGGCCACGCAAATACCTTGCCTGTGCCCCGATTACACGCCACCACCATAGGTATTGTGCCTTCCTGTTTTTGAGCACGGCTCAGACACAGGTATTCGAAGGAACTGTAGGACACCGGGAGGAATTTCCCTATTTACATGCCGCCATTTCGTAGTAATTTCATGGCAACAGGCACAATTGTCCCCAGTGCCTGGCAGTTTCTGCCTTCCTGTGGCGGCGTGTAAAGGTACCCTAAGGGAAAAAGGACAAATTTTGCTAAAATATTTTGTGTGGCCACCATTATTTACCAGCACGACCTTAACTCTCTTGGACCTGGAGGTCACTAGATCTTCACAGGATTCGCTGGATCCTCTTCATCCTTCATAATGACGAAGATGGTGGATGTACTGTAGAGACCTCGCGCTCTTCCACCTTCTT
Organism: Allobates femoralis; assembly: GCA_033576535.1. Classification (NCBI taxonomy): domain Eukaryota; kingdom Metazoa; phylum Chordata; class Amphibia; order Anura; family Aromobatidae; genus Allobates; species Allobates femoralis. Next base: position 178,147,318 of record JARQOC010000003.1, read on the forward strand.
TTTGAGAAGGCAGCATAGATGCTCCATAGGGTTCAGGTCTGAAGATGCTCGGCCAGTCCAGCACCTTCACCCTCAGTGTCTTTCGCAGTGATCTCCACCATTAACCCCCTCCATCCTGCGTTGACCACCGAGCCTCCATGCTGCGCTGACCACCTCATTCCCGGTTCAAGCTTCCATCAACGATGGGTGAGACCGGGGGAGACCGGAAGGGGGTGTGTAGGTGTGTGTCTTTGTGTGTAGATCTGTGTGTGTGTCCAATTAGCTGCCCCCCCGCATCCCGCCGCCGCACCGATCCTCGCCCTCCGATGTGATAGCATCAGGCACTCATCTAGTATATATATATCCTCCTTGAGGCTGTCTTGGGCTAATTATGTTATACGAGGCTATGCTGTAAACAGCACCCCCATAAACAGCACAGTACCCCCATATACAGAACAGCACCCCCATAAACTGCACAGTACTCCCATATACAGCACAGAAACCCAATATACAGTACAGCACCCCGATATACAGCAGAGCCCCCCACATACAGCACCCCAGCCCAATATTCAGCACCCCCACATACAGCAGACCCCCGCCAGATACAGCAGAGCTCCCCATATACAGCAGAGCCCTATATATAGCAGAGCTCCCCTATATACAGCACTGCAGCTCCATGTACAGCAGACCCCCCCATATACAGTACCCCAGCCCTACATACAGCAGAGTCCCCCACATACAGCAGAGCTTTCCTTAGTACTGACTGTGTCTCAATAAACTTCTCACTCTGAAGCAAAAGAAACCCTTATACGTGTGCTTTGATTCTATCGTCTATAGCAGGGGTTTCAAACTCGCGGCCCCCGGGCCGCAAGCGGCCCGCCACGCTCCTTACTGCGGCCCGGGGCACCATGAAAGAAAAATGCATGCCCCGGGCCATTATATATGCAGCCGCCGCGGTACCGCTTTACTGTGACAGGTACCGCCGGCTCAGCTCACACAAGCGCCTTCGCGCCTGTACATTCACGGAAGCAGGCGGCCGGCGGACCAAGCCGCCTGTGACGTCACAGGAGGCTTCTGATTGGTCCGCCGGCCGCCTGCTTCTGTGAATGTACAGGCGCGAAGGCGCTTGTGTGAGCTGAGCCGGCGGTACCTGTCACAGTAGTCACAGTAAAGCGGTACCGCGGCGGCTGCATATATAATGGCCCGTGGGCATCAGGTGTGTATGAGTGAGTGTTAGAGAGAGAGTGTGAGTATGTGTGAGTGTATATGTGAGTGAGTGTGTATATGTATAATAGTGAGTGTATTTGTGTGTATAATAGTGTGTATGTGTATAATAGTGAGTGTATTTGTGTGTATATGTGAGTGATGTGTATGTGTATATGTGTGAGTATTTGTGTGTATATGTGAGTGAGTGTGTATGTGTATAATAGTAAGTGTATTTGTGTGTATAATAGTGTGTATGTGTATAATAGTGAGTGTATTTGTGTGTGTATAATAGTGTGTATGTGTATAATAGTGAGTGTATTTGTGTGTGTATATTAGTGTGTATGTGTATAATAGTGAGTGTATTTGTGTGTGTATAATAGTGTGTATGTGTATAATAGTGAGTGTATTTGTGTGTATAATAGTGTGTATGTGTATAATAGTGAGTGTATTTGTGTGTATAATAGTGTGTATGTGTATAATAGTGAGTGTATTTGTGTGTATAATAGTGTGTATGTGTATAATAGTGAGTGTATTTGTGTGTATAATAGTGTGTATGTGTATAATAGTGAGTGTATTTGTGTGTATAATAGTGTGTATGTGTATAATAGTGAGTGTATTTGTGTGTATAATAGTGTGTATGTGTATAATAGTGAGTGTATTTGTGTGTATAATAGTGTGTATGTGTATAATAGTGAGTGTATTTGTGTGTATATGTGAGTGAGTGTGTATGTGTATAATAGTGAGTGTATTTGTGTGTATATGTGTGAGTATTTGTGTATGTGTATAATAGTGAGTGTATTTGTGTGTATATGTGTGAGTATTTGTGTATGTGTATAATAGTGAGTGTATTTGTGTGTATATATGTGAGTATTTGTGTGTATATGTGAGTGAGTGTGTATGTGTATAATAGTGAGTGTATTTGTGTGGATAATAGTGTGTATGTGTATAATAGTGAGTGTATTTGTGTGTATATGTGTGAGTATTTGTGTGTATATGTGAGTGAGTGTGTATGTGTATAATAGTGAGTGTATTTGTGTGTATAATAGTATGTATGTGTATAATAGTGAGTGTATTTGTGTGTATAATAGTATGTATGTGTATAATAGTGAGTGTATTTGTGTGTATAATAGTGTGTATGTGTATAATAGTGAGTGTATTTGTGTGTATATGTGAGTGTGTATGTGTATAATAGTGAGTGTATTTGTGTGTATAATAGTATGTATGTGTATAATAGTGAGTGTATTTGTGTGTATAATAGTGTGTATGTGTATAATAGTGAGTGTATTTGTGTGTATATGTGAGTGTGTATGTGTATAATAGTGAGTGTATTTGTGTGTATATGTGAATGAGTGTGTATGTGTATATGTGTGAGTGTATTTGTGTGTATATGTGTGAGTATTTGTGTGTATATGTGAGTGAGTGTGTGTATTTGTGTGTATATGTGAGTGAGTGTATATGTGTGAGAGTGTATATGTGTGTGCGTGTATATTTGTATGTGAGTGTGTATATGTGTGTGAGTGTATGTATATGTGTGAGTGTATTCCTGCGCCGCCTGAGCGGCAAATCGCCGGCGGCCTGGTGCCGGGTGCAGGCTGGTGCCACGTGCTGGCTGGTGCCGGCTGCCGGGTGCAGGCTGGTGCAACTTTGCTGGCTGGTGCCGGCTGCCGGGTGCAGGCTGGTGCCGGGCTGCTGCCAGCAAGCGGAAGAAGACTGGGAGCCACAGAGGAAGAAGCTGCCGGAATGAGAAGAGTGGAGTCAGGTAAGGCGCTGTTACAGCCGAAGATAGCAGCCTGGGGGGGAAGGGGAACGTGATCGCTGAAAGTGCCTAGGGCGGCAGGAACTCCAGATATGTGTGTCAATGTGTGAGTGTGTATGTGTTTGTGTGAATATGTCTGAGGATGTATGTATGTGAGTGTGTGTGAATGTGCGGGTGTGTATATATGGGCTTGTCCACACACCTGTGCTCTCAGTATTTAGCGCTTCTGCGCTAAATACTTAGGCTTTGACAGAGAAGCGCAGGTGCGTGTATGCGGCCGCTTTCAGCAGACGCTGTCCCTGGTTACCCGATGTGTATCGTGGTAACCAGTTTATACAGCAGGCTGCATAGTGTGCGTTATCCCGGGCGCACAAGGAAACGCTGCTTGCAGTGTTTCCCTGTGCGCTCTGGATAAGCGCACACTATGCAGCCTGCTGTATGAACTGGTTACCACAATACACATCGGGTAACCAGGGACAGCGTCTGCTGAAAGCGGCCGCATACACGCACCTGCGCTTCTCTGTCAAAGCCTAAGTATTTAGCGCAGAAGCGCTAAATACGGAAAGCGCAGGTGTGTGGACAAGCCCTATGTGTGTGTGTGAGCGAGAGAACAAAACGAACAGAGACCAGGACATTACTACAAGATGACAAGGGAGGGAACATTACTAAAAGATGGGGACATTACTACAAGAGGAGGACCAGGATGGGGGACATTAATATAGGATGGGGACCAGGATGGGGACATTACTACAAGATGGAGACCAGGGTGGGGACATTACTACAAGAGGACCAGGATGGGGACATTACTACATGATGAGGATCAGTTTGGGGGACATTACTACAAGAAGGTGATCAGGATGGGGACATTACTACATGATGAGGATCAGTTTGGGGGACATTAATATACAATGAGGACCAGTATGGGGACATTACTACAAGATGGAGACCAGGTTGGGGACACTACTACAAGAAGATCATAATTTGTACTTTACTAGATTGAGCAAAAAATTCTGGTATTGCTAAAATGTCACTTAGGGTACCGTCAGGGCCGGCATTAGGGGGGAGCAGACTGGGCAGTTGCCTAGGGCCCCCACTCTCTTAGGGGCCCCCAAAGGAGCTGAACTGAAAATAGCAATAAAACAGTGAAAAAAATGTAAAAATACACATATTTGGTATCGCTGCGTTCGTAAGAATCTAAGCTATCAATATATGAAGTAAATTAATCCAATTGGTAAATGGCGTAATGGGAAAAAAAAAAAACGCCAGAATTATGTTTTTTAGGCCACCACGTTGTTACAATAAAATGCAATAAAAGGCGATCAAAATGTTGTATCTGACTCAAAATGGTATCAGTAAAAATGTCAGCTCAGGGCACATAAAGTAACCCCTCACATAGCCCTTTATCTTCAAAAATTAAAACATCATGGGTCTCGGAAAATAAAAAAAATATATTTTTTTTTTTTACAAATTTCAGTTTTTTTTTTTTATGATTGAAATAAAAATGACGTTCAGTATGTTCTTATTCTGACCTAGATAATCAACTTATGAAGTCACTCTTACCATATAACTACGGCCTGTTCCACATCTAAGGTTGGTGTGCGTTTTGCTAAATTTGCCTTTCTAGCCGATTTTACCGCTAAAAACGCATTAAAAGCGCTAGCGTTTTTTCCCCCATTGATTTCAATGGGAACACATGCATTTTTGCGAACGCAGCACAAAACGTCTTCCCGATGTTTTGGGCAGCGTTTTTGCATGTGTTTCCATTAAAATCAATGGGAACAAAAACGCATGCGTTTTGATGCGTTTTTGCGGTAAAAACGCATGGAAATGCAAATTGAGCAAAATGCAGCAAAGCGTTAGATGTGAAAGGGGCCTGAGCATTTAGGGCCCACTTTAACCTTTTGCCTAGGGCCCCACTTTGCCTAAAACCGGCCCTGCATTTGTGGTCGGTCTTTTGACACCTTGTGATCTCGAATTGATATGGATTTATTTTATAGGTTAATGATGAATATTATTCACTGTTAAAAGAAAACAGCAGATTTGAAGATTTTCATTGACATCAAATTCCCCCCAAAATGCCATAAAAAGTCATTGATGTGTTGTATGGAGTGAATGCAAACTCCTCATAATCAGGGACAGGTACAGTGCCGGCTCAGGACGCTGACACCTATATATATAGGGGTTTTATTTTTACAAATTTGAGAATTAGTTTTGCTGTGACCTGCTCCAGATTATACCTGTCCCTTTAAGTGCCAATATGGCTGAAGACTTGTAACCCTGGATCCTTGCTGTCCGGATTTACTCGTGCTTCTTTACAGGGGTGCACCTAGCCGCTCTGCTGCCTGAGGTGAACCTTAAAACGGCGCCCCCCCCCCAAACACAAGGACGTCAGCACCATCACACGCACATGCAAGAGTCACTTAGAAGAATCCAGAATAAGGATCATTGATGGCAATGGCAGCTTGGCACAAGCTACAGTCAGACTATGGTGGCTGCAGCCTTATAGCACAGGAGGCAGCACTGATTGCCACCTATTATCTATGGCACACACCTACAAAACTCTGGGCAGCTCCAATGTGATCACTGCCTGGCACTGACTAGTCAGACATGTCACCATGCGGCACCGTCCACACATACAACAACCTGCATCAACAAGCCGCCACTGCACTAAGCTGGTAAAATGGCACTTCTCCTCCAACAGACCACGCCTCCTCCTGAAACACTTAGCCAATCATAAGCGCCGCGCACGGGGCTGTCTGGAGCTAATACCCCGTTTCCCTGAAAATAAGACACTGTCTTTCATTAATTGTTGCCCCCAAAGAAGCGCGATGTTTCTTATTTTCAGGGGACGTCTTATCCCCATGAAGAATTCACATTTATTGATAAACAAAAAAAACATTTATTACATACTGTACAATAATTGTCATCACAAACCAGCGTAACCAAACTGTGCCATCCATCATCCACCTGCAGCCCCCATCATCCCCAATGTCCCCCTGCAGCCTCCATCATCCATCTGCAGCCCCCATCATCCCCCAATATCCCCCTGCAGCCTCCATCATCCTTCTGTAGCCCCCAACATCTCCCAATGTCCCCCTGCAGTCTCCATCATCCTTCTGCAGCCCCCTTCATCACCCAATGCCCCCCTGCAGCCAACATCATCTTTCTGCAGCCTCCATCATCACCCAATGTCCCCCTGCAGCCCACATCATCCTTCTGCAGCACCCATCATCTCCCAATATCCCCGTCATCCATCTGCAGCCCCCATCATCCCCCAATATTCCCCTGCAGCCTCCATCATCTATCTGCAGCCCTCATAATCTCCCAATATCTCAATCATCAATCTGCAGCCCCATCAAGCCCCAATATCCATCTGCAGCTCCCATCATCCTTCTGCAGTGCTCATCATCTCCCATTATCCCCATCATCCTTCTGCAGCCTCCATCATCCCCCAATGTCCCCCTGCAGCCCCCATCATCCCCTAATGTGCCCATCATTATACTGCAGCCACCATCATTTATATGCAGCACCCAACATCCCCCAATATACCCCTGCAGCCCACATCATTCATCTGCAGCACCCATCATCCTCCAATGTGGGAGCAGGAAGGAGGACAAGTGCCGACCAACCGGCGGGAGAATTGATCTTTCATAAAAGTATGATGCCACCAAAAGTGTCCCCCAAACACTATGATCCCCCCACAGTGAACTCCTCCGCAGGACCCTCCACACGTACCATACGGTACCCCCCATATTCTGTGGCACAGTATGATCCCCGACTGTGACCTCCTCACAGCTCTCCATATAGTGCAATGGTCCCTAAACATCTTTACACTTGTATAATAGACGCCAACACAGCCCTCAAATAGCCCCCCATAAAGTATAAAGGCTCCATCATAGTCCTGCAACTATTATCCTGCCCCCACAGAGCCCTCCAAATATTGTAATGACTTCCATATAGTATAATTGGCTCCATATATTATAATGCATGCATCCCCATAGCCCTCCATATAAAATAATGCACCTTCATAGACAATGCACCCCATAATTTTCCATATATTATAATGCACCCCCATAGTCCTCCATATATTACAATGCACCCCATAAAACTACAAATATTATAAAGCACCGCCCTAGCCCTCCATATAATATAATGCACCATGCATAGTCCTCCAAATACTATAATGCATCTCCCCATAGTCCTCCATATAGTATAATGCACCCCATAGCCCTCCATATACCATACAGCACCCCCATATACAATATAGTACACCATATATAGCACCGCCCATAAACTGCACAGTACTCCAATATACACCACAGAAGCCCAATATACAGTACAGCACCCTCTTAAACAGCACAGTACCCCCATATAGGGCACAGCACCCCATATATGGCACAGGACCCCCATATACGGCACAGCCCCCCATATACGGCACAACACCCCCATATACAGCTCAGCACCCTCAAACACAGCACAGCACCCCCATATACAGAACAGCACCCCCATATACAGCTCAGCACCCCCATATACATCAAAGCATCCCCATATACAGCATCCCAGCCCCATGTACAGCAGCTCCACATACAGCAGAATCCCCCCATATACAGCAGAGCTCCCCTATATACCGCTCCCCCATATACAGCAGAGCCCCCATATACAGCAGAGCTTCCCCATAAACAGCACCCCAGCCCCATATACAGCACCCCCACATACAGCAGAATCCCCCCATATACAGCAGAGCTCCCCTATATACAGCTCCCCCATATACATCAGAGCCCCCATATACAGCAGAGCTCCCCCATAAACAGCACCCCAGTCCCATATACAGCAGAATTCCCCCTTATACAGTACCCCAGCCCCATATACAGCACCCCCACATACAGCAGAGCCCCCGATATACAGCCCTGGAGTCCCGATGAACACAGGGTCACTTAATGCAGATGTAGAATGACTGCTGGATTGACCAATCATCACACTCCCTGGCTGGAGGGGGCAGATGCTGAGGAGGCAGAGCCAATTGCTGCTGTACTGAAAGTAAAAGCAGCGAGGAGCCTCCTCCCTCCCCAGTCCCGACCGCAGCTGCTCCACACAGTCACTGACAGGAGCACGGCTGCAAGTAATCTGACCGATCTGCCGCCCCCTGTCTTCAGGGACACATTGGCTCATTGATGATGCGGCCCTGAGCGCCGGTACCATTACCGGACACCGTAGGTGGTGTCATGAGATTCTTTTCATTTTACTTTTAAACCCCTTTTTCAGCGACCACCAGGGCTACGGGCCCTGGGCACAAGCCACCGTGACATACCCCATTGAAACCACAACGCCGGAACTGTGTACCCCATGGCCCTGGGGTGGGTCAATTATTATGAATGACCTTTGACATGAGTTTGTAATTAGCCCTTGCTGTCCATCTTCTGACATTGACATCTCCTGATCAGGGTACCTAACTCTGTACATAACTACATTTGGAGAAGAACACAAGGATGCCAACACACCAACCAGGGTGGCGAATATAGCAGCGACTCTGTGATCAAGGCTACCCATAGGCCAAAACGTCAAACATCTGCAAAGTCACTTTCCTTAGTACTGACAGTGTCTCAATAAACTTCTCACTTTGAAGCAAAAGAAACCCTTATACGTGTGCTTTGATTCTATCGTCTATAGTATACGGGGTCCAAGGATCCATTCACCAGCACTGAAACAATACGGTGAGTTCTAGCCATCCATTTTTGAACTTGCATGAGATATGAGGCATTGACCTGATGATTTGGGAGTGTAAGGTCGAGTAACAGAGTGATTGCATGAGGTATGAGGGCCCCCTGCCTGCTAGGCCTATACATGTTCTGACCCATCTGAATCATTCTTTCGGTAGTAGTCCATGAAGCTAATACTTGCGCCATCTGAGTGTGGTGGAACAAAAAAGTTATTGGAGCGGTTTGCATGAGGGATAAGGGCTCGCTGCCCACTAAGCCTATATATGTTACTGACCCATCTGACTAATTATTTCGGTAGTAGTCCTTGAAGCTAATACTTGTGCCACCTGAGTGCAGCAGAGCATAAAATTAATTGGAGTGGTTTCATAAGGTATGAAGTCCCCCAGCCCAACAGTCCTACAATTTTTAGCCTTAGTAAATTGACGCCACTTTCATAGTGTCTGGCCTAATCTTTTTCTAATGCAGAGACTCTTCTTGTGGTGTCTTTGTTGTGAGTTTTGTGAATTTATCAGGCCTCTCTGAGCACTATGCCTACACCTGTCACTCATCTCCCTGTTCCTGATCAATGCGGAAGCTTGAAATACTGAGCTAGGCCTTGTCCTATGCATCCATAATGCTCAATGATGAAAATTTTAACTCTGAGAAATAGCACTTTTCCTGATGTCTATCCCTAATTTGAGCTGTTTTTGCAGCTTTTGGGCCACTTTGAGGGAGTTTTTGATTTTGCCTTCCATTGATTTTAATGGGAATTTGGAAGTTCGATGAACAGTTTGTCAAACAATTCGGTGATCATATGCTCATTCAGGAACCGAACCTAACTTCAAAAGATTCCTCATCTCTAGTTATCATACCTTGCATGCGCAACTTTGCATAACGCTGGCAAATACACCGGCTTTCCTAAAGCATGTTATTATGCCCACAGGTGTGTGATAACCTGCTAATTGAGCCGACTAGTCGGGGAACGAACGCACCCTTGACTAGTCAAAGTCCAAATTTGCATCTCATGAGTGGTCTTTAGAAATACTTTTTCTATAGATCTGGTTATGTTGTTCCTACATAGAGGGACTGTTAGGCAGGGATTATAGTATGTGCACAAACTACTTACCCATCTCGGAACAGAGGATCTGCACGGTCTTTAGTTCTGCTAATATTTAGTGAACAATTAATATAAAATCACACTGGACACGTTTTGAGATTGCCCCCTTAGGGTTTTCGGTTCGTCTATTGTACATTCATGAGTTGATGAGGAATTCAGGCTTGAGACTGCTTTATTAAGCGCGAGACATCTCCCTCATTAGGCAGGAATATAGTATTGCATAGGACTACTCATGGTCAATGGAAACAGAAAACACATGACAGTTCTTAATTCTGCTCAATATTAAGTGATACAGTACTATAAAATCACATGACACAGAGATTTGAGTTTGCCCCATCATTTTTTGGTTCATCATGAGGGTTATGAGAAGTACAATACTTGAACGGGGACTTCATAACATCATGAAACAATCACGATCAGGAGACCAGTCAAGGAAACACTGCGGACAGCGCTAAAGCTCTCACGCACAGTGAAATCCATGTTGAAGACTCTAAACGGGCTCCACAGACTCTATTTCATATTAGTATTTTCAGGGCAACCCCTGGAAATAAAATTGCAAATGAGATCTGTGAGCTCATTTAGTAGTCTCAATGATATGATTGCCTTAGACGTGCGTAACATTGCGGTCGCAGCAGTTGTGGCTGAGACGGGCCCGGCTGCAGGGGCCCTACCTCCACTTCCACCCCCGCCTCGACTGCGACGCTCCCACACTCCGTTGTCAGAGGCAGGAGGCAGGAAGCTTCCTCTGCTGATCCCACCCCCTCCTTCCTGATCTGACACCGCTCCCTGCCAGCATTGTGCATCCTCACCGCAGTTACTAGCACCCACACCCCCCCCCCAAACCCTTTCCCGTCCTCACCAGCGGCATGATGCTTCATGGAGCCCGTCTAACACTTGCACCAGGCCGCCGACCCGTTACGCCACTGTGCATAGAACTACTCATGTCAGGGAATAGAAACCTGACAGGTTCCATTTAATTCGCTCAATTAAGTGATACAATTAAAAAAATCATCACTGGACACAGAATTTGATTTCCACCTCAGATTTATTGTTTATTCAACCAGCAACAAGTATATGTTTTATCATAACACTATACATATACAGTATCTCACAAAAGTGAGTACACCCCTCACATTTTGTAAAATTTTATCTATCTTCTGAAGCATCTAACCCTTGATACAATGTACCGTAGTCAGTGTGCAGCTGTAAACAGTAAATGTGGTGCCTTAAATAACCCAACACATCCATTAATGTCCTAAACCCTGGCTACAAAAATGAGTACATTCCTAAGAGATAATGGCCAATTTGCGCAAATATTTGTGTGGCACCATTATTTTCCAGCATGACCTAACTCTTTTGACCCGGAGGTCACTGGATCTTCACGGAGCCGTGGATATCTTCATCCTTCATAATGACATACACGGAGATGGTGGATGTAGAGACCGTGTGCTCTATCCACCTTGGTCTGAGGAGGCACAGATGCTCCATAGGTTCAGGTCTGGAGATGCTCAGCCGTCCAGCACCTTCACTCTCAGTGTTTTAGCAGCAGGGTGTTGGGGGTCGTTATCATGGTGGAATATGAAGGGAGGAGATTATGTTCGTCTTCAGAGGTCACAGGACTGATGGTATCATGGTTCTTTATGATTTCAGTACCCACAGCTGGCAGCATCATGCAGCCCCAAATCAGACTCTCCACAACATGCCCAACATGACCCCCACCACCATGCCTGACTGTTGGGAGGACACATTTGTATTTATGCTCCTGACCTAGACTGTCACAAACGCTTAATTCTCTGGACCAAATATAGCTTCTCTTGGTCTGATCAGACCACCGGACAGTCACTAATCCATGTCCTTAGTCTGCTGTCTTCAGCAAACTGTTTGTGGTTCTTGTGAATTATTGGCACACACTCTCCATTCAACGCATTCTTTGGTTCTGCTCTGAGGCAAGATAGCTTTTCCTACATCCATCTTTAGGAGCAGTTAGTTCTCGCTGTGCAGAGGTGTCTAGTCTGGTTAGTACATCCCACGGTACTTCTAGTTGCGGTGTGTAAATCAGGGATTGCAGTCAGTATAGTCGCCAAGACTTCTGTGGAATTGTATTATCTCCTTAGTCAACGGGATCATAGCAGTCCCCTTGTGGCGCGCACCCACCATGGGCCCACAAAGCGCCCTAATCCTGCCCTTGATATAAACTGATGCCAGCATCCCGCCTGCAGAGCCACAATCCTGTGTCAAATCCCCATCCACATTACACCCCAGGATCCCGCTCCATCTACGGGAGCGTTACCAACTTGCTGCAATCACCAACCCCGATGTCGCGCAGCGCCGGCAGGGGAACTAGCCATCTACTGACTGCCGAGGCGAATTTAATAAATGTAGCCCCCCACACAACACAAGGCACAGTACCTCTCACCACACACATCAAAATCACAAGAAAAAATCCAGAATAAATCATTAATTGCAGTGGCAGCTTGGCACAAGCTACAGTCACAACAATGTGGCTGCAGCCTTATAGTACTGATTTCCACTCATTATCTATGGCACCACCTACAAAACTCGGGCATCTCCAATGTGGCAGCTGCCTGCATGACTAGTCAGACATGTCACATGCGGCATATCCACACATACAACGACCTGCAGTCTGAGCATCAACAAGCCGCCACTGCACTAAGCTGGGAAAATGGCTCGGCTTCCCCAAAAGACCACACCTCCTCCTGAAACGCTTAGCCAATCACAAGCGCCACACATGGGGCTGTCCGCAGCTAATGCCCTGTTTCCCTGAAAATAAGACACCATCTTGTATTAAGTTTTGCCCCCAAAGAAGCGCGATGTCTTATTTTCAGGGGACGTCTTATCTCCATGAAGAATTCACATTTATTGAACAAGAAAAAATGAACATTTATTACATACTGTACAGTAATTGTCATCACAGCCCAGCGTAACCAAACTGTGTCATCCATCTGCAGCCCCCATCATCCCCAATGTCCACCTGCAGTGTCCATCATCTTTCTGCAGCCCCCATCATCCCACCAATATCCCCATTATCTATCTGCAGCCCCCATCATCCCACCAATATCCCCCTGCAGCCCACATTATCCTTCCACAGCCCCCAACATCTCCCAATATCCCCATTATCCATCTGCAGCACCCATCATTCCCAATGTGGGAGCAGGAAGGAGGACAAGTGCCGACCAACCGGCGGGAGGATTGATCTTTCATTGCCCCAATAAAGTATGATGCCACCAAAAGTGTCCCCCAAACACTATCATCCCCCCACAGTGAATTCCTTCACAGGACCCTCCACACGTACTATACGGTACCCCCCAACTACTCTGGCACAGTATGATCCTCAACTGTGACCCCCTCACAGCCCTCCATATAGTATAATGGTCCCTAAACCTTTTCACACTGTAAAATAGACCCCAACACAGCCCTCAAATAGCCCCCCATAAAGTATAAAGGCTCCATCATAGCCCTGCAAGTATTATCTTGCCCCACAGAGCCCTCCAGATATTGTAATGACTTCCATATAGTATAATTGGCTCCATATATTATAATACACCCCCATAGTCCTCCATATAATAAAATGCACCTCAGTAGACAATGCACCCCCATAGTCCTCCATATATTACAATACACCCCATAAATCTACAAATATTATAAAGCTCCGCCATAGCCCTCCATATAGTATAATGCACCATGCATAGTCCTCCAAATACTATAATGTATCCCCCATAGTCCTCCATATAGTATAATGCACCCAATAGCCCTCCATATACCATGCAGCACTGCATGTACAATATAGCACCCCATACATAGCACCGCCCATATACAGCACAGTACAGTACCCCCATATACAGCACCCCAATATACAGCACAGCTGCCCCATAAACAGAACAGCACCCACATAAACTACACAGTACCCCCATATACAGCACAGAACCCCAATATACAGTACAGCACCACCATAAACAGCATAGTACCCCCATATACAGCACCACCATATATGGCACAGCACCCCCATATACAGCACAGCACCCCCATATACAGCTCAGCACCCCCATATACAGCACAGCACCCCCATATACAGCACCCCAGCCCCATGTACAGCAGCCCCACATACAGCAGAGCACCCCGATATACAGCAGAGCCCCCCATATACAGCACCCCAGCCCAATATTCAGCACCCCCACATACAGCAGACCCCCACGAGATACAGCAGAGCCCCCATATACAGCAGAGCACCATATACAGCAGAGTTCCCCTATATACAGCACTGCAGCTCCATGTACAGCAGAGCCCCCCACATACACAGTACCCCAACCCCATATACAGCACCCCCACATACAGCAGAGCCCCGATATACAGCAGACCTCCCCCATATACAGCAGAGCCCCCATATACAGCAGAGCCCACATATACAGCACTGCAGCTTCATGTACAGCAGATCCCCCCATATACAGTACCCCAGCCCCATATACAGCACCCCCACATACATCAGAGCCCCCCATATACAGCAGAGCTCCCCCACATACAGCAGAGCCTCCCCACATACAGAAGAGCCCCCCATATACAGCAGAGCTCCCCCACATACAGCAGAGCCCCATATACAGCAGAGCTCCCCATATACAGCAGAGCCCCCCATATGCTGCAGAGTTCCCCTATATACAGCACTGCAGCTCCATGTACAGCAGACCCCCCCATATACAGTACCCCAGCCCCATACACAGCACCCCCACATACAGCAGAGCCCCAATATACAGCAGAGCCCCCCATATACAGCAGAGTTCCCCCATATACAGCACCCCAGCCCCATATACAGCACCCCCACATACAGCAGAGCCCCCCACATACAGCAGAGCCCCACATATACAGCACCTGGAGTCCCAATGAACACAGGGTCACTTGATGCAGAGGTAGAATGCTGCTGGATTGACCAATCATCACACTCCCTGGCTGGAGGGGGCGGATGCTGAGGAGGCAGAGCCAATTGCTGCTGTATTGAAAGTAAAAGCAGCCAGGAGCCTCCTCCCTCCCCAGTCCCGACTGCAGCTGCTCCACAAAGTCACTGACAGGAGCATTGCAGCAAGTAATCTGACCTCTCTGCCGCCCCATCTGTCTTTAGGGACTCATCGCCGCCTGAGCAGAGCGCTCACATTGGCTCATTAATGATGCGGCCCTGCTTCTTTAACAGTAGGGCATACTAACTGTACAGAAGAACCTATTGCCCGCATGTTGAGAAATTTTAGGCTCTCTTATCTCACCGCAATTCTCCATTATGTACTTCAAATCTATTTTTTACCTGTGCCGTGACGAGCTGTGAAATTAACCCAGGATTCCAAAGTCTGTAAAACTCTCTTAATATCTATAATCTGCTTTAAACTCTGAACTTTCCTATAACTATATGCAAATACTACTTTCAAATGATCTGTGTTCTTAAAGCTCAATTTCATATCAGAATTCCACTCTGAACTGTATTTGCCGTGGCCTGCCCACATGAGACTGCGATGTATTTACTCCATGTTACATTCCCTTGTTCCTGACGAAGTAAAGGCAGCTGTTATCCCCGAGACCTGTGGTCATTCCATCGGCTGCGTGGGAATGGATAAGGCGGCCGTCACACGCAACAATTTCTTGCCCGATATCGTTTAAGCGAGCTCCTTTTTGATCGCTTAAGCGAGATCGGGCAAGAAATCGTTGCATGTAATCAAGCGATTTACGATGTGAAATCGCTTGATCGTGACATCGCTGATCTGAGGTCCGGAGCTCACATCTTGCGATGAACGATGTCACGATCTGCTTCATCGTGGTGTATAACACCACGATGAACGATCTCCCAGCGCAGAGCCTATGCTGGGAGATGGTAACTATGGTACACGTCGGGTAACTAAGCGACGCGTGGCGCCTAGTTTCCCGATGTGTACCATAGTTACCAGCGAGATCGCGGATCCACATCGCTGGTGAGTCTGTCTGTGTGACAGCTCACCAGCGATGTGAGCGATATTGTAAGCGATTGCGCGTGCACGTGATCGCTTACAATATCGCTAGAGATATCTCAGCGTGTGACGGCCGCCTAACAGGGATCAAAAAGCAGCCATTACATTTTCACAACTAAAATTTACAAAAAAATATTAAAATTTTCTGTAATCACACTGACTTGGAAAATCATTTTACCCGGATATTTTTACTGCAAAATAAACTCTGTAAAAACAAAATCTGAAAACAATGGCAGTTTTTTCAGAACTTTATCCTATTTGTGATTTTCTTCCATCTTTCACTACAAGGTATGGTAATAAATGGTGAAATTCAGGAATACAATTTGTACAAAAAACCTAATTGTGATACAGAAAAATTGATGGATTGCTCTTAGGGCCACATTACACACACAGATATTTGTTCAGATATTGTTCGCAGATCTCTGGTTGCAGTGAAATCATGGACACATTGTTCCATTTGTATACTGCCACAAAATAGAACAATGTGTCTATGATTTCACTGCAACCAGAGATCTGCGAACAATATCTGAACAAATATCTGTGTGTGTAATGTGGCCCTTAGAAGTAGATATGGAAAAAACTAAATTATTAAAACAAAACAATTGTCCAGTGTCGAAGGGGTTACCCTTGTGGTGAGTGTGAGGGTGGCATGGGGTGGTAGTTGTGGTTGAGGCTTGGTCCTCAGACGCCCCATCCATCTACACTGGGTGGGGGACATTGTATGTGGTGAACCTGGCTGGCTGCGAGGCTTTGAGTGGTGCTAGTACCTCTGGGGCTGCTGCATATCGCCAATGTCTCGGAAAACTAGGTCCCATCTGCAGTGAAGACAGACAATGAGGCAAGCAATTATTTTCTTAATGTTTCTTTACCTGCAACACATTCGACTTTACGCATGAGGTAGCAGGCACAAATCTTATGCACAGTTTCATCAGATACAACATAATTGAGTCTCTTAAGTTTTATTGCTTCACCTAAGACTCCACCTACGCTTCACTTTTCTCTGGAGGGCTCTCCAAGGGTCACACATACTTTGGCGGGGATTGAGACCCGAGCCCTTGGATAGACCAAGTCCCAGCTTCTCAGGCACTTCCTGTGGAAGTTCTATATTCTTTAGACAAGAGGGGGGGAAAAGGGGTCACCATAGTCCCAGTAAAATGATCCATGCTCGCAGTCGCTGCCAAAGGATTCCACAAAAAAGGTGGATCACTGCCAGATCAGAGTTGGTACTTAACCCTGCCATGAAGGGTCAGGGGCCCAGCTTGTAGAACATCCACTAGCTCAGTCTCTAGTATTGGAGCCATTCGTCCATTTCTAGCACCTACCTCTTTAATCTGAGGTTCCAATTGTTAGGGCTCAGACACACTCATCCGAGTTTGACGGACGAGACTCGGAACAGGCTGGAGCAGTGACCCTAAATGGCCTCTCCCTCTCTGGACAGGGAATGTGATGCTGCACAGAAACACAAGCAGCTGTCATTCCCCGTCCAGAGAGAGAGAAGCTGTTCAGGGTCACTGCTCCAGCCTGTTCCGAGTCTCGTCCGTCAAACTCGGATGTAACTAGGAGAGTGTGTCCGAGCCCTTTGGAGGACTTCTCGCTACTTCAGTCGTTCTGCTGCTTCGGAGCAATTGAGTTCACCCACTAACTGCAGCCTTTCTAGATGTAACTCGACCTGCACATTCAAATTCAACTGTAGTCAAACCGTATCTCAAACCAAAATGGAGTCAGCCATAAGCTAATTCCACAATTTAACTACTTCCTTGACCTGCAGTCACCTAGCACAGGCAAAGGCCTATCTTACAACATCCTACTATTTACATTACATTATAAATATTCTTATTATCTATACATTAATATAATTGTGTCTTCAGGGGAAGGAATCAGACCACCGCCTCACGTTAACTACATATAAATGTAGCGCCCCTGCGACCAGGGCAACCACAGGGTGAACTGCAGCCAGGTAAGGTAGGGATGGTTGACTGAAAAACATTCACACACACTGATCTTATGCCTAGGACTCTAGGTTAGGCAAGGGGTAGCAGGGGTTAAGAGTAGAGTAGGTGGAGAGTAGAGCAGCACTGAATAAGTGGGTGGAGAGACCAACAATAGAAAAACGCAGGAACACCCAATTAAGGCCCCGTTACATGGCACAACATCGTTAACGATATCGCTTAAGGCCCCATTACACAGCACAACATCGTTAACGATATCGCTTAAATTTCATGGATTTGGAGTCATTCAAGTGATATCGTTACTACCTTGTTGCGTGTGACTGCAAAGTTATAACGATAAATCGTTGGATCGCTGGTTGCAGGTTTGAGAACATGTTCTCAAACCACACGATCAAAGATCAGCCAACCTGGTATATCGTTGTGTTTGACACCGCGATAATGATGCCTACTCACAGCAATGAGCAGGTATCGTTCGCTGGGTTGTGTGAACGATACCTGCTCACATTATCATTGGTGAGTCATCCACGATCTCTAGATGTGTGACATGTCACCAACGATGTCAAAACGATGTCTGAACGACCGCGCGCCCACGAGATCATTGCCAACATCGTTCCAACGTCGTGCCTTGCAATGGGGCCTTTAGAGTCAGAGTAGAAGAAGAACACCGAGTTGAGGCAGACACTTCCAAGGAGGTTGGGCTCCCTGGAGGATGCAGAATCCTAGAGGCTACATTCCTAGGAGAGAAAGCTTGCTCCATAGCCGGAGGTGAGGGGAAGAAGCCAGAAATAGAGACACCCGACAGTGAGAAAGAAGGAGCCTGGTGAACTCACAGCCATACCTGGGACACCGGAGGCTAGGCTGCTACAGCCAGAGAGCCGGCTCTGTAGAAGTGACCGGGGGCACTCTAGGACCCTAATCATGAGACATGCAGGCGTGGGGCAGGTACTCCATGACCTGCAGTCTACCAACACGGTCTAGGAACACAGCCATCAGACTAGGGCTATTGACCCTGACAGGGAGGGAATCATCACACAAGAGCCCGTGAAGGCCTGACCAATCCCGTGAGTGAGGAGACAGAGGAAAGAAAGGAAAGGGCCTGAAAGTCTTTAGAGGGAAGCAACGCAGAGGAGCTGCCTGAGCTGCATATACCCAGTTACCCGAAGCAATGCTAAAGTGTGAGAACTGTAACTTGAAAGAACTGTAACTTGTAAACTGTTGTGAACTGCTACTAAAGAACCTTAAGTAAACTACCCGGTAAGCTCACCATTGCCTGAGACTGCTTCCTTCCTGCGTTACAGCAGAGTCCTACCTGAGGAGCCACAAACTGTCATCCCTACACACTGACTGAAGAAGCTGCAGCAGCGAAATAAGTGTCTTGCACAGAGCACAATCCCTCACCAGACCCCTCCATCAACACTACGCCTGCCCTGGGGACACCCAGCCCTACCCGAGGAGGGCTTACCATCCACACTGCCCTAAGTCACTGTCACCAGCAGGAATACAGCAGCGGTGGTCCTACTGACCACATACCGGGGATGGCGTCACGACAAATCCCCTGTAAATAACCCCTTCCCTTTTGGACTGAGCCCTGGCCACAGGACCGGGTCACAAGTACCATGATATCTCAGAGAGACAGCATTGACCCGGCCCCGAGTACCCCATGGCCTGGGGCGCATCATAAACTATACAGGTTAATGGCCATTATATAATGCCAGCCCTGGCTAACACTCTACATCCAAAAACACACACTAAAGAAAATTATCTTAACCCCTTAATGGTTCATGACAGATATATCCATCATGGAGCGTGTCAGGGACTTTGGAGAGGCCTCAGAAGCAGAACCCGTTCCACATAGGGCAGATGCCAGGTATATTATAAACTGGCATCTGACTTAAAGGGAACCTGACCCCTAAAAATCAGCCCCCAGCCTATTAATACCTATCCCTGCACCATGAGTATTGTATTCTAGCCATCCCTTTGTGTTAAAATTGAGTATTTATTAAGTTTATAAAAGTGCTTTTATTACCTGATGAACTGCGGCTTCTCAGTTCTTGAGAAGTCACACAGGGCATTCCCTGTGGCTTCTCATCGCCGCCTGCACTTCAAATATTCACACCCCGATGGGCGTGCTAAGCCATAGTGATCCTTCTGGTCCTCCTACATGGGCGGTATAGCTGCTATGATGCTAATCGCGTCATATCCGGCGATCCTGACGTCAGTACACCCATTCGGGTGTATAGGACCTCACGATGCACATTGCGCATGTGCGAGGTTGCTTTACGGCAGCTTGTGATAATTTTGATTTCATCCATGCATCATGCGAAAAGCATCAACCCAGAATTTGACAAGCCAGAAATCATTGAATTTTACAATACAACAAAAGGAGGTGTTGATGCTCTGGATCAAAAGTGCACGCTTTACTCAACTAGTCGACGTAGTAGACGATGGCCGCTTGCAATCTTGTACTCCATCTTGAACATCAGCTGTCACGGGTGGCACGGATGACAGGGTGGAGGCCACGCGCAGACGATCCCAGCGGGTGGCCCACCAGCCATAATGGGGGAGGATGGTCTGTCTCTTTCAGGGGCATTTACCTTCTGTGTAGATGGGAGAGAGGGTGTGATGGGACCTCGCTGTTATGGGGGGACGGCTGTGGAGGTCTTGTGCTCGGTCTGGTTTTATCCACCAATATGGTGGGTCACTAGGACCCAGCAGATTCCTTCCACCTTTATAAGGAGGTTCATTACCCTTCCTCGGTGCAGGTGATAGTTCCTTGTGCACTCATTATCCTTGCTCCAGCAGACGCTGAGGTTGTGGAGGTTGCTGAGTTCTGCTGTCAGATAAGTGTTTCCTTTTCCCTAATGTCTGTCTTTCCTGGTGTTTGTCTTTAGTTGATAGTGGAGGGGTCTAGTGAACCTCTCCATCTGATCCTTAGATAAGATAGTGCTAGGATCAGAGAGGGACGAGGTTCGTGGTCGGCGACAGTTGAGGAGACTGTATAGGGACGTTAGGGCAGACAGGGTCAGCTCTAGGAAGTCTAGGGGTCACCGTCTCCTTCTTGTGCCCTTAGCGTTAGGGACTCCTTATTCCCCCCCCCCCCGTCGTTATCCTACGCTGGGGGTCTTCCCCACTCCCAGCGTGACATTATCACCTGCCAGTAACTGTAAGTGAAGGAAGGGGAGGATTCGATTTTTTTCCTTTTCCTTATGGATCCTGTGTCTGCTTTGGCCCAGCAGCTGCAGACCTTGTCTTTAGAGGTTGCGGACCTTCGGTCGGCTCTACTGGGACCACAACCACAAAATGGTGTCTTGGGGAATCAAGCAGTGGGTCCGGCCAGACCGGAACCTAAGGTTGCCCTCCCTGACAGGTTTTCAGGAGGCAGAGATAAATTCACTGTGTTCAAAGAGGCCTGTAAATTATACTTCATTTTAGGCCGTATTCTACTGGTGACGAGCAGCAGCGGGTAGGAATTATTATATCATTGCTGCAGGGGGATCCCCAATCCTGGGCTTTCTCTCTGCCACAGGACTCTACTTGTCTCCAGTCTGTGGATGGATTTTTTGACGCCTTAGGCCTCATATATGATGACCCTGACCGTGTCTCTTTGGCTGAATCCAAATTGCGCCATCTCCACCAGGGGACTCGGTCAGCGGAATCATATTGTTCTGAGTTCCGCAGGTGGGCTATGGACACGAAGTGGAACGATCCGGCTCTCAGGAGTCATTTTTGCCAGGGTCTTTCGGAAAGACTGAAGGATGCCCTGGCAGTGTATGAGACCCCTCCGTCCCTGGAGGCAGCTATGTCGTTGGCTATTCGCATGGATAGACGCCTCCAGGAGCGGAGGGGTAGACCTCCGGCAACTGGGAGCCCTTCTCGTGGTGGTTCCTCGTTGCCGGGTGGTCACTCGGAGGGCGAGTCATTTCTCCCGAGGGGGGAGGAACCTATGCAACTTGGAGGAGCGGCGGCCTCGAGGCTCTCCTCCGGTGCCTCCCGGGGCAGGGGGAAGGGGGTCTGTTTTTTTTGTGGGAAAGGAGACCATTTTATCGGGGCCTGTCCCTACGCTCCGAAACGGACTGGGGTGCCGGGACCTCATGTGTCTATGGGGGGTGTGGGGGTAGTCGAGCGGGAGGTGTGTGTATCCTCCGTTTGTACTTCCCATTTTCTCCTGAGTGCAGAGGTGGCGCTAGAGAGCAAAACGGAAGGCATTTCTGTGTTTGTGGACAGTGGTGCGGGGGTCAGCATGGTGGATGCTCGTTTCGTACACGCTCTTGGGCTTAACCGCTGTGTATTGTCTCGCCCCATCCGTATCTATGCCATCGACTCAGCACCGCTTGCTCAGGGTAGTCTCACACATATCGTACATAACATTAAGTTAACGGTTGGATCCCAACATCAGGAGACGTTATCTTGCTATGTCTTAGACCAGGGGTGGGGAACTCCAGTCCTCGAGGGCCGCAAACAGTGCATGTTTTCAGGATTTCCTTAGTATTGCACATGTGATAACATAATCACTTGCACTGGTGATGATTCCAATCCCTGTGCAATACTAAAGAAATCGTGAAAACCTGAACTGTCTGCGGCCCTCGAGGACTGGAGTTCCCCACCCCTGTCTTAGACGGTCTCCCCGCTCCCATTGTCCTGGGCTTGCCATGGTTGATTAAACATAATCCCGTAGTGGATTGGCAGTCCAGGGACATTGTGGAATGGAGTGATTATTGTTCGGAGAATTGTTTGGCTACATCCTTTTCGGTGGTATCTGCTGAATCTCTGCCCCCATTCCTATCGGAGTATGAGGATGTGTTCTCAGAGAAGGGGTGCCGAGACTTGCCCCCTCATCGGGCATATGATTGCCCTATCAACCTCGTTCCCGGAGCTAAACTGCCCAAAGCTAGGATGTTTACTATATCTGGTCCCGAAAGACAAGCGATGAAGGATTTCATTGCTGAAAGTCTAGAGACGGGTCACATTAGGCCCTCCACGTCGCCGGTTGCGGCTGGTTTCTTTTTTGTGAAAAAGAAGGATGGGGGCCTCCGTCCTTGTTTGGATTTTCGGGAATTGAATCGGATTACTGTCCGTGATCCATACCCCCTCCCTCTGATCCCTGATTTGTTTAGTCAGGTTGTGGGTGCTAAATGGTTCTCCAAGTTGGATTTGAGGGGGGCCTACAACCTGATTAGGGTCAGAGAGGGGGATGAATGGAAAACTGCATTCAATACCCCGGACGGCCATTTTGAAAGTCTCGTGATGCCGTTCGGGCTCACTAACGCCCCTGCGGTTTTCCAACATTTTGTCAATGATATTTTCCATCATTTGGTGGGTAGATTTGTAGTTGTTTACTTGGACGATATCTTGATCTATTCTCCCGATATGGAGACGCATCAGTCCCATGTCAAACAGGTGTTGCAGGTCTTACGGACAACAAACTGTACGCCAAACTCGAGAAATGTGTTTTCGCCGTTCAGGAGGTTCGTTTTTTGGGGTACCTCCTGTCGCCGTTGGGTTTCCGGATGGATCCGGAAAAGGTCCGGGCGGTGCTGGACTGGGAGCGGCCGGACAATCTACGGGCATTGCAACGTTTTTTTGGGGTTTACCAATTTTTACCGTAAATTTATTAAGAACTATTCGGTACTGGTGACGCCTCTAACGGACATGACTAGGAAGGGGACGGATTTTTCTGAGTGGTCTGATTCTGCTCGCCAGGCTTTCTCCTCCCTGAAGCGTTGTTTTGCTTCCGCGCCTGTTCTTTGTCAGCCCGATCTTTCTCGGCCCTTCGTTGTGGAGGTGGATGCGTCTGAGGTGGGGGTGGGGGCTGTGTTGTCGCAGGGGCCTTCGCCTGGGAGATGGGTGCCCTGTGCGTTCTTCTCCAAGAAGTTGTCTTCGGCCGAGAGGAACTATGATGTGGGTAATAGGGAGCTCTTGGCTATTAAGTTGGCTTTTGAGGAATGGCGGCACTGGCTGGAGGGGGCTGTCCATCCCGTCACGGTTATTACCGACCATAAGAACCTGTCTTACCTTGAGTCCGCCAGGCGTCTCAATCCCCGGCAGGCCAGGTGGTCTTTGTTTTTCACGAGATTTAATTTTACCGTCACCTACCGTCCGGGGGTTCAGAATGTGAAGGCGGATGCATTATCGCGTAGTTTTCCGGGTGGTAGTACTCATGAGAGTCCCGTCCCCATCTTGCAGGAGGGGGTGGTTGTTTCTGCCCTTTGCCCTGATCTAGAGGGGGAGGTGTTGAAGGTTCAGGGGGGCGCCCCTGCCTCCTGTCCTTCTGGGAGGCTTTTTGTGCCGTTCTCTTTGCGTCTCAGGGTGCTGTCGGAACATCACGACTCTGTACTGGCGGGGCATCCGGGCGGTAGGGCCACTTTCGATCTCTTGTCTCGTCGCTTTTGGTGGCCGGGGTTGAGGAAGGACGTAGCGGAATTCGTATCCGCCTGTGGTGTGTGTGCACGTGCTAAGGTTCCGCATACCCGTCCGTCTGGGTCTCTCGTGCCATTGTCTATTCCTGAGAGGCCATGGACACATTTGTCAATGGATTTTATCACCGATCTTCCGGCGTCTGCGGGTAAGACGGTGGTACTGGTAGTAGTAGATAGATTCAGTAAGATGGTTCGCTTTGTGGCACTGCCTGCACTTCCTAATGCTCGGACTCTGGCACAGGTGTTTGTAAGTGAAATCGTGAAGCTTCATGGGGTTCCCTCTGATGTGGTTTCTGATCGCGGTACTCAGTTCGTCTCCAAATTTTGGAAGGCTTTTTGTACACGTTTGGGGATTACGTTGTCCTTTTCTTCTGCTTTTCATCCGCAGTCTAATGGTCAAACCGAACGTGTGAATCAGAATTTGGAGACTTACCTGAGGTGTTTTGTCTCTGACCATCAGGAGACTTGGGCAAGCTATTTGCCCTTGGCCGAATTTGCCCTTAATAATCGCCTTCAGGAGTCCACTGGCAAGTCGCCGTTTTTCGGTGCATATGGGTTTCATCCTCAGTTTGGTACTTTTAGTGGTACGAGTCCTTCCGGAGTTCCGGAAGAGGACCGTTTTACCTCGTCCCTCTCCTCGGTTTGGCGGGGTGTGCAGCGTAGCTTGAAGCTCTTAGGTGACAGGTACAAACGTATGGCTGACAGGAAGCGTGCGCCAGGTCCGGACCTATGTGTGAATGACTACGTGTGGTTATCTACCAAGAATGTGAAGTTGAAGGTGCCCTCTTGGAAGTTGGGGCCCAGGTTTATTGGCCCCTATAGGATAACCGCCGTTATCAATCCCGTGGCGTTTCGTCTCGCGTTGCCTCTTGCTCTTAAGATTCACGATGTGTTTCACAGGTCGCTCCTCAAGCCGTATGTGCCATCATCCAACCCGTCTCCTTTGCCTCCTGAGCCCATCTGTGTGGCGGGGAATCTGGAATTCGAGATCTCGAGGGTGGTTGATTCTCGCATGTTGCGCCGTTCTCTTCAGTATTTAGTGCACTGGAGGGGGTACGGTCCTGAGGAGCGGATGTGGGTGCCGGCGTTGGAGGTGTCCGCCGCGAGGCTGGTCCGCGCTTTTCACCGTTCCCATCCGGATAAGCCTGGTCCTGAGTGTCCGGGGGCCACTCGTAAGAGGGGGGGTACTGTCACGGGTGGCACGGATGACAGGGTGGAGGCCACGCGCAGACGATCCCAGCGGGTGGCCCACCAGCCATAATGGGGGAGGATGGTCCGTCTCTTTCAGGGGCATTTACCTTCTGTGTAGATGGAGAGAGGGTGTGATGGGATCTCGCTGTTATGGGGGGACGGCTGTGGAGGTCTTGTGCTCGGTCTGGTTTTTATCCACCAATATGGTGGGTCACTAGGACCCAGCAGATTCCTTCCACCTTTATAAGGAGGTTCATTACCCTTCCTCGGTGCAGGTGATAGTTCCTTGTGCACTCATTATCCTTGCTCCAGCAGACGCTGAGGTTGTGGAGGTTGCTGAGTTCTGCTGTCAGATAAGTGTTTCCTTTTCCCTAATGTCTGTCTTCCCTGGTGTTTGTCTTTAGTTGATAGTGGAGGGGTCTAGTGAACCTCTCCATCTGATCCTTAGATAAGATAGTGCTAGGATCAGAGAGGGACGAGGTTCGTGGTCGGCGACAGTTGAGGAGACTGTATAGGGACGTTAGGGCAGACAGGGTCAGCTCTAGGAAGTCTAGGGGTCACCGTCTCCTTCTTGTGCCCTTAGCGTTAGGGACTCCTTATTCCCCCCCCCGTCGTTATCCTACGCTGGGGGTCTTCCCCACTCCCAGCGTGACATCAGCCTTGTGAATGCATATGTACTCTTTTCATCTTATCCAGAGAATCCAAAGAACAGTCGCCTTGACTTTGTAAAGTCTCTTGCTAGAGCTCTGTCAGAACCCTACCTCAATGTTAGGATGCTGAACAATCGACTTCCACGCCAGTTACGGCAGAACATTGCCCAAATTCTTCAGAAGCAGTTGCCTACACCAAGAAAACGACAACTAGATAGACAAGTGAGGTGTGGCAAGTGTCCTAGGAAGAAGGACATGAAGATAAAATTCATGTGCGAAGAGTGCGAAACCCCAATTTGTGGTAATTGTACCGTAAGGTATTGCGTTGACTGAAAAAAATGACTAATTTCATGCAAACCAAAAATATTCCTTTTATTTCTCTCTTGAACAGCTTGTGGTGTTTTCAATTTTCATGTTAATACTTATATTCACTTGTTTTTGAAACATTTTTGTGATTTTTATTTACATTATCCTAAAAGTCATGTTTCATAATTCCCTCAGATTGAATCATCAAAATATACATTTTCTGATTCTTGTGGGTGTCAAAAATGTGTTATACTCATGTGTAATCAATCGCCAATAATAAAATGATTAAAACAAAAGTGACCTTTGCATTTTCTGTAGAAATTAGAGAATTCTCAACACTGGGGTATAGGAAACCCCACATCCCCAGTTGCGTGACAAAAACCCCATCTCACCAGTTGAGGGTTAAATACTTGAGCCATCATCTGATGTTTAGAGAATTAATTCTATTCAAGACCATCATGGTGTGTGGAGGTCTCCTGTTGCTTCTGGAGATTTGCTTCTAGGAGCCGAGCATTTTGTAGCCTTGGAGTTAGGCTCCAGCTTCAAAGTTCGTTTTGTATCCTTTTTGCTCTATTTGTGTAGGGTTTTACCATTCCTGGCCCAGCACCCCCCCAGGGTGATGCGTAATTCCAGCGGGAATAATGGGCTCCTATGGGAGAAAGCGTGGACGCAAGTGTGTAAAGAATTGACATGGTCATTCTTGTTATTTCCACACTTTCTCCCATAAAAGCGCTGCGTCTATTTACGCAGTGTCTGTAAGGCAAAGTGGATTTCACATTCACTTTGCTGGCAGATGCAGACACACATTGTGCATTTTTGAAAAGCGCACGCAAAAAAACACACAAAAATGCACAATGTGTGAACGTAGCCTTACCCTTCAATAAAAGTATAGCATGTCTGCTCTGAACTTTAGACCATTTGGATGACGCGCATCCAGCGCTAATATCCAGTATATTTCGCGATTGTGAAGTGATCTCTCCCAATCTCCGCCTCTATATGGTTGTGGTGTTTTCTCAATGCCCTTTACTTTTAAACATGAAAGGTTGCCCAAATGAACATCTTTGAAATGTCTGGACAACCCGGACATATTTGTGCGAGGTGTATTTGAGCTGGGTTTGGCCGCTGAAATGTGTTCAGCCATTCTTTTTTTGAAAGAACTAGTCATACATCCTATATAGTACTTATTACATTCCACACATGTTACCATATAGACAACATGTGTGGTATTGCAATTTATGTAATAATTAATGAAACATTTTTATTTGTTACATTATTATAAAAAAAAACATTAATGAAACACAGGTGTTAAGGTTATACTTCTTGTCTGTTCGCTAACGATTAAGGGTGCGTTCACACCACGATTTTTAGGGAGCCGATGCTGTCCGATATAAATCGGACAGCATCGGCTCCCTTCTGATGCCTGGAATCGGGTGCCAAATAGGCATCCGATTCCGGCATAAAATCGGCGCCGGGCTGCAAAAAAAAAATAAATAAATAAAGGTTATTCTCACCTCCCCCCGAGCCCCCGCCGTCTTCCACCATCTTCCTCTAGGCTCCCGGTGGCTCCCGCAGGCTGCCGGTGTCAGCAGAGGTGTACCTCTGCTGTACACAGGACCTGCGGTGATGTCACAGTCACGTGACCGCGAGTTCACCATGGTGAACCCGCGGTCACATGACTGTGACATCACCGCAGGTCCTGAACAGCAGAGGTACACCTCTGCTGACACCGGAGCCTGCGGCAGCCTGCGCAAGCCACCGGGAGCCTAGAGGAAGATGGCGGTTGACGGCGGGGGCTCGGGGAGAGGTGAGAATAAACTTTTTTTTTTCTTTTTAACCCTTGTGCTCCCAGGAGCAGTTTTACTGTACTGAGCATGCTCAGTACAGTAAAATAGGGTCCGAGGAGACATCACATGTTTTCTCGGACCCTTCTCCATAGGACCCCATGTTAGGGATCGGGTCAGATCGGATGTGCACTAAATGCCATCCGATTTGGTCCGATCCGAGTCTGTCAGATTTTGTAATCGGATGAAAACATCGTTGCAGGCAACGATTTTTTTCTCCTGAAAAAAATCGGTCAAAATCGGGCAGAATCGGATCGGACCAAATCGGATGGCATTTAGTGCACATCCGATTCGGTCCGATCCCCATAGGGATACATGGGATCCGAAAATCGGTCCGATGCTGTCCGATTTTTATCGGACAGCATCGGAAATGCAAAAATCGTGGTGTGAAAGCACCCTAAGGGGATCTCCCCCAAATGCGTCTGATGTTCCAGATCCCCTGCATGGGATCTCCAGATATTTTTATATCTTTTATACCAACAAAGATGGACTGAAATAACTCGAGTTGGCACCAGGAAACTCCTTTTTCTGGTATTAGACCAGGGCTGGCCAGGAGCAGGGCAAGGGTGGTGGCTCAGACATCCTCATTTTCAGAGGTATTTCTGAGATAAGGGACAGAGTATAAAAAATGGACAGCAACACACCATAATAGGAGGAAAAATTGTGGACTTATTCCCCAAAACTGCAACTATTCAGCTATCCATTAGCCTTTCTCAAGCAGTAATTTCTGGGATAATGGTTTTTTGTGTTGTGTCATGCAGCAGACATCTTTATTGTCTACCTGTGACACTTACCAAGAGACTGGTGTACCCAGAGTTTGAATTACCCAATGTCCTGCTCCAGTACCTGATGTCCTGTGATAGACGACTTAGGGCAGTACCTGCCAGTACTTGATGTCCTGTGCAGAACCTGATGTCTGATGCTTGACAACCTGTGCCAGTACCTGATGACCATGCCAGTGCCAGCCTTTCTGACAATTCCTGATGTCCTTTGCCACTGCTTGAAGTCCTATACCAGTGCATTATTTCCTGTGCCAGATGACCTGTGCCAGCATGTGTCAGTAACTGATATTTTTGTACCTTCCAGTGCCTGCCAACCTGTGTCCACTCCCGCTTGCACCCACATGTGCAACAGGTAACTTGCAGATAGGAAAAATACACACCACACTAAGAGAGGGCTGCTGAGCAGGCAAGGCTGCCCTGTCAAGCAGAGGTCTGTGCTTGAGCATTAAATAGCATTGTTCACAATTGCCTGAAATTTGTTAGAAGATTTTGACTACTTAAGTTTATTTCTTGCCAAGAGTCTATCATCTCCTCTCTTACTCCTGTATTCTGTTACAACCAGTGTTATTTCCAATCTCCATCCAGCTTATTAGGTGTTCTCCTTACCTACATTTCATGCTATTAAAGATTTGCAATAATTGGGGGCTCCGTTGGAGCTTTCGCATCGGGGTCCATGAACTTCAAGTTACGCCACTGCCGTTGCCACTCATTTTCTTCGCTCTGGCAGTGACTTTAGACTCACTTTTACATTAATCCGAACCTCCCACTCCCGGATCCAAGACTTGTCCTGAGCTGCACCAATTCTCTGGAATGCTCTACCCCTAGAAATTATGTCTATCCACAACTTACATTGTTTCAGGCAATCCCTAAAAACACATCC
Organism: Allobates femoralis; assembly: GCA_033576535.1. Classification (NCBI taxonomy): domain Eukaryota; kingdom Metazoa; phylum Chordata; class Amphibia; order Anura; family Aromobatidae; genus Allobates; species Allobates femoralis. Next base: position 178,177,086 of record JARQOC010000003.1, read on the forward strand.
TTTTGGGGCGGCCTACCATGATCCCTAGTCAAAGTCATTTACAAATAGCCTATCCTCTCCACCAGTTTTAAATGCATTACAAATAATGGTTGGTGGCCACTCATGCAGCTCTTATCTATTCCCCATCTCCTCAAGTTGACTATACCATCATTGTAAATAAGCCCCTGTACTTTGTGTCACCCCCACCTCATTGTTAGATTGTAAGCTCTTATGAGCAGGGCCGTCATTATTTTGCTTTAATTATTCTATTTTATGATAACTGTTACTTATGATTGTTTGAATCTGAATAGTGAAGCGTTGCGGAATATGTTGGTGCTATATAAATAAAGATTATTATTATTATTAATATTAATACAAGTTATAAACTCGGAACTGTCCTCGGTGCTGTTCATACAGTTAGGGCCAGAAATATTTGGACAGTGACACAATTTTGGCGAGTTGGGCTCTGCATGCCACCACATTGGATTTGAAATGAAACCTCTACAACAGAATTCAAGTGCAGATTGTAACGTTTAATTTGAAGGGTTGAACAAAAATATCTGATAGAAAATGTAGGAATTGTACACATTTCTTTACAAACACTCCACATTTTAGGAGGTCAAAAGTAATTGGACAAATAAACATAACCCAAACAAAATATTTTTATTTTCAATATTTTGTTGCGAATCCTTTGGAGGCAATCACTGCCTTAAGTCTGGAACCCATGGACATCACCAAACGCTGGGTTTCCTCCTTCTTAATGCTTTGCCAGGCCTTTACAGCCGCAGCCTTCAGGTCTTGCTTGTTTGTGGGTCTTTCCGTCTTAAGTCTGGATTTCAGCAAGTGAAATGCATGCTCAATTGGGTTAAGATCTGGTGATTGACTTGGCCATTGCAGAATGTTCCACTTTTTTGCACTCATGAACTCCTGGTTAGCTTTGGCTGTATGCTTGGGGTCATTGTCCATCTGTACTATGAAGCGCCGTCCAATCAACTTTGCAGCATTTGGCTGAATCTGGGCTGAAAGTATATCCCGGTGCACTTCAGAATTCATCCGGCTACTCTTGTCTGCTGTTATGTCATCAATAAACACAAGTGACCCAGTGCCATTGAAAGCCATGCATGCCCATGCCATAACGTTTCCTCCACCATGTTTTACAGAGGATGTGGTGTGCCTTGGATCATGTGCCGTTCCCTTTCTTCTCCAAACTTTTTTCTTCCCATCATTTGGTACAGGTTGATCTTTGTCTCATCTGTCCATAGAATACTTTTCCAGAACTGAGCTGGCTTCTTGAGGTGTTTTTCAGCAAATTTAACTCTGGCCTGTCTATTTTTGGAATTGATGAATGGTTTGCATCTAGATGTGAACCCTTTGTATTTACTGTCATGGAGTCTTCTCTTTACTGTTGACTTAGAGACAGATACACCTACTTCACTGAGAGTGTTCTGGACTTCAGTTGATGTTGTGAACGGGTTCTTCTTCACCAAATAAAGTATGCGGCGATCATCCACCACTGTAGTCATCCGTCGACGCCCAGGCCTTTTAGAGTTCCCAAGCTCACCAGTCAATTCCTTTTTTCTCAGAATGTACCCAACTGTTGATTTTACTACTCCAAGCATGTCTGCTATCTCTCTGATGGATTTTTTTTTTTTTTTCAGCCTCAGGATGTTCTGCTTCACCTCAATTGAGAGTTCCTTTGACCGCATGTTGTCTGGTCACAGCAACAGCTTCCAAATGCAAAACCACACACCTGGAATCGACCCCTGACCTTTTAACTACTTCATTGATTACAGGTTAACGAGGGAGACGCCTTCAGAGTTAATTGCAGCCCTTAGAGTCCATTGTCCAATTACTTTTGGTCCCTTGAAAAAGAGGAGGCTATGCATTACAGAGCTATGATTCCTAAACCCTTTCTCCGATTTGGATGTGGAAACTCTCATATTGCAGCTGGGAGTGTGCACTTTCAGCCCATATTATATATATAATTGTATTTCTGAACATGTTTTTGTAAACAGCTAAAATAACAAAACTTGTGTCACTGTCCAAATATTTCTGGCCCTAACTGTACCTGTTCTTTGCAATCAAGGTAACACAATTCTTCAAGTGACTCTCCTGTTTGCCTATACTTCACATACTGCTATGGTTAAACATTTCTTCAAGTCTCAGTTTGCATACATTACAGCTTTTAACCATTGCACAGCTGGAAAATAAAAGTCTGCATTCCTGTGATTACGGTAATTGATTGCTTGACAGGCGAGACTAGTTTCCTAAATAATTAGTGGACCTTTTTTATCCACATACCTTGTTCTGCTTCATCTCTACAACTTGATCCCCTTTTTTAACTGCCATTCAATTTACTCAGCTTTGATCCACGTGTTGTGCATCAAGTCCCATTCAGCGTCTCCTCTGCCTCTGTATCATGCTGCTCACTCAGACCTAAAGTTCAAATTTTCTAAATCTCCAGGTAAGCCCATAATAAGTTAACTTAAAAATAGGCTCAGTCTTCTTGCATAAAGTATTCCATTCCATAAGTTATCACATTATGTAGCATTTAAAGCGAAACCATCATTTTAACTGGTGAGATTCTATGTAGATAGAATAGGTAGAAGAGGCGGAGCTCTGCCTCTAGCTCCTCCCATCATCATAGAATCTCATCAGTAACACCTGTCATCTCCTATCTCAGTAATGGGAAAGTCTTCATTGAATACAGATTTAGGGCTCGGACACATTCATCCGAGTTTGATGGACGAGGCTCGGAAATGGTGGGAGCAGTGACCCTGAACGGCTTCTCCCTATATGGACGGCGCTGTCAGCTGATTGTGTTTTTGTGCAGCTCCAGACTCCCCGTTCAGATAGGGAGATGCCGCTCAGGGTCACTGCTCCAGGCCTTTCAGAGTCTCGTCCGTCAAACTTGGATGTAAGTAGGAAAGTGTGTCCAAGCCTTTAACCTCAGAATTGAGAATTTTTACAATGTTTGATCGATTCTGGCAGAGAAAGAAGAAAATTTGTCTGATAAGAAATATTACAAACTGGCCGCTTTTTAATCTTTTTTCATTGACTGCAATGTCAAAGATAAAACCTCAGTCCTAGGTAATAAAGCACTAGAGCAACAAATTACAAATCTAGGTGATAAAGATATCTGCCTATTCTGGACAGACCAATCACTGAAAAGCTATGTCGACTGTAAAAGGGCCCCTAGAGCATGGGTGCCCAATACCGGGCCGCGGGGGTCTGGGTGCCGGTCCGCACCGCCGCAGACCAGCACTACACATTGTGTGCTCTGCGGCGGCTCCCGGAGTGATGTCACCGCCCCCTGCATGATTCATTACATTCCCTCTCTTCTATTCACATAGCCAAGGAAAAGAACTACAGGACAAGCCATCAGCCAATCACGGTGCAGCAGCCGGGCCCTGATTGGCTAGTGGCTTTTGCACTGTGATTGGCTGATGGCTTCTCTGAGGAAAAGAAGAGAGAGGCCGAGATGCAGCAGGTGCTGGGGGGGCCGGTGAACAAATTGTGTCTGTGTGTGTGTGAGATTGTGGCTGGAAGGGGAGGCTGAAAGAGGAGACTGGGGGGTTAAAGAGGAGGCTGGGGGTTAAAGCAGAGACTGGGGGTTAAAACAGAGGCTGGGGGGGTTAAAGAGGAAACTGGGGGTTAAAGAGGAGACTGGGGGGTTAAAGAGGAGAGATTGGGGGTTAAAGAGGAGACTGGGGGGTTCAAGAGGAAACTGGGGGTTAAAGAGGAGACTGGGGGGTTAAAGAGGAGAGACTGGGGGTTAAAGAGGAGACTGGGGGGTTAAAGAGGAGGCTGGGGGTTAAAGCAGAGGCTGGGGGGGTTAAAGAGGAAACTGGGGGTTAAAGAGGAGACTGGGGGGATAAAGAAGAGACTGGGGGTTAAAGAGGAGACCGGGGGGTTAAAGAGGAAACTGGGGGATTAAAGAAGAGGCTGGGGGTTAAAGAGGAGCCTGGGGGGTTAAAGAGGAGGCTGGGGGTTAAAGAGGAGACTGGGGATTAAAAGAGAGACTGGGGGTTAAAGAGGAGAGACTGGGGGTTAAAGAGGAGACTGGGGGGATAAAGAGGAAACTGGGGGGTTAAAGAGGAGGCTGGGGGTTAAAGAAGAGACTGGGGATTAAAAGAGACTGGGGGTTAAAGAGGAGAGACTGGGGGATAAAGAGGAAACTGGGGGGTTAAAGAGGAGGCTGGGGGCTAAAGAGGAGCCTGGGGGGTTAAAGAGGAGGCTGGGGGGTTAAAGAGGAGACTGGGGTTAAAGAGGAGAGACTGGGGGTTAAAGAGGAGACTGGAGGGATAAAGAGGAAACTGGGGGGTTAAAGAGGAGACTGGGGGTTAAAGAGGAGGCTGGGGGTTAAAGAGGAGACTGGGGGGTTAAAGAGGAGACTGGGGGGTTAAAGAGGAGGCTGGGGGATGGAAAAGCAGGTTATGGTTGGAAGAGGAGGCTGGGGGGTTAAAGAGGAGGCTGGAGGCTGAAAGAGGAGGCTGGGGGATGGAAAAGCAGGTTATGGCTGGAAGAGGAGGCTGGGGGCTGAAAGAGGAGGCTGGAGGCTGAAAAAGGAGACTGCGGGCTGAAAAAGCAGGTTGTGGCTGGAAGAGGAGGCTGGGGTCTGGAAAAGGAGGCTGGGGTCTGGAAAAGGGGGCTGGGGGCTGAAAAAGGAGGCTGGGGGCTGCAAAAGGAGGCTGGGGCTGCAAGGGGATAGAGAAATAAGAGATTCCCCGCAAATAAGATGTAATGCATCTTTCGGGGAAACAGGATACTAAACCCCACCCCTTCTACATGGCCCCGCCCCATATGGTCAAAGTTCCGCCCCCTATAACACCCACCGCCGGGCCTCAGAGAAATTATCTTGCTTGACGCCGGTCCCCGGAGCAAAAAAGGTTGGGGACCCCTGCCCTAGAGGACTATGAATTAGTAAAAACATGACAAATAATAATGCTAGCTTTATTCAAGAATGAGAGAAGATATAAACAGAATGTTCAAATTGCCTATTGAAGTTAGTTCTCAAGCAAAATGAAAGTGATCATAAAGAAATCACTAAGGAGTTAATCAAATTGAGAACTGAATTGGAATCCAGGTTATCAAAAAAAAACAATGGTCCACATTCTTGAGTAAACTGGATGAGAAATTACCCGAGCACATAAACCGTGCGTCCCCATGTTAAACATAGGGATGGGCGGTGCTTGCGCTCGGCTTGCATTCGACCGCCGCAATGTGCAACGCAGGCAAACACAAGTGTGAAGCCACCCATACTGAGTCTGAATATAGCAGTGCAGAAGAACCACCCGCAATAAGATCTTAAAACATTGTAGAAGTGGGAAGACACCTCGATCAGGAAAGCCAATAAAGGTGGCAGTGTCATCTTATTAAACAGGACTGACTATATACAAGAGGCCCTGAGCAATTAGACAATGAAAACACCTACAAAAAACTCCTATCAGATCTCACTAATTCTTTTAAGAATAAACTACCTACTTTCTTGAGAGAATTTGTGGAAAATGGTACCATCAGTAAAAAGAAGCAGAGAAGCTACCTACCCAAACAGGCCACACTGGTACACAAAAATACTACTGCACCTCCTGGACGTCCTATTGTAGCAGGGATGGGGTCCCTAACCGATCCCCTCTCTTAGTAAAGGTCTCAACAGAGGCTGTTGAGACCTTTACTTGTGGAAATACCTGCTTACACCAAAGATATGAATGATTTTGTAAAGACTGTTGATGAGGTACAGTGGCAAAATGGATATAAATTGGCCTCCATGGATGTTGAAAGCCTTTACACACAAATTCCCCAAGGACTCGCTATAGAAATAGTCAGAGAAATTCTGAATGGATCTGACCAATATGGGCACCTGGTGGAATTCGTGTGTAGATCGCTAGATTTTATTTTAGGACACAGTGTGTGTTGAGTTTTCTAGACACTTGGTGTCTGCAGAGCGAGGGTACGGCAATGGGTATGCCCGTAGCTTGTACCCTCGCCAATTTATTTCTTGCCCATTTTGAAGATAATATGATTTACTCAGTATCCAACCCTTTTTCTGAAACATATCAAAAATTACATTCGGTATGTTGATGACACACTGATCGTGTGGGACGGGTCCGAACAGGACTTCAATTCTTTAGTCACATAAACGCAAACAATAAATACAATATGCATTTTACTTCGGTTGTTGGTGATCAGAATTTGGAATATTTGGATGTGAAGCTAAAAAAGATTTCGGTACATTAATAAATCTGTTTTAAAAAAACCAACGGTGACTAATTCGTTTTTGCATTTTTCTAGTGCTCACCCCTACATACAAAATGAGCATTACCATTTAGCCAGTTTACTAGGCTACAAAGGATAAATAACAATAAAAAACTGTTAGAGAAAAAGGCGGATTCGTTGAAAACGATTTTCAATATAGAGGATATCCTGAATGGAGATATAGGGCTTCCCTGCCTGGCCCCTTTATATAGGTGAAATGGCTCAGAGGAAGCCTGGGGTGTGTATTCTAGCTATCGGGTCTCTATACACCCCCTCCAGGTATATTCTAAAGTTGCCATTTTTGTTAAACAAGTCCAGAGTCGCCCCTAGCCAGTCCCAGCTAACATCATCAAAATCTTTCTCTGCATCCAGAGTCAGCAAATCCGGTCTCTCTCCGACTGGCTACGACGACCCACCCTGTCCAAAACAGTTAGTACCTTTCAATGTGTTTTTCACTGCAGCCCTTAACAAATCCTACTTGTGCAGGGTTCAACAGTCGGGGTAATACTGCTGCCAACCTCTCCGCAATTATTTTTGACATAATCTTCTGGTCTACATCAATAAGGGAGATGGGTCTATAAGAGCAGGCCTCCAGGGGTCCTTGCCTAATTTGGGTATGACTTTAATATATGTTTCTTTAGATCTTTCTGCTATGGACCCTGTTAAGAGGATGGTTTTGTAATAACTTGATAGCAATGGGGAGATATGTTCCCTGAGGGCCTTATAAAACTCCCCGCTAAATCGATCTGGGCCTGGTGTTTTCCCATTTTGGAGATGACTCATGGTTTGTCTCACCTCTCCTTCTGTTATTTCTGCATTAATTGCATCTTGTTATTCTTGTGTTAGTTTTGGAAGAGTGACTTGTTGGAGGAATTTTTTACATTTTGCCAAATTACCGTATATACTCGTGTATAAGCTGAGTTTTTCAGCACAAAAAATGTGCTGAAAAGTCCCACCCTCGGCTTATACACGAGTCATATACGGTATTCCCTTTACCCCATTCAGTATACAGGCACCCCCCCCCATCAGTGGTATACAGGGCCCCCCTTGCTGCCGCACACCTGTAAAGTAATAGATCATTATACTTATCCCTGATGCTGTCGCCGCTCTGACACCGCGCTCCTCCGGGTCTTCATGCTTCTTCATGCTTCCTCCTCCGGCGGGCGCAGGCAATGACGTCATTGTGCAGCGGAGGAAGAAGCATGAAGACCCGGAGGAGCGCGGTGTCAGAGCGGCGACAGGGATAAGTATAATGATCTATTACTTTACAGGTGTGCGGCAGCAAGGGGGGACCTGTATACCACTGGGGCCTGTATATACCACTGGGGCCTGTATACCACTGGGGCTGCTGTATATACTGCTGGGGCCTGTATATACCACTGGGGAAAAGAAAAATAGGGAGGGGGACAAGAGGCGCAATAGTGCCCTATCACTGGTGACACTTGTGTAAGGTGGTGGTGCTATGAAGCTGCTCACCTGGTCCAGTTGTGATCCCCACAACTGGTTTGAAGGCGTTTTGGAATCAGTGTTCCAGCTGCTGCAGGACCTCCACCGACCACTGGATAGTGGTTTGAATCCAAGATAATGATGGGAGTGCTGGTGTGTCACGGTCCGCGCTGCTGTGGTATGAATAAACTCACCAAAGAGACAGCAGTTATTCCATCCTTTTATTTCCTCCTCTTTCCTACGCGTTTCAGCGCCACACCCGGCGCCTTCCTCAGGGATATCCCTGTATATCCCTGAGGAAGGCGCCGGGTGTGGCGCTGAAACGCGTAGGAAAGAGGAGGAAATAAAAGGATGGAATAACTGCTGTCTCTTTGGTGAGTTTATTCATACCACAGCAGCGCGGACCGTGACACACCAGCACTCCCATCATTATACCACTGGGGAGGCTGCTGTATACCACTGGGGCTGCTGTATATACTGCTGGGGCCTGTATATACCACTGGGGAGGCTGCTGTATACTACCACTGGTGAGGCTGCTGTATACTACCACTGGGGAGGCTGCTGTATACTACCACTGGGGAGGCCTGTATACCACTGGGGGGGCCTGTATACCACACTGCTGGGGGCTGTATACCTGTGCTGGGGTCCACCCTCGGCTTATACACGAGTCAATAGGTTTTCCCAGGTTTTGGGGGCAAAAGTAGGGGCGTCGGCTAATACACGGGTCGGCTTATGTACGAGTATATACGGTAGTATATGAGGGTTGATATAATTCTTTGTAAAAGTTTTGTAATATTTCATTGATTTTCCTACGTTTGGAGGTTTTAGTTCCCTGGCCGTCTCATAGTTTATCAATTGGATTTGCCTGGAGATGCCAGTCTTGCCATCAATTTCCCCACTTTGTTCCCATATCTAATCCATTCAACCTCCTGTTTAGAGCTGTACATCTGCTCCCTCCTATCAATCCAGGTTTCAAACTCTTGTTTGCCAGCTTCCATTTTTCCCTGTTTTGAGTTGTGGGGATCTGCAGGAACTCTGTATATATATTTCTAAGCTTTGCACTACAATCTGAGTATTTTTCTGCTACTCTTTCCTTGAGTGAGGCCACAAACATCATAATTTTTTTAACGTGTGTTGGTTTGAATGTTCCTTGTTGTCCCATTCAAATTTCTCCCACCAGCCCCGTAATTTGTCATTAAATCCCTCATCTTTTGTAAGATGAGATGGAAATTTCCGCATGTAATGTGTTCCTTTTATCTGGTTATCCACGAGTTCCATACCACCGGGGCATGGTCGGATATGGCCAGGTCCTAAATCTCCACTGACTTCATTCTATTTAATAGTCTCTCCGAGGTCAGCAGATAGTCTAGCCTTGACCGGGATTAGTGGGCATGGGAGAAGTGGGTAAACTCTCTATCCTCTGGATGTAACCAATGCCAAACATCCCTCAATCCAGTATGTTCAAGGAAGGAGGGGAGAAGAGTCTCTCTTTTTGGAGGAGTCAGGCTCTGGCCCTTTCTGTGCTCCACCTCATTGTGAACTGTGTTCAAGTCTCCCCCAGTAATTATCAGAGGCAAGTTGTCCAAGACAATCTTCCTCTCCAGGTAATCAAAGAAGACTCTGCTTAGGTCTGATCACAGCCCCACGTTTAAGGGGCCCTTTACAGACCTCTTTACATGTGTTACCGGGAACCGGAGAGAAGGAGAAAAGTCATGTAAAATTTGCCCTGACCTCTGATTAGTAGATCCTCCCGGTGTTTCTGTGAGGGGAAAGGGGGTTCTATGTGTGGCATCCAGGATTGTACCTTTAGTCGCAGTGCATTTTTGCCGTGTGAATAGCAGCTAGTGCAGGCCTTGGGTGCACACATGGGCAGCAGGCTACAGGAGCCTCCTGGTCTCAGAAATGATCCAGGATTGAAGTGACTGACATTTATAGGTGGTGTGGAGTGGGAGCTGCTGGTAGCGCATCTTTCTCTTGTGTTGGGGAGGTGGATGTCCGCAGATTTGTCACTAGGATTCTTGTGGTGTGAGAGCTGCTGCTCTGTAGGTGTTATCACATCCCAGCTCAGACAGGAAGTCCGATGATTTGTTTTTTGTGTGGCGGGGGACTCAAAGGATCTAGATGCCTTTATGATGTCTTGTAACAACAATAGACGTAATATAAAACTTACTTATTGTTGCAGCCCTGAATTAATTGATTATTTGGACATCAGAATTAGGAAAGAGATGGTCTATTAACAACAGACATCTTTCGAAAGAAAACATCAGTCAATTCGGTATTAAGTGCAACATCGTCACAGCCACCCCAAATTATTAGATCGATCCCCATAGGTCAGTTTTTGAGGGCTTGCAGGATATACTCCACTGATGGTTTGTTTGAAGACCAGGCGAAAGAACTAAAAAGTCGTTTCAAATTTCGCCATTATAAGGATGGTCCAGTTGAAGAAGGCTACCAAAGAGCCGGCCAGACCCCGTGAACAACTGCTCAGGCCAATAAATAGAAACAGGGAGCAGTGAATGAAACATCACCTGCTGGAGGGAGATGACTGAGGTGGTTAGGCGGTACTGGCCCCTTCTCTTAGCAGATCGAAATCTAGCTGGGGTGCTTGCTGAAAGACCTGCGATCACCCCAAGAAGATCTAAAAATTTGAAGATTTGGTTGTACGTAGTCTTTATATACCACCACCATCAACATTTTTAGGGGCGAGCCGTGGCCCAAGGTGGGCACTTTTCCATGTGGAGATTGTGGGCATGCTCCCACATAGAACGTGCCTTTGACTTGCACAATTTTAATGCCACAAAAACCAACAAGATAGTTCACAATATAAACTGCCGGTCTACTGGGGTGGTTTACTAGGCGAAATGCCCATGTAAACTTATTTATGTGGGCTTAACATCACGCAAATTGAGGGTGTGTATCCTCAAAGCACTGGCATTAGAAAGGCAGCTGAGGGGTGTGGCTTATCTATGGCGACATGAGTGGTGCTTTTGCCTAGAGCTTCTCTGCACCCAACTTAATTTACAGGGCATAGAATGGACCCACCAGTACAAAGATGCCAGAGGCAGAAGGGCTTCCTCTCGCCACCGGCCGGGATCATCCGAAGGGGGAACGGTCCAGGAGCGGATCTGGAGCAGTGTGAGGCAGGAGCCAGGAGCCGCAGCTCTTACAACAATGGCGCCGACGGCTGCACCCGCCGGGCAGAACGTTGCACAGAGCGTGGCAGGCGAGAAGGTGAAAGGGAGAATGAGTGATGGGAGACATGGATCCAGCCCTCTTAACCCCCTCAGTACCTCAGCAGCAGCGGGAGGACAGGCTCCGGGATCCCAGGAGACAATGAGGGAATGAGACAGAACTCAGAACATGTGGTCGGGGAAGGGCTGGCTTTTACATGTGCAGCTGCAGCACAGACAGACTTCTTTCCCCCCCCCCATCATCTCAATATACACCAGTGGATCACACAGAGCCCTTGGTGCTGGGCTTAGAAAAGGGAGCCCCTGACAATATTAACATTTTACACCCTGGTTTAACATCTTCAGTACCAGGTGACACCCAGAGTCTGCTTGCCATATTAAAGACAAAACCCACAAAACAGGACCTAGACTACATGGTAGCTAGATTTGAAGTCTCCCAGGAGAGGGCCCTTGCCAAATTTCGTGGGGAATTTGGATCTGTTGGATTCCCGTACTTCCACCCTGGAAAATACCGCATCCGTCCCTTACATCTAAAGTGCCATGCTAGAAAGACACCTATCTGAGACTAAATCCCATATGCAACATGGACGCTATTATTAGATGACCAAGAAAACCGCGGCAGGTGCTACAATATACGTCTGAGAGGTGTCCCTGAAGACATTCCTGCAAGCGCCTACACTGCAAAGTGTCTGAAATTTTCAATACTATGTCGCACAAGTCCTTGGATAACACTATAACAATTTAGTGCACAGGGTCTCCCACCAGCCGACTTCCCAGGCTCTGGACCAAGTGACATCTTGTGCAGATTACATTATTATACCGATAGAGAAAATATACTGCAACATGCTTGGTCATACGGCAAATTCTTTCTGGAGGATATGGAAGGTGCGGCTCTTTCCTATGTTTCTGCAGGCACTTTGACCATGAGAATTTGCTCTCTCCGCTATTACAACGCATCAAAGAACTGGGCGCTACATATAGGTGGGGGTCACCCTTTCCACCTTATTGTTAAGAAGGAGGTTAATTTCTTCCTCAAAAGACCTGCGGAGTTACCGGAACTTTTCCTATTCCTGGTGTGAGAGTCAGTGGGATTAGTGGGTGAGGGCAGGTATATCTCTCCCAGGTATCTGTCCTATGCAACCTAAACTAACCTGGTCAGTATCACCTGGCTGCTAATTAATTAGTGGGAGGCGGTTGGGGTAGGTAAAAGGAGTCTGGGAGGTCGGGCGGGGCTCTCTCTCAGCCTGGGAACACAGAAGGCCTGTCTGTGTATGGAGACGCATGTGAGTGAAAGCAGTGATCTTTGGTTCTATGGTTTGGCTGAAGGGAGAAGCCCTTCAGTCTATAGTGAGGTTGCATTCTGTTTAGTTAGTGCCAGACAGGCAAAGATTTTTATTTGCTGTTTTGTTTTCTTTCTGTTTGCTTTCACCGCAATAAACTCTGGCCAAGGGCCAGTGGCCTCTAAGTCTCTGCTGGTGGACTGAGTGACACACGACACATACGTGCCCTTTGACCTGGCAAAGGCGAACCCCGAGTGTGTTTTTACACTGGATACTACACCTATTTATGTCCCAAATTGGCTATTGGTAGAACTTCCATGTCTGCCTCCATGGAACGATAGGAGGAGACGTGTTTCAGGGAAGTGCCCAATATCTGGAGAGAATTCTACCAAACGTCAAGACCGTAGGCACAGTCCCACTTGACTTTTCTTTTCTGGTCATTTGGATATTAGATCTTGGTTTGCGCCCATCAACCTACCCGGTCCGCAACACGGTGCGGAATGAGGGCGCTCTCATAGGAACATCCTGTATTGCATTCTGACTCTACATTATTCTGCCTGTATGCTTTGTTTGGTACAGTGAAAAGGCCCTCTGTGACCGTACCTATTTCGCATTTTTCCCTTCTATGTTTCCATCTATCTAGAATTATTCGTTCTCCGGTCTTGCTCATTAATGATGTTTTAATTATCAGCTGGTTGCGTGAGAATGCCGTTGCATAGTCTTTCACGCTTCCCTTACAGGATTAGTGCCTCTCCCCAATTCTTACGAGGAGGTGGCTATCCTCGATTTAGACCAAAGTGAATTGTTTAGTTTGATTTGCTTGCATTTTGTACATACAGTAATTGCTCCTCAATTCACATATCTGTAAGGGATTGAGTTTGCAATTGCACCAACCATACCTTTACTCTTTTACTTCTTAGTTCTCTTCTTCCCCCCTCTCTTCTCGTCTCTCCTCACTTCTCTCCCTCATTCTCTTTCCTTTCTTTCTATTTTGCTCTCCCTTTCCCCTCCCCCCCCCCCTTTTTTTTCTCTCTCTCTTTTTTCTACTCCCCCAGGTGTGGGTCCTTGGCTGGTGTCTTGTAGTCTTTCAAGATAACTCCTCCAAACTTCTCAGATTTACACTGTGGATCCATCAATGTTAGAGGCTTGCATAGTCTGGGTAAGAGATCCATTCGTGCTAATCTCCTGAGAAGGTAAAACATTCAGATAGCTTTCCTCCAGGAGCCCCACCTCAGCTCCCTCAAACCATTTAAAATGACCAGTCTGGTTCCCTGATGCCTATCACAGCCAATCACCAGATCCGAAGTCTTGGCATACTAGCATCCTTGTCTCCCGCACTGTCCTTTGGGAATTCATAGACTCCCGATCTGATCAACACGATAGATTGCTATTGGTAAAGGGTTGGATTGCATTGCAGTTATTCACATTTGCCTCATTATACCTCCCCAACTTTAATCAGGGGTCTGCACTCTCAGACTTCTTGGAGCAAACTGGGGAATTTGCTGAGGGCGTGCTGATACTGGGGGGTGGTGACTTCAATGTTACTCTGACCCTCACCTGGACACCTCCCCTGGTTCACATGCCTGCTCTCTAGCCACTCTCCATAGACTAAAACGTCTTTTTCATGAACACCAACTGATAGACTCCTGGAGATTGTTTCATCCAATGGATAAAGACTACTCCTACTATTCTCCAGTACACGACTCCTACTGCAGGATTGATTATTTTTTCGTAAGCCACAAAGACCTACCTCTCATACAAACAGAAGACGTCGGCTCCATTACCTTTCCAGACCACAACCTACCGTATGTACTATTTCCATCTCCATGCCGACCCTGACTTCTCGACAATGGTAATGGAAATTTAACGTCTCACTTCTGGAAGACCCGACATCCTTTTGGGAAGTGACGCAGTCGTTGAGAGATTATTTCTCTACTAGCACTACCCCTGAAGTATCCCCGAGCTCTATCCAGGAGGCTCATAAATGCGTAATTTGGGGCTTACTCATTAAACATGGGATGAGGCTGAAGAGGGAGAGAGATGAAGAGCTTTCCTCCCTGCTCTCTCAATTGAGAGATCTTGAGACAACACATAAAACTAGACTCCGGAGGGATGTTGGCTTAGACCTCTGTAAGGTGCGGGAGGAGCTTCGTAGGCTACTTTATAAAAAGTCAAAATACTAGTTGGCGAAGTGCAGGCGACAGTTCTACGAGTTTGCGAACAAAACTGGCAGATTACTGGCTAGAGCACTGAGACAGCAAAGGGTCAGAATGTTTGTTTCGGATATAGGAGATTCAACCAAAAAGAATGTAACCCAACCCTCCAATGTAATAGCCAAGGCTTTTCATAAATATTATGCCACACTTTATAATGTAGATTACAGTAACCCTCTAACACACGTACCTTCATTCCTAAAATTAGAGAATACCTCAAGGGGGCGAACCTTCCTAAACTAAAACCAGCGGATATCGAAGCGCTGAAAGACCCGTTCACCAATCAGAACCTAATTCTGGCCATTAAAGACGCAAAAACCGGGAAGGCACCTGGTCCACATGGTTTCTTTTTGGTCTATTATAAAAAACTGAGGGACCATCTGGTGCCCCATTTACTGGGGTTCTTTAATGATATGATAAGTGGGTGTCAACCACACATGGACTCCCTTAGAGCTCACATATCTGTTATCCCTAAACCAAGCAAAGACCCAACCCAATGTGCAAGTTACCGCCCGATCTCGCTCCTAAATGAGGACATCAAATTATTTGTGAAGATCGTCGCTGTGAGGCTGGCTGCTCTGATTACGGGGGTTATTCACCCGGACCAGAGGATTTCTGATGGGAAGGGAGGCTCAAGACAATAACATTAAAGTGATCAACTTGATCCACAGTGCCTGGGGTGGGAAAGCTCCCTCACTTCTTCTATCTATGGACGCCGAAAAGGCTTTTGATACACTGGATTTTCATGAGGAAGACCCTCCTACACCTGGGTCTGGGGTGAACATGATGAACTGGATCATGTCTCTGTACTCGGTCCCGTTTAGCTAGGGTCAGGGTGAATGGTTGCCTATCCGAACCCTTTACTATACATAATGGCACTTGTCAGGGATGCCCTCTCACACTTGAACCTTTCCTCAGAAGGATCAGAGCCAATCCTAACATCTCTGGGATATGTGTTGGCAACTCTGCCCACAAAGTGGCTGCGTATGCAGATGACCTATTCTTCCTTTCCAGCCCTAACACCTCACTCCCTAACTTAATGGCAGAATTCCACACATTTAACCAACTTTCCAATTTCAAGATACATTTCTCAAAATCAGAATTTCTGAACATCAATATCCCACAGCCGGTAGCTACTTCCCTACAATCGGCCTTAAGTATTAAATTGAGCAATCAATCGATAAAATACTTGGGGGTCCAGCTGACCGCTAACCCCGAAACCCTGTATAGGCATAATTTTCCAGCTCTCCTCTCCTCAATTCGTGGGGACTGTGAGAGGTGGACTAAACTCTCCTTCTCCTGGTTCAGGCGATGTCAAATATTCTTCCCCGAATTCTTTATATGCTACAAGCATTACCTATAAAAACTCCTCTATCCAAAATGCCTTTATATGGGCAGGTACAGTAAATCTGCTAGACTTAGCTGTTTGATACTGTCCAGACCGAAAAGGGACGGAGGTGTAGGCCTTCCCAACTTCAAACATTATCACCTCGCAACTCATTTCGCGAGAATGGTTGATTGGTGCGGAAACTCCACTGACAAGACATGGATACACATCAAGCAAAGCCTCTGCTCGATTCCGCTAAACAGATTGCCTTGCCTCTTGACTTCTGCTCCCACCAGCCTCTATTCTCATCCCACCCTGGGGGCCACATTGCAGTTTGTGGACTAGATCCTTTATGATCCCCCCATGTTCTGGACTCTCACCGATACTGAGCCATCCAGATTTTGTCCCCGCACTCCATGACAAAGTGTTCCGTTGTTGGATCAAGACAGGACGGGATAGGGTGGAGTCTTTTGGTGAGGGAGCTGAATGGCCCTCTCTAGCTACCATCAGAACATGGGACAACTCCATGCCGCTGGGATGGTGGAGATGTCATCAGCTACATAATTTCCTGGGCAATCTACCACCGAAGCGTTGTTACATTCGTTCAAAAACACAATATGAGATATTATGCACAGAGACGGGCCCAGCCAGACATACTCTGTCTCGGGTGTACTCAATGCCGGTGTTCCCCCTCCAGATCAGCACCCTTCTCATTTTATAACCAAATGGGAATCTGACTTAAAGGTCAAATTTTCTGAGACGCAGATATCTCGCATCTGCCTTCTTGCTCACAGCGCCTCTATCAGGTCTAGACACCAAGAGGCGGGATACAAACTCATGTCATGGTGGTATAGAGTCCCTGAAAAACTGCATGCTATGTTTCCTGAGGCCGATGCCACCTGTTGGAGACGTGGGAAGGAGACTGGCTCGCTGATCCATATTTTTTGGGATTGCAAGGTGCTCAAGCCATTTTGGAATGGGATTGTGGAAATAACGAGACAGGTTGCTGACTATGCTGACCCTCTAACCCTTGCTTTGGCTTTGCTACACCTCAATGATGACTCCATCTCGTCATATGTCGAGCCCCAGGCCCTGGGGTACTTGGGTATCAGGCTCGATGGGTGCTCTCGCGGAGATTGTCACGGGTGGCAGCGCCTGATCCCGTGGCCTGGGTGACACTTTAATAAGGGGTTATTTACAGGGGATAAGAGTTTGTCATGTGACGCCACCTGTAGTACCTGGTGATGGGTCACCAGCGCCGCCACAGTCCTCCGGAGGTAGATGGTAGTGCGGCTGAGATGGCAAAGCTCCCTACAGGCAGAGCTGGTCCTATGGGGCAGCGTTCCTGAGAACAAACAGGTTGATGGAGAAAACCACACACAGGCAAAGTCACTTTCTCTAGGGTACTTTACTGTCAACCTTTAGCAGCGTCATACAAAGTTCACAGTTCAGCATCAGATGTTAGAATAACAGGTAGCTCTACGGGTGGCTGCAAGTAGATCCCATGTGGTATGGTGGGACCCATGATGTACCTTAGTTGATGAACCCGTGTCCTTTCTTCCCCGCCTAGGTTGAGTCTATACCCAATGGCTCCATGTAGGTAGTATTGGGGGTCCTCTCCCTCATGGTGAGGAAGCAGGCAGACCGCTCCTTCTGGCAAGGTGCTGTGGCGATATATATGGACCACAGCAGCCGGTTGCCGACTGCAAAGATAGACCTTGGCTGGATCCTCTGGCCTGGCATTCCCGTGATGGACTGGAGAATCCCCTGAAGTATGGTTGCTCCACGCTGGGGTTCCCCCTTTCTCTCTAGGGCCGAGACTCTGCTCGTCGGGCGCCCTCTTTCAGGATCTCCTCAAGACCCTCTTTCTCCTTCCCACCATATCAGCGTGGAGCTGTCCGTGTAACCCTTCCGCCTCGTTACACACTCTTTTCCAACTGTCCCAACTCCTCTCCTCCTCTGTCTGGCCGCTTTTTGTTCCCCTAGAGGTGAATATATCCCCTCTCGGGTAACCTCCCACCGCTCAGCTAATGTGGGAGTGCAGGAGTGGGGCCTACCCACCAACCTAGGGTCCACCTGCAGCTGGGGAAATTATACCTCTTTTACAGGTGCAATATCCCTCTGTGACGCCTGACTATGTGGGGCGCCACACATACAGGACCTCTCTGCTTAAATTTTTCATAACTGCCACGAGGGCATGCATGCAGGCAGTCAGATCCTCCATATTCATTAATTCATTAACTTTACGGACCCATTGTGAGATCAAAGGTGGAGAGGACTTGCCCCAAAACTACCCAGTTTTGGGGCAAGTCCTCTCCACCTTTGATCTCACATTGGGTCCGTAAAGTTAATGAATTAATGAATATGGAGGATCTGACTGCCGCTATGCATGACACTTACAGGAGATATTGGATTACCTGGGTACCATGGATGGATTTCCAGCAAATAGCCAAATATAAACTGCTGCTGGACAGTGTTGAAGATGCGAACCCTGGCCAGTGACCCCTCCTACTCCCCCCATATTTACATACCAATCTCACCTACCTCTAACAACCCTTCTTTCCTCCTCAGACTATCTTCCTCTCTTTTCTAAAGATCTTTAATACTCGATTCTCTCTTTACTTTCTAATACGCTCTTTCTTCTCATCGTGTAATTGCTAGATAAGGTTACTTGAAGATACTTGTGTCACCTGGCTCTTTTGGTTAGGTGTTGTTTACCATGTCTTTTCTGTTTATAATGATTCAATTTTTTTTTTATTTGCTCTTAGCCTTACCCTGACATTCGTTATGTAAGTCTCCAATATACCAATTCATTGCTTATATTTGCCTACAAGGCATCACAATTAGGGCCACTTTAAACACACCAACTTATCTGTCCAACTTCTGAACAACTTACTGGTTGCAGTGAGATCATGGACACATTGCTCCATTTTGTGGCTGTGTACAAATGGAACAATGTGTCCATGATTTCACTGCAACCAGTAAGTTGTTCAGAAGTTGGACAGATAAGTTGGTGTGTGTAAAGTGGCCATTACTGCTATCTAGATTGGTCTCCTATACTGACGGTTCATCTCTATAGATGATTTTCTCGTTGTCTGGCTATATTGGTTCAATCTCTTAAATAAAGAATTATAAAAAAAAAAGAAAGGCAGCTGAGACAGAAACAATTGAAGAGGTGCAGGCTCTCAAAAATATACCAAGGTATTTTAGAGATGTCCATAACTACAATTGTTGTCTCCTTAAATTTTGGGGAATTGATAAAGTACATCTAGGGGTGAGGGGAGGTAATTTAAAGCGTATTGTGGCCCAGAAAGAAGCCAGATGGATCATGATCTTGCAAACCACCAAACTTGATGGCATGAATGACTGTATTGTTCAAGCCATTTTTGACATAAGTGTGTGTAACCATCCTGCTGTGATCTATGACGCTGTGTAGATATGTATTTGGGGGGGTTCTATGTCAGTGTGCTCTTCCATTGCTTTGTGTCTCATTGTTTTTAAATAGGTGATCACCATATTTGTCTTTTGTGTTATTTTTCAGTTGGATCAACCAGTTGTACCACAATGAAGAGTGGATCTGAAATTTACAACTGCATATGTAACCTGTAATTTACAATTCATATGTTCTGTCCAACCACCTTGACAACTCGCTGCCCAGTCTGCACCGCTTCGTTGGGAGGATACTAATTAAAGTGTTTGCTTTAATTTATTTATATTAATATGTGCATTATTGAGATGTATTTTTTGTAATAAAGCAATGCTCTATTTTTAATGCAGCAGGTATGGGTGCTATAATTAGTCCCATCTCCTCCTGCAACTTTCCCTAAACAATACTCTATGCTGTATTTGTAATATGTAACATAAGCAGTTGATGTTAAGGTGAGAAGATTGTTATTTATGTGAGCCGTCAACTGAGGGTAAGCTGTCCCCAGTTAAGATGATGCTATGATCCTCTGCCTGTGTGCGCGCCCTGGCCGTGTTGCCACCTCCTCCCACGTGTTTTCAGCGTCCTGTCAGTGTGCACCACATCATGACTTGCGCAATCACACTTCCAGGATGCCAGGGATATGGTGGTGGTCGGATATGTGCACGCCGGTAAACAGCTACAGGTTATCACAGCTGATTTTGTGCTATAAAAAGGTGGCCCCCACACTGTCCCAGCACCTCCTGACAAAGCGGTGTCAAAACGTATGTCAAGGTGCTGGGCAGGGAGGTGGTAGGCAGCCTCTCTATTTGTGGTAATGTGTGCAGAATAAGATGTCTATGTGCTTAATATCTCTGTAAATGGAATTATACAGTTATATGTGACATTGACTGTATTATATTGTTAAGCGCCTATTGAGATGGATGCACAAATACTGGAGTAATCATCTGTGGCTACATGATGGACATTTGCTGAACAGTGTATATTTAATATCACCCCGCACTGCTCAAGTGATATTTTTAAAGGGATCATTTTAAAAACTTGCGTGTCTTGTATGGTCTGAATAAAGTTTATGATCAATTTGCATATACCAAATTGTGGTTTATTTGATTTGCTGCAGATCTTAGTAACAATATCCACAAAAACAGGTCAGCATCATTAGGTACCTCCCAGACCGACAGGAAAGGAAGAGGAGGCGCAGTCATGCTGTTTGCGCAGGCACCAAATTCCCAGTACCGTAGTCTGCATAGAGCATAAGGCAACACAGGGCAGGATCTGGTGCCTGCATTATATGTATGTGCAATGTTCTGAAGCCATGTGACCTCAGTTCTAGAGAAGTATGCCCTAAGACTGAGAGATCTGTGCAGGCGCCGACGATGTCATTGGGAAGAAACAAAAGGAGGGTCCCGGAGGAAAGAGGAAGAGGAGAACGACCAGTAAGGCGTTCAGGTCCAGCAGAGAGAGCATACCACCTGGACCTAAAGTAATTAAAAACATACACGGTGGGAAACGTTATAAAGTCTTTATTCAAGTGTGGCTGATTCTGAGCACTGATGTGTTCATGCAGATAAAGGCAGAATGAGGAAGGTTTCTGCCAGGCAAGTTCATCGGATTAAGAGAGCAGCTGCTAAAAAGGCCTTACAAACTAGCAAACAGATATTTGAAGCTGCTGGTGCCTCTGGAGTCCCTCGAATCTCAAGGTGTAGGATCCTTCAAAGGCTTTCTGTGGTGCATAAACCTACTATTCAGCAACCCCTAAACAGTGCTGACAACGGTTGCAGTGGGCCCAGACATACATTAAGACTTATTTTCAAACAGTCTTGTTTACTGATGAGTGGTGAGCAACCCTGGATGGTCCAGATGGATAGAGTAGTGGATGGTTGGTAGATGGCCACCATGTCCCAACAAGGCTGCGACATCAGCAAGGAGGTGGAGGAGTCATGTTTTGGGCCAGAATTATTGGGAAACAGCTGGTAGGCCTCTTTAAGGTTCCTGAAGGTGTGAAAATGACCTCTGAAAAGTATATAGAGTTTCTGACTGAGAACATTCTTCCATGGTACAAAAAGCAAAAACGTGCCTTCAGGAGCAAAATGATCTTCATGCATGACAATGCACCATCTCATGCTGCAAAGAATACCTCTGTGACATTGGCTGCTATGGGCATAAAAGGAGATAAACTCATAGTGTGGCCACCATCTACCCCTGACCTCAACGCTATAGAGAACCTTAGGAGTATAATCAAGCAAAAGATCTACAGTTAGGGCCAGAAATATTTGGACAGTGACACAAGTTTTGTTATTTTAGCTGTTTACAAAAACATGTTCAGAAATACAATTATATATATAATATGGGCTGAAAGTGCACACTCCCAGCTGCAATATGAGAGTTTCCACATCCAAATCGGAGAAAGGGTTTAGGAATTATAGCTCTGTAATGCATAGCCTCCTCTTTTTCAAGGGACCAAAAGTAATTGGACAATGGACTCTAAGGGCTGCAATTAACTCTGAAGGCGTCTCCCTCGTTAACCTGTAATCAATGAAGTAGTTAAAAGGTCAGGGGTGGATTCCAGGTGTGTGGTTTTGCATTTGGAAGCTGTTGCTGTGACCAGACAACATGCGGTCAAAGGAACTCTCAATTGAGGTGAAGCAGAACATCCTGAGGCTGAAAAAAAAGAAAAAATCCATCAGAGAGATAGCAGACATGCTTGGAGTAGCAAAATCAACAGTTGGGTACATTCTGAGAAAAAAGGAATTGACTAGTGAGCTTGGCAACTCTAAAAGGCCTGGGCGTCCACGGATGACAACAGTGGTGGATGATCGCCGCATACTTTATTTGGTGAAGAAGAACCCGTTCACAACATCAACTGAAGTCCAGAACACTCTCAGTGAAGTAGGTGTATCTGTCTCTAAGTCAACAGTAAAGAGAAGACTCCATGACAGTAAATACAAAGGGTTCACATCTAGATGCAAACCATTCATCAATTCCAAAAATAGACAGGCCAGAGTTAAATTTGCTGAAAAACACCTCAAGAAGCCAGCTCAGTTCTGGAAAAGTATTCTATGGACAGATGAGACAAAGATCAACCTGTACCAGAATGATGGGAAGAAAAAAGTTTGGAGAAGAAAGGGAACGGCACATGATCCAAGGCACACCACATCCTCTGTAAATCATGGTGGAGGCAACGTGATGGCATGGGCATGCATGGCTTTCAATGGCACTGGGTCACTTGTGTTTATTGATGACATAACAGCAGACAAGAGTAGCCGGATGAATTCTGAAGTGTACCGGGATATACTTTCAGCCCAGATTCAGCCAAATGCTGCAAAGTTGATTGGACTTCGCTTCATAGTACAGATGGACAATGACCCCAAGCATACAGCCAAAGCTACCCAGGAGTTCATGAGTGCAAAAAAGTGGAACATTCTGCAATGGCCAAGTCAATCACCAGATCTTAACCCAATTGAGCATGCATTTCACTTGCTCAAATCCAGACTTAAGACGGAAAGACCCACAAACAAGCAAGATCTGAAGGCTGCGGCTGTAAAGGCCTGGCAAAGCATTAAGAAGGAGGAAACCCAGCGTTTGGTGATGTCCATGGGTTCCAGACTTAAGGCAGTGATTGCCTCCAAAAGATTCGCAACAAAAAAAAGAAAAGAAAAATATTTTGTTTGGGTTATGTTTATTTGTCCAATTACTTTTGACCTCCTAAAATGTGGAGTGTTTGTAAAGAAATGTGTACAATTCCTACATTTTCTATCAGATATTTCTGTTCAACCCTTCAAATTAAACGTTACAATCTGCACTTGAATTCTGTTGTAGAGGTTTCATTTCAAATCCAATGTGGTGGCATGCAGAGCCCAACTCGCGAAAATTGTGTCACTGTCCAAATATTTCTGGCCCTAACTGTATGAGGGTGGGAGGCAGTTCACATCAAAACAGCAGCTCTGGGAGGCTATTCTGACATCATGCAAAGAAATACAAGCGGAAACTCTCCAGAAACTCACAAGTTCAATGGATGCAATAATTCTGAAGGTGAGATCAAAGAAGGGTTCCAAGTTAACATGTAACGTGGCCTGTTAGGATGTTTTGGAGTTAAATAACTTTTTATTCCAGTGAATGTGACCTCCTAATGCTGCAAATTCAACAAATGAGCATTTTCAGTTCTTTCAAACATATCAAATGTTTGGAAACTCTACTGTGCCTAATTATTTGGAACAGTGCATTTAGAGTTTTTTTTCACATTTTGAAGATTATACTGTTATCATTGGGAGGTTTCTTCAATAAAATTTGATGTATACTCTAATAAATCAGAGAAAAAGAACATTTACGTAATAATTTCGAACATGGTGTAGTTCAATAGGCCCTGGAGAGGGGGGTGACAAGTTCCCTTTCAAATCATTTATAATAAAAAAAATAATTGGACTGTTGTTATAGGAGTATTCACACGAATAAGGTTAATTTTAAAGTTGATTTTAATCAATATATCTTGCAATAATAATACGTTCTACAATTGGTTGTTGAAAAAAAAATAAAATCCCCTAAAAGAATAGCGGGGGATTGCATGGCAATACAAGCTCCGATATCTACAAGGGGGATTTGTTTTAATTACTTAGTCAGGTGCCAATGGAAAAGTGTCATTTACATATTTATAATGTTCTGCATGGTGACACATACAGGTTGACTAATACCTTAGCTTTTGTAGTATGAAGTTTGGAGACACAGTGCAATAGGCCAGAGATAAAGTGCGGGAGAGGTGTGGGCTGTATACAGTATATCCCATAGACCTGTCAGAGCTCAGTCACTGCTGTTACATGAAATACCCTCACCTCTCTCAAAAAAAAAAATAGAAGCACGAATTATATAGCCAGCTTATAATATTTTGGGAGTGTTACAAATTGTTTTGATTGGTCTCTTTCGTTTTATTTTGTTGTGTGGCGATATTAGAGGACTAAAAATATTCAAACTTTGTTGGAATGATTTGATATTTTTATTGGTATTGGTATTCTTTATATGTTGTAAAGACATTTATGTCATTGGAACTTATTATTATCTCAGCACAGGAGATGTGGTATGATCTGACCCTGTACGGTCAGACATGGCCATTGCACAGTACACAACAGGGGCACATATATAAGATTATCTCAGCACAGGAGATGTGGTATGATCAGACCATCCACCTGTACTGTCAGACACATCCATTACACAGTAAATAGCAGGGACACATATATAAGATTCTTGGCACAGGAACATTTTTTTTTAAACAAACAGTTGTGCAAATTATTATTATTCCAAGATCTATTGATTAGAATTAATTTTAAAATTATCCTTGTTTGTGGGGAAAACCCATTTAAAGAAGGTATGTATACACATGTGGATAAAATTGTTGTTCCCTTCTGTTCAAGTAAGAAAAACCCCAAATATTCACTAAAATAACTGCAAACTGACAAAAGGGATTTTTTTATTTAAATTTACTGAATATAAGATAATGAATATCAGGCATTGCTTTTTAATTGTGGCTCAATAGAAAAATTAAACACAGACTAATGTAATGAAAATGGCCTGGATATAAATAAAATTATACCCTAAAAGGGGTTGTCCAGTCTAAATTGGTAATTCTGCAGTCTTTCTATGTAACTGCAGACTTATCAATCCTCCCACCGCTCACACTTTGCTCTGCAAGGATTTGTGGTTTCTAAACCGGCAACGTACTACAGTTATGCGGTATACATGTTCCCAGACAGAGCCCCTGATTAGTGGGTACAACCTCGCTCAATACAATGGAGCAAGGACCTACCCACTAGACGGCCGCTCCCACTAGTCAGACGCACCCGCTCCATACACTTGTATTGAGTGAGGTTGCTCCCACTAGCGGTGTTGTTGCCAGGAACATGTATACCGCAGAATTGCGGTCTGTTCTCGGATTACAAAATAGTGAATCCTAGCAGGGCACAGTGCGGGCGCACATAGTGACTAGACCGGACAACTCCTTTAACTTAATAAATTTGTTACACAAACTTTTGAGGCAATCACTGCAAACAATTTTTATACCTCTCAATGAGACTTCTGCACCTGTTCACAGGTATTTTGGCCCATTCCTCTTAATAAAACTTCTCCAGCTGTCTCAGATGTGAAAGGTGCTTTCTCCAGACTATCTGTTTCAGCAACTTGTAAAGATGTGCTTAGATTTCTTTTCAGAATTAGCAGGATGGGAACTGGTGTGTCTTTGTTCCTGCATTCCGCAGCATACCCTTTGGTAGAGAGCAGTGGGGAACTCGGGTATCCGGGCCCTTTCCACTGTGGTTGGAGGATGTCACTGCTGGCCTGCATGAACCCGTGGCCCCGGAGACTGAACTTAAAAAGGGGAATATATGTATTAAAAGGGTATAAAAAGGGAATATATAATTAAGCTAATAATATAGTTCACGTGACGCCACCCGCAGCTTCTGGTGATGGAGCACCAGCGCCGCTTCAGTCCTCCGGAGGGTGGTGGTATAGCGGCCTTGATGGTAGAGCTCCCTGCAGGTGGAGCTAACCCCCCGGGGCAGGAATGCACCAGTGATGATAGGAGTACTGGTGATGGATGGATGAGCAGGGACCTGGCTGGATGCTTGGATAATGGGACAGTCTCTGAGGATGGCAGGGGCGCGGGGCAGGAACTGACACGCACACCGCTGGTTGCTCTTTACCTTTTTTACTGGTGTTGAAGCAGGTAAATCGTCCAGAATACCACGGGGTATTCAGGATGCACTTCTAGGTCTCCACAGCGAGTGGGAATAAGGCCTCCTCGTTGCTTTCCCTGTGTGTGTGTGAAGCCCCCGCCTGTGTAGAACTTGGCTGGCCTCCTCTGCCCTCTCATTCTCCTCCTGTGCTGTCACCGGGATACCTTCTGTTGACTACCACTGATTCTCTCCCCGCGGTGCCTGGGTCCCTGGTATGTGACTGCGCAGGAACCCGGAGACTGAAGTGCACTCCAGTGGACGCGAACTCCGGTGTCCGGGGGTTGCTCGGGGTGAACCTAATGCTGGCTTCACGGTTCCCCCACTGTTCTGCCTCTTCTCCTTGCCTCTCGACCCCACTCTTGGGCCTTGCAGGGCTACCGGAGACTGGTCAGGGTGACTGGCTCGGGCCCAACGCTACACCAAACACCAGCACTTCTTTGCAGCTCTTGTAGGTCTGCACACACTCTGTCTAACTCCGCCCCCAGCACCAGTATTTATAGGGGATTCTGCCTAAAACAGCAGGTTGAGCTCCCATTACTGTGCTGGGGTGGAAGGTGTTGCGTGTAGCTGTGTACCCGCTGTGGAAACCCATCCATGCTGCGGGTGAGTCTGTGGGTACCTGTGGTTAGCAGGGCGCCACACATTCAGCCCTGCAGACCATATGTTGTACAGGCTTGCCTTAGAGCAACATGTCCCTATGATCAAATTTTCATTATGTTTCTAGATAACATTTTGTCCAGGTCACTTTCATTAGTTTTTTATTAATTTTCTGTTGAATCATAATCCTAAAGCAATGTCTAATTTTCATTAGTTGACCTTTATGGGTTTTTGTTACTTTACCAGAATTTTACCAACAATTTTATCGACAATTGTATTACGTCAGTGGATATTCCCACTGTAAAAAGAACTGTAAATCATGTAGGGTGCTGTAAAATGCTAAAGATCCAAGTGTGTCACGAAGACAAAAGAAAGCATGCCATAAAAGTCCACAAGTATTCATAACCAGTGTGTGTCGTCCAGGTGCTGGTAGGAAACTTTTTCTCTAGCAAGTAGCTGTTTCAACAAGCCCAGGCTGAGTTACATCACTTCCTAAGCATACTCTTGAATATATCTCCTTAGCTCTGATGAGAGAAAGTTCACAGATAAATGTAAAGGAAACAGGAAATGTTGAAGTTCCTTTGAAAAAGAGTGAAGAAATCTAGAAAAAAAAGGCGAGAAGATCAGAGACCAGGTAAGAAAAGTGATATACGAAGATCGCAGATGGTCCTTTGCTCCAACAATCTGCATTACGGTATGTTTATGGATATTCTCATGTTTTATGCTGGTGACTTATCTTGTGGACAATGCAGGATCCTATGTGTACAGTGACTCTACCTCCAGACGTTGCGTTCCTATGTGGCATTATTAATATTTCCTGTACACAGATAGCAGCCACATTGTAACTCCAATTATTTCCATTTGTCGTCACATTTTCAGTATACTTCTCTGGTCAGACAGACAGCTGATACTGGGGCGCTGGAAGAAAGGGAGGGTAAAACTGCTATAATATCTTACACATTATAACAAGAAAAGGCTGATCACGTTGTCAAACTTTACCTATGTATACGATCTTCTCCTGACATTCTTAAATTCAACCCTTATAAAATAATAGTAATTTTTGGACCAGTAGCTGAGACACACAGAGCGGACCCCTGTGCACTAACAATATAAGGGCTCTGTGCAGTCCAATAACCCATCATAATGCACAATTCCACCTGTTTTGGAGGAGGTTGTGGATCCCCTTACCTCCTTGGCCCCTATATCGCTGCGAAGGCTGCACCACAGCCAAGTATAAGCCCGCTCTTGTTGTGGACCACATTACTGAATGTACACAAGGTCCTGAAATGACTTTTCTGATGACATGAGCCATACAGACAGCTGCCACCCATTTATTTCTTGCAAAGAATAAATAGATCACTCAGCCTGGTGACAAGGTATTTTGAAAATCCACTAACTTCAGACAAGGGCAAAATCTTGATAAACTGATTAAAAGAGTTTATGGGTATCCAAGAAGAATGTTTCCTAAACTAACGCTGATAACATGTGAACTATAAATTAATTGCTAATGTTTCTCGCCTAACTTGGGCTTTGGAACACGTCGGGGGAGTCACAGGGGTCGAGACCCGGCTTCTGTGACCCTGGGGATCGGCTTGCAAAATGGGAGCTCTGGGAGTAGGATTTAGGGAATAGGTGTCGTGACGCCACCTGTGGTATCCAGCTATTGGGCCAGCACTGCGGTGTGGGACCTTCGGGGATGATGGATGGGCAGCTGAGCTGTTATCACAACCCACAGGTGGAGGGTTCCCCGAGGCGACCATAACAGTCTATGGCAATGGTAAGCCGTTGGGGTACAGGATTAAGGGCGCTGAATAATTGACAGACACATAGGCTTGGTTTCATTTAGCTTTACTGTAGTGGCGTCAGGGTACAGTCCGCAGTTGATGACAGGAATGAGGGTAGCCTGGAAGCAAATTAGGGATCTCCTCACCCGGCTGGTTCTGAGGCCTCCCTGCTGCGGCCCTGTCTGTTGGTCCTCACTGTCTGTAGATAAGCTGCGATCCTCTCTTCCTGCTTGTCAGTCCTTCACTCGTATGGCAGCAGCTCGAGCCCTTCCTGTGTGCCTCTTTTTGACCACTGTCCCTGTGCTCTTCTACGCTGCTGTCCCCCAAGTGCTGTGTTAGCTAGGAGACTTGGAATCTCCTGTCCTTCAGTTTTGTACCTAGAGCACTCTCGCAACCTCGGACCCCGGTGTCCGGTTCTGGCGCTCTGCCCTGGGGTTAACCGTTAACAAGCTCCACTCCCCAGGCCTACTCCTCTCCTCAGAACCTTGCTCCCTGGTCCCTCACGCTGGCTAGTGAGTATCCTCGGACGAGCCTGACACTGCTGCAGTCCGCAGGATGTCTTCTACAGTCCTCCTAGGAACTGAACTCACGCTAAATGGGACGAGCTTAGCACTGCTCTAATCCACAGATCCTCTTCACAGTCCTCCCAGGAACTGCACTCCCTAACCCCGCCTCCAGCCAGAATTTATAGGGGAGACTTCCCTTAACCCAGGTTAGAGCTCCCCTTTCTGGTTTGGAGTCAGAAAGGTGGTGTGTACTGTGGGTTACCTGTTGTGGATTCCCTGCTTTGCTTTCAAGCATGACCCAATCCCCCGTGGGAGGTAAGGACATCGTGGCAACTGGACTCTGGGGTGCCACAAATGCCATGCCCCCAGGACCGTGGGATACTCAGAACCGGGCTGCAGTACTGCTAGGGAGTCACAGGGTTGAGACCTGGCTTCGTGACCCTGGCGTTGTCAATAAAAATTTGTGGCTTAAGGTTTTGGGGGTTAAAGTCATGATGTCATCTATGGTACTCAGCCAAAGATGGCTGACGCTGCAGTTCAGACCTTTGGGGCAGATGACGATGCAGCCAGATGTTGTCGCTCCCCGTAGGAGGAATGGTACTCCGAGGCAGGTGTATAAGTTAATGTTCAGATGGTTGTGAAGTTGCAATGCATGGCAGGGGACGCCAGAATAATTCAAGGACACAGATGGTACAGTTCCACACATTTACTCACTGTTCTTAGGTAGTAACGTCCAGCCGGGAGCTGTGTCCTACAAGCAAGGGGTCCAGCCACTCCAAGGTATATTGGAGACACTTAGCTGGCACCCCGTTCTGTGTACCTTCCCCGGGTCATCTCTCTTGTGCTGGGTCTCTCCCTCCTACCATACGCCTCAAACTCAGTTTCCCGCGCCAGTGGTTTCTGATTCTGCCGGGCGACGTATTCTTCATCCCATTGGCCCTATCCGGCCACCTTTGCGGTGAATGGTGTGGATTTGGCTGCTGCTACTGGAGATGCAGTAGCCTCTGATTAGCTAGCTGAGGCCTTAAGTCTCCTCTACTAGTCTGGGTCCGGTGACCCTCTGCAGCCCTGGTCCCTCCACTTGCCTGCGACCAGCAATGGATGCAAGCTCCATGGGTGGATTTCTCAATTCCCATGTCTCTGGGACCCCTTCCTTCTCTTACATCTTCCTTGTCCTGAGATGAGCCTCTCTGCTCAAATTGCCTGGACACCTTTCCTCACATCTCTCCTGCGACTCCTCTACTCCTCTCTCTCCTCGTGGTTACTACTCCTTCCAATACTTCCTGGTGTACTCCTCTTATCTACTTCCTCCACCCACACCCTCTACGTAGTGCCCTCCTCCAGCCTGAGATGGGGGGTCCTCCCTCAACAGGGTCCACACAGATCCCCTGGCCTGGAGTGGTGCTGGTGTGTGGGTGGTCGGTAGTGTCCCTTGCTTAACCGAAAGTGGGGCACCACACCTCTGGCTGAGGTGCAGTATCTCTGTGGTGACTGGACCCTCAGTGACACCACTAATAACACACGTTATGTATAACCCACGGATTTCCTCTATTTTTGCAAATTCAGACAAAATTATCACTGATTTTTAAACAAAATGTAAGATTGAAAGGAAGCATTTTTCTTAAACACAAGCAAGTGATGACATTGTTAGAACAGCTGGGATCCATAATTGAAGGAGATAATTGCACTTACCAGTAATCGGATTTCATGTAGCTTCCACAACAGCACTACCAGGTGGGAACACCCTCCTCACCCAAACTACCAGGTGGGACATCCACCACACCCTCCCGACTCCCTACTTAGGACAGTGTAGTCGTTTCCTTATACCTTCTCCAGTAATTTTACACAACAGTCAGAACCTTGAAAACACCCTTAGAAAATATGTGTAAACAACATACAAAAATAGTGAGGCATGAAATTGAAGTTACAGGAAACCCTTTTCCATACCCTTACAATAGGACCACATGGAGGAGTTGCAAGAAAAAGAAAGTAAAGAAAACTGTTGCCGAACCAGAGGCAAATCTAAGTTTTTCAGCACGTGAGGGTAAAAATTCACGTAGACGCCCTCTCCAATTAACAGCTTAAACACTTTCAGTATTCAACATGTGACCACTCACATGTGAATCGTAAACTTACAGTCACATGCCAAAAAGGCTGCACTTCATAATTCTCTTACTGTTCAATGAACTACTACAGTCTGTTTCATTGAGGGAAGCAGGAAGAGAAGCTTGTTGGAACTTGACCCTAAATATGAAAATCACCTGAGTAGTCATGTGATGATCACATACACCGTCAAGCAGAGCCGAATCCTGATAGTGATTATATTACACACATTTAAAACTGGGTATGCTACAGTGTTGAAGATTCTAATTAAATGGGTTGTTCAGGACTGTGATGAAAGTCTGCAGTCACTCACAGTATCAGGATTCTCCTCTGCTGATGGTCATATCTTTAATGGTTTTAATATGAACTTTATAAATATAGCCATGTATCAAGTAATCTCACAAGTACTAGATGTCTTCATAACCAATGACACCACAGGAATATATCATCAGTACACAAATACAAGCCAGAATCACCATCAGTAACTGAATACATTGCCAGAACCTTCATCAGTACATGAAAACGCAGCCAGATTGTAACTAAAAATTAGCCCTGGGCAGACAGAAACCACCAGCTCACATACAATATTGTCCCCCTTCCCACACACAAATTCCTACATTCCAAAAAATAGTAACATTTCCATCTAAAAACGAAAGTCTCTAAGCCCCCAAGATGCATACGAAACTAGCTATATAATGATATAAGGGACTTAGCTCCTGTAGAAATCATGCTACACAGTACTTTTTCCTAAGAAAATTATGTTAATTTAAATGCAAGTCAGGAGATTTTGGTGCACCCCTTCACATGTTTTGGGCGTTAGGTCTGGAGACATGCTTGGCCAGTCCTGCACCTTTACCCGCAGTTTCTATAGCAAGGCAATGGTCCTTTTGGAGGTGTGTTTGGGGTCATTGTGTTGGAATACTACCCTGCGGCCCAGATTTCGAAGGAAGGAGATCATAGGCTAGGGTCACATTAGCGTTGTACCACTAGCCTGCCGGATTCCGGTTTCAACTTAGCAATTTTTCCATCACCGCATAGCGTTACCGCTATGCGGTGCTGGAAAACGCTGCCCTTAGTTACCCGGTGTTTACCTGCATGACCTGTCACACAGGCAGCGGCTCGGAGTGCGGTTTACAGCGCCGCACAGGAAACGTTGCAGACACGGTTTCCTGTGCGGCGCTGTAAACCGCACTCCGAGCCGATGCCTGTGTGACAGGTCGTGCAGGTAAACACCGGGTAACTAAGGGCAGCATTTTCCAGCACCTATGCGGTGATGGAAAAATTGCTAAGTTGAAACCGGAATCCGGCAGGCTAGTGGTACAACGCTAATGTGACCCTGGCCATATTCTGTTTAAGCAAGTCATAGTAGTGACATTGGCAGTAGTAATAATATATTGTCGAATACCCTTCAGGACGATGTTATACTACCCTGTTTCCCCAAATATAGGACCTGTGGGGGGATACTTTGCATGGGTATATTTGGGGCTGCAAGGGGATGGTGGAGATATTGGGGGCGGCATGGGTATGAGACGGTGCTGATCTCCGGCTGCGTCAGGTTTTACAATTGCGGTGGGATGCAGTTTACACCGGATCACCCCGGGGGAAAAAAAAAGGTAGTGTGAAAGCCCCCTTACACAGGCAGTCAGGCAGTACAATACTTACTTCTGGTCTCTATTTCTTAGTTCAAGTAATATGTAGTATGTCAAAATAAAACAGGAAAATACAAAAGCGTTGTCAGGAAATAGATAATGTAAAGCATAAAATGTCACATAGCAAAATGTGGAAGCTTTTACTGTCAAAGAAAATGCATAGTAGCCATAGACAGCTGTGATATCGATAGCAGCAACATTGTAAATGAATCTATTTTATATAATGTGATAATAAAGGAAAAGTAAGATGTCTGAGATAAAAGTACAGATAGCAGTTTACAGGTAAACCTCTCTTGGGGTACATCATCACAACACAAAAACAGTGGAAGGAGACGGCAAGATGTTGTAATATTAAAAGCTATTAAAAGTGAAGTGATATTGCAGAATTATTACCAATGTACATTACATAACAGGAAGTTTGCAGCACAAACATAAAGGTTGTACGATGGTTTCACAACAAGATTCACATCAGCACTTCTCCGCCATTCCTGTATCGTGCAGTAATTATTCACTTAGAATTCACTGCTCAAACGGGTCTATACTGAGGAATCAGATTACAGCTGCTACCTATAGAAGTCAATGGAGACCGAAGGGGGTGATGGAGGCGCTGATGCTGCTACAGTGAAAAGAAAGACTGTTATTCCTCATGTATGCAAGTCAACTTATTTGACAATTTAATGAATTACATGATAACCCCTTTATCACAGGGTTGCACCACCTCTTCTTGGTCCAATATCATATTGAATAAATCCGAGGGCATTACCTTCTGCGACATTTAATGTTTATTGAAAGTATAGGGCTTAATTGTCTGATCAGTACAAATTGTACTTACAAGACTGATGCCTTCAGTAATCAGCACTACCAGGCTATGTGCCCACAATGGGTTTTTAATGCTGTGAATTTTCTCTGCATTACAAAAGCTGAATTTTACACTTTCAGCAACGGGAATGTGATGTATAGAGATCATATGGCCATTGTGTTTTTGGTTTGTTTTTTTAACGCGTCATAAGCGGAACTGCGGTGTGGGATTCAAATCTGCAACTTGTCAATCTCTCTTGTGATTACGCTGAGCGATATGTGTAGATTTTCCTTGTAGAATAACTTTAGATGCAGAAATTCTGCAAGTAAAAATCTATATATAATTGTTACATTTGTACACGGCCACAAAATGTAACAATGTGTCCATGATTTCACTGCAGCCAGAGATCTGCGAACAATCTCTGCACAATGATCTGTGTGTGTAACTGGGCCTTTGGAGTGGTGATCACTCCAGGTGCTGAAGTCGAGACAGGGCTTCAGCACCACACAGCGGGGACAACTCAGCATTTCCATTAATAAAGCGCCGGCTTTTACAGTGAAAATATAAAGCCGACAATTAGTTTAACACATTTTATAGAACAATTAACGCCTGCACGCACATGGTGTAATGACACCATGTGTCCAGAGAGTAAGGACATTCTCTACACACATGGTGCCACCACACCAGCATCATATTAACCCCTTAATCACCGGGATTTGAGCTGCATCGGCAACCTCTGCGCACACATGCCGGGCAGAGAATGCTGATGGGGTTAATAGCTAAATTAACCCCGGAATTCATTATTTTACACATCAGTGTATTAGCTAAACTTCTTGTACCGATGATGTCACAGCGGTACAAGATGATAGCTTGCTGTTAGGCATAGCGGGAAATACAAACTCCATCGCTTTGACAGCCAAAGAGTTTCTATTCCCAATAAATGCTGTCTGCGGTCCTTCAGGACCATGGACAGCATGTCTATCACACGCACCACACACACAAGCACTCACACCTCACACTCGCAGCACACTCACATCTATACAGCCAGCCACACTCACCACACGCACCACACTCGCACCACAACACCCAAAAACATGCATCACACTCTCATCACTGTCGTGCATCAAACATGTTCCATGTTTGATGCACAACAGTGTGCATTCAGCCTTAGGAACCTGTCACTATGATAGGTTTTCCTTCCATAATGAAGCATATTTTTCTGATAGATGTGCTTGAAGACAATATGAATTCTTGTGCATTGACCATTACATACATTGTTGCACTAAGTCCTGCAGGCTCCTCATGCTATAAAAGGAACTTGTGTGCACATTTCTACATATTAAAGTAACGTTATGGCTGTGCACTTGTGGTATCTCATTATGAAAGAGTAATCCAAGTGCAATGGCAACCCCCAGTGCGCTTCCAATGGGATTTACCTATGGTTTCAATTCAAGATTGAGATTTTAACATTATGGCTGCAGTCACACTGGCGTGTGACTCGCATGAGTGCAATGCGAGGAAATCTTGCATTACCGTCGTGAGTATGTTAGACAATCAGGCAGCTCAGATCTGTGACCTGTACAGGCTGAGGAAAAAAATGGCAGCACGCTGCAATTGTCAGGGAGGCTTGGATCACTCACACCCATACAAGTCAATGGGTGCAGTGAAACATCGAGCTGCACTCAGGAGACATGCGAGTGCAGTGTGATATTCGCAGAGGTCGGAATTGGAGAACCTGGGGAGATTAATCTCTCCCTCTCCTCCACAGCTGTGATCTGATTTCAGGATCTGATACAGTAATGACAGTCGGTCACACTCACAGCAGAGCCTGAGCCGAGTGTCATTAGCCTATCACATCGGATGCCTTAGGCCAGTTTGACTCCAACCTAAAGATGATGTCCAGGGTTGGGATGAAAGTCTGCACTCACGTTATGTGGCTGGCTGCACTTACATGCTTGTAGTATTTAAAGATGTTAAAGGCCTCGTTACACACAGCGATATTACCAACAAAATCGCTGCAATGTCACAGGTTTTGTTAAGTTGCAGCAACCTCGCAGCGATGTCGCTGCGTGTGAATGACGCAGCGACCAGAGATGAGCTTGCTGATCGCTGTGGAATGGCCAGGACCATTTTTCGGTCGTTGGTCTGCCGCTGGGCAGCAGACATCGGCGTGTGTGATGCCTTTCTAAAACGATGTGTTCTCTGGTAACCAGGGTACACATCGGGTTACTAAGCACAGCGCGCTGGTAACCAGGGTACACACGGGGCTGCACCGTCCATTGGACAGTGTGAGTCCTCATACTCAGGCGGCAAGTAGGCGGGGGGAGCGGCTGTGTAGAAGGGGCGGCGCTATCCCCACACAGCCGCTTCATGCCTGCTGGGCGCCGCCGGGGGCAGTAAGTTATAGAAAGCCCAGCGGCCGTCCCCCGCTCCTCACTTGCAGCGGGTGAACTGACAGCAACCCCCCCGTTCCTCACTTGCGGCGGGATGCGATAGCACCACCATGCTCCTCACTTGCGGCAGGATGCGATAGCACAGCCCCCCCCAGCTTCCTCACTTGCGGCGGGATGCGATGGCACCCCCCCTCGACGCTGTGCTTTGTAACCCAATGTGCACCCTGGTTACCAGCGTATATTCTTTTCCACGATGTCGAGGTCATTACACGGGTCACTGGTGCCTGTCTACCTGTGTGGCATCTCCCCAGTGATCACATAGTGATGTTCCAGCGATCACGATCATTGGTCGGGTCGCTGGAACATCGGTATTTGTAACCCGGCCTTAAAGGTGCAAGCCAACCAAAATCTTGTGCATAACATGCAATTCCTATTATGATGCATTAGCTTGGCTGTTACTATAAATGTATACAATCTTAGTGCTTCCTTACAGATGGAAGAGTTTACCACAGAGGAGGCACTCACACCATCCAGCCAGACATCCACTGTATTCACAGCCAATGAAGACGAGACCCCATCCACTATCACATCTGAAGTAACCAGCGAATCATATGATAAAGCCACTGAATCACCCGATGGTTCTGATTCTGATCTGCTTACTATTCTGACGTATTCTGCTCCTGCCATCATTCTAGTGCTGCTGCTCATACCCATCATTATTTTCATCGTAAAGCACAAAAGACGGAAAAAACGTCAAGAAGGTAAAATATGTCATGTTAAAACGATATTCTGAATCTATCTTCTGGGATGTTAAAGGGAATAACTAGTTAATGTTGTAGTTAACGTAATTTGTTATATGGATGGCAATATTTGAAGAAAATATTTTCTTTATTGTCTGTATTAAAGTACATTGTCAGGGGAAAAATGACACAATACTGACTTAATTATACTGCTCATGTAAAAGATTAATATAATCACTGGAGAAGTGCTGATTTAGTGCTGATTGTCCATGTTAGACATTATGGGCACAGTGGACCCCAAAGGTCACCCATTACATAACAGGTTCAGACAGTGCTCTTCCTCCCCAGATCCAGTTCTGGTTCTCCGACTGCAGCTTTGACCCCAGGGTTTTGGTTGCAGCAGTGAAGTCACATTGACCTCTCACATCACCACTGCAGCCAATCATTAAGCTCAGTAAATCATATTGATGTAGATGTTGTGATCCAATGACCTCAGTGACGGACTCAAGTGGTGATGTGAACCAGGGACGTATCTAGGGGGGTGCAGCCGGATCCCTTCCCCGGGCGCAACTCAGAGGGGGGGCCGGGCACCCCCCCCGCTCCTCACCCAGGGCTGCAAAGCTGACAGAACCCATCACCCCCCCCCGCGCTCCTCAGCTGGGGGGGGCACCAAAATGGATCTTTGCCCCGGGCGCCATGAAACCTAGTTAACCGCTGATGTGAACGCTCAGTATGATGTCACCAGTCTGGCCAAACACTGCGCCCGGGAGCAGAAGTGGAGAGCCTGAGCTGGATCTGGGTAGGGAGAGCATTATCTGATTTTGTTATTTTACATAATAGCCAATGTTTGAGGTTCACTATTCTAATAGAAAACCTCTTTAAAGCCCTGTGACCACGGTTCATTGTTTGATGCATTTTTTAATGCAGATTTTGAGAATCTGCATCAAAATCTGCATGTATATCCTGAGGCCAGCAAAGTCTATGAGAGTTCAGAAGTGCTGTGCCCACGTTGCTTTTTTTTCCTTCCAGATTTGGTGCAGAAAAAAGAAATCTGCATCAAATCTGCAAGGAAAAAAAAAAGGAACGAGGGCACAGCACTTCTGAACTCTCATAGACTTTGAAGGACTTAGGATATACATGCAGATTCGGAAAATCTGCGTCAAAAAAGCATCAACAATGCACAATGGGCACAGGGCCTAAAGGCCCAGTCGCACATAATGATGCATCAGCAATCCCGATAACAATGTGCAGAGATCGCTGGTGCGTCATTTTTCACATTGCTGGTAAGATGTCAAACAGGTATCTCACCAGCGATGTCACCAATGACTTCAGCAATGATCCAGAGTTGTACCGAGGTCGTTGGGAATTGTCACTCCATAGCGTAGCATTGAGATCGTTGGTCATTATGTCTGTCAAACACAACGATGCAGCGCTCCCAGTGGGAGCACAACGATGTAGAAATGATCCAGAGCAGTATGTAACGATCAACGATCTCACAGCAGGGGCCAGATCGTTGGTGCATGTCACACATAACGAAATCGTTAGCGGGATCGCTGTTGCGTCACAAAATCTGTGACGTTACAGCGATCTCGTTAGCGATCTCGTTATCTGTGACAGGGCCTTAATACACAGAGACCACAATATTAATCAGAGCTTAGCATCATAAAGGAAAACTGTCAGGCCAAAAAGTCCATATATAAGGGTACTTTCACATCAGCGGTTTTTGCCGATCGCGGCAGATGCGGTGAAAAAAACCCCATCTGCCCGATTACCGCATAACCGCTGCACTTGCGGCACAGTTGCGGCAAGCCCCATACAAAGTCTATGCAGCATGCAGTGCCGCGTTTTTTTCGGCCGCACCTGCCACAAGTGCCGAAACCGCACTTGCCGCACCTGCCGCACACTTACCGCAAGCCCCATAGACATTGCATGGGGCTTGCCACAACTGTGCTGCAGTGCAGCGGTTATGCGTTAATTGCGGCAGATGCGTTTTTTTCACGGCATCTGCCGCGATCGGCAAAAACGCTGATGTGAAAGGGGCCTAACTGCTATCATTTTCTAATTCATTTTTCTATGCTTTCTCTATTTATGTATGTCTTTTATTTATATTCCCCTCCTATCTTCCCATCAGTGGCAGGGGTCTGTATCCTCCTCTCTACTTTCTTTGCAGCAAAGCCAAGAGATCAGATAAACACAGGATCTCTCACAGCCCAGCAGGGATTCCTTTTTACAGAATCAAATAGAGTCTAGGTCAGATAAGACAGACCTGTAGCTTTCTCCCTTCGTGTCCTGAACAGAACATTAGCTTCAGAAAGTGAACCACACAGCACTGAGAGCAGTGGAAGGAGGGAAGAGAGAGCTACTGAGAGGGAGAGCATAATTACATGACAGTTTACACAGCACAGGACTAATTGTCTCTGCTTATAATGGAGAGGACTAATGCAGCAGCTCCCTGCAGGGTGTGAAGATGCTGATAACATGGAAACTTCAAAGGGTAGAATAATGATTTTACATGTTTTTAAAAGGTCTACCCAAACACTATTCAAGGGTAATATTAGTATCATACTGAAAAATGACTTGACAGTGTCTTTAAAATCCTAAAATAAATAAAGTTGTCAAATGCAATCAGTTTCCAAAATTGCTCACTGCTGCTATAATTCCCTGGAAACCCACATGTCAGGCTATGTGCTCACGATCAGGAATTGCCGCATTTTGGACACAGCATAATGCTGCTTCATCCAAAATGGTGCGCTGTACAGTATAGCACAGTGGATGGGATTTCAAGAAATGCCATGCCCACTATGCTTCTCCCCACCGCAGCGTGTATTCAACTGTGTTGCAGATTCCGGACTTCTGTATCTCTGCAGCATCTTTGCGGAGTTTGAAGAGATAACCATCGAGTGAATGCAGGGAGAAGCCGCCCTGCACCCAACACAGATCTTGAGTACAAGTCTCCTTGCATGCACCCGCGGGTTCCCTCAGCTCCGGAGGCACTGCATACAACACACAGTGCATCCGAGTCATGAGCACACAGCCTCAGTTTGCAGTGAGACCAGGGTATGTGCCCACAGCAGCCTTCTATTGTCACCCTTGCCCTGGAGGCTACTAGCATTTCACAGTGAAGTTGGAAGAGTAACTTATGTTATGTGTGCATGTAGTTTATAGTGGTTGTATGGCCAACACTGAGCTTGGAGGATCTGAGGGCATGGACGGGATATATTACAGGCTGATTACAGCAGTTTATAGTAACTAAATGATGGTTGAAAAAAATAATATATATATACAGTATTGAACTTATATAGAAAATTAGGAACAAAAAATAAACTTAGAATCAAAGACTGACACATTGTGGTTGCCAC
Organism: Allobates femoralis; assembly: GCA_033576535.1. NCBI lineage: Eukaryota > Metazoa > Chordata > Amphibia > Anura > Aromobatidae > Allobates > Allobates femoralis. Next base: position 178,216,850 of record JARQOC010000003.1, read on the forward strand.
AACTTATTTCAATATTATTCTACTTGTCATTTAAAAAATGTGAAATCCCTTGAAAAAAATTGGCAAAGTTTTGCCATCCTAAATCTCAGCCTCAAAAAAAGTGAGGATTTGTTAAAGCGACTTTCCAGATTTGGGACAAAAGTCAGCAGTCACTATGTTACATTGGTGATGTGTGTTCAATACTTATTTCACCGTCTGAAATATATATATATATATATATATAAGACAACACAAAAACAGCGTTAGGACCCTCCGGACCCCGGGGCCGCTGAGAAGTGGCCGGAGGGCAGGCATACATTGGCCAATGAGTGTACCAAGAGCCCGGCTTTTAATAATAAAAAAAGTGAGTACTGAGTTTTTTAGAAAAAACTGATGTTTTTTAATTTTTTTCTCAAACCATTATTGCTTATCAGCATACACTTGTTGGTTAGACTGAGTGCAGCTGTGATTTTTTGTTTTTTGTTTTTTGTTATATATATATATATATATATACACTATATTATTGTCTAAGGTTTTTTTTGAGTGTGCCTGTAACCAAAATCGCGCGCCACACAGAGGCAGCTCATTGGCCGCCTCCAAGTATGCAAATAGCGCGTGCTGAACATTCGAATTTCGCGCCAATTTGCAGCCAGGCGGAAGCGGCGCTTGAGCGCCGCTTCCGCAGGTATACACGGTCCGGCAAACGGTGGACACAGTGCGTGCGAGCCAACCGGGAGACGAACCGGTCATCTCCAGGCTGCTCGCAGCAGTGGTGCACTTCACGGCATTCAAACTGCGCGCCAAGCCGCAGTACTCTTCTGACCACGGCGACCAATCAGTGAAGTAGCGCGGCTTGGCGTGCAGTTTGAATGCCGTTATTCTAATTGGTCGCTGCATTCAGCGTGGCGACCAATCAGTATAGCGGCGCGCTCTATGGCGCCATACTTCAAATACACTGTACTCAGTGTATTTGAAATATGGTGGCATAGCGCGCGCCGCTATTCTGATTGGTCGCCACATTGAATGCGGCGACCAATCAGAATAGTGGCGTGCTCTATGGCGCCATTACTTCAAATACACTGTACTCAGTGTATTTGAAATATGGCGGCATGGCGCGCGCCGCTATTCTGATTGGTCGTTGCCACGCTGAACGCGGCGACCAATCAGAATAGCGGCGCGCGCCATGGCACCATATTTCAAATACACTGAGTACACCACCATCCTGCCCCCCCCCCGCCACCATCCTGCTCCACTCGCTCCATCCTGCCCTGCTCGCTCCATCCTGCCCCCTGCTGTTCTTGCTCCCCCGACTCCATCCTGCGCCCCCGCCTCCATCCTGCCCCGCTTGCTCCATCCTGCTCCTCCGGCTCCATCCTGCTCCTCCAGCTCCATCCTGCTCCATCCTGCCCTTCGGCTCCATCCTGCTCCTCCGACTCCATCCTGCCCCGCTCGATCCATCCTGCCCCACTTGCTCCAGCCTGCCCCCGCTGTTCTTGCTCCCCCGGCTGCATCCTGCCCCGCTTGCTCTATCCTGCCCCCCCCCCGGCTCCATCCCGTTCTCCTTGGCTCCATCCTGTTCCCCCGGCTCCATCTTGCCCCCTCCGGCTCCATCCTGCATCCCCCCCACTCCATCCTGCCCTGCTCGCTCCATCCTGCCCCACTCGCTTCATTCTGCCCCCCGACACAATCCTGCCCCCACTCCCCCTCTCAGCTGATTGGTTTCCCAGGCAACGACAGGTCCTAAAGGCCTGTAGGACCTAGAAGGCAGAGGTGGAGCGAGCCGGTGGACAGGTGAGTATCCTCACTGAGGATTTTTTTTACTTTTACTGTGGAGGTTGGGGGGCCAGGAGGAGTGGGGGACCGCGGGGAGCGGAGTATCGCCATATACCATAGTGCTGCTATACATGTGCTATAAAGTACTGCCATATACCATAGCGCTGCTATACATGTACTGTAATGCACCGCCATATACTATAGTGCTGCTATACATGTACTGCAATGTACCGCCATATACCATAGCGCTGCTATACATGTGCTGTAATGTACCACCATATACTATAGTGCTGCTATACATGTGCTGTAATGTACCGCCATATACCATAGCGCTGCTATACATGTAATGTAATGTACCACCATATACTATAGTGCTGCTATACATGTGCTGTAATGTACTACCATATACCATAGCGCTGCTATACATATATATACATATATACATTTATATAGTTCACTCACGTTGACTGAACAAGTTCTGTCAGTCACAGTATGTCAACTACATACATATTCTAGAATACCCGATGCGTTAGAATCGGGCCACCATATAGTATGTATATATATATATCTGTAGTCATAAAATCTTTCTGCTCTCTCTTTAGTAAGGCTGTGGTCACACATAGAAATCCGTTTTTGGAAGTGATTTTTATCACCAATCCGTTTTTTTCTGGGTGCTTTTTGAGCCTCCTGCACTCCTGAACGTTTTTGGACTTTTCATTAAAAAAACGCATGCGCGAACGCATGCGCAAACGCAAGTGCGCATATGCCATGCGTTCGCGCATGCGTTTCCCATAGGGCCCCATGTTAAAAAAAACGCATGAAAACGCATGCGTTTTTTAACTGATGCCAAAAACGTTGCATGCAACGTTTTTGACTCAAAAACGGACAGGGCAATGTTTGGAGCTCCATAGAAAAACGGACAGGGTGTTTATTACATCCAATCCGTTTTCTGTCAGTTTTTGGACTTAGAAAAAAAAAATGAGAAAACTGAAGCCAAAACCGGACTGAGGGCTTATGTGGAACCCAGCCTAATACATATTTTCTTTTAACATTTTTAGATATCCCAGAAGATGAAGATGTAAAACTAAAAAGGTAAACTTTTTTTATATATGACTCCACAGGATGTTCTGATTGTCTGCGAGCCGCATTGTGTAATCTGCTTTCATGTAATCTGCAAGACTGAACTTGAAGAATTGTTCCCTTGGCCAGGAGTTATGTTAGGTCATAGAGTTCATATTTTTACAATAATAATATTGGTTAAGGGTGTACACAGCAATCATGGGGACCTACTGCAAAAGTTTAAATTGTATGTACTCCCTGAAAATAAAAACAATGGTTCTCTAAATGAAGCCAAGCAAATAAACATATTTAGATAAGTCTTGTAGGCAAAAAAGGTCAACACAAGTTTGTTCGAGAAAAGGGCACAAATCAAACATCGTAGCCAGGTTTTGACATTTTCTAGGGAAAAAACATATAATCATTGGTGTGCAACAAAAACTAAGAGAAGACATCGGGCCCAGCAACTCTCAGGCCCCATAGCAGATGCGTGGTCTGCCTCTATATGTCATTGGTATGGTTTCTCGATTTTTCCTCACAATTATTGTTATTGCTAATTTGTACTATTACCCACGAATATTTCAGAATTACTTAAAGGAGTTTCCTAGTTTCAGACAACCTATCCCCAAGCGCACTTTCTTTAGAAAAACAAACTGTACTTTCCTTGCCCTCCCCAGCTCCAGCGCTCAGTCTCTTCCACTGCACAAACATCTTGCTATTTTTCAAAGTATTCTATACTAGTGTTCTAGACTAAACAGTACACATTAATGAATAAGGCCTCTTTGCTTATTAGTTTCTTAATAAATCTTTGTAAAGTTGGGACTATTTTTTTTTCGTTACACAACTCCAAATTCCCTGTGTCGCCATAGAATACATGAACATGAAAAAAACTCACAATTTTTGCTGCCTGTAGATCAGACTAAAAGGAACTTAGGGTCCCACTGCAAAAAATACATACACTAAGGGTATGTGCACATCGGACGTTTTGTGGTCTGTTTTTTAGCGTTTTCCGTCGGCGTTTCCGCTGAGTTTTATGTTAATTTATGTTAATCCTAGCCACCGGTTGGATTAACATGCTAGTCAATGGAGTTTAGAAAACGCTGTGTACATTAGAACGTTTTTTTGTCTCCTTTCCAGTTTCTTCACCGTTTTCCACGGTTTTCAATGATAGAGCAAGTGACTTCTTTTGAGCGTTTTCCAGTGGATCTAGCTTACAAGTGCACCAAAAACCAGTCTGGAAAACGCTAAGAAAAACGCCGGGGAAATCGCCAAGAACACGCTGTCCAAACGCTAATAAACGATCGCAAAACGTTAGCAAAACGCTAACAAACGAGGGACACTGCTGAGCTCAGAAAACTCAGTTTCTGCAATTCTACACCAGTTTTAGGACGGTCTGCAAAGATGCAGAACGTCCGATGTGCACATACCCTTACAAGGTTTTCCAAATTATTAATAATCTGCCCACAGCAACTCATGCACATAAAAAATTAGAGGAATGTATGTGTCCTTTTAATTCTTACCATTCCAACGTTACACCCCTGTTTCTCTTTGCTGGTCATCTGCTTACATTGAACCAGTGTGAGGTCTCATATACCTTACATAATCACGGACCTCTGTGGTTATATGGCAAAAGACATGAGGTCACGTGGGGAAAATGTATAAAGTAAGGGTCGCTTTACACACACCAACTTCTGTGTCCAACTTCTGAACAGATCCCTGGTTGCAGTGAAATCATGGACACATTATTACATTTGTACACAGCTACAAAATGGAACAATGTGTCCATGATTTCACTGCAACCAGAGATCTGTTCAGAAGTTGGACACTGAAGTTGGTGTGTGTAAAGCGGCCCTAAAACTCGGCACTCGGATTTAGATGTGAAAATTTTATTAAAGTGACAACTAAGTAACACAAATGTCACTAAAATGAAGCCTGCCAGTGAAATCCTGTAGAGTCAGGAAACAGACTATGGAGCCAATAAAGTGGCTAATATGAGCATAATCACTAGTGGAACTACTGCGGCATCCACTGCTGGGTATTTGCGTCTTCATGAAACTACTGCGGCATCCACTGCTGGGTATCTGTGTGTTCATGGAACTACCGCGGCATCCACTGCTAGGTATCTGTGTGTTCATGTAACTACCGCGATATCCACTGCTGGGTATCTGTGTGTTCATGGAACTACCGCGGCATCCACTGCTGGGTATCTGTGTGTTCATGGAACTACCGCGGCATCCACTGCTGGGTATCTGTGTGTTCATGGAACTACCGCGGCATCCACTGCTGGGTATCTGCGTGTTCATGAAACTACCGCGGCATCCACTGCTGGGTATCTGTGTGTTCATGGAACTACCGCGGCATCCACTGCTAGGTATCTGCATGTTCATGGAACTACCCCAGCATCCACTGCTAGGTATCCGTGTTTTCATGGAACTACTGCAGTATACACTGCTGGGTATGTGTGTACTAATGGAACTACCGCGCTATACACCGCTAGGTTTCTGCATGCTCATGGAACTACTGCATTATACACTGCTGGGTCAAAATGGAGAAGAGAAAGAGATGTGTGTATGAACTGGGATCAAATACTCAAATCATGTAGTTGTGAAAATCTTTATTGGAAAACACAATTTTTAAGACACTCAAGTATTAAAAACATTTAAAATATGTGAACACAGCACACCAACAAACCATGGCCCCAGCAAAATTCAACAATAAGTATACAAAGGGACTAGAAAAGCACCCTAATACTGGCGTATGAGTAATCTCAATGTTGAGGTTACTGCCACTTGTCGTCGCTACACATAAAAATCCAAAGTGCCTAAAGTATACAGCAGAGCCAAATGGACAACCTGTAATATAAAGTGCCAAGTACCAAAAAACCTTGTATTTCTATTAGACCTGAGTTACAATATGCTATTTGATAAACAATAGAAAAACACCCGTAAAGCAAAGCATTGTGTCAGGCAAATGAGTTGCATCAACAGTAATTACCTGAAAAAAGATGACAAAAACCTGTCACTGATTCATGCAAGGCCTGTCAGAAAATGAGGGCAAATGATGCTGCTGAATGGAGAAATTGATAGCCCTATTGAAACAAGAGGGATTGTTATACAAAGGGGGGTTGATAACCCTATATCATCCTAGATAAACATGGAGTGGAGATATAAGCAGGCTGCTTATTATCTTGAATTATATGATCCTGAAAGAACAAGGAGTGAGGATATAACCAGGCTATTTCACAAATCAGGTTGTCCAGATCATACTGTAAAGTAAAGAAAATGAACAATGCAATCAATAACAAGTGGCAGAGATGCCCATAATCAAGGCATAAAAGTTACCTCCACGCCGTACATACTCAGGAGCTGTGGGCACAACTTAGCCCTGACACGCTACGTGTGTCGCCACCCACAGGAGGGCTTCTTCAGGGGCAAGGAGCGCAGAGAATAGTGTCTTTTAAATGCGATGGAGAAGTAATGATTGCCGTCAGCTTCCCCGGGTGCCAGGATCCTGGCGTCCGGAAGTTACTAAGGCTCATGTGTGCAGGCGAGCGGAAGTTTGCAGTCGTTGCGTAGCAACAACACGCATGTGCAGACCGGCCAGTCCTGTGTAGCCGCCCGCACATGCTCAAAGCAGCACGGCGGCTCCTATGTGGAGTGTGAATATAGGAGGGGCAGTGATCGAGCATAGTTTGTATGTATAGAGACAATAACAAATCACTTGGCGGGGGTAATCGAGAATGAAGTACATTAGGAAGATAAAGGTCAAAATGGTTAAAATCTAATGGAAAGAATGATAATATTCAGACCTAAAAGGAAAATTTATAGTTAATAGAGGAACCTGGTGGGTTGGAGGAAAACGTTAATTAAATGTAAGTGGATGTATAGGAATATCCAGACCCTGAAAGAAGAATTAAGCAATTGTGGAGTTAATACAAGAACCTGGAAGGTTATGGAAGTAAAGAAATGCTTAGAATGGGATAGATGAACCAGATGATGGTAAGCTGCAACAAGACAAACAAAAAGATGAGTTTAGGCCAGTCTATAGGGACAAAGAGGTATATTGAAGCAGGATGACAAGAAAAGATAGATTGGCAAATGGATTAGATGATTATTTTTAGGATTTTCTCCTTATTTTCGCTTTAGACATTTCTTCTATTTTTACACCAGATGTTCAGTCATAGTTGCTTTATTCCCAGAGAAAACAATAGTGCGTGGAATGTTCCAAAGTGGCGATATGATGGAGGATAAGCCATCCAATCTGTCTTGGTCCAATGTTCTTGTCAGTCAGAGATAGACAAAAATATGTATTCCCAGAATGTTATTGGAAAACAGCAGTGCATAGGATGTTCCAGAGTGGCAATATGGAGGAGGATAAACTATCCAATGGGTCTCAATCCAATGTTCAGGTCTGTCAGAAGGGAGACAAAAATATGGATGAGAAATAAAGCTGAATTAAAGTTGTTTAAGCAGTCTTATAAAAGCCTTTAACCTCCCTGGCGGTATGAATAGGTCAGGAATTTTGTGCTAAAAGCGGGCTTACCCGCGGTCGCGGCAGATGCGGTGGAAAAAACGCATCTGACGCACTTGCCGCATAGCCGCCGCACTTGCGGCGCGGTTGCGGCGCAGTTGCGGTAATCGCCATAGTAAGTATAGGGGGACTTGCGGCAGATGCGGCAAGTGCGGTTTTGCACTTGCGGCAGATGCGGCAAGTGCGTTTTTTTCGCGGCCGCACCTGCCGCAAGTGCAAAACCGCACTTGCCGCACCTGCCGCAAGTCCCCTATACTTACTATGGCGATTACCGCAACCGCGCCGCAACCGCGCCGCAAGTGCGGCGGCTATGCGGCAAGTGCGGCAGATGCGGTTTTTTCACCGCATCTGCCGCGACCGCGGGTAAGCCCGAGCTTGACTCGGGGTTACCGCTTCTGGCAGTGAATGTTAACCCCGAGTCAGGCTCGGGAATACCGCTAGGAAGGTTAAAGAAGAACTCCTCATTTAATCCACCCGGAGTCATGCTTTTTAGGTTAAAAATCCAGCGTGTTTCTTTTGGCAGAAGGTTTTCCACCATCCTACCTCCTCTAATCGAATTTTTGACCCTATCAACTAGTATGATCCTCATACGTCTTGGAGAGCTATGGATCCAGGAAGTGTCTGGCAGCAGATGTGATAGGCTTACCCTGTTTGAGACGAGCTTCCGCACAAACTATGTTTTAGAGATGGGATTGAATCCTTTTTCGGACATCTTGTGTCGTCTCTTCTACATAGAGCTTGGGACAACTGCAGATAAGAACGTATATTATATTTCGACAGTTGGCATAGAAGTGAGTATTGATACATCCTGGATGAATGGGGAGTTGTATGCTGTCAGAGGCTATCATATAGGGGCAGATGGTGCAATTGCCACAGGGAAATGAACCAATGATCCTGTGGCCTCTACCCAAAGATGTTGTTGGTCTGATAAAGTGACTGCGTGTTAGAGTATCCCGTAAGATTCTAGATCGTCTAGCTAGCAAACAGGGTTTTACTGGAATGAATTGATCGATCTTGGAAACGCTTGACAGAATGGGCCAGTTTTTATGTAGAATGTGATGGATATCCCCCAGTGGTTGTTGAAGGTGGTGATGATACTGAGGCCTTTCATCTCTGTTTTCACCTTTGAAATTAGAAGGTTACTCCTGTCGAGATTTTCTGTTGATTGGAAAGCCCGAGATACAACTTTATGCGGGTATCCCCAGTTTTTGAAGCGAGTTGTCAAGTCTCAGGCTTCCTTTAGAAAGACGGATTTATCAGAGCAATTCCATTTAATGCGAAAAAATTGTCCTTTTAGAATTGCATTACACTGCTGGGTATCTGCGTGGTCATGGAACTGCTGCAGTATACACTGCTGGGTATCTGCGTGGTCATGGAATTACTGTGGTATACACTGCTGGGTATCTGCATGGTCATGGAACCACTGTGGTATACACTGCTGGGTATCTGCATGGTCATGGAACTACTGTGGTATACACTGCTGGGTATCTGCGTGCTCATGGAATTACTGTGGTAAACACTGCTGGGTATCTGCGTGCTCATGGAACTACTGTGGTATACACTGCGGGGTATCTGCATGGTCATGGAACCACTGTGGTATACACTGCTGGGTATCTGCATGATCATGGAACTACTGTGGTATACACTGCTGGGTATCTGCGTAGTCATGGAATTACTGTGGTATACACTGCTGGGTATCTGCGTGGTCATAGAACTACTGTGGTATACACTGCTGGGTATCTGCGTGGTCATGGAACCACTGTGGTATACACTGCTGGGTATCTGCGTTGTCATGGAATTACTGTGGTATACACTGCTGGGTATCTGCGTGGTCATAGAACTACTGTGGTATACACTGCTGGGTATCTGCGTGGTCATGGAACTACTGTGGTATACACTGCTGGGTATCTGCGTGGTCATGGAACTACTGTGGTATACACTGCTGGGTATCTGCATGGTCATGGAACTACTGTGGTATACACTGCTGTGTATCTGCATGGTCATGGAACCACTGTGGTATACACTGCTGGGTATCTGCATGGTCATGGAACTACTGTGGTATACACTGCTGGGTATCTGCATGGTCATGGAACCACTGTGGTATACACTGCTGGGTATCTGCATGGTCATGGAACCACTGTGGTATACACTGCTGGGTATCTGCGTGTCATGGAACTACTGTGGTATACACTGCTGGGTATCTGCATGGTCATGGAACCACTGTAGTATACACTGCTGGGTATCTGCATGGTCATGGAACTACTGTGGTATACACTGCTGGGTATCTGCGTGGTCATGGAACTACTGTGGTATACACTGCTGGGTATCTGCATGCTCATGAAACTACTGTGGTATACACTGCTGGGTATCTGCATGGTAATGGAACTACTGTGGTATACACTGCTGGGTACTGCATGGTCATGGAACCACTGTGGTATACACTGCTGGGTATCTGCATGGTCATGGAACTACTGTGGTATACGACTGCTGGGTATCTGCATGGTCATGGAACTACTGTGGTATACGCTGCTGGGTATCTGCGTGGTCATGGAACTACTGTGGTATACACTGCTGGGTATCTGCATGGTCATGGAACTACTGTGGTATACACTGCTGGGTATCTGCGTGCTCATGGAACTACTGTGGTATACACTGCTGGGTATCTGCATGGTCATGGAACCACTGTGGTATACACTGCTGGGTATCTGCATGGTCATGGAACTACTGTGGTATACCTGCTGGGTATCTGCATGGTCATGGAACTACTGTGGTATACACTGCTGGGTATCTGCGTGGTCATGGAACTACTGTGGTATCACACTGCTGGGTATCTGCATGGTCATGGAACTACTGTGTATACACTGCTGGGTATCTGCATGGTCATGGAAACTGCTGCAGTATAACACTGCTGGGTATCTGCATGGTCATGGAACTGCTGCAGTATACACTGCTGGGTATCTGCGTGGTCATGAGCACTGCTGAAGTTAATAAGATGACTTGTTTGGAAGAATGGCAACACAGTGCTGGAACAGTAAAATTGGAAGGTTTAGTATTATTTATTTTTTGTGTGTATAGATGGCTGTGGGGCAGTTTTTGAAAAACCCTTTTAATGAAGCTAGCCCCTCCTAGTAGGACAATTCACAAATATCTGCAATGCATAATAAATATGATGGACGTCATGAAAGAAAGGTTTTTTGAACATATTACCCACAATCCTCGCACATTTAGTGTGGTAAATATGCCCCCTTTAGTTTAGGTAGGCATTAATGATCCGATCAATGACACAATTACAGTTGTGACCAAAAGTATTGACACCCCTGCAATTCTGTCAGATAATACTCAGTTTCTTCCTGAAAATGATTGCAATCACAAATTTCTTTAGTATTATTATCTTCATTTAATATGTCTTAAATGAAAAAACACAAAAGAAATGAAGCAAAATGCAAAACATTGATCATTTCACACAAAACTCCAAAAATGGGCCAGACAAAAGTATTGGCACCCTCAGCCTAATACTTGGTTGCACAACCTTTAGCCAAAATAACTGCGATCAACCGCTTCCGGTAACCATCAATGAGTTTCTTACAATGCTCTGCTGGAATTTTAGACCATTCTTCTTTGGCAAACAGCTCCAGGTCCCTGATATTTGAAGGGTGCCTTCTCCAAACTGCCATTTCTAGATCTCTCCACAGGTGTTTTATGGGATTCAGGTCTGGACTCATTGCTGGCCACCTTAGAAGTCTCCAGTGCTTTCTCTCAAACCATTTTCTAGTGCTTTTTGAAGTCTGTTTGGGTCATTGTCCTGCTGGAAGACCCATGACCTCTGAGGGAGACCCAGCTTTCTCACACTGGGCCCTACATTATGCTGCAAAATTTGTTGGTAGTCTTCAGACTTCATAATGCCATGTACACGGTCAAGCAGTCCAGTGCCAGAGGCAGCAAAGCAACCCCAAAACATCAGGGAACCTCCGCCATGTTTGACTGTAGGGACTGTGTTCTTTTCTTTGAATGCCTCTTTTTTTCTCCTGTAAACTCTATGTTGATGCCTTTGCCCAAAAAGCTCTACTTTTGTCTCATCTGACCTGAGAACATTCTTCCAAAACGTTTTAGGCTTTCTCAGGTAAGTTTTGGCAAACTCCAGCCTGGCTTTTTTATGTCTCGAGGTAAGAAGTTGGGTCTTCCTGGGTATCCTACCATACAGTCCATTTTCTTTCAGACGCCGACGGATAGTACAGGTTGACACTGTTGTACCCTTGGACTGCAGGGCAGCTTGAACTTGTTTGGATGTTAGTCGAGGTTCTTTATCCACCATCCGCACAATCTTGCTGTGAAATCTCTTGTCAATTTTTCTTTTCTGTCCACATCTAGGGAGGTTAGCCACAGTGCCATGGGCTTTAAACTTCTTGATGACACTGCGCACGGTAGACACAGGAACATTCAGGTCTTTGGAGATGGACTTTTAGCCTTGAGATTGCTCATGCTTCCTCACAATTTGGTTTCTCAAGTCCTCAGACAGTTATTTGGTCTTCTTTCTTTTCTCCATGCTCAATGTGGTACACACAAGGACACGGGACAGATGTTGAGTCAACTTTAATCCATGTCAACTGGCTGCAAGTGTGATTTAGTTATTGCTAACACCTGTGAGGTGCCACAGGTAAGTTACAGGTGCTGTTAATTACACAAATTAGAGAAGCATCACATGATTTTTCTAACAGTGCCAGTACTTTTGTCCACCCCCTTTTTTATGTTTGGTGTGGAATTATATCCAATTTGGGTTTAGGACAATTCTTTTTGTGTTTTTTCATTGAAGACAAATTAAGTGAAGATAATAATAACAAAGAATTTGTGATTGCAATCATTTTCAGGAAGAAACTGAGTATTATCTGACAGAATTGCAGGGGTGTCAATACTTTTGGCCACAACTGTATTATTCAATCCCTGGGTAGAGTGAATGATCATGTGGGCAATTATTGTCTTAGTTAAGGGTGATTTGCACTTTCTTTAAAGTGTTAATGGCTCTTTATCACTTACCAGTTCTTAGAGAATATCAGCCGATTAGATCAGACTTAATATTTTTCACTTCATCTTTTAGTATTAATGAGCAGCTGTTTTCTTCATCTTTTCCAGTCCTATCTTTGAAGAGGACACTCCATCAGTAATGGAGATTGAAATGGATGATCTTGACAAATGGATGAGCAACATGAAAGACAGTAAGTACTTCATTTCGATTGCGCATTTCTGTATTATACTATGAAATTGCCCGTTTATCTCAGCAGCTGCGGCAGATACCCATCGATGTACTATGTCTGTGTGTATCACTTATCTCTATAGGGGCCTGTAATCTTGCCTTTGTTGGTAGCAGATCACTATGTTTACTTGTTGAAAAAGGCTCATTTTTATTCTTACCCTATAAGCTAAAAATATACGGTAAATGTATCCTCTTACTGGAGATGACATGTAAATGACTAGTTCACATTCACAACAATATGATATCACAAAACAGACAAAAGCCACCAACACTGATATTGATGTGTTTATCAGCTTTTATATCTCAGCACATTTATGGTTCAACCACAAAGCGGCGTCAAAATCCGTACAAAATTTTGCAGATTTTGTTGTGAAAATGTTGCCGATCAGCTTTTAACCTGGAATTTTAAAGGGTGAAATCGACAATGGAAATCCACAACATATAAATTCGTACTGCAGATTTTAAATCCACAGCGCATTTTGTATGTTTATGATGCAGATCTTCTATTCAGTGTGACACGCCCCTCCAGGGCCTTAGGATACTCGGAACCAGGCTTTGAGGCTTCATCACGGGAGTCACAGGGGTCGAGACCCGGCTCTGTGACCCTGGCAGTGTCATTCAATGTTCGGTGAGGGTGGCTCTCTCTCTTAGGGAAGGTCATGTGGCATGGAGGGTTCATTTGGGAAAGGATGACTGGACTTGGGGATACTTGTTCATTTTACGTGACGCCACCCGCAGGTTGCGGCTATAGATGGCCGCCTGTTGTGAATTCATTAAGGAGGAATTCTGGTTGTTGCTGGTAATGCAGCTGGCTGGGTGTTGGAGAGTTCTACAGCTGATCGTGATGATTGGCAGCCAGGGTCAGATTGGAGCATATAGTGGTTTGAAGCTGATCAGTCCTTGCCAGTTGTGAATGTTTCTGGAGGTGTCCACACCTTTTCCTGGTTTCTCCTCGTCTGCTGAATTCCTTGCAAGCTAAGTGAATATTTTTTGTTACTTTGTGGCACACATGTTGTGTGCTCGTGGATCTGTTTTCAGTTTGTCTTGTTCTGAGTTGTGGGTTGATATTTAGTCTGCATATTTGTTTACCTGCTCTCAGTTAGAAAGTTTTCTTCCTGGACAGGAATTGCTATTCACTGTTATCTGCTATTTCCAGTGTTGTTAGTATTGGTACTTGTTTATTCTTGTTTGTTTCACAGACGTTTTGCAGGTATAGAGGGCGCCGAGTCTTATGGACTCAGGGTAATTTTTTACACTATCTGCTGTTGGAGATTTTTTTTTATACATTTTAATACTGACCACAAAAGTATTCTATCCTGTCATTACTATCTAGTTAGTGTGGCCTCTTTTGCTGAACTTTATATTCTGCCTGTGTGTGTCTTTTCCTCTTCTGTTTCCCAGTTAATATCTGTGGGGGTCTTGCTGCTCTTTTGGGGTTCTGCTCTGAGGCAAGATAGCTTTTCCTATTTTCATCTCTAGGGGTAGCTAGTTCTCCGGCCTGTTGAGGTGTCTAGGGCACGGTTAGTTACATCCCACGGCTACTTCTAGTTGCGGTATTTAGTCAGGCGTCGCTGTCAGTATAGTTACCAATGACTTCTGTGGAATCTTCATGTTACTCCTAAGTCATCAGTTCATAACAGCCGCCGCTGCATGACAGTTCCTCTAGGGGTCGATGGTAGGGAGGCAGCAGTGTGGTTAAGCCCTCTATGGGTAGGGCTGACCCCCAGGGTAGCAGAAGGTACCTGAGTGAGTTGGTAGTTGTGTTTCTAGTGCTCACAACGCGTCAAGAAAGTTCACAGACACAGTGGGTTGCAGTCTTCAGGTCTTTTACTCACAGTCTCGGTGCAACAGCCCGCTGAGCACTTGGTTCTCGGAGGCAGGGATCCAGCTACTCCCAGGTAGGAGGATGACACATAACCAGCGCCCCTTTTCTTTCCTTCATACGCTGTCTAACACTGTGCTTGCTTCACCCTCCTGTCTTGCACCTCGCCACACAGAGCTCTGAGCCAGTAACTGTGGGCTTTTCTTAGGGGTTGACCTACAGTATCTCCCCTTAGCCCTATGGTTGCCACCTTTTCAGCAGATTGTCAAACCGTGGTACCTTGGACGTACCACAGCTTCCGGGTTGCTAGGTGAGGCTTGTTTGTCCTCTGGACTAGTCTTAGGGTTCCCGGTGCCCCTTTCTTTGGCCTAGTCTCTCCACTGCCTTGTGCTTGACAATGGATATGAGTCCCGTGGGTGGATTGTTCACTGCCGTGCCTCTGGGACCCTCTCTTCCTCCTGCAGCCACCAAGTTCCCTTTCTTTGCTCCTCAGTCCTCTGAACACTTCTCTCAAGTTCTTTTCCTTCTGTGACAGGCTTTCTTTTTCTAGCTTCCCTCCAACTCGGCTCTAGCTGTTTTGCTCTCCTTTGCTGTTTAACGGTTTTTCTCCTTCTACTTCACTATAGCTCCTCCTTTCTAGATCTTTCCCACTCTATTTATACTCTGTTACCTGTCCCATGTAATCTACGTGTGTGCTTTCTAACTTCACTCCCAGGTGCTCCCTCTACTTCCTCTCTACCCATTCCCACTACAGTGCTGTGCAAATTAATTGTGACAAACCAAATCTTTACTTGTTTTTCTTGCATTAGTTTTACTATTGCTAATAAGTGTTTTATCAGTTCTTGGTGTCGTTTTCCTTTTTCTTCCACATTTCCCTTTTCGTTTTGGTGAAAACGATCCAGTTTCATTGTGTGTGCGAATTATTCTTGAAACGGTAGATTTTCCAATACCAAAGGTGGAAGCGATTTCTCTTACAGTCATACTTGTATGTTCATTAAGAGTAATAATTCTAGACCTCTTCCGTGGAGTAACATCCATTTTTACAGGCATGAATCACACTGAGAGAAAAAGTACACTAAACCACTCCTCACAGAAACAAGCTCTCAACTGAAGCTGAGGGGCAGCTAGCTGTTATTTTCTGACTAAAACCAGTCATACCACATTTTGTTACTCAAGGTTGTACACTCACACCTGTTCAAAGCAGTTAAAACTGGTTTGAATCACTGACTGGTAAGGCTGGCTTCACACTGCGGCAGCGTCCGGTCCGGCGCTGTCAGGAGTGACAGCCTGGACCGGAGTTTTGCTGCATAGAATACTATCGGGCTGCACGGAGCTGGATCGCGCCGGGTGGCAATTATCTGCCATCCGGCTGCTAGCTCGCCGGATGAATCCTGCAGAAGTGGGGATTTGTCTGCCGATTCCAAAAACGGTGCATGCAACGTTTTTGGAATCGGCAGACAAATCCCCACTTCTGCAGGATTCATCCGGCGAGCTAGCAGCCGGATGGTAGATAATTGCCACCCGGCGCGATCCAGCTCCGTGCAGCCCGATAGTATTCTATGCAGCAAAACTCCGGTCCAGGCTGTCACTCCTGACAGCCCCGGACCGGACGCTGCCGCAGTGTGAAGGCACCCTTACCAACTTACGATTTAACTTAAAAAATACTTTGTCCCAATTAATTTGCACAGCAATGTACAATGGTTCCTCTTCCAGACAGGATCAGGGACAGTGCTCTTCTGTAGGAACAATCTCGCCCTAACTCTGGCCTGGATTAGTGTAGTGTGCATGGCCTGGGTGTTCCAAGTCTGTGCCCCTCTTAGCCGAGTGGGATACTACACCCTAACAGGGGTGAATTACCTCTGTGGCAGCTGGATCCGCAGGGGCAACACAAGTGAATAGTTAAAAGGAAGGTATTAGAAGAAATTTACATATTCAATAAATTATGTTTTTGCAATACATGGACAGATGCATCTCAATGAATTAGAATATCATCAAAAAGTAAATTTATTTCAGCAATTCAATACATAAAGTGAAACACATACATTATATAGGGTCATTACAAACAGAGTGATCTATTTCAAGTGATTATTTTTGTAAATGTTGATGATTATGGAAAACAGCCAATGAAAACCCAAAGGTCATTATCTCAGAAAATTAAAGTAGGGAGGATGAAGGGTCAAAAACTGCTCTGCTGTATTCCACGATTTATTAGTCAACGTGTTTCAGGGCTCCCTGGTCCCTTGCTCAGGACAAATTAATATCATATTGCCATGTTTCAGGGCATTTCTGGGAGCCCTGAAACAAGTTGACTAATAAATCAATATTATATTCACACTTTGATGTCATGTGGAATAGTGCAGTGCAGTTTTTAACCCTTCATCCTCCCTACTTTAATTTTCTGAGATAATGACCTTTGGGTTTTCATTGACTGTAAGACGGAATCATCAACATTTACAGAAATAAACTCTTGAAATAGATCCCTCTGTTTGTAATGAGTCTATACAATATATACGTTTCACTTTTTGTATTGAATTACTGAAAAAAATATTTTTTTTATGATATTCTAATTCATTGAGATGCACCTGTATGTTTAAAAAAACTGTTATGTATTTTCAGATCACAATATCCACTGGGGCTAATTTAGACTTGTACTTCCTGACCTGTCAGGAAGACTATTCACAGTAGGCTCCTTATCAGCAAAGGCAGGATTACAATGACAGGTAAAACCTCTTGGCAAAGCTGATAACACAGGAACCACCATTTACAATAGCCGATTTCACAGCTGTCCCTGCTCCCCTTTCCTTTACAATGACCTTTTCGCATTAGATGCTTCAATACAAAAGTAAGCATCAAAGTCTGTTCATTGCAACTATGTATGTGTTAAAAAAAAGGAAGCGTGGACACTACCAAAATGAAGGGATCAGCTCACCACATGTACATAATACACATAACAGAAACAAGCAACAAATAGTGGGAACTGTAAGTTGGTCACTTGTAAAATAAAAGTGTAGACATATTGTCACAAGAAGGTCTTCAACTTATGTTTAAATGTATTTAAGAGTTCTTTTGGTGCTACAGGGGTTAATGATGCTTTCTTTGCTGGCTGTTTCTTGTGACTTTAAATCTCAGAGGTGCAGTCTTTAGTAATCACTCCCCTCCGCTATAATTAGTCATGTGTCTTACCATCGACCAGTTATAAAATCTCTTTGTATGCTGTCCACTGTGGAAGGAGACAGTCTGTGGAAGAAGCTGTGGTGTTGTTACAATTGCAGCTGCAGTGCTTTGAGGAGTTTTGAGATATATCTGACTTGCCCCTGGCGGGGACTGTGGGGTGCTTGGAACAGGGCCGTCCTGATGTCGATGGGTGGCTGCGGGATGTCACGGAGACGTGACCCGGTCTGTGATCCCCTTGTCAGGCGATCAGTTAAAAAGGGGGAAAACTGAAAAAGGGATGAAAGAAAAATATTAAAAATAAAAATAAAAGTTTTTGTTGTGACGCCACTTGTGGAATGCGGCCAGTATAGCCACTGCTCCAGTCTGGACCTCTGGAGATGATGGGAGAAGCAGTGAGGATGGTTCAGCTCTCCACGGGAAGAGGAGCTCTCTAGGGCAACTGTAAAGTCTATAGAGATGATACGTTCGTTGGGGTTGCAAAGATTTAGTGTACGGAATAACTGACAGACGCAGGGGTAGCACTCTCCTTTACCTTTACTGAAGTCAGAAGCAGGTTATCCAGGGCACAGTTCACAAGTGGTGTTAGGGGTCCGGAGCCTGGAAGCAAGTTTAGGTTTTCCACACCTGGCAAGTCCTGAGACCTCCCTATTGTGCTACTCCCTGTGGGCTCTCTTGTCTGTTCAGGCCGTGTGACAAGGGGCCTTGAGCCCTTTTGGCGTTACTCTCCTTTCACTGCGTCTCCCTGAGTTTTTTGATGCGGCTATGTCTCCTGGCCTTGTGGTGGATGAGCAACTTGGAATCACCCGCCCTCCAGTGTTGTCTGCTGGGCATAAATTCCCTTGCGCCTTCGGACTCTTGTGTTGGTTCTGCGCTCAGTGCTGGGGCAAGCTGGCTCTGCTCCACTCCCCACACCTTTTCTCCACTTCCCTCAGACCCTCACTTATGGGTCCCTCACACTGGCTTGTCAGTTTCCTTGGACATGGCACCCGACTGTAGGATGTCTTCTTCAGTCCTCCTAGGAACTGAACTGACCTAACCCCGCCCCTGGACCAGAATTTATAGGGGACCTGCCTTGAACTCAGGCTTTAGAGCTCCCCCTTCTGGCATGGAGTTGGGAAGATGTTGTGCGTGTGTTTCGCCTGAGGTGGGTACCTTTCTTTGCTTCCAAGCTTAGTTTTGTGGCAACAGGACCCTGGGGCGCCACATATCTAGTGATGGGCGAACACAAACTGTAAAGTGAGGGTCTGTACCGAACATCTAGTGTTTGGGCAGGGACCCCGAACACGGACTTCCCTGAGACGTCCATGTTACTGTTTGGATTTAGCTAGGGGGTGTCACGTATTGACTACCTTTGCAGTTTTGGAGTGTTGCTGCTGTGCTACTTAATTGGGTTTCTTTTCCTTAGGATACATTCAGACTGTGCGTTTTTTGATCTGTGTTTTACAGTGCACTGCAGAAAAAGAATCACGTATCACAGCAAAGTCTATGGGTTCTCATTTTTGACATTCAGACAGGTCACTTTGAAAATGATCTGTTTATTTATTTTTTGGAGTGCACTGTTTTGGAAAAATGCATGTCAATTTGTGTTAAATTTTTCTGATCCGCTTTTCTCATAGGAGCCATTGTCTATAGGTCAAAGAAACGCCGCACCCAAAAACGCATCAGAAAACGTATGATCCGTTTTTGGGTGCATTTTTTTGACAGCTCCTGTTTTGTAGCAGAACAGAAGGAAGAAAAAAAAGCACTGTCTAAGCCCTAAGTAGTTTTGCTTCCATCCACCAGATGTCACAGATTCAGTTAATTCTAATCTAGGACCTGTGCAGACATGCTGTTGGTGCGGCTGCTATCCCATTCATTTGGAGTGGTGTCCTTCTCCTGATCCATGGGTGGAGGTAAGGGCTCTTAGCTGAGGGAAATTGAGAATTTGAGGGAGAGGGGGGTGTTCTGAGCCTCCTCACCTTCAGAGGTACCTTCAGGAACAAGGCTAGTCAGGGACCTCAAGTCCAGGGCCAGACTAGCCTCCCAGTTGCCAATGCCTGTAATCCCTTTCTGCTCTATTCCCCTCGTACGCTACATACGTGACATAATCTGCGACCCACTATATTCCCCAAAGTCACTATGGCTTCAATATGAGCTTTTGCACGCCTGGTGGTGGAATTCTCTCAGGAGGTTTCTACCTTGCATAACCAGGTGGTGTGTCAGCTTCAGGAAGTTGTTGGGTATTTGGCTGTGGCTCACACCCTGGCTGTACTAGAACCCAATATATCCCTACTTAACCAATTTTAGGGAGTGAGAGATAAATTTATTGTTTTCAAGGAGGCCTGTAAGTTATACTTCAGGCTCAGCCCACGTTCTTCAGGGAGCGAGGAACAGCGCGTGGACAACCCCACACCTGGGCCTTCTCCTTGCCAACCGATTCTCCTTCTATGTGGTTGGTGGACGTGTTTTTTGCGGCTCTGGCCCTGGTGGATGGTGACCCTGATGGCATTTCCTTGCCTGAGTGAAAACTACATAAGCCCATGCAGGGAGCATGGCCAGTTGAGGAGTATTGCTCTGAGTTCAGTAGATGGACCACTGGCACTCAGTGGAATGCTCCTGTGAACTGTTAAGAATTCACCCGCAGTTGGGCAGAGCACAGTGGGCATATAGCCTAAGGGTATGTGGTGCCCACAGTGCACCTGTGCGTGCCGGAGAAGCCTGTGCGCAGGGGCGGGATCTTCACAGCGCCACGTGAATAATGTAGGAGGCTTTATTCACATCAATCACAAGAAAAGGACAACAGACAGCACATAGAAGCAGAGTGGACATTTCTGCAATGAAGCCCATTGGACCAGACACAGGTGATTATAATACAGGGTGGGAGATTTTTATAAATTATTTATTTGGTGCACAGGGATAGCCAGGACATAATAGCCATTTTCTTAAAATGCAGCATAGGTGCTGGTGAAGGGGGCGCTTTTAGTTTAAAATACCCAAATCTGGTGACAGGTTCACTTAAGACTTTAAGTTAATTTCCTCCTGGCAGTGGGGCTCCTAGAGCAGGTTGCAGGGCAAGCATGGAAAAAAGTGCAGCAGACGTGTTTTTGTATCCTGTAAATAATGGATCAAAATACATATGTGCAAAAATGTATGGTAAATTGATACCAATTTGAAGTATGTTTTTCAGTATTTTATAGAAGTGCAAACATATCCATATAATGGTTAGATTTAGTAAACAACAAAAACTCGGTAAACAGGCAAACAAACAGATTTTAGCTATGGAGGTAACTTGTAGAATTTGTTATCAGTTATTTGCATTGTGACATGTAAGGGCCGCTTCACACTGTCCGGTGTGCGAGCGCCGCGGTCCTGACCTGTCAGCGGCTGCAGCTGCGTGCGCTGCACACCGGACCGGAGGGCATAATAGCCCCCCAGTCCTGTGTGCTGATCCGGTCCGCGGCTGTCAGGGTCCTCCTGGACAGAACCGGACCGGATCACGCCGCAGTGTGAAGCGGCCCTAAGATATACTCCTAATTGTGTCTCTACTAAAGTGCCCTACTAAATTACTTGCCAATGTGCTTTATGTTAGCAGGTTGCCGCTTGTCTTCCCTTGAAGAAGAGAACAAATTTTACACAAGGTAAGAGACTTCCCTCATACTGCCACTAGAGGGCTCTATATGAAAGAAGAATTCAGATATCAAATAATTCCAATGTAGTGGAAAAAGAAGGAAATGAGCTCAACAATCACCATACTTAATTAACGTCTATATCAAATTGGGATTTCTCAAATATCCAGCACATTCAGCCAGGTGAATAAAGGTGAAAAAAATGTCTTTATTGGAAAACCATTAAAAATGACATGCAGACAAATCCATGGAACCTTATTAGATAAAAGGTTTCTGACACATATCTGGCGGAACCGCCCTTAGTCATAGCGTCAAATGTTTTTTAAATCTGTTCCCATAGATTTATCTGCATGTCATTTTAATGGTTTTCAAGTAAAGAAGATTTTTTTCACTTTTATCTGCCTGGATGGATGTGCTGGATATTCCTTCATTCTCTTTCTAATTCCTATGTACAAGCCAACATAAAACACTGTTTTACAGGAGGCAGGGATCACATTGTGAAATTATTTTGGTACACACTTAGGCTGCGTTCACACATTTGCGTATTTTGCTGCACTTTTTTGCGCGCGCTTTTTGCCGCGTTTTTCGGCCGCGCAAAAAGCGCAACAAAATACGCAGGGGCTTTCACACACTGCGCTTTCTTTACCCCAGAAAGCGCAGTGATGTCACAGAGGGGAGGAAGAATCCTGCTTCCTCCTCCCCTCTGTGACAGCCCCATTAGATTTCGCAGTGTATTAATATACACTGTGAAATCTAAATTAAACAGAGGCAAATGTATGTAAAATAAGAAAGAATGAATAATTCACCTGTCCGGTGCCTTCTCCCGCTGTCTGGTGCCTTCTGCTGCTCTCCGGTTCCAAGTGAGAGGTGTACTGAGAAGACCTGTGGTGACGTCAGAGGGGGGGCGTTCCCGGGGCGTTCCCAGCGCTGATTGGCTGTTCACGGTCATGTGATATGTATCACATGACTGCGAGTGCCCGGGAACGCCCCTCTGACATCACCACAGGTCCTGTCAGTACACCTCTCACTTGGAATCGGAGACCAGAGCGGGAAAAGGCGTCAGACAGGTGAAGTATTCATTCTTTTTTATTTTACATACATTTGCCTCTGTTTAATTTAGATTTCACAGTGTATATTAATACACTGTGAAATCTAATGGGCGGCCACAGCTGTCACAGAGGGGAGGAGGAAGCAGGATTCTTCCTCCCCTCTGGGAGAATACGCAGAAGCAGCTGCGTAAACAATTGACATATCAATTGTTTACGGAGCTGCGCTTTCTCCCGGAAAACGCACTGCGTATTTTTACGCAATGTCTGCACTGCAAAGTGAATTTCCCATTCACTTTGCAGGCAGACAAAAGGCACATTGCGTATTTTGAAAAGCGCGCGTAAAAAAGCGCAGCAAAATACGCAATGTGTGAACATAGCCTTAGATTGTAGACACTACAGAGAAACTTGCCATAGTCACCTTTTGCAAAAACAGGAATTAAAAATACACATAAACCTGTAATACTGTAGTTCTTTTTTTCCTGACATCTACACTGTGTTCCAAATTATTATGCAAATTGGTTTTAAGTCATAGGGTTTTATTTTTATTTTTTTTAATGAAACCCATTGATGGTATTGTGTCTTAAGGCCGCTTTACACGTCACGATATCGCAACGCAATTATGATAAAAAGTCACGTGGTACGGGCGTTGCAGTTGATATCGTTCGTGCGTTGTGTGGTGTAAATGGGCAACGCAGGTCAAACACACTGCAACTTCGATATCGTTTGTGAATTGTGCAGGCTCTTCAACCGTGCAATATTGGCTTGACGATCTGGCAGGATCGTGCTGTGTGACAGCGCAACTACGATTTGGAGCGCAACTTCCCCTATTCACTCTAATGTTAATTGGTCATTCCCTGAGTTGCTCAGACGCAGTGTGCAAGAGGGGCGTACAACATCATAGTTGCGTTGCCTGGCGATATCTCCCTGTGTAACATGTCCTATGCAAGTGCCAAAAACCTGCTCACTCCCGTGAAGTTGTATGCAATATCGGTACGATATTGTGAAGTGTAAAGCGGCCTTCAGGGTTCTTTGGATCATTGAAATCAATCTCAGTTATCTGTGATAATTAGTTTGGCAGGTGAGCCCAATAAAAGGAAAACTGTGTTTTCCACAATATTACGCAGGCCACAGTTTTCAAGTAACATGGGAAAGAAAAAGGATGTCTCTGCTGCCGAAAAGCAACAAATAGTGCAATGCCTTGGACAAGGGATGAAAACATTAGATATTGCATGAAAACTTAAGCGTGATCATCGTACAGTGAAGAGATTTGTGGCTGATTCTGAGCACAGATGTGTTCGTGCAGATAAAGGCAGAATGAGGAAGGTTACTGCCAGGCAAGTTCATCGGAATAAGAGAACAGCTGCTAAAAAGGCCTTACAAACCAACAAACAGATATTTGAAGCTGCTGGTGCCTCAGGAGTCCCTCGAAACTCAAGATGTAGGATCCTTCAAAGGCTTGCTGTGGTGCATAAACCTACTATTCGGCCACCCCTAAACAGTGCTCACAAGCAGAAACAGTTGAAAGTGGTCTAGATATACAATGAAGACTAATTTTCAAACAGTCTTGTTTACTGATGAGTGCCGAGCAACCCTGGATGGTCCAGATGAATAGAGTAGTGGATGGTTGATGGATGCCACCATGTCCCAACAAGGCTGCGACTCAGCAAGGAGGTGGAGGAGTCATGTTTTGGGCTGGAATCATTGGGAAACAGCTGGGAGGCCTCTTTAAGGTTCCTGAAGGTGTGAAAATGACCTATGCAACGTATATAGAGTTTCCAGCTGAGAACTTTCTTCCATCGTAAAAAAGCAAAAATGTGCCTTTAGGAGCAAAATCATCATCATGCATGTCAATGCACCATCTCATGCTACAAAGAATACCTCTGTGCCATTGGCTGCTATGGGCATAAAAGGAGATAAACTCATGGTGTGGCCACCATCTTCCCCTGACCTCAACCCTATAGAGAACCTTAGGAGTATAATCAAGCAAAAGATCTATGAGGGTGGGAGGCAGTTCACATCACACCAGCTCTGGAGGCTATTCTGATATCATGCAAAGAAATACAAGCAGAAACTCTCCAGAAACTCACAAGTTCATTGGATGCAACAGTTGTGAAGGTGTATCAAAGAAGGGTTCCTATGTTAACATGTAACTTGGCCTGTTAGGATGTTTTGGAGTTAAATAGTTTTCTTTTTGTTTCAGTGAATGTGACCTCCTAATGCTGCAAATTCAACAAATGAGCATTTTCAGTTCTTTCAAACATATCAAATGTTTAGAAACTCTACTGTGCCTAATAATTTGGAACAGTGCATTTAGAGTTTTTTTTTACATTTTAAGAATTATTACTGTTATCATTGGGAGGTTTCTTCAATAAAATTCAATGTATACTTTAACAGGTGATGACTTTTATTACATTGACTGTCATTTGCACCGACCATTTAGGAAAATCAGAAAAAAATAACATTTGCATAATAATTTGGAACACAGTGTAAAAGGGGATATCCGGGATTTTGTAAAGAAAAGAAAAATGTGTCTAAAAACTAACAAGCAGGTAGTTGTTAACTACCTGCCTGTTGTGCCTCTTTGCGGCACAGAGAGGTCACAGATCAGTAATGCCGGCGATTTAGAAGCTTCTGTTCATATCACATCAGAGCGGTGGCTTCTTTTTCACTCTGCTTTGTTGACAGCGTGGTACTGCTAAGTGATTTATAGCTGGCTCACTCCAGGTAGCCAGCGGGGAGCCTGCTGTCAATCAGTATGTTATCAGCTGTCAGCAGGAAGCAGCTAAGTCACCGCCAGAAGTAGTCTGTGACCACTGTATGCTGGTGAAGAACATGTCGGGCACAACAGGCAGGTATTTTTTAACTACCTGCATGTTAGTGTTTAGGCAAAGTTGTGGATATCCCCTTTAACATAAAAGCAAATATTGTCAGACAATATATTGGTTTCATCTAAGTGGGTGAGAGTCAGGTCATTCATAGATAACAGAATACACTCTCTTGGTGCAAGGTCACTGGCTGCAAAATGCACCCCCTCACCTTAGTGTATGGGCTTACAATTTGTTGGCACCAACCAGGGCCGCAGCATCCATTGGACAAGTTGAGCCTTCTGCTCAGGCAGCAAGGAGGCAAGGGAGCGGCAACGCTGCAGGTGGGCAGTGGCCTGCACATAGCGGCGGCTTCCTTCCTGCTTGTCGCCTGCCTCCACAATAAAAAGGTATGTGCACACACCAAACAACCTCCCCCCGCTCTTCAATCCCGCCGCCGGACTGCAGCCCCCCACCTACCCCCCGCTCTGCAATCCCGCCGACGACTGCTAGCAACCCCCCCCACTCTCCGCCTCAGGTGGCGGGGAGGTTTAGTTCACCCCTGGCACCAACATTACCCTTAATACAATATGTTCATCACATGACCCAAACACAGAATGACTCCCCTCACAGCACTCCCAACACAGTATGATCCCCACAGCTCCAAGGTACAGAATGAAGACCACCACAGTATTAACTCACACGGTACCACAAACAAAGAATGTCCCCCACACTATCCCAAACACAGTATAATGACCCACATTGCCCCACAACACAATATGAAGGCTTCACACAACACCCCAATATGATCGGACTTCAGTACCTAAACACCGCATGGTGACCTCCACAGTATTATTTTCCACAGGTCCCAAACACCAAATGATGAACCCCACAGTTCCCCAAACACAAAATGATGAACCCCACAGTTCCCCAAACACAATGATGAACCCAGTCCAACCAATGATGACCCCCACAGTGTGATTCTTTATGCCCCCCCAACACTTTATTATGGCTTCCATAGAGTATGATACCCCACAGGCTCCAAACACATGATGATGACTGCACAAGTTAATGACAAAAAAAAACAAACGCTATTCACCTCACCCCTGTCTGTTCTCCCTTGCTCTGGTCTTTGCTCTGCACAATGAGGCTACACAGCAGCCATAATCTAATGAAATCATTGCGTCTGCAGTGCTGAGACATATGCACAGGCTGAATATGGAGGACAGAGCGAGCCAACGGCTTCCACCTTCACCACTTTATTTGCTGCTATCTGCATGCTGAGACCAGTAAAATCAGGATGGGGGTTGGGGTGGTGGCTGCGGCATTCGGATAGGAAAGTCACAGGGCTGGATGTGGCCTGTGGGCCATATTTTGCCCAGATCTGCTTTAGTAAGATAAATGTCAACCAGGCAATCATTCCTGTAATTGCTCACTGTTCCACCTCAGCCTTACCCCAAGTTTTTCCACAATTCTTATTCACAATTAGAGATGAGCGGACCTGTAGAGGTTTCAGGTTATGGAGGTTCAACTGGACTTTATAGAAAGTTTTGTTCTGGACCAAAACTTGACCTGAATCTCATTGGAAGTCACTGAATGGGCAGTTTGGCTCTCCGGGCACATACAGTCAGCCATAAACAAAGGACTTCCGGGGAGGGGGGGGCGGTACTTTGTAATCTCCTTTTGTTTGTACCCACTACATCCGATAATGCTGATTTTACCCCCAGTGAGAGCCATTTATACATTGCAAGTTTCTTGCACTGGGCTGAGCACCGAATGTACCCGAGCACTGTGATACTTGCTCTAGTGGTCTATGTACGTAAAGCACCAGAACTCTGAACTTGAACTCTGAAAAAAATTTTTCAATTCTGTGTTCAGAACTTTAAAATTTGGTTCGCTCATGTCTATTTACAATGCACACATTTTTCCTATTGGAAGCCATTTAGAACACTTACCTGTCATCTTACCATGCATCTCCTCTTGTTCCCTCATTTCGCTTTAATATGTTTGACTCGTGAATGCATGAAATAGTAAAGGCCACTTCACACGCTAGGAAATAGGTAAATGAGATCGCTTAGCTATGTCACGTGACCGCGATCCTTCCGACATCGTTAGTGCATTGTCACACGCAAGGATATCGTTAACGATCTTAAATTTGGCAACGCGCCAGCTATTTGGAGAAGAACATTTGAACGATTTTACAAAGCGGCAGGAATAGGAGAAATATGAACGACATCGTTCAAAAAGGTGTCACACTGAACGATGTTGCTGCTTCCCAGGACGTTAATTGGACGATGAATGATAGATTTGAGGTCCGGATCTCAAATTTTGGATGAACGATCCAACGATTTTTGCATCCTACATTGTTCATTTACACGCAAGGACCCACAAACGATATCGCTAGAAGGTTCACAAATCCGTGACATTTCAACAATATCGTTAACGATTTCCTAGCATGTGAAGCGGGCTTAACAGATAGCAGGAGAACGTGTGAACAGGTACTCTGCTCTTTTTCATATTAGCTAAAATATATATATTTCCGTTTTTATAGGAGCCTGAATTATGGATATTGCTTTTTGTCAATAAAAAAGATCAAGTTGGCATAGCAAGAATTATAAGTCATACAATACTCCCCTTAGAATTTAAATATGCACATATCCTCCCCAGAGAGGAAAATGACAGGAACTTTAGTGCCACCGTAATGGAGATAGCAGTCCTAAAAGTCAATATTTCGCTTTTACAAGGCCTTGCCATATAATTTAGAAACTCAATGTGAAGACACACGGTTTTGGGATATGTGCCCGGTCCTCTCCTCAGTGCAAAGCAGAACTACTGTAATTTGGCTAAATGAGAGGTCTCTTATATTCCTTTTTTCTGATGCTATTTTTGCGTTTTTGACAATGGCCAATATTTTCATTTCTGACAAGTGTCACTTTATGTGGTGTAATGTAATATTCACTGTAATAGGAGTACTCATTTGCCTTGCCGGTCCTCGAGGTATCAACAGGAACGATGCTCTCCATTTAAACATCCATATGGTTTATTCAGCCCACCATAAACCAAACAACAAATAAACATCAACAGGAACCTTCCTCTGGCTTTATCATAACATAAATGTGCATAACAACATAAATAACCCAATTAGTCTTCAGACACAGATTTCAAGTCCGTTAACTCTCTGGAGCTCTGGCATGCTCCACACACACAATGGTCTCCCTCAGCATGTCCTGCAGACATGCAGGACCTGGCTCGACTGCCTATGTGATCCAAAACCAGTCACATGATATCAGCTGAGACACACCCATGGTAGGTATGTGGATGATCAGTCCCTTCTGGCCATCCTGTGAAATTGGCCCTGTACGTGTACTAATTGAACAAAAAGTCCCAAAGAAACCATTCCAGGGTCACATTGTAGTAGACTCTTGCCTGTGCAATACATACCGCCATTTACAATATAATCGGTTGTCACATCACATATACTAACTCACTCTGCCTAAATCCGTCAGGCTGAGCACCATAGTCTATACCAGGGATTCGTGTTTGTTGACCCTAACGGTCAGTCCTTAACTCTTTGTGAACAGTAAACTATTATTCTCTGTCACCTTAGCTGTATGAGTTGTATGTCTGTGAGGCCTCTCCTGCCCATAGTAGTCAGTAGGGTGGTGCAATTCCCTTGCACCCATATCTATTGTCTTTCCCCTAAGCCTCGAGCTGACAGAAGACTTGTCACCTTTAGATCCTCCGCATCTTTTTTCTTGCAGATGTATCATGGCTTCTTCTTGCAGGGTGTCTTCATCTGTCTCTCTGTTGGTGAACTGCTCTACAACTTTCAGCAGCTATTGACCAGCTATTCAATTCACCCATGCTTTCGGGTTTAGTTTCAAAGAGCCTGATTCAGGCTGAATGATTCAGACTGTGTTCCATAGCCTGATGTGTAATTGGGTCCTCTATGACCTCGGTCCCTACCACTGTCGGGTCTGTTCCACTGAACAGACAAAGAAACACCTTCCTCAAGTGACCATTGCTTCCTGTCAGGACAAAATGGATTGTATCTCTGTCGGCAGTTTCTTCTCACCTCTTTACTTTCAGCTTCAGTTTCAGATTTTATCCAACCACTATTCTTTTCCCTTTACCCTGCATTGAAGGCGACTTCTGTTTTCATATCTAACAAAGCTGTTCCTCACCTTGTAGCCTTTCATGCCAGAACGTCACACGGTATTCCAGAAGAGTCTGCGCCTTTTTAGGAACTCCAGAACAACCAATAAGGTGGAACGGAACCATGCCAACCTCTCAGGGTATTATGTCCTCATCATTACTTGGAATTCTTACTCTCGCCCCTTCGGACTTGTCATCACATCTTGTATGCCTTGTCCATTTCTTCCATTCACTCTCCACCACAGAGAATGAGGCACCTGTACAACATTTTCCAGTAGTCTTTGAGCTTTCATTGTATACTTCAGCCATCCAGTGGCTTCTTTCAAGTCATTGGGCATGTCTACCACGCCATTGCACAGAAGTCTCTTTCTCTACTGCTATCACTAGACAATTGTCTAATTCATCTCTCCGAGCCATCTTTCTCTGAGTGTCCCCAACTTCAACACGCCAGGACAGACACCTGTCACTCCATCTTCTCCATAGCCACTTTTTTACCAACTGGCACTCTACCAAGCGACTTCTAAGCGCAGACACTTCTCTCTCCACAGCTTAACTTTCTCGGCTCTCGACAGCCTGTCTCCAAGGCTTCTCTTGTTTCAACTGGTCCTTTATCAGCAGTGTTCTCTTAGACATCTTTCTTTTCAGAGCATCTGTTCAGCTCTCGACAGCCTGTCTCCAAAACTTCTCTCACTTTAAATGGTCCTATATCATGACCAATTTGACCAATCTGTAATTTGTCCACCCTCTTCTCAAACCTTCAGAGTTATCTCTGCTCTACCATCCTCAGGATAAGTGGAGTTTTCATCACTTGATGAGGTCTTTGCTTCAGACCTCCCTTCTTAAGTGGTTTCTTCCACCTCTGCAACCTCTGTCTTCACCCCGTTCTTTGCAGTTCACCTTAAGCCCTCACTTGGGTCTCAACAATGTCACCTTCAGAGGCTTTCTTGCCATTCATCTCTTCGACCTCAGAGTCTTTAACCCGCTCCAATACTTCATCTACCTCTGTTACAGTGCCACACACCTCATGAGGTTCTCTTTCTCTTTAAGAGTTCTGGCGCTGTTTCTACCTCCTGCCACTCCAGAAGTGGGTCTAATACCTGTCTGCTCTCTGTGACCATCGTGGACTCTTTCTCCACTACAGCTTCCCAAGATTTCTTCTCCTACAGCGGACTCTAGGGTGTTTTCTCCTATAGGGCCATCAATTGACCCACCAACAGCTGCTTGCTCAGAAACTGGAGAGGACACCCACACCATCTTCCTAGCTGACTCCTCTTGTAGACCACTGTCGTCACAATGTGCCAGTTCCTGTCACTAATTATGTTGTTTGCATTATAGCATTTTTACTTTTTTCATTTTTAGGGTATTTGCTCATTTGTTGTTTTTTTGCTGTGTTTTCCATTATGAGGCCAGTGTAAACTTGTGCCACTGCAGAGTATCACCTTAGCTCCAGTCCTGGTTTTATTTACCTACCACCACTACCCTCATCATCTCCATGAGGCCAGCCCCAGTTGGGAAGGGTTTTCCATCTGCGCTGCTACTTAAGCCCAGGGATCGTCTGCAGTGCCGGTTACATCAGGTCAGTGATACCATACTATATGTATGATTAGGACCAAAGCTGCTGGGCATGGCTGCTGTGAACTGAACTTTGGCCCAGTTGCTGAGTAGCTTAGCGCTTGCGACCGACACAGCATCCTATACTATATAATTGTCAGCTGTTCCCTCATTCTCAGCAAAGTATTCCATTATACTTAAATTGAGTTACTACTAGTGATGAGCGAGCATGCTCGCCACTACTCGGTACTCGCACGAGTATCACTGTACTCGGGCTACTCGGCGAGCACCGAGTAATCTCGCGATACTCGTGCTGTGCTCGTGGTCGTCATCTCTGCATGTTGGCGCTCTTTTGAGAGCCAGCCCACGTGCAGGGATTGGCTGGCAGACCACTGCAATGCCACAGCCCTGTTAGTTGTGGCATTGCAGTGATTGGCCGGCCTGTACAGCGTGACCGAGCATTTATAAGACCCGGCCGCGCTGTGCTCTGCACACAGGCATCCAGACAGTGAGTGTAGGGACAGTGTCTGCTGCTGCTTAGGGACAGATTTGCGGCCCTCATAGGTAGATCCGGAACAGGGCTGCAAACTGCTGCTGAGCTGACCACAACAGTCCTTCTCAGGACTAATCTCGGAGGATATAGGCAGGGTGATCCAGATCGGAGTCCAAGCTTTTCTGTGACCATTACAGTCACCAGACTGGTGTACGTACTACCTTGATACAGGTTAGGGACTAAAATCCTCATCTCCTGTGACCATTAGAGTCACCAGACTGGTGTACGTACTACCTTGATACAGGTTAGGGACTAAAATCCTAATCTGTGACCATTTGAATCACCAGACTGGTGTACGTACTACCTTGATACAGGTTAGGGACTAAAATCCTCATCTCCTGTGACCATTAGAGTCACCAGACTGGTGTACATACTACCTTGATACAGGTTAGGGACTAAAATCCTACTCTTCTGTGACCATTACAGTCACCAGACTGGTGTACGTAGTACCTTGATACAGCTTAGGAACTAAAATCCTACTCTCCTGTGACCATTGCATTCACCAGACTGGTGTACGTCATACCTTGATACAGGTTAGGGCCTAAAATCCTAATCTGTGACCATTAGAATCACCAGACTGGTGTACGTACTACTTTGATACAGGTTAGGGACTAAAATCCTCATCTCCTGTGACCATTTGAATCACCAGACTGGTGTAGGTACTACCTTGATACAGGTTAGGGACTAAAATCCTACTCTCCTGTGACTATTGCATTCACCAGACTGGTGTACTTAATACCTTGATACAGGTTAGGGACTAAAATCCTAATCTCCTGTGATCTGAACAGTCACCAGACTGGTGTACGTCATACCTTGATACAGGTTAGGGACTAAAATCCTAATCTGTGACCATTACAGTCACCAGACTGGTGTACGTCATACCTTGATACAGGTTAGGGCCTAAAATCCTAATCTCCTGTGATCTGAACAGTCACCAGACTGGTGTACGTCATACCTTGATACAGGTTAGGGACTAAAATCCTAATCTCCTGTGATCTGAACAGTCACCAGACTGGTGTATGTCATACCTTGATACAGGTTAGGGCCTAAAATCCTAATCTCCTGTGATCTGAACAGTCACCAGACTGGTGTACGTCATACCTTGATACAGGTTAGGGCCTAAAATCCTAATCTGTGACCATTAGAATCACCAGACTGGTGTACGTACTACCTTGATACAGGTTAGGGACTAAAATCCTCATCTCCTGTGACCATTAGAGTCACCAGACTGGTGTATGTAGTACCTTGATACAGGTTAGGGACTAAAATCCTAATCTGTGACCATTACAGTCACCAGACTGGTGTACTTACTACCTTGATACAGGTTAGGGCCTAAAATCCTAATCTCCTGTGACCATTACAGTCACCAGACTGGTGTACGTACTACCTTGATACAGGTTAGGGACTAAAATCCTACTCTCCTGTGACCATTGCATTCACCAGACTGGTGTACGTCATACCTTGATACAGGTTAGGGCCTAAAATCCTAATCTGTGACCATTAGAATCACCAGACTGGTGTACGTACTACCTTGATACAGGTTAGGGACTAAAATCCTAATCTGTGACCATTAGAATCACCAGACTGGTGTACGTACTACCTTGATACAGGTTAGGGACTAAAATCCTCATCTCCTGTGACCATTAGAGTCACTAGACTGGTGTACGTAGTACCTTGATACAGGTTAGGGACTAAGATCCTACTCTCCTGTGACCATTGCATTCACCAGACTGGTGTACTTAATACCTTGATACAGGTTAGGGACTAAAATCCTAATCTCCTGTGACAATTACAGTCACCAGACTGGTGTATGTCATACCTTGATACAGGTTAGGGCCTAAAATCCTAATCTCCTGTGATCTGAACAGTCACCAGACTGGTGTACGTCATACCTTGATACAGGTTAGGGCCTAAAATCCTAATCTCCTGTGACCATTACAGTCACCAGACTGGTGTCGCTGTATACAAGCAAAATGCGCAAGGGCATTGGCAAGGTACAAGGAAGTGAACGTGATGGTGGTGCAGGCAGAGGCCGAGGTCGTGTGCAAGCACTAATTTCGTAACAAGAAAGGGGCACATCTACTCACTCACACGTCCTGTCCCAAATTCTTGGGGCCCGCTGCAGTACACCGCTCTTGAACCAACACCAGTGTCAACAGGTTGTTACTTGGATAGCGGATAATGCTTCAAGTCAGATTGGCACCTCCACAAACACCCTGTCTTCCACACGGTCAAGTGTCAGTAGCCGTGATACTGCACCGCACATTTCCCAACCTGATCCTCCTTCCTACCAAGAGGCCGAGTACACGTCCACGGACATTACTGATCCCACACTCGGACACTCGGAAGTCCAGAAGTGTGTACCCATGGGTGAGTGGAGGTACATGGCAAATTCCCATAACAAAATTTTAATTCAGTTGTCATTTGTTGGTGGTGTGTTGAAGTCTGGCCCAATCCAACCCTTGTTCATCTTGATCAGAGTCAGCCTGTCAGCATTTTCAGTTGACACGCGGGTGCGTTTATCAGTAATGATTCCACCTGCGGCTCTGAAAACACGCTCTGACAAAACGCTAGCGGCAGGGCAGGCCAGGACTTCCAAGCCGTAGAGAACCAATTCATGCCACGTGTCCAGCTTGGAGACACAATAATTGTAAGGCAAAGAGGAATCTAGCAGTACAGTTGTTTGATCTGCAGGGTACTCCTTCAGCATCTGGCCAAACTTAGCATTTCGTGTGGCATTACCCGCACCTCAGGGGCTGTGGTACGTGAGGGGCTGAGAAAACTGTCCCACATCGTAAAGACTGTTCCCTTACCTCTGGCGGATTGGACTTGTGCCCCTCTCGGCCGTACGCCTTGGTTGTCCACCGATTTCTGACCTATGCCGGTAGCGTTTTGTGAGGGGAATGATTTGCCTACTTCCGTGACTATGGCCTTCTGGAAATGCTGCATTTTGGCTGACCTCAGGAATGAGAGACATAAATTTCTCCTTGTAGCGTGGGTCTAACAGTGTTGCCAACCAGTACTGATTGTCGGCCAAGATGTTGTGAACGCGAGGGTCACGAGCCAGGCAGCTTACCATAAAGTCAGCCATGTGCGCCAGACTCTCAACAGCCATCACTTCAGTATCCAGACCAACACGATGACTGAACATGCTGTCCTCCTCCTCGTCCTCCTCCTCCTCCTCTTCATCTCCACTGTCCTCTGGCCAGCCACGCTGAATCGAGGGTATGAGTGGTGTGCATGTCATATCCTCAATTTGGCCAGAGAGTTGCTCCATGTCTTCATCCTCCTCCTCCTCGTCATAGTCCTCCACTGCACGTTGTAATGAGATGAGGCTGGGCTGTGTGTTTTCACCCACACCCACTACTGTTTCTTGCTCCAAGTCATTGCGCTCGGCCTGCAATGCATGCTCTTTGTTTTTCAGCAGAGACCGTTTTAGAAGGCAGAGTAGTGGTATGCTGACGCTAATAATAGCGTCATCGCCGCTCACCATCTTGGTGGAGTCCTCAAAGTTTTGGAGGACGGTACATAGGTCCGACATCCATCTCCACTCCTCAGGTGTTATGTGTGGAGTTTGACCCATTTCCCGACGGCTTAGTTGATGGAGGTAGTCCACAACTGCCCTCTTCTGCTCACATATCCTGACCAACATGTGCAGAGTTGAATTCCAATGCGTGGGGACATCACACACCAGTCTGTGGGCCGGAAGACGCAAACGGCGCTGAAAGCCGGCAAGGCCGGCTGAAGCAGCAGGTGACTTGCGAAAATGTGCAGACAGACGGCGAACTTTTACCAGCTGTTCAGACAGCTCTGGGTATGACTTTAGAAACCTCTGAACCACCAGGTTGAGCACATGGCCCACGCATGGAACATGCGTCAGCTGGCCTCGCCTGAAAGCTGCCACCAGGTTCCGGACATTGTCACACACGACCTTTCCTGGCTTTAGGTTCAGAGGTGTGAGCCAGTGATCTGCCTGCTGTTTCAGAGCTGTCCACACCTCTTCTGCATTGTGGGGTTTGTCACCTATGCAGACTAGCTTCAGCACAGCCTGTTGCCGCTTCGCAGAGGCAGTGCTGCAGTGCTTCCAGCTTGGGACTCGTGTGGAAGGTACAGTGGATGAGGATGAGGAGGAGGAGGAGGATGAAGAGCATGACATTCCGGAGCTGTAGAGTGTCGGTGAAACCCTGACAGAGGTAGGGCCTGCTATCCTTGCTGTGGGAAGGACGTGTTCCGTCCCTCGCTCAGACTGTGTCCCAGCCTCCACAATATTAACCCAGTGTTTTGTCAAGGAGATGTAGCCGCCTTGCCCACAAGCACTTGTCCACGTGTCTGTGGTTTGGTGGACTTTGACTGAAACAGCGTTGTTCAGGGCACGTGTGATGCTGTTGGACACGTGGTTATACAATGCGGGGACGGCACATCTGGAGAAATAGTGGCGGCTGGGGACCGAGTAACGTGGGACAGCAGCCGCCATCAGGTCGCGGAATGCTTCCGTCTCCACCAGCCGGAAAGACAACATTTCTACCGCTATGAGTCGCGAAATGTGATAATTCAGGACTGTGGCATGTGGGGCATTGGCAGCGTATTTGCGCCTGCGTTCAAAGGTTTGCTGAATGGACGTGCTTGATGGTGGGGTTATTTGTGCGTGGGCAACTTCAGGTGCAGGGCCGGAGGCTTGTTCGCGGCCAGCATGTACAGGGGATTGGCTCGCACGCACAACACGCGAAGACGTAGCAGTGACATCAGCAAGCACCGCTCCTCGACTCTGTTGTACTTCCCACAAAGTCGGGTGCTTGGCTGACATGTGCCTCATCATGCTGGTGGTGGTCAGGCTGCTAGTTTTCGTACCCCTGCTGCTGCTGGCATGGCAGGTGTTGCAAATGGCCTTTTTAGAGTCATCTGGAGCCAACTTAAAAAACTGCCAGACTCGGGAACACCTAACATTTGCACAGGCACCTTGTGTCGTGTTGTTGTTTCGGGGAACGGTTGCCTGCCTTCTGCCTGCGGACCCGACCCTGCTTCGTACTGCCTGTTGGGATGCTAAGCCTCCCTCCCCCTGTGCACTGCTGTCCTCGCTCTGCATATCCTCCTGCCAGGTTGGGTCAGCTACTGGATCATCCACCACGTCTTCCTCTTCCTTGGCTAATCGCTGGACTGCTCCTCCTTCTCCTCATGTGCCACCATGATGACCGTTACAATAGTTAGGCTGTTGTTTCAGGTATACCCCCAGTGGTGAATTTTTACGCCCATTCTTTTTGAATGGCCATTACAACGACAGGATACCCGCTCCTTTTCAATGGGAAAAATGTTTTGAGGCCCTCATGCACGTCTCTATCCAGGGACAATGTGGAGCCTCCCAATTTTTGGCTGCCCTGGCCAAAGGGCTATACTACAATACACCCACTTGAGGGTTACAGGCCCTACTACATGTCTGTATGCATGGGTCATTGTTGAACCTCCCAATTTTTGGCTGCCCTGGCCAAAGGGCTATACTACAATACACCCACTTGAGGTTTACAGGCCCTCCTGCACGTCTCTATCCTGGGACAATGCGGAGCCTCCCAATTTTTGGCTGCCCTGCCAAAGGGCTATACTACAATACACCCACTTGAGGGTTACAGGCCCTACTACATGTCTGTATGCATGGGTCATTGTTGAACCTCCCAATTTTTGGCTGCCCTGGCCAAAGGGCTATACTACAATACACCCACTTGAGGTTTACAGGCCCTCCTGCACGTCTCTATCCTGGGACAATGTGGAGCCTCCCAATTTTTGGCTGCCCTGCCAAAGGGCTATACTACAATACACCCACTTGAGGTTTACAGGCCCTCCTACACGTCTCTATCCTGGGACAATGTGGAGCCTCCCAATTTTTGGCTGCCCTGCCAAAGGGCTATACTACAATACACCCACTTGAGGTTTACAGGCCCTACTGCATGTCTGTATGCATGGGTCATTGTTGAACCTCCCAATTTTTGGCTGCCCTGGCCAAAGGGCTATACTACAATACACCCACTTGAGGTTTACAGGCCCTCCTGCACGTCTCTATCCTGGGACAATGTGGAGCCTCACAATTTTTGGCTGCCCTGCCAAAGCGCTATACTACAATACACCCACTTGAGGGTTACAGGCCCTACTACATGTCTGTATGCATGGGTCATTGTTGAACCTCCCAATTTTTGGCTGCCCTGCCAAAGGGCTATACTACAATACACCCACTTGAGGGTTACAGGCCCTACTACATTTCTGTATGCATGGGTCATTGTTGAACCTCCCAATTTTTGGCTGCCCTGGCCAAAGGGCTATACTACTATACACCCACTTCAGGTTTACAGGCCCTCATGCACGTCTCTATCCAGGGGCACTGGTGAACCTCCAAATTTTGGACTGCCCTGGCAAAGGAAAATACTACAATAGACCCAGTTCCTCAAAATGAGCACATTATTTCAAGACAGGGCTTCATGTACGTCTCTTCTCAGGGACATCGGAGTGCCGCACAATGTTTTCACGTAAAATCTTTCATGTAATCACAAAAAGTAACATACACCAGCTGTATCTCACTATTGGGTATGTGCCCTTAACATTTCCACCCTAAATATTAATTTTGGTATCATTTTGGAAGGTTTTCTGGTGACTCCGTAAAATTGGCGTGAAACTCGGACAAGATTGTTCACAGCTGTGAACAATGAGTGAGAAATGCTTCCAGGGGTCTTCTCCATGGTGTTGCCATGTCATTTCAGCACTCTTCTGAGACTTTTGTGACATTTTTAGGGTTTTTCCATGCTGCCGGCAGTCATTTCATAAAAATACTCGTGTCTCCCATAGGATAACATTGGGCTCGGTATTCAGGCCGAGTACACGAGTATCTCGGGATGCTCGGCCCGAGCTTCGAGCACCCGAGCATTTTAGTACTCGCTCATCACTAGTTACTACCCCACGCTCTTAATTGTATCTAGTAGGGATTGAGATGCCAGGACACTCCTGCAAGCCGGCTCCAATCCCCAAACAATAACCAGACCCACAGGGGAGAGTGATCTGAGATCCCTCTAGCAAGATATGTGACCGAGCTCATATAGGGCATCAGCTGAGAATTGCCAGTAGGAAGATCAGTTCTTAACATGGATTGATATGAGCTTCAATAACACGATAATTGCTTAGCTCGAGGGTTTCTAACTCGCCAGAGATCAGTGTGACGACACAGCCTTTTCAATGTGTGTTGTGTGTTAATATCCTTAATTAGGCCAGGCGTATTGGTCTTTTATTTGTTAACTCATGTTTGTTAAGTTACTGTTTCTTATCAGACTGTTCGGAGCTTCCATTGTCTTAGTTTGTGGATTGTTAATTAAATGTTAAGTCCCTCTGCACCCTGTGAGGTAGCGACCCAGGAACTCGCTTGCGGCATAACGAATCCAACACGTGCTTATAATTTAACCAATGACTACCCGTTTATTTGCTCACATACATAACATAACCCGGGTAGCATGTTTGACACATTGCACATTGATTATAAGCACAGTACATAAATACACCATACATTTACATATAACATTACGGAACACATATATTGCACATAATGTCCTATAGTTACCCGGGACCTGTCACCACCTCTCTTTCCCCCTTGGAGCACTAACAACCGCTCCCGTGGTGGTTACGGCCTCCGGCCTATCTAAACGTTCCACATACAGTTAACAATACATAAGTAACCACATTCATCAACGGGCCCTGTGGGTCTCAGTGGCGGTACCAGCCGCCTGGCTTTATTTACCAAGCACAACACTACCCCGGAGTACAGGCTTCAGCCTGACCGGACTCTTCCACACCACATGTGATCCATCCTATAAGCATCCATGGATCATATACGTCCTTCCACACACTCACAGCCCATCATATAATCATCCATGGACTGTGGCTCTTACGGGTCCATAACAGGGATTGAGCAACCTAAGTCACGGGTACGCCATGAATCCCCAAGGGGTTCCTTCCTGGACGCATCTCGCCACACGTCCAGACCATCGTCCACCTGGTTCAACCATGGTTTCCCCACTCTAGAAGCCCTTCTAACCCCTGCTTCTGACCACCGGTACATACACTTCAATGGGTCCCTTCACTGACTGTTTTAGTCGGACCCAATGGCGGCTATGCCCGCCTGGCACAATTCATACATCTGCCTCCCGTAGGGCTGCATACACTCGCTGGGTCTTTTACATAAGCCATAAAATACACATACACTTCAACAGGTCCCTTCACTGACTGTTTAGTCGGACCCAATGGCGGCTATGCCCGCCTGGCACACTTTACGCACAGGGTACACAGTTCACTCTCGCATACGGAACTGCCTTCTTACCGGGCATGGATCCGGGTCTCGCTACCTGAGTCACGGGGACACCAAGCATCCCCAAGGGGCTCCTTCCTGGACGTATCTCACCACACGTCCAGACCAGCGTCCACCTGGTTCAGCCATGGCTTCCCCACTCCAGGAGCTGTCACGACCCCGGTCCTGGCCACCGGTGTGGAGTTAGCACGCTCCCCTCATGTCCGCACACCACAGAGCTCTGGACTGCTCTGCTCTCAGTGTCCCCCAGTCTGAGACTCAATTACTTGTCTCTCACACAGACTGGATCTCTGACTCTGGCTGCATCTCTCTGGTGATCTCTGGCTGATGATCTCCCTGCTAATGAAGATCTCACTCAATCAGCTGGCAGGCTCTTTATCGTGCCTGCCACGCCCACACTGACACATCCACCTGGGCTGCTATTCACTAGGACACACAGTTCACCTATAGCCGCTCATCCATGTGTCAGAACCACAGCACTCACTCTCAGATTTAACTCATTATGTTCTGGGTAGGTTCACACAGAATCATCACAGTAAAACTGGCTAGTGTGGACAGGATCATACCCTGATCCTACATGTGATGCGCCCGGGCCATGGGGACCATGCCGGCTGTGCCTCACACCCCCCTGTGTGCATTATTCTGAGGAAAATTACCGTATTCGGTCGGATTGAACTGCTGACCAATAAGAGAACAGTGCTATCCAACCAGTGCCTTGAGGTGAAGGCTTGGGGTATATACCGTATATACTCGAGTATAAACCGAGTTTTTCAGCACAAAAATTGTGCCCCCCTCAGCTTATACTCGAGTCACTCGGTATTTGCTTGGGGGAAGCTGTGACCAAGGGCTGGAGGAGGCAGGAGGGAGACGCAGTGACCGCGGAAGGTCACGTGGGGCCGCTCATTAGTGTAATGAATATGCACTGCATCCCCCCCTTCCATCAGCGATGGGGGGAGCAGTGCATATTGCACTACACTGGCCCCCAGCAGTGGTATACAGGCCCCCTACTTTGTATCTGGCCCCCAGGCTGCGGCACACATTAAAATAACAAACATTTTATACATTACCTTTCTGGCGACTCCTTGCTGGCACCGCCACGTCCTCCGGTCTCCCTGCTTCTTCCTGCTTGTGCTGGAATCATGTGACCGGCGCAGCAGCGATGATGTCATCGCTGCTGCGTCGGTCACAGCAATAGAAGCCGACACAAGCAGGAAGAAGCAGGGAGACCAGAGGACATGGCGGTGCCAGCAAGGAGTCGCCGAAAAGGTAATGTATAAAATGTTTGTTATTTTAATGTATGCCGAAGCCTGGGGGACAGATACTAAGGAGGGGGCCTGTATGCCACTGCTGGGGGCCTGTATGCCACTGCTGGGGGCCTGTATGCCACTGCTGGGGGCCTGTATATCACTGCTGAGGGGCCTGTATACCACTGCTGAGGGGCCTGTATACCACTGCTGAGGGGCCTGTATAGCAGTGATGGGGTCGCTATATACCGGGATGGGGGCTATATACCAGTGACAGGGGGCTATATAACAGGATGGGGGGTCTGCTGCATTTCTCACCCTAGGCTTATACTCGAGTCAATAAGTTTCCCAAGTTTTGGGGGTAAAATTAGGGGCCTCGGCTTATACTCGGGTCGGCTTATACTCGAGTATATACGGTAAAAGGGCTTGCTTCAGTCACCAGTTGTTCATATGCTACATGGTTTCAGCCTAGGGGCTTCGGTCCAGCTAGAGGATCACATTGCATCTTCATAACTTTGGTTCTGGCTGCCAGGATTACATCATGTCTTCATATTCTACATGACTTCAGTCTAGGAACTTTGGTCCCGGCTAGAAGATCACTACGCTGGATCCTATCCTACAGGAATTCAGCCTAGGATCCTAGAGTTCGGCTAGAAAAAACCCTGGTTTGGACAATTCAGTCACCTGGCTACAGACTTTGTTGTGATCAGTTAGCCTCCTAAGCTTGCCACTATGCCTTTTCAGTGAATGTCCCCCAAAAGCAGGGTGCTCCTGGTTTGGGGTGGTTGGCCCTGAAAGCCCCGAAGGCACGAATATTCTAATCCCTGATGAGCCAGCAGAAGGGTGAGACTCTGATGCTTGTTTCTTTGTGTGTTCTTGTTTGGTATGTGGGAAAAAGTGTAAAATTGAAACAGCGGTTTTGGGGCGCTCAAGGAGGAGACAGTGAGTTAATGATACTTTCCTTTATTTGGCATATACAGGAGGTCTTCACAACGCGTTTCGGCGGTGGTTCCGCCTTCATCAGGATCTCCTGATGAAGGCGGAACCACCGCCGAAACGCGTTGTGAAGACCTCCTGTATATGCCAAATAAAGGAAGGTTTCATTAACTCACTGTCTCCTCATTGAGCGCCCCAAAACCGCTGTTTCAATTTTACACTTTTTCCCAGCACCTTTGGCGAGCGGTGGGTGCTGCACATAGAGAAGACATCTAATCCTCTGAACGCTGCTGAGCTGGAGGACCTGTGCTCACGTCACTCCATGTGACTGCACCACGTGATCACATCCTCCACATTGATCGGATCCCCAGCGCCTGCACTTTATGCTTACAGTGCTTCTCCACGGTGTTATGCCTGCTGCATAACCCATAGAGGTGAGCACATTGAACCTAACCTGCCCCCACAGCTGTCAGGTCCTCACTAGGAGAGCCCCTCCGTCTCTTCTCTC
The DNA here is from genome assembly GCA_033576535.1 of Allobates femoralis. Classification (NCBI taxonomy): domain Eukaryota; kingdom Metazoa; phylum Chordata; class Amphibia; order Anura; family Aromobatidae; genus Allobates; species Allobates femoralis. The sequence continues at coordinate 178,259,169 of JARQOC010000003.1, forward strand.
TTGTTTGATATGTGTTATATGCCTTTGACTGTTGGAGACCCAATAAAGTCTAACTAATGTGTGGTTCCCTCGCCCTGTGTTCTGCCCACGAGTAAGGCGATTGGCCGTTCAGTGGGATGACCCCTGGTCCATGCAGTCTTCCTAAAGGAGGCCAGGCTAGAAGACAAGAGCACCCACTGACCCCTGTGTCTCCGCAATCAGCATAGCCTTTGTTTTGGCCAGGGAGGTGGTGATGCGTCCTTAGGGATACTACCATTCTGTAATTTATCCCAGTGAGGATGCAAATAACTATTAAAGTCCCCTATTTGAAGGGTAGGGACCACTGAAAATAATCCAATAAAGGCCAGTACATGCTTCAACAGACACTGAGTATGATGTTGGATATATGTCTAAATAAAAAGTAGTAACCAAACAATAATGTGGGAATTGTTTGGTTAGTATTTTTTTCCAGACAGATATGTACTGTATTTTTCAGATTATAAGATGCACTTTTGTTCCCCTAAATTTTGGGGGAAAGTGGGGGGTTTGTTTTATAAACTGATTCTACTAGGGAAGGGGCTCTAGGTGGGGGCATCTTTGGAGTCGTGTCCGGGGGCAGGAGGAGGCTGGAGCGGGGTGAACCAAGCTGCAGAGGCAGCCCGTGATTATTTGCCCCTACTCATTATGCTCATGTAATATCGACTGCATCCCCCTGTCCATCACCCCAGCTCTGATGCCAGCACTGAGAGGAGGGCGAGGGTAGCGGCGCATATTACAAGAGCTTGCACTCACGCCCCCATACTGGATATGGCCCCCCGTGATTCTATATGCCCCCCTGCTGGCACGCACACTAAAATAATAAATGCTGTTAAGTTACCCTCCGTCACTCCCTGCTCCCAGCTCAGCTGTGTGTTTCTGTGTCTGTGCCCGATCATGTGACCAGCACAACACAGTGATGTCATGTCAGTGTGCCCCAGTCCCATGATCCAATGCCCGGACACAGGAAGACACCGCTGAGCTGGGAGCAATGAGCAACGGAGGGTAAGTTAACAGCATTGATTATTCTAGTGTGCACGCCTGCAGGGGGGCATATACAGTGACGGTGGGGGCCATATCCAGAATGGGGGGGCATATCCAGAAAAAGGGGGCTATGTGCCAGAACAATAGGGCTATGTGCTAGGACAAGGGGGCCATATCCAGGATGGGGGGGATGTACCAGGACAAAGGGGGCCTTATGTAGGATGGGGGGTCCATATGCACAATGGGGGGGGGGGTAAATGCAGGATGGGGGCATGGACCAGGATGGGATATATATATATATATATATATATATATATACATATATACCAGGATGAGGGACATACATACTGATTGCAAGATGGACCCTGGCACTATGAGACAGACCACATTTAACATTAAAAATTATTATTTTTCTCTTTTACTTCACCAAATTTGGGGTGCGTTTTATAATCTGGTGCGTTTTATATCGCAGCGTGTGACGGTGCCTTCAGGGTTTCTTAAAGCCATAAAGTTGCCATTTGATATGACTTTAGTTTTGTGCCATGTCTGTAATCTGCTTTTTTTCTACAACATTAAACAACTAAATGAACATCCTCCGAGCCCGGGGATTCCATAATTTTTGCTAGGGGTTGTATACAGTGTTGGCCAAAAGTATTGACACCCCTGCAATTCTGTCAGATAATACTCAGTTTCTTCCTGAAAATGATTGCAATCACAAATTCTTTGGTATTATTATCTTCATTTACCGTATATACTCGTGTATAAGCCGACCCGTGTATAAGCCGACCCCCCTACTTTTGCCCCAAAAATCTGGAAAAACCTATTGACTCGTGTATAAGCCGAGGGTGGACCCCAGCACAGGTATACAGCCCCCAGCAGTGTGGTATACAGGCCCCCCCCAGTGGTATACAGGCCTCCCCAGTGGTAGTATACAGCAGCCCCAGTGGTAGTATACAGCAGCCCCAGTGGTAGTATATAGCAGCCCCAGTGGTAGTATACAGCAGCCCCAGTGGTAGTATACAGCAGCCCCAGTGGTAGTATACAGCAGCCCCAGTGGTAGTATACAGCAGCCCAGTGGTAGTATATAGCAGCCCCAGTGGTAGTATATAGCAGCCCCAGTGGTAGTATACAGCAGCCCCAGTGGTAGTATACAGCAGCCCCAGTGGTAGTATACAGCAGCCCCAGTGGTAGTATACAGCAGCCCCAGTGGTAGTATATAGCAGCCCCAGTGGTAGTATATAGCAGCCCCAGTGGTAGTATACAGCAGCCCCAGTGGTAGTATATAGCAGCCCCAGCAGCCCCAGTGGTAGTATACAGCAGCCCCAGTGGTATACAGCAGGCCCCCAGGGGTACATATAGCAGCCCCTGGGGGTCCCCAGCAGCCCCCTGGGGGTACCCAGCAGCCCCCAGGGGGTACCCAGCAGCCCTGGCACTCGCCCCCCCTTGCAAGGGCCCCCCCCGCTTCTCTTACCATCCCGGTCTTCTGATCAGCGCTGCTCCTCGGCGCTCCGTCCTCGCTGCTCCTGTCCTGCTACATCCTGGATCCCCGCCCGTCGCGCGATGACGTCATATGCCTGCGACGGCCGGAGATCCCGGATGTAACAGGACGGACGGACGGAGCACCGAGGAGCACCGAGGAGCGGCGCTGATCAGAAGACCGGGATGGTAATATAACCAGCGGGGGGGGGCCCTTACAAGGGGGGGCGAGTGCCAGCATTTGGGGGCTATATGCACTGCTTCCCCCTGCCGCTGATTGACAGGGAGAAGCAGTGCATATTTAATGAGCGGCCCCACGTGACGGGGCCGCTCATACAGCAGCTCCCCCCGCCTCCTGCAGCCTCCACAGCCCCAGACACAGCCCCCACCACAGCATGTACCGTATATGACCCGTGTATGAGCCGAGGGGGAGACTTTTCAGCCCGGTAATTTGTCTTCAATGAAAAAACACAAAAGAGAATGAAGCAAAAAGCAAAACATTGATCATTTCACACAAAACTCCAAAAATGGACCAGACAAAAGTATTGGCACCCTAATACTTGGTTGCACAACCTTTAGCCAAAATAACTGCGATCCACCGCTTCCGGTAACCATCAATGAGTTTCTTACAATGCTCTGCTGGAATTTGAGACCATTCTTCTTTGGCAAACTGCTCCAGGTCCCTGATATTTGAAGGGTGCCTTCTCCAAACTGACATTTTTAGATCTCTCTACATGTGTTCTATGGGATTCAGGTCTGGACTCATTGCTGTCCACCTTAGAAGTCTCCAGTGCTTTCTCACAAACCATTTTCTCGTGCTTTTTGAAGTGTGTTTTGGGTCATTGTCCTGCTGGAAGACCCATGACCTCTGAGGGAGACCCAGCTTTCACACACTGGGCCCTACATTATGCTGCAAAATTTGTTGGTAGTATTCAGACTTCATAATGCCATGCACACAGTCAAGCAGTCCAGTGCCAGAGGCAGCAAAGCAACCCCAAAACATCAGGGAACCTCCGCCATGTTTGACTGTAGGGACCGTGTTCTTTTCTTTGAATGCCTCTTTTTTTTCTCCTGTAAACTCTATGTTGATGCCTCTGCCCAAAAAGAGAGAACATTCTTCCAAAACGTTTTAGGCTTTCTCAGGTAAGTTTTGGCAAACTCCAGCCTGGCTTTTTTATGTCTCGGGGTAAGAAGTGGGGTCTTCCTGGGTCTCCTACTATACAGTCCCTTTTCATTCAGACGCCGACGGATAGTACGGGTAGACACTGTTGTACCCTCGGACTGTAGGGCAGCTTGAACTTGTTTGGATGTTAGTCGAGGTTCTTTATCCACCATCCCCACAATCTTGCATTGAAATCTCTCGTCAATTTTTCGTTTCCGTCCACATCTAGGGAAGTTAGCCACAGTGCCATGGGCTTTAAACTTCTTGATGCCACTGTGCACGGTAGACACAGGAACATTCAGGTCTTTGGAGATGGACTTGTAGCCTTGAGATTGCTCATGCTTCCTCACAATTTGGTTTCTCAAGTCCTCAGACAGTTCTTTGGTCTTCTTTCTTTTCTCCATGCTTAATGTGGTACACACAAGGACACAGGACAGAGTTTGAGTCAACTTTAATCCATGTCAACTGGCTGCAAGTGTGATTTAGTTATTGCCAACACCTGTCAGGTGCCACAGGTAAGTTACAGGTGCTGATAATTACACAAATTAGAGAAGCATCACATGATTTTTCTAAGGGTGCCAATACTTTTGTCCACCCCCTTTTTTATGTTTGGTGTGGATTTATATCCAATTTGGCTTTAGGACAAATCTTTTTGTGTTTTTTTTCATTGAAGACAAATTAAAGGAAGATAATAATACCAAAGAATGTGTGATTGCAATCATTTTCAGGAAGAAACTGAGTATTATCTGACAGAATTGCAGGGGTGTCAGTACTTTTTGGCCATGACTGTATATGATGATTCTATCAATACTTTTATTGTGTACTATTAAGGTACCATCACACACCGCGATATCGCTTCCATATTGCTGGCAATTTGATGTGAGCGCGCACGTTTCGGGCACTTTTTTCAGAACGCTGTGGAGCTGTCACACATAGCGATCTCGTGTGCAATCTCCGGCGATCCTGTGTTCCAGAAATTGCCTGCAGAAGAATGGAAGCAATCTTCCCTTCCCACATCGCCACGTCACACGTCACAACCACATCAGCGATGTGGGCGTAGAGTTTGACCACGCCGAGGAGACAGGCGTTCCAGAGTGTGTTACACCGCGCCAGTACCACTCCGATTGGCCTACACAACTGTGTTACCACCAAGCCACTAATCGCCGCAGACGGGGTGTGGAAAACAGCACGTTCAGGCACGCCTACAGGATTGATTCCAGAATGTCTGAGCTCGCTTTCTACATTGCTATCGCCCTGTCACACGCCAGGATGTGCTGAAATCGCCTTGTGGATATCGCCTGATTTCACTACAGTGCAGGGCAATCAGGTGACGCTCCACCAGCGATTTCTCACCGTAGAATCGCCCAGTCACACGCCACTACGCACATGCATTGTGGTTTCCACATTGCCAAATTCGGGAATTGCCAGCGATCTTGCCAGGGATATCGCGGCGTGTGACGGTACCTTTATAAGAATAAAATTTTATTAATTTTATTACTGACTATATCTGGTTGATAGTCATTTTCTTCTCCCCTGTGGAAGCTTTCGTTTTATCCACCATCCATACTGTACTGTGTTTCAACCTTATATCAATTTTTCTCTGCCATCCACGTCCAAAGAGATTAGCTACAGTGCCATAGGCTGTAAACCTCTCGATTATGTTGCGCACCGTGGACAAAGAAACATCAAGATATCTGGAGATAGACTTGGAAGCTTGAGATTGTTGATATTTTTCAACAGTTTTGGTTCTTAAGTCCTCAGACTTTTTTTTCTCCTGTTTTTGTTCTGCATGCTTGGTGTGGCACATACACACAATGCAAAATTTGTGTCAACTTCTTCCCTTTTTATCTGGTTTCAGATGTTATTTTCATATTGCCCACTCCAGTTACTTGCCACAAGTTTAAACAAACTAGAAACAAAGCTAGACATATGCTAGAAACAAAGTTGTTTGCACACAATTTTAGAAAGGTGCCAACAATTTTATGCAGCCCATTTTTGGGTTTTTGTATTTAATTATGCCTAATTGGCCTTTTTTTTTTCCCTTTTTTTCGGTTTTGTTCTAATACACACAAAGGAAATAAACATAAATATGACAAAAGATGTGTAATTGCAATAATCAAATGGGAAAAATACTATGTTTTCTAGAATAATTTCTAGGGTGCCAACACTTTTGACTGTTACTGTATTTCTAAAGGTGCTATTCACAATAATTTCTCACCAGATATTGGTATCGACCCATCCAATAAAGAAAGACAGGCAGAGAAATTAAACCATAGATGTCCATATATTTAGTGGCATGTATTAATGAGAAATTTGACCAGGAAAAATATTGAATACCCTTAGTAAAATGTATTTAATACTTCATATTGGTGATGACTTTATTGGTGATGACAGCTTCAAGACACCTCCAGTATGGAGAAACTAGTTGCATGCATTGCTCAAGTGTGATTTTGGTCTATTCTTCCACACAACAACTCTTCATATCCTGAAGGATCTGTGAGCTCCTTTCTATGAACTGATCTTTAGTTTATTCCTTAAATTTACTTTTGGATTCAGGTTAGGTGATTGGCTGGGTCATTCTAGCAGATGATGCCTTTTGCTTTGTAAAATGGTGTGTATTAGGGCATCCAAAGAGTTTAATTTTAGTCCCATCTGACCACAGTATATTCTCCCAGTATTGCATAGGCTGGTCTAAATGTTGTTAAGCAAACATTAAACATACTTGAATATGATATTTGTTCACCAATGGAGTCTTGCATGGTAAGCGGGCATACAAGACTTATTGTTTTCTTTTAAACAATTGTACCTGCTGAGTCCAAGTCTTGTAACTCTCCACAGGTGGCTCTTGAGCCAGCGTCCTACGCGTCAATATCGCTAGCGACATTGCTGAAAAGTGACGCATCAGCGATGTCGTTAGCGATATCGCAAGTGTGTCGTGCTGTGTGACAGCGTGATGCAACTGCGATTTATCGCTGGTCGCAGGTTGACAGGTTTACGAGCATGAACGTAAACCTGTCAATGAGTAAGCAGCGGTTAGGCTGGATCGTGCTGTCTGACACCGCAATAGCGATGTTGGCGGCGATCCAGCCTATACCGCAGCGTTGCTGCGGATCGCTCGCTGGGTTGATCCCAGCCCAGAGAGCGATGGCTCCGCCCACATCGCTGCCGCGTCACCCACAACATCCTGCCGTGTGACAGCTGGCCTGCGATGTCGGAAGCGAGCGCGCACCTGCGCATCGCTTCCGACATCGCAGGCCAGATCGACAGGTGTGACGGGGCCTTTGGACACCTCTTTCAATAATTATTTTCACTCCTTTGTCTTAAATCTTGTGGGGAGCAACTGGTTGTGTCTCGTTTATGGTGAAATTATGTTATTTCCACTTCTGGATTATGGCTCTATGGGGCCTTTCACACTTGAGTTTTTTTCCTGATTTGGAAGATCAGGAAAAAACCTGTTCTTACTGTATTTTGCCCATTCACTTTAATTTGGTCAGGTAGAATCTTGTTGCTTCATGTTTTTCCCTGAAATCATTAAAGAGAATGGGGAAAAAAAATGAATCCTGTAAAAATCAGGTTTTTTCTGATCTTCCAAATCAGGAAAAAACCGCAAGTGTGAAAGGCCCCTAACCAAAGCGATCAGTATGTTTTGCAACAATTAGGTTGTCTAGGTCTTGAGACAACTCACTGGTTTTACCAATCATGAGATATTTCTTGTGTGGTACCTTGGTAACACGACACCTGTTTATGGTCATCAGTTCAACCAGCTGATATTATTTCTCACTAAGTGGCAGGGTTGCTTTCCAATTACTGCTAGATTTCAGCTGGTGTCATGACTTTCTATGGCTTTTTGCCCCTCTCTTTTTTCATGTGTTCAATTTTTTTCCTGTGTCATTTCTCATTATTACATAACTTTATTTATAGGCATCTATGGTTTGATTTCTTTGCTTGTGCGGATTGGATGGGTTATTACCGACATATGGTGAGAAATTCGAAAATTGATGACATGTTCATTGCTTGTTGCACCCTCTGCATATACATACATCGTTCCAGTTTTTACAGCATCTTACTGTCTAGATAAAAAGGATGATTATAGACTATGGCATTCTTCTACGCTCTTTATTGTCACACAATTAATCCATTGCTCAGCAATAGATAAGGATAGGGCTTTAGCACTGCAGATATCTTTGACATACATGCACGTTTCTCTACTTTAACGCATATTCTTTCTGCTCATGAATGTCCTTTATTATCTCTTCTGTGAGCAAAAGTGGAGATGGATGATAATATCTTTTTTATCCTTCCAAATGTTTAATCTCCTAGTAAAGTGTGAAGGAAAACAATATCTTGGCCAATAATGTTATGCTGCTTCAGAAAGTGTCGCTAAAAGTCCTTATTATGTGTCTGAAAAGCAGCAGCCAGAGACTGGCACCCACAATGTGTTTCCAGCCAATTTTCGAACCTCCTGCCTCCTCTATGGGATTCATTAAAGGCAAAATCAATCCTTCCATCCAGAGCGCACCCCTGTTGCTAGGCAATTATTTTATAAAGATTGCTGGAGCGCTGGCTGGCGCAGAGTCAATTGCATCCTGTATAGCATCCTTCCATTAGCATTGTGCTGCTGTCTCTGGTCTGGGCTGAGATACCAATAAGAGCACAGCGTCTCCAATGCATGCAGCGTTTAGGTTTCTTTTCAACATCAGTCACAAAAGGGGCTGCATGCTCAGAATATTCCTGGAGTAAAATCCCCGGTACTGGCAGCCTCCTCGGCGATATATCTTATGCAGGAAGATGCAGTCCACACTCGGCAGTTTTGTTAGGAAGATTTAATGGCCCAAATAGATCTCTAGTCTATTCTACGGTTTGGTTCACTCAAATCAATACATTAATAGGAAATCCTGATTGATGTGTTGCATAGGTAATATTGTACATAATCCATCTAGGGCCTGAAGGTCATCTGTCACTGACACTGCAGCACCTGCATGTCCATGTCCTCAAATCTCCATTTCATCTATAACCTTCGTGTTCGAATATCATCAGAGAAAAGTAGGAAAATCTATATATCACAAAATTGGGCAAGCGACAAAAAAAGGCAAAAAATAAACAAAAACAAACAGGATATTGTAAAAATAACTATACAAACATACAGTGGTGCTGAAAGTTCGTGAAACCATTTCATATTTTGCATAAATTTGACCCAAAACTACAACAGATTTTTTTCTTACAAGTCACAAGCAGATAAAGAAAATCTAACATCACATATGAATCAAAATATTAGACTTAGTCATTAGATAATTTTACTAGAAAAAAAATATTACATGTCTGAGGGGAGTGACCTTTGTTTCCAGAAATTAATGAGACCCCTTTGTGCACCAATAACTGAATCTAAGGACATGGGCAGATGCAATGCAACAAGAAACTGTATTGCACTGAGCCCAATGTTAGTCTATGGGACTATGCACATGTCATATTTTTTCCTCAGATAGTGTCTGTTCAAGGTAAAAATTGCTGCATATCAGAGTTTCATCCAATGTTCGGATTGCACTTGGCCATGCAAGTCGCTGAGAGTGTGGGAAACATTTGACTGCCCTCGGATGACATCGGACTGCCCTTGGATGACATTGGGCTGCCCTCGGATGACATTGGACTGCCCTTGGATGACATCTGAGTGCCCTCGGATGACATGAGATCGCCCTCGGATGATATCTGAGTGCCCTCGGATGACAGACATTAGACTGCCCTCGGATGATATCGGACTCCCTCGGATGACATCTGAGTGCCCTCGGATGACAGTTATCGGACTGCCCTCGGAGGACATCGGACTGCCCTCAGATGACATCTGAGTGCCCTCGGATGACAGTTATCGGACTGCCCTCGGAGGACATCGGACTGCCCTCAGATGACATCTGAGTGCAGTGCGATTGTTGTGTACTGACATAATGAAGAACAATTTTTTCCTCATCAGAGAGAATCAGAGCACACTATGCTCATACTGGTCACAGCTTGACCAGAGGGACATTTGCATAATCTGCCCGATGTGATGAGAGAATGTATGTGGTGACCATCTTCCCCTTAAGGCTATTTTCACACACTGCATTTTTACTGTGTTTTTGTGCTCAGTTTTTACCATGGTTTTATGCTAATCTAAACTAGTGTTTTTGATTCCCTATATGATTCATGGACATGCCATCCACACACATTGGTTTAATTTCTTTGCAGTAACCAAAACCTGCCTAGGTTTTGCTGTGTTTTGAAAATAATGAGCATGTCAATTCTTTCTCTGCATTTTTGCAGTGTTTTATGGGCAAAAACTCAGGAAAAAAAGCAAAAAAAAATGCTGCAAACAAAAATGCAGCATAACTGCAGTAATAACACAGAAAAGAACGCAGGTTTTCTCCTGTCGAGAAATCTGCAGTAACTAGAAAACCCTTAGGGTACCTTTACACGCGGCAACTTTTCTAGGAATTTGACTGGCATCATACTGGTTGCAGTGAAATCATGGACATATTGTTCTATCTTTTTGCTGTGTACAAATAGAACAATGTCTCCATGATTTCACTGCAACCAGTAAGTTGCCAGTGAAATTCCTAGAAAAGTTGCCGTGTAGGTACCTTAAGGCTTTGCTGCATTTCAATTGGTCACACCCACTAACTTCAGCTGGTCACACCCACTAACTTCAGTTGGTCACACCCACTAACTTCAGTTGGTCACACCACTAACTTCAGCTGGTCACACCCACTAACTTCAGCTGGTCACACCCACTAACTTCAGCTGGTCACACCCTCTAACTTCAGCTGGTCACACCCTCTAACTTCAGCTGGTCACACCCACTAACTTCAGCTGGTCACACCCTCTAACATCAGCTGGTCACATCCACTAACTTCAGCTGGTCACACCCACTAACTTCAGCTGGTCACACCCACTAACTTCAGCTGGTCACATCCACTAACATCAGCTGGTCACACCCACTAACTTCAGCTGGTCACATCCACTAACTTCAGCTGGTCACATCCACTAACTTCAGCTGGTCACATCCACTAACATCAGCTGGTCACACCCACTAACTTCGGTTGGTCACATCCACTAACTTCAGCTGGTCACATCCACTAATATCAGCTGGTCACACCCACTAACTTCAGCTGGTCACACCCACTAACTTCAGCTGGTCACATCCACTAACTTCAGCTGGTCACATCCACTAACATCAGCTGGTCACACCCACTAACTTCAGCTGGTCACACCCACTAACTTCAGCTGGTCACACCCACTAACTTCAGCTGGTCACATCCACTAACTTCAGCTGGTCACATCCACTAACATCAGCTGGTCACACCCACTAACTTTAGTTGGTCACATCCACTAACTTCAGCTGGTCACATCCACTAACTTCAGCTGGTCACATCCACTAACTTCAGTTGGTCACACCCTCTAACTTCAGCTGGTCACATCCACTAACATAAGCTGGTCACACCCACTAACTTCAGCTGGTCACACCCTCTAACTTCAGCTAGTCACATCCCTCTAACTTCAGCTGGTCACACCCTACTAACTTCAGCTGGTCACATCCACTTAACATCAGCTGGTCACACCACTAACTTCAGCTGGTCACATCCACTAACTTCAGCTGGTCACACTCCTACTAACTTCAGCTGGTCACATCCCACTAACTTCAGCTGGTCACACCACTAACTTCAGCTGGTCACACCCACTAACTTCAGCTGGTCACATCCACTAACTTCAGCTGGTCACATCCCACTAACTTCAGCTGGTCACACCCACTAACTTCAGCTGGTCACACCACTAACTTCAGCTGGTCACATCCACTAACTTCAGTGGTCACATCCACTAACTTCAGCTGGTCACACCCACTAACTTCAGCTGGTCACACCCACTAACTTCAGCTGGTCACATCCACTAACTTCAGCTGGTCACATCCACTAACTTCAGTGGTCACATCCACTAACTTCAGCTGGTCACATCCACTAACTTCAGCTGGTCACATCCACTAACTTCAGTGGTCACACCCTAACTTCAGTGGTCACATCCCACTAACTCAGCTGGTCACACCCATAACTTCAGCTGGTCACACCCACTAACTTCAGCTGGTCACATCCACTAACTTCAGCTGGTCACACCCACTAACTTCAGCTGGTCACACCACTAACTTCAGCTGGTCACACCACTAACTTCAGCTGGTCACACCACTAACTTCAGCTGGTCACACCCACTAACTTCAGCTGGTCACACCCTCTAACTTCAGCTGGTCACACCCTCTAACTTCAGCTGGTCACACCCACTAACTTCAGCTGGTCACATCCACTAACTTCAGCTGGTCACTCCACTAACTTCAGCTGGTCACACCCACTAACTTCAGCTGGTCACACCCACTAACTTCAGCTGGTCACATCCACTAACTTCAGCTGGTCACATCCACTAACTTCAGTGGTCACACCCACTAACTTCAGCTGGTCACATCCACTAACTTCAGCTGGTCACATCCACTAACTTCAGCTTGGTCACATCCACTAACTTCAGCTGGTCACACCACTAACTTCAGCTGGTCACATCCACTAACTTCAGCTGGTCACATCCACTAACATCAGCTGGTCACACCCACTAACTTCAGCTGGTCACACCCACTAACTTCAGCTGGTCACATCCACTAACTTCAGCTGGTCACATCCACTAACTTCAGCTGGTCACACCCTAACTTCAGCTGGTCACACCCACTAACTTCAGCTGGTCACATCCACTAACTTCAGCTGGTCACACCACTAACTTCAGTGGTCACACCCTCTAACTTCAGCTGGTCACACCCACTAACTTCAGCTGGTCACACCACTAACTTCAGCTGGTCACACCCACTAACTTCTAGCTGGGCACACCCACTAACTTCAGCTGGTCACATCCACTAACTCAGTTGGTCACACCCACTAACTTCAGCTGGTCACATCCACTAACTTCAGCTGGTCACATCCACTAATTCAGCTGGTCACACCCTACTAACTTCAGCTGGTCACATCCACTAACATCAGCTGGTCACACCCACTAACTTCAGCTGGTCACATCCACTAACTTCAGCTGGTCACATCCACTAACTTCAGTGGTCACATCCACTAACTTCAGCTGGTCACTCACAACTCGGGCCACCTAACTTCAGCTGGTCACATCCACTAACTTCAGCTGGTCACATCCACTAACTTCAGTGGTCACACCCACTAACTTCAGCTGGTCACACCACTAACTTCAGCTGGTCACATCCACTAACTTCAGTTGGTCACATCCACTAACTTCAGCTGGTCACACCACTAACTTCAGCTTGGTCACACCCACTAACTTCAGCTGGTCACATCCACTAACTTCAGCTGGTCACACCCACTAACTTAGTTGGTCACATCCACTAACTTCAGCTGGTGCACATCCACTAACTTCACTGGTCACATCCACTAACTTCAGTTGGTCACACCCATCTAACTTCAGTGGTCACACCTCTAACTTCAGCTGGTCACATCCACTAACTTCAGCTGGTCACACCCCTAACTTCAGCTGGTCACACCCTAACTTCAGCTGGTCACATCCACTAACATCAGCTGGTCACATCCACTAACTTCAGCTGGTCACACCCTAACTTCAGCTGGTCCATCCACTAACTTCAGCTGGTCACATCCACTAACTTCAGTTGGTCACACCCTAACTTCAGCTGGTCACATCCACTAACATAAGCTGGTCACACCCACTAACTTCAGCTGGTCACACCCACTAACTTCAGCTAGTCACATCACTCTCACTTACACATTCAAATCTGGGTCACATCCACTAACTTCAGCTGGTCACACCCTAACTTCAGCTGGTCCATCCACTAACTTCAGCTGGTCACACCCACTAACTTCAGCTGGTCACACCCACTAACTTCAGCTGGTCACATCCACTAACTTCAGCTGGTCACATCCACTAACATCAGCTGGTCACACCCACTAACTTCAGCTGGTCACATCCACTAACTTCAGCTGGTCACATCCACTAACTTCAGTTGGTCACATCCACTAACTTCAGCTGGTCACACCCACTAACTTCAGCTGGTCACATCCACTAACATCAGCTGGTCACACCCACTAACTTTAGTTGGTCACACCCACTAACTTCAGCTGGTCACATCCACTAACTTCAGCTGCTCACATCCACTAACTTCAGTTGGTCACACCCTCTAACTTCAGCTGGTCACACCCTCTATCTTCAGCTGGTCACATCCACTAACATCAGCTGGTCACACCCACTAACTTCAGCTGGTCACACCCTCTAACTTCAGCTAGTCACATCCACTAACATCAACTGGTCACACCCACTAACTTCAGCTGGTCACACCCACTAACTTCAGCTGGTCGCATCCACTAACTTCAGCTGGTCACATCCACTAACTTCAGTTGGTCACACCCTCTAACTTCAGCTGGTCACACCCTCTAACTTCAGCTGGTCACACCCTCTAAATTCAGCTGGTCACACCCACTAACTTCAGCTGGTCACACCCACTAACTTCCGATTTCCAATTCTGCAAGAATGCCAAGGCTAGATTTACATTCGATGTGTAAATAAGCAGACGGATCCATAACTCTGGAATAGAGAGGTGGAGGAACAAAAGAAAAATAACACCAGATTTAGAAAAGCAGCATCATATTCAAAAGCTTTAAATATTCACATATTTATAGCAAGTCTGGGCCTCTTTCTCTCCAAATGGGGAATGTCGCAGGTGGCCTGCCCAGATCCGTGGCCCTGGGGGACAGCCTAAAAGAAGGGGGTGTTTTTGGTATTTACAAAGGATTAAATTCTTTGTCTCATGACGCCACCTGTAGTACCTGGTGACTAGACACCAGCGCCGCCACAGTCCTCCAGAGGATGGTGGTATTGCGGCTAGGGTGGAGCAGCTCCCTACAGGTAGAACTAAACCTCCGGGGCAGTGATGATTGTGAAGAATGGAGCAGGGGTTTGGCCAGGTTGTGGATTAATGGGAAAGTCTCTGCGGGTAGCTGGGACAGGGGGTGAAGAACGCACACACGCTGTTGAATGTCTCCTTACCCTTTACTGGTGGTATAGCAGGTAACAGTCCGGAACACTGTCGGGTGACCAGGAAACACAGTTGAATCTCCACAGCAAGTGGATGTAAGGCCTCCGTCCTCTTTTCCCCGTGTAGAAGCCCCTGCCCCGGGTAGAACGTAGCTGGCCTCCGCTACTCTCTCTCTCTTCACCTGCACTGTCAACGGGACACCTCTGATGACTACCGCCGTTTCTCTCTCCACGGAGTCTGGCTCCCTGAACGGTGATTAAGCAGGTGACTGGAGTCTCCACGGTTTGCCGGATTCTCTGCTGGGCGTGTAGCTCTCCTGCAAACGCGCATCCCAGTGTCCGGTGTGTTGTTTGGGCAAACCTATTCTGGCTCCTCGGTTCCCACTTTTCTTCCTCTTTTCTCTCCTTGCCTTCCGTCCCCACTCTTGGGCCTTGCTCAAAGGCTGTTCAGGGTCACCGGTTCGGGCCCAACACGGCACCGATCACCAGGACGAATTCGCAGCTCTGCTAGCATCTGCACACTCTGACTAACTCCTCCCCAGCATCAGTATTTATAGGGGATCGTGCCTAAGGGCAACAAGTTGAGCTCCCCTACTGTGCTGGGGTGGAAGGTGTTGGTTGTACTGGTGTACCTGCTGTGGATTTTCATCTGTGTTCTAGGAAGGCCTGTGGGTACCTGTGGATGCAGGGTGCCACACACTCACTGCACACTTTTAGGATTCTCCCATGGCAGTGGCAAGAGTGGACAGTCATGTGAGTGCACATATGAGATTTGTATAGTTCTGGCCACATTCTGACTATACATATCTGTCCTCGCTCAATTTATTTTCATTGAACAATGCTATGCATATGTAGTCAGCATATAACTACATGTATGTAAATCACATACTTGCGGTTTCCTTACCTCCCCCTCTCACCGCTGGCACCAGAGAATCCTGACAGCAAGCAGGTGCGCACTGTGAGAATTCAGAAGACTCATAGATTAACTGCACACTCATCAAACATGGACAAGGACAACCCCTTTAATGCTCCTAACATAAATAAAAACATAGTAATCCCTAACTTGTCAGAAGACACAATACTTCATTAATAAGGTTGTCCACTACTTTAACCCCTTCACCCCTGGGCGATTTTCTGTTTTCCAGTTTTCATTTTTCCCTCCCCTTCTTTGAAGAGCCATAACTTTTACAATTTTTTCATCAATATAGACATATGAGGGCTTGTTTTTTGCGGGACGAGTTGAACTTTCAGATAAAATCATTTATTTTGCCATATAGTGTACAGGAAAATGGGAAGAAGATTCCAAGTGCGGTGAAATGGCAAAAGAAGTGCAATTACACATTTGTTTTTTGGGATTTTTATTCACTATGTTCACTATATGGTAAACATGACATGTCAGTATGATGCCTTGGGTTGATACGAGTTCGTAGATACCAAACATGTATACTTTTACCGTTACCTAAATGGTGAAAAAAAATTCAGAAGTTTTTAAAGAAAAAGAACTGCGCTTTTGCGCCATTTTCTGTGACTCGTAACATTCTCATATTTCAGAATATTGGACTGTATGACAGCCTTTTTTTGAGACTTGAGCTGTTATTATTAATGATACTATTTTTGGGTAGATGTAATATTTTCATTGCCTCTTATTACATTTTATTGCAATGTTGTGGCGACCAAAAAAAACGTAATTTTGGCCTTTGGACTTTTTTCCATTACGTAGTTTACAGATCTGATTAAATGATTTTATATTTTGATAAATTGGGCATTTCTGAACGTGGCGATACCAAATGTGTGTATTTTTTTTACATTTTTTAAATAGTTTTATTTTCAATGGCGCAAAAGGGGGGTGATTTGAACTTGTATGTTTTTTTTCATTCTTTTAAAAACATTTTTTTTCATTATTCTACATGGCCACTAGAGGGCCTCAGTGCTGCACACTGCGATCACTTCTATTGTCTTCAGATGAGCTTCTGCTTATCTAAAGACAGGAGAAATGATCACTTCTTGCTGGTGACTTCACTGGGTCATCGCCAGCAGTAAGTGATTCAGAACAGCTTCCGGGGTCATCACAGGACCCTGGGCTGTCCAGATAAATCATGCGGGTCCCGTGATCGCATCACAGGACCTCCGATCACGGTGGGGATCAGCTGAGATGTGGGAGGGTGGATGCGAGCTCACAGCATAAGCTTGCATCAAAGGGTGCGGGGTGACCTATGATGTACAGTGCGTCATAGGTCATGAAAGGGTTAACATTGATGACCCATCTTTAGGATAAATCATCTCTCTCAGTCATCATTGTTAGGTAAGATAGTTCTCTCGCCCATCACCATTAGGGTTATCACGTACACCCCAATTCGGCAGGCCAACTCTGTGTGCCCTTTCCAATTTGTGTTGTCCCTGAAATCTCATGGCGGGTTTACACGTCGCGATATCGTATTACAATTTCAATGAAAAGTCACGTGTTCAATCGTCGGAGGCGAAATCGTTCCTGCGTTGTATGGTGTGAACGTCCAATACGATGCAGGAACGATGTCAATGCGATATCGGGGATTGAATGAGCGTGCTATTCAATGCTCCGATATTGCACAGCGATTGAAGCCGGATCGTGCTGTGTAAACGCCCAACTACGATGCGATTTCATACGTCACCCATTCACTCCCATGTTAACTATGCGATTCTGGGTTGGGAGGCGGAGACATCGCACGGACGTTGTATTCCGATATCGCAGCGTGTAAACATCCAATGCGATGTGGGAGGAACGTGCACTAAATGCGCGCTCCCGCGCCATTGAACTGCGATATCGGAACGATATTGCAGCGTGTAAACCCACCATTAGGGTAGGATCATTTCTGGAGGCCCACAATTCTAAGGTTATTCTCCTCGACCTATTGTCTAGGTCATCCATTTTATCTCTCATCCTGCTAGATTGCCTCTGAGATAGTGCCAGTTCATGTTCCATCTTAGTCATCTTATCCTCCATATCTGATACACGCTGCTCCAGATAATTTACGCTACTTGCATGTTGTGCAGCTGTCTCCTGGAGCTCATCCAAGGCTTCCCTCACTGCTTCTCTCACTGCCTTTTTGTCATCATTAGCCAGACTTAGATCAGATCTGCAGTCTGAGGATGGGATGAGGTTGATGCACACATCTCCCAATTCCTCCTGTTCAGGCTGGTTATCACCCCCCTGGCTGCTTCCGACCTCCCCCGGACCCTATCGTTCTGACCTTCTCTGCTTCTGGAGATCTTGCGGTGCCCTGTCTTTCTTTTGGCCGCCCTGCGCCGTTGCCGTCTTGCCGATTTGCGCGTGTGATCCTCCGCCGCTTCCTCCTCTCCGCCAGCACTTTGGAGTCACCGATCCATGCTCTCTCCAGGGTCTCCCAGATGAGCAGTGTCTAGTGGTATGACGGCGGGTCTGCACAGTCGTTCTACGGTTTGTCAGTGGCAGGAGCTGGTGTCCTTAAATTGTGCTGGCTTTGCTGGATGCTGCTGTGTGTGTTGTGTCTTCATTTCTTCAAGAGCTACATGAGATATGGATGTGAAGGTCTTGGTCCTGACTTACCTCCTGTATTATACTCCAGAGCTGCACTCACTATTATGTTCAGCTGCTGGTTGAGGGGTTGATGTGAGGCTTGGGTGTGACTCACCTGGAATCCCCTCCCCCTGGCTTTAAATAACTTTCCCCCTCCTATGTCAGATGCTGCTGATAGTTATTTACTCTTAGTCATTGTGCTGTGCAGATGCTTGCTGCTGGGCTGAAGTCTTTGCCTTGGGAGTAGCTGTGATTCCAGATCTGTGGGTGGAGGTAGGGGCCCTCAGCCTAGGGCTAATCAGGAGCTCAGGAAAATAGGGTGGAGACTCGGACCTCCTCACTTTCAGAGGTACCTCCGAGAGCATGGCGAGCCAGGGACCCCCAGTGTAAGGGTCAGTTTAGCTCCCCCTGAATCCCTTTGCCCATCACACCATCCAGTTACCTGATTCTTTCACCTCCTAAGCACGACAGCTGGTTTACACTGCCACCTCCACGCTGGCGCCGGAAGTATGAATACATTAATACATAATTAGAACCCCTATCAATACAGGAAAACAGCATCACAACCATCAGCAGTACAGAAATTCATCACCAGAACAACAAACAGAACAAAACTAAAACTTCATCAACAGAACCAACAAGCAATACAGAAATACATCACCAAAATCACCATCAGTAATCATTAAATGGCAGAACATAGCAGAAACACAGTACTGATAACAATTAGTGAATATTACAAATACATTTTTACATCCGGGTACCTTCTCTCTTTTACATCCTTGACATTGTCTCTGATCAGAGTTGCCTGTTTCTTTCTTCATATTGTCCAGGCACCATGATGACTTTTCACATCCAAAGCTCATCTCTGCAGACCTCCATCTTCTCTGGTATACTGCAGCACATCCTGGCATGATGCCTTTAAATATAGCACAATGACTATAATACTCCTTTATAAAAATATCTGCCCTACACTGTGCCCCTGAAAAAATAATTGCCCCTCACTGTTTTCTACAAAAAATATGATGTGTATGATGCCCATCACACTGCCCTTTACTTGTCATACTAAGCCCACTCTTTACACTGTGTCCCCGTATACTGCCCATTCTTTATACTGTGTCCCCGCTTCACAAACCCCTCCTTAGTATGGCCTTATACAGTCCCCCCTTGCTACTCCCTCTCCATACCACCCCCCACTAGCCAGTCTCTATTCTGTGCCCCTCCATATTTTTCGTATCCCACACTGTCTCCTCACTACCCTCACACTCATACCCCTCTCTCCCTATACTATCTTCACATACAAAGAACATACATGAGAGCACATACCTCCTTTCCCCATAATGTGTTCGCACCAATCCTGCCCGCTTGCTCCCATACTGCGTCCTGAAATTTCTGTCCACCGTTTGCTCCCTATACTGTGTTTGTAAATTCCCTCCCTCACCCCCCATACTAGATCTGTGAATATTCAACCACTTTCTCTCCATACTGTGTGTTTATATATCCACTCTCATCCACTCTCCCTATACTGTGTCTGTATGCATCCCCCTTACCTTCTCACCTCATACTGTGCCTTATACATCCTCTTACTCTCTCTCCCATCACTGTTTCCATACATACATACCCCTCGCCCTCTCTCTCCATACTATGTCCATATATATCACCCCTCACCTTCTCTCCCATTACTGTGTCCATATACATAACCCCTTACCCTTTCTCCCATTAATGTCCATTTATAAAAAATGGTATGAAATCTGCATTTGAAATTCATTTGAACACAGTAATATTTGTCAGCTTATCTGCAATTTCCCATTGAAATGTATGTGATACAGTCACCCTAAGAATCAGCAAGCCTAAAAATAAATCCAATCAGTGCATCTTTAGTATCAAGCTTTAATTTAAACGATGTTTCTGGATTTAGATAGACATTTACCATTTCAGTCTCATACATGTTAAATGAGTCAATAGCACATTCTTTTGCTTGGACTATTAATGCAGCATTTCTGATGTCTGGATTTCCCTGTCTGGAATGATGGACACCTGTATAACACAGGAAGCAACATAGGCTGCAACATCAGTCTCAAACTAGCCCATTAGAAGGATATACAGTACTTATATTACCTTGTTGTCTAGCCGCAAGGTCACTGTGCTGATGGAAATAGATTAGTTTTCAAGAAAGCCAAGGTACAGATTAGAATAGCACAGATGTATTTTCTACTGTATCAGGGTTTAAGTAAAGGAAAGATAAATTATAGCAGCGTATAGCTGACCATGGATTTAAAGATCCCCCTCCATCAATAAAACATGTTAATGTGAACTTTCATTATTTAGATGCTGGAATGATTCTTACAAGAAAGGGAAATATTGTTAAAGGAGAAAATTATTCCCATGATTAGAACTATCATTCTATAGCTCCATTCTATTGCAGTGTGAACAGGGCTTTTGTATGCCGGAACTGATAATACATATATATTATTATTATTATTATTATTATTACTTATTTATATAGCGCCATTGGTTCCATGGCGCTTTACATAAGAAGTGGGGATGACAAGGACAGGTACAGTATATACGAACAATCAAGGCTTGCTGGTACACGACGGGGGAGGACCCTGTCCACGAGGGCTCACAGTCTACAGGAGTGGGAGAGGAGACAGTAGGAGTGGAAGCGCTAAGCGTGTGGTGGTGCAGCGCTGGGTCTCATCATAGGTTGTAGGCTTGTTGGAATAGATGAGTTTTCAGGTTCTTTTGAAACGCCCAAGGGGTGTCTGACGTGCTGGGGGAGAGAGTTCCAGAGTATGACGAAGGCGCGGGAGAAGTCTTGTATGCGGTTGCAGGAGGATGAGATGAGGGGGGAGGAGAGGAGGAGTTCTTGTGAGGAGCGCAGGTTGTGCGCGGGTAGATATCGGGAGACCATGGCAGAGATGTAAGGGGGGGACAGGTTGTGGATGGCTTTGTAAGTCAGGGTTAGGATTTTAAATCGAGATCTTTAGGGGGTGGGGAGCCAGTGAAGGGCCTGGCGGAGGGGAGGGACAGGGGAATAGCGAGGAGGCAGGTGGATTAGACGGGCGGCTGAGTTTAGGATAGAGCGGAGGGGTGCAAGGGAGGAAGCAGGGAGACCGGTGAGCAGTAGGTTGCAGTAGTCAAGGCGGGAGATGATGAGGACGTGGACGAGAGTTTTGGCAGTGTCATGATTAAGGAAAGAGCGGATCCGGGAAATGTTCTTGAGCTGGAGTCGGCAGGTAATGGCGAGGGCTTGGATGTGGGGCTTGAAGGAGACGGAGGAGTCAAGAGTGACCCCGAGGCACTTGACATGGGGGACTGGGGAGAGGGAGCAGTCGTTGACTAGGATTGACAGGTCTGATAGAGGGGGAGGGCGTTTGGGGGGGGAAGACGATGAACTCTGTTTTGTCTATGTTCAGCTTGAGGAAGCGAGCGGAGAAGAAAGATGAGATGGCTGACAGGCATTGGAGGATTTTGGACAGAAGGGAGATGATATCAGGCCCGGAGAGGTAGATCTGGGTGTCGTCAGCATAGAGATGGTACTGAAGGCCATGGGTCTCAATGAGTTGACCAAGGCCGAGGGTGTAGATGGAGAAGAGTAGCGGCCCCAGAACCGATCCCTGTGGGATGCTGACAGTGAGGGAGTAGGACGAGGAAGAGGTGTAGGAGTGGGTGACGCTGAAGGTGCGGTCCGTAAGGTATGAGGAGATCCAGGAGAGGGTGAGGTTGGTGATGCCAAGGGATTCTAGGATTTGAAGTAGGAAGGAGTGGTCATCCGTGTCGAAGGCGGTAGATAGGTAGAGGAGAAGGAGGACGGAGTAGTGGTGTTTACTATTCGCGGTTCAGTAGGTCGTTGGTAACTTTAGTTAGGGCTGTTTCGGTGGAGTAGTGCAGTCGGAAACCAGATTGTAGGCGGTCGAAGAGGGAACAGGAGGAGAGGTGGGAGGACAGTTCAGAATGGACGTGTTGTTCAAGTAGTTTGGATGCGAAGGGGAGAAGAGATATAGGGCGGTAGTTAGCGACAGATGATGGGTCGAGGGAGGGTTTTTTGAGGATGGGGAGATCAAGGCGTGTTTGAAGGATGAGGGAAAGACGCCGGTAGTGAGTGATAGGTTGAAGAGGTGGGTTAGGGTAGGAATGAGGACTGCGGTGAGTATGGGATGAGGTGGGAGGGGAGTGTGTCGAGGGCGCAGGTGGTGAGGTGAGATCTGACAGGAGAGAGGAGAGCTGGGCTTCAGTCACGGTTGGAGAAGCTTCCTTTGGTTAAAGAGGGTTGGGCGGTAATGGTGGTGGGTCGGGGGTACGTTGTGCCAAAGCTTTCTCTAATTTTATCAATCTTTTGTTTGAAAAAGGTGGCGAAGTCATTGGCGGAGATGAGGGGGGAAGGAGGAGGTGCTGGGGGACGGAGTAAGGAGTTGAAGGTTTTGAATAGTTGCTTGGGTTTTCGGGACAGTGTGTTGATTAGAGAGGAGAAATAGGTTTGTTTTGCAGTGGTGAGTGTGTCCTTGAAGTTTGAGAGGGGATTGTACATGGTGAGGTGGGCCGTGGAGTGGGATTTCTTCCATCTCTGTTCGGCTACCCTGGACGCACGACGTTGATCTTTTGTGACAGAGGTGAGCCAGGGTTGTCTGTGTGTGGGTTTTGGTGTGTGTGAGGGGGCGGCCTGGTCGAGAGCCGCAGTTAGTGTGGAGTTGTAGAGGGTGGTAGCAGTGTTAACGTCGGGTGAGGAGGGCAAGGTCTGTGAGAGGGAGAAGGGAGTGAGAGAGTGAGTTGAAATCGATAAGTTTAAGGTTTCTGTGCGGGTGACTGAGTTTCCGGAGAGGGGGGGTGAGGTAGGGTAAAGAGGGAGGAGAAAGTCAACAGGTTGTGGTCAGATTGGAAGAGGGGTGAGTTTGAGAGGTTGGTGAGGGAACAGAGGCGGGTGAAGATAAGGTCAAGCGTGTGACCGTCTTTGTGAGTGGCTGAGGAGGACCATTGGGAGAGGCCAAAGGAGGTGGTCAGTGATAGGAGTCGTGAGGCAGCCGGGTCGGGGGTGTCAATGGGGATGTTGAAGTCGCCCATGATGATGGTGGGATGTCGGTGGAAAGGAAGTGAAGAAGCCAAGTGCTGAAGTGGTCAAGGAAGGAGGCGGTGGCTCATGGGGGTTGGTAGATGACCGCGAGCTGGAGGTTGCAGGGGGAGAAAATGCGGACTGAGTGCAGTTCGAAGGAGGGGAAGGAGGTGGAGGGAGGCGGTGTAGTTGGGGTGAAGAAGCAGCTGTCGGACAAGAGTATACCCACACCACCGCTATGGGTGTTATTTGGGCGTGCTTTATGGGAGATATTGGTCAGGTCTGCTGGATAGAGACATACAGAGAGAAAGAGACACTGCTGTTGTGGGTGCAGTACCCCTACTGTGGCGCACTGACCAGTGGGGCGCCACATATCTACTTAAGACTACCAAACCCAACTCCCATAATAGCAAAAGGAGCAGGTGGGGAGTGTAACGTCAACATGAGGCTCTATCCCAGCATCCCTACACCTAGCATAGGGGACCAATTGGCAACCTGTTACCAGGGTAAAGGTCGTGGAGAGGTTGAGTAGGGAGAAGCAGGAAACTGACAGACAGATTGAGTCTAGTCTGAGGGACGAAGCAGGGAAGAAGCCCTTAAGGGGACCCCCAGGGAGGGCGCCTGAAAGGAACGGTGGCCCAGACGGAAGGAGGAAACCCAGTGATGAACCTTCTACAGTCCGGGGGAATCCTAGTCCACAACGGAGAACCGGCTCTGAGTCGCGGTGCAGGAGTCTATCCCTGAGCCGTCAACACCTGGTAGGTCATGGGTCTATCTAATAGCCACGACTCCCCCGTCCAGAACTTGCAGCCCCACCAGGATCATTAAACAGGGTTGAGCCCCTTAGAAGAGAAGAAGGGTACCTCATAGCACCCGACAGGCCTGGTAGACAAGTGTGAGGCAGTCGACAGGGTATGGGGTACTCGGGTTAGCGGGGCTGATGGCGGCTTCTATGGGGGGATCATGGCTGGTCGATCCCCAGTCCCGTGCCCTGGACCCTCAATGGCGGGGAACGGTGGGGAATAAGGGGATTGTTAATGTGAAGCCACCTATGGTACCTGGTAACGGGTATACCAGCGCTGCAGCCAGCCTCTGAGGTGATGGTGGGTGCAGCAGAGTGTGGTACAGCTCCCCACAGGTGGAGCTTTACCTCAGGGCAGCGGGGATGGATGAGGGGAGTAGTAGTTGCGTCTTTGCAGACAAGGCGCTGAGTTGCGGCGGTTAGACAGGCACACAGGGATTGTTGTTTTGGTACCTTTTACTACTGACAAGGTAACAGGTACAGTCCAGAGTAATAACCAGGTCCCCGGTGCAACTTGGGACTTCCACCTTAGAAAGTTATGAGGCCTCCTCTGTGTCTGTGCTCTGTGGTTTGGGGTAAGTCCTGCCTGAGCCTGAACCCACCGTGTCTTCTTTTCCCTCTTGGGGCTTTGCAGCAAACTGACAATGAGGTCCTTCTGTGGGTTCCCTGTTTCTCCTAAGGCCCCTGGTCCTATGATCAGTCAGTTTCAGCGTCTCTTACTTGTTCTCCTCAGGGGGTAAATTTCTCCTGAGTCCTCCGGGCTTTTGCTGTAGAATAAATGATTACAGCATCAGACTCTGGTGTCCGGGTGTACTAAAGGGCTGTAGTAACCGGTTCCCTTTCTTAGTTCCCTGCTTTTTCCACTTGCCTCCCACCCTTTCCCTAGGGTGCACACAGCGGTCAGTGGTCCCTGGTCCTGGGCCTGGATCTCTCCCAGCGACCAGCTCCTCCGTCTCCTCTCTCTTCTCTGCTCACTGCAGACTGGACTTCTGGGACTGACTAACTCCTCCCCTCAGGCCTGGATGTTCTTAAAGGGGAACTGGCTTAAGGCAGCCAGTAGAGCTCCCCCTTCAGGTCTGGGGTGGAAGGTGTGGTGTGCTGTGCGAACCAAGGTGTAATTCCCTCCTTGCATCGGTGGATCCTGTGGCAATCCCCTGAAGGGGTGCCACAAGTGTGCTGTGCAGGGCAGCACAAGGAAGTAAGGAGGCTCAAGGAAGATAACGGGACAGTGAAAGCAAGCAGAAGGTACTCTCTGGGAGCGTCAAAGAGACGTTATACTCCTCAGTGACTACTCGGCCAGCTACCCGCAAAGACGGTGTAACTGTGCACCTGCATACGATCATAACCAGCTTCCAGTAAAGTACCTGTATAGAGCTAACAAGCCTCAGTGTTTCTTTCTACATGAACTGTTGCATAGCTGCCACCACAACAAGTGCAGTGGCAGCGCTTCCTCGGGGACCTGCTCCGCCTGCAGGGAGCTGAACCATCTAGCTGCATTACCATTATCCCCAGCGGTCTGACAGCGGCGCTGGTGAGCATCACAAGAACTGCAGGTGGCGTCAAGAGACATTCATTCCCTTTTCCTAATTTATAATTGACTACCAGGGCTACAGGCCTGGGCACCAGCCCCCCTAGAACAAGCCCGGGTACCGAGTTCCCATAGACCCCCAGGGGAATCAGATGAGTTACAATATGATATCAAAATGTCTAATAGGGCATAGGCAGAGCCTTTATTGTATGGGCAGACGAATG
The DNA here is from genome assembly GCA_033576535.1 of Allobates femoralis. Taxonomy (NCBI): domain Eukaryota; kingdom Metazoa; phylum Chordata; class Amphibia; order Anura; family Aromobatidae; genus Allobates; species Allobates femoralis. The sequence goes on from JARQOC010000003.1 coordinate 178,284,994, forward strand.
CCATTGTGCCCTCATGGTAAGAATACTTTTGCATGTATGTGAAAAAAACAAGGTCAGCGTTCTAGGAAACAATACTGAACAAAACATTCAGGAAGGTGTGGAAAAAATGATCTAAGTGAGAAAGCTTTAAACAAATAGAAGTGCAAATGGTATTTTTGATTGATTAGCAAAATGCAAAGTAAGTGAACAAAAGTGAAATCTAGGTCAAATCAATATTTGGTGTGAGCACCCAATAACTTCAAAATGGCAGAAATTCTTCTAGGCTCACCATTGGTGGACACAGACAGAAGAAGGCCCCTGTACAAGAACAATATACAGACTCTTTACAGCCAAGGAGCTCATCAAAATGCACAGTTCCACCTGCTTTGGAGGTAGAAATGGACCCCTTAACCTCCTGGACCCCTGTGCGGCTGCACAATCTGCACCAATGATATGTCGGCCCCTGAGGTATACTAATACCTAGAGGGGAGGTTAAAGCCAAACACTTGTAAAACTAACCTAAGGATCCTGTTGACATAGACATGCAGTCCGGTCTGCAAGCAGCATGTTATAGATTCAGGGGTGGACATATCATTGGTGCAGCCTATGCAGCCACACAGGGGCCTAAGGGGTAAGGAGGTCCATTTCTACCTCCAATGTAGGTGTAATCATGCACTATGATGAGCTTTTGGACTGCAAAGGGCCCATATATTGTTCTTGCACAGGGGTCCTTTTCGGTCTCTGTCCACCAGTGTATAGATTGATACAAAGTTTTGTAAAAAAACATTTAGTATCACTTGTTCCTTTAATCATTAAATTCTCTTCATTCTGGCATATAGGTACCGTCACACTTGGCGATATCGCCGGAGATTTGCTAAGCAATCACCGAATGCGGCGATATTGCTACCACTTCGCCTGTGTGTTGCGGCGTGTGACAGGGCAATATTACGGCGAGAAATCGCCGGTAGTGTGTCGCCTGATCGCCCTGCTCTGCTGAGAAATCTGGCGATTTCCACAAAGTGATTTCTGCGCATCATGGCGTGTGACAGGGCGATAGCGATGTAGAAAGCAAGCTCAGGCCATCTGGAAGCAATTCCAGAGGCGTGCCTGAGCGTTGTTTGGCGCGTCCCGTCTGCCGCAATTGGTGGTCGCTCCTTCGTTCCCATTGGCTGGTCATGGCTAAGGCGCCATATTTGAATAGCGATATAGTAGAAAGGACACATGCGTCATGTAGTGGGCAGACTTCCTGACAAGGCTGAACAATGGCGACGAAGTTGTGCTGGTCAGTCAGAGTGGTAGGGGCGCGGGTGTACAACACTCTGGCACGCCTGTCTCCTCACGGCACTCACACCCTACGCCCACATCCTGATTAGGTGGTGGCGTGTGACGCGGCGATTTGGCGGCAAGGTAGGAATGTGAATTTGTTTCCGGTGTACACCCGGTGATTTCCGGAACGCAGGATCGCCGTACATCGCACGCGAGATGTCTCTCTGTGACAGGGCAATGTGCAAAAAAGTGCCCGGAACGTGCACGCTCACGTCAAATTGCCAGCCATATAGTGTGACGGTACCTATTTGTCAGTGTCGGTCTATCACAATTGAATTTTGTATAAGTGTGCATGCTCAGGTAAATGGCAACCAAGGATAGGGTCACTCAATGGACTAAATATCCCAGAACTAGAAAAGAAATACATGATCAACCCCTTCACCCCCCGGCGATTTTCTGTTTTTTGTTTTTAATTTTTTCCTCCCCTTCTTCCAAGAGCCATAACATTTTTTATTTTTCCATCAATTCAGATATATGAGGGCGTGTTTTTCGCGGTGTGAGTTGTACTTTCAGATAAATTAATATTTTTTACCATACAGTGTACAGGAACATTGGAAAAAAATTCCAAGTGCAATGAAATTGAAAAAAAAAGCACAATTACACGTTTGTTTTTTGTTTTTTTTATTCACCATATTCACTATATGGTAAATCGGAGGTGACGGTGTGATGCCTCGGGTCAGTACGACTTTGTAGATACCAAGCATGTATGCTTTTACTGTTATCTAAGTGGTAAAGAGAATTCTGAAGTTTTTAAAGAAAAAGAATTATGCTTTTGGCGCCATTTTCCATGACCCGTAGCGTTCTCATTTTTCGGGATCTGGGGCTGTGATGGCTTAATTTTTGCGGCTTGAGGTGACATTTCTAATGATACCATTTTTTGGTGGATGCGCTGTTTTGATCGCCTGTTATTGCATTTTATTGCAATGTTGCGGCGACCATAAAAACCTAATTTTGGCATTTGGATGTTTTTTCCGTTACACAGTTTACCGATCAGATTAAGTGATTTTATTGTTTGATAGAGCGAGCTTTTCTGAATGCTGCAAAACCAAATGTGTGTGTTTTAATTTTTTTTACATAGTTTTATTTTCAGAGGGCAAAAGGGGGTGATTTGAACTTTTAGGTTTTTTTTTCATACTTAAATTTTTTCCTTTTTTAATTTTTTTAATACTTTAACCACTAGAGGGCCTCAGCACTCCACAGTCTGATCACTTCTCTTATGTTTTCCCCCATCCAAACATGGGGAAATGACCACTCCCTGTCTATGGTGTCACTGGGACATCAGAGGCAGGAAGTGAATCGGGACAGCTTCCAGGATCATTACAGGACCCTGGGCTCTCCAGTAATAGTGTAGGTCCCAGGCTTCACGGGATCTGCGTTCTCGGTGCGGAACAGCGAGATCGCTGCCGTGGGGCTTTTGATTGTGCTGTCAAAAATGACAGTGCGATCTAAAGGGTTAACAGCGTTAATTGGATCACGGACCTGAATCGGCACTGTTAGATTCACATCTCAGCTGATGAGTTCAGCACATATGCATCATAGGTCATGAAGGGTTTTAAAACACAAGTTATACTGAATCTTTTCTCACAAGCTCAATCTACTCGGCTTCCGCTGCTTTACATGCTGCCTGCAGATTGCACTGCATATTCCTTCTGACAGGTTTCCTTTGATGACATCAGCTCTGTTTGGGATGGTTTGCTTTTGCAGAATAAATTATGAGCTAATTAGATGCCTCCCTTATGGTAATGCATGATGAACAAGTATCTGCCTATAATTCTCAGCATTAACAAACCAAGAATTGGGCAATGTCAATAATGCTGGGGAGGAAACTTAGAGCAGCAGATGACATAAAGATCATCCTTACATCTCTTTGAAATTAGACGATGTAAAGCAATGACATATCTGCACCTATCTGTTGTTTGGAGAAGCCTGGCCAGAAGTGGTCAACATGGAAGAATTACTGCCAAAAACCATACCTTTAACATGGAAACAAGGCCACATGACTCAACAATGCAGGAAACCATAGGAACAGATGTGCAGAATAAATGGCAGCAGGTGCTTTGGACTGATGAGTTAAAATGTAAAATATTGGAATATAACAGAAGGTAGTTTGCTTGCAGAAGGGCTGGAGAGGTGTACAATAATGAGTGTCTACAGGCAATAGTGAAGCATAATGGAGGTCCCTTGCAAGTTTGGAGCTTTTATCAAGACTAATGATGTCCTCAATGCTAAGAAGTAGAGGCAGGCACTTATCCGTCATGTACTGCCATCTGGGAGGCGTGTGATTGGCTTCAAATTTATTCTGCAGCAGGACAGCAACTAAATACATACAGCTAGTGTTCTTTAACATAAAGAAGAACAAGGAGTCCTAGTAATGATGATCTGTAATGGACAAATGCCGAATTGCCCGCGCTGCCACCAGGAATCACCAGGAAACAAGGAGTAACTGGCAGATGTTCTTATTCTATCCTACGCGTTCAGAGCCTCTATCCGAGCTCTTCCTCAGGAATATGATCTGGCCTCATAGAGCCCTGATGCAACATCAAAAGTCTGTCTATCAGCAGTGTACTTAGGAATCACAATGCCCCATAGCAAAAGTTCTTATTGCACAGCCTCAAGAAAAAGAACACTATTCAGCAAGGTCACAGAAATACATAGCTCAACTTTGGTGCCCATACAAAGTAGTTTCTTCCTATTGAAGCCCCTTAGTGTTCCTATAAATTCAGATACCACTTTCTAGGCCCTATAAAGTATGATCCCAACAAAAGTTCCCTCAAATGAAGTATGATGACCCTACAGACAATTCCTCCACAGTACCCTTCACAGGCACAGTATGATGACTCTTACAGACAATTCCTCCACAGTACCTTCCTCAGGCACAAATGATGACCCTACAGACAATTCCTCCAGTGAACCCTCCACAGGCATAGTATGATGACCCTACAGACAATTCCTCCACGGTACCCTTCACAGGCACAGTATGATAACCCTATAGACAATTCCTCCACAGTACCCTTCATAGGCACAGTATGATGACCCTACAGACAATTCCTCCACAGTATCCTCCACAGGCACAGCATGATGACCCTACAGACAATTTCTTCATGGTACCCTCCACAGGCACAGTATGATGACCCTACAGAGAATGCCTCTACGGTACCCTTCACAGGCACAGTATGATGACCCCACAGTTTTCTCCTCAGCAAAGAATGATACCCCAGTGACCCCAACACAGTATGATGAATAGTGGTCACAGCCTGCCACTATTAGCAGGATGCTTTTGCTGTCTGGGATTACATGAAGAGACAGAAGAATTTGTGCCTACAGAAAGATCTTTATGGCATTTGCAGGTTAATGGATGTAATGGTATAGTTTTCTGCTACAAGCATAATTGTCAGATGTTTATCCGACTGTATTAATAATAACAATTTTTGGAACGGCCGCAGGGTTCAGTTTACCTCACTCTACGGATGTTGCATATACAACTAAAGGCCCATTTTCCCCAATCCCATGTATGGTGCATAAGAACGCTTACGCCCTGTGCACATGCTGATCAGTTTATTTTGTGCGTGTTTTTGTAGAATTTTCAGCACCAAAACTGGATCAGTTCTTGTAAAGAACGAACACAAAACGTATTGCATTTTTGATGCGATTAGCTGCATTTTTGCTGCATTTTTTCATTACAATGTAGCCAATGGAGAAAACAGATCACTAATTGACATACCGTACTTTTTCTGACCCAAAAAAAGAACCAGTAAAAAAACGCAGCATCGGAACAGCATTTCTGAAAATTCATTGACTTTGTGAGGTATCACAGGAAGTGAAGTGTTTTTCATGCAAAACCGGATCACAAAAAATGGATCAAAAACTCACTATGTGAACAAGGCCTTATTCCCAATCATTGGTCTGCATAAACATGCCACCAATCAACACACAAAATGTTCAACCTTTGGCTGATGGATCATTTATGCCACTGGTAAATTGACCTATGTAGACTGATAATGTGCAAAATGTATAATTGCACTACCGATCATTCTGACCTTATATAGATTGCATTGGCCTTTGTATAAGGGCCGCTTTACATGTCGCGATATCGTAATGCAACATTGACAAAAAGTCACGTGGTACGGCCTTGCAGTTGATATCGTTTGTGCGTTGTGTCGTGTAAATGGGCAACGCGACTCGAAAAAAACCTACCTACAATATTGCAAGAAGATTGTGCAAGCCCTTCAACCTTACGATATTGTATAGGCGATGTAGCAGGATCGTGCTGTGTGACGGCGCAACTACGATTTGGAGCGCAACTTCCCCTATTCCTACAATGTTAAATGCTCATTCCCTGGGTTGCTCATACCCAGCGCAAAAAAAGGGCCATACAACATAGTAGTTGCGTTGTCTGCCGATATCTACCAGTGTGACATCTCTATGCAATCTTGGACAAGTGCCAAAAAGGTGCGCGCTCCCGTGAAATCGTATGCAATATCAGAACGATATTGCGACGTGTAAAGCGGCCTTAAGACCATTAAACAAACATCAATCACCTTGTAAATGGTTTTCTATTGCTCATTTATGTATAAAGATCTACTTTAACCACTTTAATTTGGTCAGGTAGAATGTTGTTGCTTCATATTTTGTCCTGAAATCATTAAAGAGAATGGGCAAAAAAATGAATCCTGTAAGAATCAGGTGTTTTCCTGATCTTCCAAATCAGGAAAAAACCGCAAGTGTGAAAGGCCTCTAAATGCTGTGATGCCAAAACCAGGAGTGAGGGAAATGCAGAAGTGGTGACTAGTTTCTATTATACTTTTCCTCTGATTGTTCCACTCCTGGCCCTACAAATACTGAGGTAAAGAACTCAAATGCTCAACGAGGTGTTACAGATTGATTACAATTTTATTTATTCTACTGTCAATTTCTCTCTTTGTAAAAAAATAATTATCTTTAAATCAGAGGTCCCCGAGTCCAGTCCTCAAAGCCCATCAACAGTGCATGTTTTCACGATTTCCTTAGCATTTGATAGTTGGAATCGTCACCTGTGCAGGAAATTAAATTACCAACTGTCAAATGCTAAGGAAATCCTGGAAACCTGCAAATGTTGGTGGGCCTTGAGGACTGGAGTTGGAGACCTCTGCTTTGAATAATGTAATAACTATGTGATGGCCACTTCACACACACACCAACTTATCTGTCCAACTTCTGACCAACTTACTGGTTGCAGTGAAATCATGGACACATTGTTCCATTTGTACACAGCCACAAAATGGAGCAATGTGTCCATGATTTTGCTGCAACCAGTAAGTTGGTCAGAAGTTGGACAGATAAGTTGGTGTGTGTAAAGCGGCCATGAGATGTAGGTTTCATGTGTATGATCTAGTTCTATGTTACCGATGTGACTTGCTTTGGACTGACACTTCACTGGATTTCTAAATATGCCTCTGCGATAGATTTGATTATGGGTAACAAACATTTGCATTACCTATACCAGTCATTGTATGTCTGTTTATTTTGCAGAACGGATACATGATGCTTATCAAGCCTATATTTCCTCCTTCCATCCTGCAATTGGATATAATCTCACGATATGAAACCTCAGGAATTATCCACATAACATTTTATTTTCCTTATTTTTTTAAAAAAAATAAACTTTTGTAATATTTGCCTGAATAATGTCACATGAACTGCAACAATAATTCAGAGAAAAGACTGATAATCGCCAACACAGAAGGTTGAAATAAAAGAAAAATACAGTTCTTCATGGAAAACTAACTCCAGTCCTGCAAAAACTATGAAGGAATGTCTCCAGAAATAATTCATATATCATGAGCAGTCATACATCATCACTTTATGAAAAATGGACAAGAACTTCGAAAAGGGGAAAGAGTTAAGTAGTCACTGCAGACAATAATCTTATAGGAATCATATGAGTGACAAATAAAATGATAAATAGTGTTTAATATCTAGAACTTATCTTTAATTTCAGCTACAGATCATAAATCCATTTCTCTGCGGTGACTGACTTCTGCTTGGAGCTGTCTACTCTAGCCAAAGGCCACATAATGTAATAATGCATTGTCATGTTCCCTGTATATAAATCCTATACAATGAAAATTTTGACTGTACAATGTTCTCTGCCACAAATGACTCCTCTTCTATCTCACCATGGACTCTCACAAACTTTACAATGAAGATATGGAGCTGTAAAGATGTAATAGTTGCTCAAAGTGCTAGGTGCTAGGCAGATAAACGGAATCTTTCACCCAGGTGAAGGAAACCCTCTATATGTCTGTAGTGCATTCTATATGCAGATTTGATAAAGTTATTGTTCAGGGACTTGCACTACCTACCAGTATATCTGTCCATTCTGTAATATGTTACAACACACTTCAGTATTCCAGTAAATCGTCACAGACCTTCTAGTGCCAAGCATTCCTGTATAATCTATTCTGTAGACTCCGGCCAATATTCACAGCTGCATATCCTGGTGCAGTGATGCTATGCATATATTCATATTGTCATTATCAACCAGGAATATTTAGTAGATTGTGTAGTAAGGTTAGCCTCTTTCCCACTGTTTTATTTTTGTGTGAACCAACTTTAATACGTACCTCTAGATTAGGAGCGGGAACTCAAGTCCTTAAGAGCCAAAATCCTGAAAGCCTGACCTGTTTGTGGCCCTTGAGTACTGGAATTCCCCATCCCTGCTCTAGATCTTCCCCACACTTGTGAAACTGCATTCTCCAATCTATATTTTCATCTACCTGTACTACTATCCAATCAGTAAGAGATTCAAAAGTTATGAGGGGCATATGGGGTAGACATCTAGACACCTTCATTGAAAGACAATATACATAGGGTCTATGTTCCTGAATATCCCATCATGAAACACTGCCATTATACTGATGTCTTAGTGTGGAAAATTCAAGATTCTATGATCCTGATTGCACAGATAGAGAGAGAGTTCACAAAAGTACAGAGGAATTGAGAGGAGACCAGGCCCTGGGACAGGACGCCTTGCAGTACGGCCCTGAGTTTGTAACTCAGACATGTAATAGACCGGGACAGATCATTATATGAGATGAAGAGAGTGCCCAGGGCAGGAGTTCCCAAAGCATCAAAAATAGAGAAGCTCTATCCGGCCATAGTGGCACGTTATTTCCTTTAAGAGGAAGAACAGCAGGTTGAGTTTAGGACTCTCACTAACTGGACTGTAGTACTGAGTTAGGTTTGTTGAAGGGACTTAGATTATGTTGAAGTAGCAAAGAGTCTGTGTTTGGAGAAGTTATAGACTGTATGAAATACACTATATGTTGTAAAGAAAACATTCATGTAGCTTGAGGCTCTGGAACGGTGGTCTCCTTTATTGCAGTAGCCACCATCTGGTCCTGGGTAGCCAGAGTCAATGGGATCATGTAGCCTGCATGGGTGTGACGCCCTTGTAGCACCAGAATAATCTGTAATCAGGGTCACTTGGTAGCGGTCAAAACATTCATGTATAAGGGGGAGTTGTCAGAGATACCTGATGGCAGAGGTGTAACTACAACAGGTGCAGAGCTTGCAATCGCACCCGGGCCCTGGAGCCTAGTGGGGCCCCAAATGTCCCTTTGGCCTATAGAAAAAGACTGTTGCTATTAAAGATTTGCAATATTGGGGGCCCCCTTGGAGCTTTTGCATCAGGGCCCCTGAGCTACAAGTTACACCACTGCCTGATGGCCAAATGAAATGCTTGGCTGCTAGCTATCATTTGTGTAAGGCATTTATATAACAACTAGCTGTGAGCCGATTCTAAAGAATCGGGAGTCTAGAATCTGTATATAATTTTTTTAAGAGTTTTAAATAATAGACTTAAACACCAGATATATGACTAAGTAGGCGATGTAGGCAGAACTGTGAGGGTAGCAATATAGTGGAGGTGTAGAAAGAGTTAATGTCCGACTAACAGGACTATAACAGAGTAGGAACTTATAATGATATCAAAAATGTTATTGAAGGAGTTAATGTCCCACAGGCACTCCCACAACAGACTCAGCGCTGTAAATTATATCCAAAATGGTGTTCAAGGGGTTAATGTACCAGTGGCAGTAGTTATAAACACTACCAAATATGCACTTAATGCTGAACTGGTATATAATGGGTTAATTTCGCATTACAACTATACACTGTGTAATAGAAATAACAACAATAATGGAATATAAGGGGTTAATGTTCCCAGTGGCAGTAGTAATAGAGACCACAAAGTATGGAGTTAAGGCAGAAATGGTATATAAGGGGTTAACTTCGCAGTGGCAGTACAACTACACACTGTGTTATAGAAATTACAGATAAAACGGAATGTAAGGGGTTAATGTTGCTACTGTCATGAGTACAATGAGAGAAGCGCCTCACTGGCCATTTAGATACATGGAGGACTTTGAGTTTGACTTTGAGTAAATTTGAAACTCAAAGTCCTCCATGTATCTCAATGGGAAGTGAGGCGCTATTCTCATTGGTCGATGTGTGCTGGCGCCGACCAATGAGAATAGCGCCTCACTTACAGAGGTAAATTTGAAACTCAAAGTCCTCCATTATATCTCAATGGGAAGTGAGGCGCTATTCTCATTGGTCGCTGTGTGCTGGCGCCAACCAATGAGAATAGCGCCTCACTTACAGAGGTAAATTTGAAACTCAAAGTCCTCCATTATATCTCAATGGGAAGTGAGGCGCTATTCTCATTGGTCGCTGTGTGCTGGCGCCGACCAATCAGAATAGAACCTCACTTACAGCGGTAAATTTGAAACTCAAAGTCCTCCATTATATCTCAATGGGAAGTGAGGCGCTATTCTCATTGGTCGGCGCCAGCACACAGCGACCAATGAGAATAGCGCCTCACTTCCCATTGAGATATAATGGAGGACTTTGAGTTTCAAATTTACCGCTGTAAGTGAGGCGCTATTCTCATTGGTCGGCGCCAGCACACAGCGACCAATGAGAATAGCGCCTCACTTCCCATTGAGATATAATGGAGGACTTCGAGTTTCAAATTTACCACTGTAAGTGAGGCGCTATTCTCAATGGTCGGCGCCAGCACACAGCGACCAATGAGAATAGCGCCTCACTTCCCATTGAGATATAATAGAGGACTTTGAGTTTCAAATTTACCGCTGTAAGTGAGGCGCTATGCTCATTGGTCGCTGTGTGCTGGCGCCGACCAATGAGCATAGCGCCTCACTTCCCATTGAGATACATAGCGGTCTTTAGAGCTGTGCATGGCCGGGCCCTTGGTTCTATTTTCGTCCACGGCGCTCGGCTCTCGTCGATCGTCGCCGGAGCGGGAGACTCGCAATGGCCGCTGCGCGGCCATTGCTCGCACCCACGGCCACGACGACGGAAGTAGCGCCGAAACTTACGGAAGTGCGTTAGGAGAATTATATATTAGATATACAGATATCAAAGATAGAGAACACACAAAGCAAACATTTTTGGTGAGATGAAAAATAAGAATAACAAAAGTAATAAAATAAATTATTTTTTTTACAACCAGAGCAATGTGCTTGATAAAACATTTTACGTAACTAACTTATGATTGTTGTATAGAGCGTTAAAAAAAAAACCTTTGGAAAAAGTATGTTTCTATTAATTAGTTCTGGAAAAAAAAACGTTCCAGTTAGTGTTGGAAAATTGATGGAAAGTAAGACAATGTCTATCTTTTATACCATAAATTGATTTATATTTTAACTTATTACTATATAGTTTTTAATTGCAAGTAATAGGGAAATATTTATGTAAAACTAACTAAAAAAAAATATATAAAAAAAACTACATAATGTGACATAAATAGGCAAAATGAAAGCTGCTGTGTTGTCCTGGTGTACAAGGATCTATCTCATTACAGTATTATGGTTTGACAAATTAGGTAGAAAATGTGTTTGGCTCATTCCTTCTACGCTGGCAATGATAAATGACATCCCACATGCTACAGGCCTACACACGTCATCTACTTAAGGTATGATCCATTGCTCCTTTGATGCAGTACATGAATTTCCCTGTTCCCGGATGTTGATAATGTGCTTGTTTATAACGGGGGAAAAAAAGTATTATCTGATGAATGTCTTTGTCAGATTCACCACCGCGCCTCCACTCGAATCATCATGACGATGTCACATTGTCTTCCACAAAACATTTTGTCTCATAACAGATAGAATGAGAACAATATTATAATAAATGGCGATGTGATAAATTACATCTATCTATCAGCTTGTGATGGTGCTTAGGTGCTAAATGGAGCTTCTGATAACAGAAAGGTTAAGGCAAGGGGTTTTAAGATGCATTCGACATGTAAAGACCCTTATTGTACTATGGTAAGTATGATGAAGAACTTAAAGTCATCTCCAGGGGTCCAACAAGATGATTATGTCTATCACAAGCCTTCCCCAAAAAGTAATCACAATGGAAACATTTTATTTGGTGGATGGGAGTTCATTTTCACGTATCCTATTAAAGAATGTGGGCGACTTATCCTGGTCTGAATTACACAGACGCCCATTCAGGCCTGCCAGCCGTCAGTAAATTCCTGAGCAATCCGTAAAAATAGGTCACTTTATTCCAGGGTCCATAAAAGAAACTGAAAGCCGGTGTGATATTTTTGAAGCTGGAGAAATGTGTACAGGTTATTGTGACTGTATTTATTATCATACAGATTACAGTTCATCGTAAATTCGAAGAATGTATTTATACAGTATGGCTGGTGTGAGCTATAGACTTATATGACATATGATTGTTATTGGTTTTTAAATTATGAAACGTGGCCATAAAAAATATTAACTATCAATGATTAGTGTAAAGTCACTTCAGAAAAAGCTTTGCAGTCCTCACTTCATTAATTTCAATGGCCATTGTGCAATAGGTACCGTATATACTCGTGTATAAGCGACCGTATAGCCACCCCCTACTTTTGCCCCCAAAATCTGGGAAAACCTATTGACTCGTGTATAAGCCGAGGGTGGACCCCAAGCACAGGTATACAGCCCCCAGCAGTGTGGTATACAGGCCCCCCCGTGGTATACAGGCCCCAGTGTAGTATACAGCAGCCACAGTGGTAGTATACAGCAGCCCCAGTGGTAGTATACAGCAGCCCCAGCGGTAGCATACAGCAGCCCAGCAGCCCAGTGGTAGTATACAGCAGCCCAGTGGTAGTATACAGCAGCCCAGCAGCCCAGTGGTAGTATACAGCAGCCCCAGCAGCCTCAGTAATCCAGGGCCCCCCCCTCGCGCTCCGGAAACCTGTAAAGTAAAATCTTTATACTTATCACTGTCTCCGCCGCTGCCGACATCACGATCCCTGGCTTCATCCGTCTTCTTCGGCTTCCTGTTCGGCGCAGGCAATGACGTCATTGCCTGCGACGAACAGGAAGCCGGAAGAAGACGGACGGATGAAGCCGGGGATCGTGATGTCGGCAGCGGCGGGGACAGTGATAAGTATAAAGATTTACTTTACAGTTTCCGAGGCGGGGGAGGCCCTGGGAGATTTCTGAGGCTGCGGGGCTGCGTTACGCAACCTCTTGACGCGTTAAGCGCGAGGGGGGCCTATTTCAGCCCATTTGGGCTGTATACAACTCCTGGCTGCATATAGCGAGGTATTATCAGCCGGTAACATGGCGGTAGTGGTCTGAAATTATAATACTTTTCATCTTAAATTAATATCTATTGCATTAATCTAATAGCTTTTCTAATATACATTAAAATGTCCCTATCATTCTCTCTCTAATTTAACTGCTTTATTTGGTTCACCTACTTGTTGTTTGTTGACGTTACGTTTGAGAATTGCATGCTGGGATACTCACAAGTTGTGATTAGAGGGCAGAGGCTGCGATCTGTGACGTCCGTTCCAGGAGCTGAGCTTGTCCCTGCTCTTCTGAGATGTGTCAGCTGTCAATTCTGATGTATGCTTGTGGTGCCCTGTGCCAGGTAAGACACAGAACCAACTAGTTCACTAAGGGATTTCCACATCTGGGACCTCACGTACACCCAACACCTTCTACTCCAGGCCTGTAGGGGGAGCCCAACTGGTTGCTGTTAAGCCATATCCCCTATAAATACAGGTGCTGGGGGTGGAGTTAGCCAGAATATGCAGTCACTAGAAGAACTGTGAAGTCAGCCCAGAGGCTAGTGAGCTAAACTGGTTACCGGAGCCGTGCTAGGCCCAACACCAGTGCACCGCCAGAGCCAGTGTGAGGGTCCAGATAGTGAGGACGACAGGCAGAGGCGAGGAACACTAACAGAGGGGGCAGAGGAGCTATACCAGCTCAACCCACCAGAACACTGGTCATGGAGACCAAGTCTGTAACAGGGAAAGAGATAGCCCAGCAGAGAATCCAGTACACCGTGGAGGCTTAGCTTCCCGGATGCCCGCAGCACCCACATTTGAGAGCCAGGGACCGCAGGAGAGATAGCGGTAGCCAAGAGAGAGCCCTCAGTGCAGCAACACGGGAGTGGAGAAACAGGAGGTCAGGCTTGGTTTCATGCCAGCCACGCTTCGGAACAAAAAACAGGACAAGGAGACCTACACCCCGCTCGGTGTGGAAATCCTGAGGTGTAGCCTTCAACCCGGAGAGTGTACCTGCAAGAACACCAGTAAAAGGTACAGAAAAAGACTTTATTGTGTGCGTGTCCCTTCTTCAACCTGTCCCACACCACAATGACTATGCTGCCCCATTCCTACCGTGCTGCCCTATTCCACCATCATACCCTACAGCCACGGGGAACCCACTCTAACTGTAGAGAGCTACAACACCTTGCTGCCGCCCATCACCCCCGGAGGCCCAGCTGCATCGGTGCCATCACCGGACCTACAGGTGCCGTCACAACCAACAATAACTTTAATCCCTGTAAATAATCCCCTTTTTGTTGTCACCTAAGGGCACGGACTCAGGCACCAACCACCCGTCACATCCACCGCACCCAAACGCCCGAGATCTTGATCTTGACACTGTGCACAGTGACCGTGCGCTCCCTCGCTGGTTCTAATTAGAAGTGATGAGCTGGTAGGAGAGTGCACTGTCTGTTCGCATTATAAGGACAAACACGGCAAGGAGGGACCAGCCCCACCTCCGAAAGTGACGTCAATTATGATGAAAATCATTATTAGTTTCTGGCTACCCCTTTAAAATCTCTATCAAGGCCCTGCAGGAGAATGTAATCACTAGCCACAAGGTTCCCCTTGGTTTAGACTTAACCACGTAAGCATAATCTAAAATGGACATTCCCTTTAAGCAGAGAATATTCAACATCTATGCACAGAATTGGTAATAAATGTATGATTTGGTGTTGGTCCAGATGCTGAGACCCATCAATCGGAGAGAGACCCAAAGTACCTTATGTAAATGCAGCAGTAGAAAGCAGGTGCAGCCACCTTTCCAAAATCAATATATTGATCAGTAATTGATTACTAATGCTCAATTCACACAGGGAACTTTGGAACTCACCTCTCAGGAATGTTGGAGGCCCCAGATTTTGGACCTTGACGATCATACAACACCCCTTACCGATCATAAGCTTGTCAAGTTTAATTGGGTCAGCAATAGTTCCCATTTTATGACATACTTTACTGTGCAAACGTTTCAGGCATATGTGAAAAAAATGCTGCAAATTAGTGGGAGCTATTTTATCACTTTTTTAAAATAAGTGTTAGTTTACATGTGCTTAGTTTATTTTTATCAATTAACAAAATGGAAAGTTAATGAAAAAAACTGAAAACTAAATTAAATCAAAATTTGATGTGACCTCCTTGACACTCTCTGACTTTCAGGTACATTTGCTTGCACACAGTTTTAGAATGAACTTGGCTGAGAAATTGTTCCAAACATCATGGATAACTAACCTTAAATCTTCTGTGGAAGTACAGTTAGGGCCAGAAATATTTGGACAGTGACACAATTTTTGCGAGTTGGGCTCTGCATGCCACCACATTGGATTTGAAATGAAACCTCTACAACAGAATTCAAGTGCAGATTGTAACATTTAATTTGAAGGTTGAACAAAAATATCTGATAGAAAATGTAGGAATTGTACACATTTCTTTACAAACACTCCACATTTTAGGAGGTCAAAAGTAATTGGACAAATAAACATAACCCAAACAAAATATTTTTAGTTTCAATATTTTGTGGCGAATCCTTTGGAGGCAATCACTGCCTTAAGTCTGGAACCCATGGACATCACCAAACGCTGGGTTTCCTCCTTCTCAATGCTTTGCCAGGCTTTTACAGCCGCAGCCTTCAGGTCTTGCTTGTTTGTGGGTCTTTCCGTCTTAAGTCTGGATTTGAGCAAGTGAAATGCATGCTCAATTGGGTTAAGATCTGGTGATGACTTGGCCATTGCAGAATGTGCCACTTTTTTGCACTCATGAACTCCTGGGTAGCTTTGGCTGTATGCTTGGGGTCATTGTCCATCTGTACTATGAAGCGCCGTCCAATCAACTTTGCAGCATTTGGCTGAATCTGGGCTGAAAGTATATCCCGGTACACTTCAGAATTCATCCGGCTACTCTTGTCTGCTGTTATGTCATCAATAAACACAAGTGACCCAGTGCCATTGAAAGCCATGCATGCCCATGCCATCACGTTGCCTCCACCATGTTTTTACAGAGGATGTGGTGTGCCTTGGATCATGTGTCGTTCCCTTTCTTCTCCAAACTTTTTTCTTCCCATCATTCTGGTACAGGTTGATCTTTGTCTCATCTGTCCATAGAATACTTTTTCAGAACTGAGCTGGCTTCTTGAGGTGTTTTTCAGCAAATTTAACTCTGGCCTGTCTATTTTTGGAATTGATGAATGGTTTGCATCTAGATGTGAACCCTTGTATTTACTGTCATGGAGTCTTCTCTTTACTGTTGACTTAGAGACAGATACACCTACTTCACTGAGAGTGTTCTGGACTTCAGTTGATGTTGTGAACGGGTTCTTCTTCACAAATAAAGTATGCGGCGATCATCCACCACTGTTGTCATCCGTGGACGCCCAGGCCTTTTAGAGTTCCCAAGCTCACCAGTCAATTCCTTTTTTCTCAGAATGTACCCAACTATTGATTTTGCTACTCCAAGCATGTCTGCTATCTCTCTGATGGATTTTTTCTTTTTTTTCAGCCTCAGGATGTTCTGCTTCACCTCAATTGAGAGTTCCTTTGACCGCATGTTGTCTGGTCACAGCAACAGCTTCCAAATGCAAAATCACACACCTGGAATCCACCCGGACCTTTTAACTACTTCATTGATTACAGGTTAACGAGGGAGACGCCTTCAGAGTTAATTGCAGCCCTTAGAGTCCATTGTCCAATTACTTTTGGTCCCTTGAAAAAGAGGAGGCTATGCATTACAGAGCTATGATTCCTAAACCCTTTCTCCGATTTGGATGTGGAAACTCACATATTGCAGCTGGGAGTGTGCACTTTTAGCCTATATTATATATATAATTGTATTTCTGAACATGTTTTTGTAAACAGCTAAAATAACAAAACTTGTGTCACTGTCCAAATATTTCTGGCCCTAACTGTAGGCTTGTGCAAATCCTCCTATCTCTACATGTAAACCTACACAGACTGCATGATGTTGTGACCAGGGCTCCGTGAAGGCCACGTCATCACTTTTAGGATTCAATTCTTCTTTATGCTGAAGATAGTTCTGAATATCATTAGCTGTATGTTTTTGGTCATTGTTCTGCTACAGAATAAATTTGAAGCCAATAAGACGCCTCTGAGATGATAAGTATCTGCTTGTATTTTTCAGCCTGCAGTACACCATTAATCCTGATCAAATTTCCAACTCATTTTGCTGAACTGCAACCCCAAACTTGCAAGAATCCTCCACCATGTGTCACTGTTTCTCATTATTGCTTTGCTTTCCTGTTCTTTAGCAAACTGCCTGCTGATACGGCTAAATAGTTCAAACTTTGCCTTATCATTCTTGAGACGTTGCTGACATTTTTTGGCACCATAGTTCCTATACATAAGCACATAGTTTATGTGCTTAGCCTTCTTTCTTTATGGAATAAATGGCTTTCTGACCCCAGTTTTTCCACAATGATGACTGTTGGCAAGATGTCCCTGAACAGTAGATATAATAGAGTTCCACTGGTTGCTGCCAGATCCGAGCTTATGTCCCTTTAGGACATCTTTTGATTTTGAAAGAAAGGATAGTGTTTTTTTACCGGCTGCAATACATTTTTTAAGCTACACACTATGTTTACAGTTCTTAACATTACAGATTTTTTGGTGCTTCTTCAAAATCACTTGAAGATTATGAAACCCCAGGAGACTTTAAAATCTTTATCCAGAAGAGATCTTCGTGATGAAGTATAACTACTTTGTGTCTTGTTGCAGTCTTGCCATGGTGCATGACATGTGAGATGAACCTCTATTCCACAACCTCACGTTTTTAGCAGAGTTTGGCTGTTGCTTACTCAGGTTTATTCCTCTTACACATCTGATTATGTTTCAGTTAATGACTTTTTAATACATGTAAATGTGGATCATCCTCACTTCTTTGGTAGAATTGGTTACATATAATCCTACAAAATTCCTGATTTTGTGCAAGTGTATATATAGTGTCAGAGGGCAGTAGTCATGGGCGAGGGATTGACTCCGGATACCCTGCCACACTACATGAAAGTTAAGGTCCTGGCTACATGTGTGGACTTGTGTCATGTTGACTGTAGGCCCATGTATGCCGCATGTTGCCGTTCGCTTTGGCTGGCCAGGAGTGGATGACAATTCCGACTGACTTGAATACCAACAGTTTTCTTTAAATAATAACACTTTATCTAACAGTCTTTCAGTTTCAACTTTAAACATGAGATAGCTGGCACATAACTTCTAACACTTTCCAGGTGTACAGAGTATTCTCGGGCACAGTTACAGCTCCCTCTGGATTGTTTCTGATCTTACTGGTCCTGTGAGTTCAGGCACAACCCTGCCCAGCTCAACAGTCCAGTTCATAATAGTCACTTTCCCTTACCGCGGCTCCATGTCTATTCTCCTTATAGAGGAGAGGATACGGTAGTTTTGATCACTATGGCCAGAGTAGAGCTTCATGCTCCCAGACATTTCCATATCTAAGTCTCGTTTCCTCATAGAGAAGTGTTGGGGGCTGTTCTGCCTTCCCTCACGTTATATGCAGTGCGCCTTCCTGCAGACAGCTTAAACCTTCTCTGTTTTCCAAATAAAGACTGTTCCTTCTGTAGTCTATGACTTATTTGTTAACAGTGAGTTAATGATGTGAATCATCGAATATGTGCGCGGTAAAACGAGGTAAATACAAATGCAAATCAGCATTGAGTAGTGATAATATACAGTACAGAGAGCATAAATGAGTACTGGGTACATAAATGATATAAACAGCTATGACAGTATACATTACAGAGGATCATGCACTGAGATGGAGGATTACATGGAATAAATGCATTCCTAACATAACTATATGTAAAAAAACTATTGCTGTCTACCTTAGCAACAGACTTTACAGTATAAAATACACGGACAGGAGTAAAATCTGACATTACTTACCGGTAATCGTATTTTACGGAGTCCATGACAGCACCGACCGAGAGAGGGGATCCACCCACAAGGACAGGAAACCTACAGATAAAAAGGGGCCGCTCCCATTGCCTCCTCAGTTGGTTACAGAGAAATTGGAGGAACCACCATAACCGTACAAATACACAAACATAATGATTAGTACTATCAGAATACCATCACCTTAGGCTGCTTTCACAGGTTTCACACTGTAGTTTTCTTACCTGATCAGGTTCCATCTGGTTTGTGAGCCAATGCCAGGAGAGGAACTTGCAGAGAAAAAGTATAATTGAAAGATTGACACCTGTTCGGGATTAACACAGTTCATCCATTCGCACCATTCAGCCTGGCGTTCTGCTCTTCTGTCCGGATGTCTCGTAATCACTACCGCACACCATCCTGTTGCTCGTCCTGCCTTCGTTGGGAGTTCTCTTCAGCTCCTGCCATATCATCATTGGTCACTGCAGTTTGGAACGGATTCGGATGGATGGCTGGCTCCCCCAGAGTTAAGGGTGGGCCTCTCTTTTCCCGCTGTGGACCGGATCGGCCCATGACGGGGGGGTCTTGGCACTCCTCCTTCTCTGCACATGGTCTCAGGCTCCTATGGCCGCCATTATGCACAGATTTAACAGAACAGTCCAAATTGCAAGTTTTAGGCACACGGAGACCGGGTCCATCCTGTTCATGACGCCAAGTTGTGGAGCCCACTGGGACGGGGTACTCGGTGCCGGACCGAGGTATCACGGGGTTATCAAGGTGGACTTGGTCCAGACCGTGTCCCGAGCCCACAAGTAAAGGGGTTATTTACAGGCATAGTCGTGATGCCACCCACTCGTTGTGGTCAATGGGGACAACCGGGGCTGCTTGCTTCCGCCAGTAGGATGGATGGTGCTGCAGCTGGATGGATGAGCCCGCCGTGGGTCGAGCTGCTCCTGACAGGGTATATTAACAGTTTAACATGCAAGGAAGCAAACACTGGAGACTCTGGCAGGGTTCACCGGGTTTTACTTGAATTCTTCACAACTTTCACATTACAGTTGACAGTTCACACACAGCTTACTCTCTGCCGGTACCCCTCCTGCAGTCAAGCCTTCCTTCCAGTCATATCCCCTCTTTCTGACTCCTTTCAGGCCTCTAGTTCCTGTGTGCCGTATGACAGGCAGCACAGGTTCTTTCACTGTGACCCTTTCACCGGGTTTAGTGTTTTTGAGCCCTTGAATGCTGCTGTGTCTCATAGCACTGAGTAAGGAAATCAGAGATGGAATCTGCATCTTCCCGCTGGGATGTCTGTGATCTGGGCTTCAAACTCCACTCACCTCAGAGCCAGCGCTCTGGTATTGGCCTACCCTCCACTGTCCCTGCTGCACTAGGGAACCACCAGGCTCTTTCCTACCCATGTGACTTCTGCACCAAAAGGGATTCTCCACTTCAAAGTCTTCCCCTGGCAATGCTGCCTTTTTCCTCTCCGGCCCAGCTGTACTGGCTTAGTCCTAGTCTTTACTGCTCGGCACCCTCTGGCCTACTACTTACTACTTCCTGGTTTTTCCCTTTTATCCCAGTGCTGTCAACTTGTCTAAGTCCCACCCACTTCCCTTTAAACCCTACCAACCCTTGCCCGCCTAGAGTCCCAGGCTCCGGGTTGGGTGCTGTATTGGGGGTGTATCTGTGTGTTTTGGGAGTGCTTTTTGTGTTAACTGACTACCCTCTGCTTGACTGCAGTTCCCTCTCGTGGCCACCATGTACGCAGGGGCGCCACAATTGACATGTACTTCTTTTTATAGACCCGCTTTTGAGCCCAAAAGCAGATCCATAAAAAGCGCAGAATATGCAAAATAGTGATATTTATTGACTTAGCTGAGACAACTAATGTCAATGTGTTTCACTGCATTCCACTCCAATAGTGGATCCGTACAAAGTGCAGCAACAGCTCTGCAATTGTGCAGCGTATGACTATAGCCTAAGAATGTACACAACAGTGTGTGGAGCTATAATGTTATGACTCTGTGCACTCTGTGTTCAGTTGCTGCAATTTTGGACTCTTCAGTATAAGATATCGATATCCTGATTCCTGAACTGCGGGCAAAACTAAGTAGGGGGTAGGTGTGGCCCCAGATACAGCCAGCATAGAAGTGATGTCAGGCGGCTTTATGTGGCGGTCTGAAGTGTCTTCCAGAAAGCAGCATTTTGGGATTCAGCTGTTTACATATTTTCCAAGCTGGCAGTCGATTTATCAACTAGTTTAGAGAACATATAAAAGGCTGGCTCTCTGCTGTTACACTGTTAGTGCCCCTGCAATCCATGTGTCATGGGCACCAACGCACTCATCACGCTGGTTCCCTGCTTGTCCCAGCTCCTGCTGGCTCGCGGTGACCACAAATGTGTGGCAGGGTTGCTTTGAAGCACTGTGGTCATGGATTCAAATCCCATCAAGGACAACAAGCAAGTAGTTTGCATGTTCACACCATGCTTACGTGGGTTCTGGTCACTTGCTCTGGTTTCCTCCCACACTCCAGAGACATATAGCTAGGTGATTTAGATTGTGAGCTCCAACGGGGACACTGATGATGAATGTCAGTAAAGCACTGTGGAATATGATGGTGGTATATAGGCAATGCAAAATAAATAATAATTAAAAGGAGAGGACAGTGTGAAGACTATGTATCATAAGAGGGACACTCTGGGGGTCATATTATGTGCAGGGAAAACAAGGGGCAATTATTTATTTAGGGGCACAGCGTAGTGTAGATATTTTGATTTGAGCGTTATAATGACACTGTGGTTTTTAAAGGTGACTCACTGTAAGCCGGGTTCTCAGGTCTCAGGCGCTGGCTTTGGTCACGGTTCGGTGCCTGAGGCTGTGGAGGCCCAGTGGTCAATAAAAGGTTTAAAAGGGTTAAAGTGTAATGATTTCTGTTTCGTGACGCCACCTGTAGGGGTACGGTGATGGCACTGGCGCTGCTTTGGACCTCCGGGGGATGGGCTGTAGCAAGATGGATCCACTCCCTACAGGATGAGCGGGAGTCCCCGGGGTCAGGAGCTGTAGTGATGGAATATGGCAGCTCAGTCGATTCTGTGGGTGAATTGGTTAGTAACAGTTCTGAAATAAGGCTCGGACACGATGCTCCTCTGCACGGGTCTTTACTTAGTTCACACACGGTACACTGGAATAACGGCTTACTTTCAGGTAACGGACTGGGTGGTCCCTGTGATGAACAGTGTCCCTCCAAGGCTCCACAGTGTCCTTCTTTAAACTGACTGTCCCTTGTATTCTTCGCTGCTACTATCATACCGGGTCGGGATACAGAGGAACTTCTGTTGGGCACCCGAGCCATTGGCCTGGCGACTCCCGATGGGTCCATGGACCTCAATGGTGGGTACCCCTCCCGGTACAGCGGCAGTGATGGAGATTTGTGTATTGTGCTCCTATGAAGCCCTCAATCACTCCGGTTCTGTAGCGCAGCGATAGATCATCTGCACTACCTCGGAGCCGGTACTCCGGGTTGGACTGGGCTTGGGTCGTTTCTTCCCCCGTTACTGGTTCTCTTGGTCTGCCCTTCACTTCTGGGTCACCGACTCTAGGTGCCCTCCCTGTTAGCTGTTCTGTCACGACATCTGGTTTTGTTCTTGTCTCTCTCACTTTCTAACTCTTTATGCTCTTTCCCTACTGCTATGCATCTAACTCTCCTCCCACCAGGATCGGTTGCCCGGGAAGCGGGCCTCTAATAGGTCCTCTGTCTCTAGATGTTGCATGTGGTATATGGAGCCTTGGGATTAACCTGTTCACCACTGAGAAGGAGAATACTGCACCTTCAGCCAGAGGTGCAGTACCCTCCTGTGATGCACTC
This sequence comes from Allobates femoralis, assembly GCA_033576535.1. NCBI lineage: Eukaryota > Metazoa > Chordata > Amphibia > Anura > Aromobatidae > Allobates > Allobates femoralis. Next base: position 178,307,679 of record JARQOC010000003.1, read on the forward strand.
GTTGCGGGGCGCCACAAAGGCACTGTATCAGGGTGTGCTGCAGAAGACCGGAAGAGATGGAAGTTTGCAGATACAAGATATTACAAGATGTGGATATGAAAAGTTATAATAGTACCTGGACAAGATGGAGCAGAAAAGAAAGAGAATGACTTAAATCAGAGAAGTTGTCACATATCAGATACATCAATGTAAGTGTTTATGATACTGACAATGGCTCATCTGTACTGTGGTTCCTGTATGATTTGTTGTCTGATGATACTTATTAACAACTCCAAGGATCTCCTTACTATTCACTAGTATTGAAAACATATTGAGAGTAGTAGGTTCCTGTGATTCATTTGTATGTGAAGCTGACCTGACATTGTAGTTGATTTGTGTGGTAAACTTGGCATTGGCAATGTATTTAAGTACTGATGGTGATTCTAGTGCTGTATTAATGTGACTCACCCAAGGCAGGGTACCCAGCTCTCAGGCTCAGTCTGGAGATCACGGATGGCTGCCTGAGGCTGTGGCCCTGGAGATCAATGAATAAGGGGGATTATTTACAAGCATTATGTACAAGTTTGTCGTGATGCCACCTACAGTACCTGGTGATGTTCACCAGCGCCGCTACAGCCCTCCGGTGGTCGATGGTATTGCGGCAATGATGGTGTAGTCCTCCGCAGGCAGGACTGGGACCTCCGGGGCAGCGTAGTGAGGGTGAGCAGGATGTAGTGGAGCTGAGTTTGTGGAGGGAGGATAAGAACAGTCTATAGAGGGGCATGGTGAGTGAAGAAGAATGCACGCACACAGAAGTCTCTTTTACCTTTTTACTGGTGTTAGACAGGTAAACGTTCTAGGGCACTGACGGGTGACCGGGCTGCACAGTGGGTTCCCATAGCAAGTGGGTATAAGGCCACCTCAGACTGTGAAGTTGCTGAAGCACAGTCTGCTGTAGCCTTACTTGCATCCACTCTCTTCCTTCGTCTATCTCTCTCTCCTCCTGTGCGGTCTCCAGGATGACTCTCTCTGGACACTGCAGCGACCTGCTGTTCCTCGCTCCCTCTCTTCACCCTCCTGGGAGACCGGGTAGCTGGAGCTTCCACGGTGCAATGGGGTATTCTGTGGGCCTATAGTTCCCCACAGGTGCGGATCCCCAATATCCGGCTTTCTCCTGGAACGAACTCTCGCCCGAGCTACTTGTTCCTTGCTTCTATTCCTGTGCTAAGCTCCCAGCCTTCAGTCCCACTTAGGTTGTGGGAGGCTGAAGGGCCACTCCAGGTCACTGGCTCGGGCATGTACGCAGCACCGAACACCAGGACTTCCTTGCAGCTCTTCTAGCGTCTGCACACACTCTGACTAGCTCCTCCCAGCAGCAGTATATATAGAGGATCTTGCTTAAAGGCAGCAAGTTGAGCTCCCCCTACTGTGCCGGGGTGGAAGGTGTTGTTCGTAGTAGGTACCTGCTGTGGAAACCCAGCTGTGCATTAGAGAGATCCGTGGTTACCTGCGTGAGCAGGGCGCCACCCCCCCCCTAGGTAACATCAGTACTTCTGGACTGAGCATTTTGTGTTAACAAAAGAATAACAATAACAATGAAACATATGTACAAAGTCTGAAAATGAAAAATTACAAAAAGACACTAAAAAATATTTGAACATAGAAAAAGTCTATACGGTGCTAGTCCATCCACCGTAGGCTTTTTAAAAGTTTGTGGCTACGTTAGTCCATTTACCGTAGTCCATTTGAATTTTTAAAAGTTAAAAAGGGGAAAGAGTTCAGTTCCATAAGAGTCTATACAGTAAAGTCTCTGTACGCTCAGCGTAGTAAATTGGAAAAGTCCTTTTCAAAAAGTCACAATTTTAACAATAACAGGGGTCCCTATGGGTGTCTCAGCTTAGGAGACCTGGTACCTCCCCGCCCCAGGCACTTTCTGTTCCTAACTTGATGTGCTTGGGACTGGGCCCAGTTCCTCCACCCTTCTATACACTTCTATTTACACTCTTTGTACAGTTTACTTATTTACATGTTACCTCAATGTGTTCTACCTTCCACACTACAGGTGTCACTGTCTCAGGTGAGGTGTCTAGTGTTGATTTAGGTGTAGATGTTTCAGGTAAGCTTCTGCGTTGCCTTAGTCTCACTACTGGGCTAGCAGGTGTACCGATTGCAGCATCCTCAGATTCTCTAGCAACGGGTATATCTTCCTGATTCCTGGACATCTCTTTGCGGGGTTGGTAGAAGTTTAATACTGGCACAATGATGGCTCCATTTTGTTGAGGCCAATCTTCTGGGAAGTCTCCTAAGATGGTAGAAATGACTTTCCTCTTTTGTTCTGGAATTGGACTTACTTCTGGAGTTGGTTCAAACTCTTGAATGGGTTGATGGTAGGGTTCTTGATTTTCCCAACCTTGAGGACACTTTTTAAGGTGATCTCTGGATACAGTCTGTCTCGTTCTTCCTCCATCTTTACTAATGATGCAGACTTTATCGATGTCATCTCCAGAGTCTAGTAGGACATAGGGTTCACTTTCCCACCGATCATCCAGTTTATGATGAGTTCTCTTCCTTTTCAGGACCATACTTTCAGGTGGTATTGGTTCTGCTGGAGCATGGCTATTATAATCCCTTTTCAGCTTTGCACGGGACTTTTCCAGGTTGTTTTCAACACTTTGTTGAACCTTTTTGTACTGTCCTTGTCGATGGATTTTCCAGTTTGAAATGGCATGATCTGCTTCAGGATCTACTACACCGAGTTCTAAGTCTACGGGTAATTTTCCTGTACGAGCTCTCATCAGGTATGCTGGTGTACAGTTGGTAGAGCTGACTGGGATGTGGTTATACATGTCAATTAAATCAGGCAGTTTTCCTGGCCATTGATTCCTTTCTTCCAACGGGAGAATTTTCAGCATGTCGATAACAATGTTGTTCATTTTTTCAGAGTCCAATAGTTTGGGGATGATACGGGGTTGTTCTGATCTTTTTTCACCCATACATCTGGCAAAGCTCTTGAAAGATCTCTGCTTCGAATGGTGGTCCTTGATCTGTTAGGATACGTTCTGGATATCACAATGGTCTGCAGAAGACTTTTTGGAAGGTTCTGGCAGCAGTTGCAGCTGTCAAGTCCTTTACAGGGGGAACCATCAAAAATCTTGAATAATGGTCTACCATGGTCAATGCGTAGGTATAGCCGGATCTACTTGGAGTCAGTTTTACATGGTCCAAGGCGACTAATTCCAAAGGCTGTTTGGTTACGATGGTATGAAGTTGAGCTTTCTGGCTCTGTACATCTCTCCTTCTCAGATTACAGGCTTGACAATCTCTGCACCATCTTTCTATAGATGACCGCATACCGAGCCAAAAGAATCTGTCCTTCAGTAACACCTCGAGCTTCTTCCACCCAAAATGATCTGTTTGGTTGTGGTAGGCAGTTAAGACTACGGGGACCTCTGATCTTGGCACGATGATCTGCCACACCATCTCATGGGTTTTTGGATTGATATACCGCCGGCACAATTTATCTTGATATTGAAACAGTTTACCTCGCTCATTCCACAGATGTTTGGCATTAGATAGGGTAATTTACAGGCAGCTTCGCGTACTCTTGGGCTATCAGTTGTTTGATTAGACCGACAGCCGGGTCTTGGTCCTGCACCTCTTTCCAGTTGAAGTGAGATAACGGGTTCACTGCTTCTGTAGAGAGGTTTTGACGGGTCTGCTGCCATTGGGTCACTCTTACATGATGGAAGGCAGGTAACTCCACTTCTTCCAGCTCGTCTTCGTCTACACCCTCTTTTGATAAGTGAGGCATTCTGGATAGAGCATCCGCGTTTCCATTCTGGTGCCCAGCTCAGTACTTGATGGTGAATTGGTAGTTGGAGAGTCTGGCCATCCATCTCTGCTCCATGGCTCCCAACTTCACAGTTTCCAGGTGGGTGAGCGGATTGTTATCCGTGTAGGCGGTGAATTTGCTAGCGGCCAGATAGTGTTTAAACCTCTCTGTGATGGCCCAGACCAAGGCCAGAAATTCCAGCTTGAAGGAACTGTAGTTTTCTGGGTTCCTCTCTGTGGGGCGCAGCTTCCGGCTAGCGTAGGCGATTACCTTCTCCTTGCCGTCTTGCTTTTGGGAAAGGACGGCTCCAAGTCCCACATTGCCGCATCTGTATACATCAGGAATGGCAGGTTGTAGTCCAGGTAAGCTAGGATTTCTTCTCCTGTTAGGGCTTCTTTCATTGTCTGGAACGCTTCTTCTTGTTCCTTGCCCCACCTCCACGGAGAATCCTTCGGCTTGCCCTTCGTGGGTTGGCCTACTAGGAGATCTTTTAGGGGAGCAGCCTTCTTGGTGTACTCCTTGATGAACATTCGGTAGTAGCCTACCAAACCCAGGAATTGACTTACCTCTTTGATGGTTTTGGGTTCTGGCCATTCCCTGATTGCTGTCACCTTGTCCGGATCAGGGGCCATGCCTTCAGCACTGACTATGTGTCCCAGGTATTGTGCTCTTGGCTTTAACAGGTGGCATTTGATGGTTTTACTTCATCCTGTATTTGGCCAGAGCTTCGAACACTTCTCCTAGATGTACGACATGGTCCTCGTAGGTCTTGGAGTACAAGATCACATCATCCAGGTAGAGCACTACCGCCTCAAAGTTCTTATGCCCCAGGCAACTCTCCATTAACCGCTGGAAGGTTCCGGGTGCGTTACATAGTCCGAAGGGCATGCTGTTGAATTCACATAGGCCCATAGGTGTTGCGAATGCCATCTTCTCTCGGTCTTCTTCGGCTACGGACACCTGCCAATACCCATTAGTGAGATCAAAGGTGGAGAAGTAATTGGCAGACTTCAACGCAGCTAGATTCCTCGATACGTGGTAACAGGTAAGCATCTTTGTGTGTTATGCGGTTTATTTGCCTATAGTCTACACACATCCTCATACTGCCATCCTTCTTCCTGACTAGGACTAGCAGAGCTGCCAGGGTCTACAGCTATCTCGTATAACCCCTGCGTCCTTCATGTCCTGTAACATTTCCTTGGCTTTTTGATAATGTGCAGGTGGAATAGGCCTGTACCGCTCCTTGATTGGTGTGTGTGCCTGTGGGGATGTGATGTTGTACCCCTTTTATCCTAGCAAAATCAAGTGGATGCTTACTAAAAACTTGTTCAAATTCTACCTGGTACACTCCTTGCTTTTCATACACAGGAGTGGTGTCAGTTCCGACATGGAGCTGCTGGCACCAGTCCTCCAGTGGCCCGGTTGTTTGATCAGGTTTTACCCCTTTTTCGGGTTGTACTGTTTGGATCTCGTTGTTACTGTGTATAATTTTGCAACGGTGGTATACCTGGGTAATTTAACCTCTTCACTGCCACAATTTAAGATGTGAACAGGTACTCTCCCGTTGTGTACATCGACTACCCCCATGGCTGTCAACAGTGTAGGTCTGTGCTCTGTGCTGACGGGCTCCACTAATGCTTAATAGTCCTGCCCTCTCAGACCTATAGCTGCTCAACACCAAATCATTTCGCTCATTGGTGGCATCACAATAGGTGTCGGGTCTGTCACCCGTGCTGTACCAATTTCACCACCTGTAATTGTTACCTGTTGCTGGTGCAGGATGGCTCTGATCTCACGTTGGATAACCTTCCTCTGACCAGGTCTTGCAGTGTCTGCAATCTGTTGAAGCAAAGACAAAACTTCCTCAATGCAATTGCTAACAACATTTGTACCCAGTATGACATAAGGATCATTTTCATTACTGGCTTCTGCTACTACAAGGACCCCTTGGTTCTGCAATTCCACCCTCCCCACCTTTATGGGCACTTCTCTAACCCACATCACAGTAATTGGTTCACCATTAGCTGCATGAAGGAAAAGGTCTATTTCAGGCTGTTTCAGTTCTGCATCAGCCCAATATTTCTTATAAAGAATATAGGGGATGGTGGTCACCTCTGACCCGGTGTCCAGTAGAGCAGGCGTCGGGTTGCCATCCAGTACAATGGACAGAAACGGCCTTTGTCCGATGAAGGTCTTGTACCAGGTGGCTGGGCCCTGTTGATCTAGTCCTTAAGTTTGGCCCTGGCCCCCAAAGACTGCCCGTTTAAAGGACAGCGCCTGGCGAGGTGACCGGTGTGGTTACAGCGGCGGCAGATGGGCTCCCCAGTGGAGCTGTAGCGTTGGAGGGTCCTCCTCTGTTCGCTGCAGCTTGCTTCCCTCGCATCCAGGGGACGTCTTCTGGGCTGTCGGCAAGTTGAATCAGCGGCTGAGGCTTGGCTTGGGGTCCTGGTGTTGGCTACTGGCTCTGATGTAGCTGCATAGCGTCCATCAGTTTGGAGATGTTTTTGTTTATCTCCCGTATCTCGGCACGCATCTCAGCCCGCAGAGAATTATATTTGTCAGGCTGCGCAGATTGTTCATTGTGTGTGGTTGCAGTCACGGGTACTAATTTTGGAGTAGCCTGCACCTCACCGTTGCACCACCATTTAATTGCACCGGCTTTAAACCTTTGATGGCCATCTCTTTCAGGATGTTAAAGTCAGCATCTGGGTTGCTCAATGACCACCAGCGTACATTTTTACTGCCCTCAGGGGATAGCAGGCCCGTGTAAACTGTTCAATGAGGAGCTTATCCCCCTCTTGTGCACTGGCAGGGCTGACATGTATAAGGGCGCGCGCAGTGCTTCTTCCAGGCACTGGTAGCAGTGGTGGAAGTGCATGCGTATATCAGCTTCATTGCACTCCTCAAAGGTAGCTCTCAGTTTATTGAATATAGCAGGGGCTGATCTGCGTTCAGCAGCAGACCAGGACGCACTTTCATTCTCTGCTGCACCAGTTAACTGTCTGAGTACCACAGCAGCGCGCTGTTGGCCGGTCATAGCATACATATCCAGGATGCCATTGATCTTTCGCTTGAACTCGTCCAGCGTATCAGGGCGGCCGTCATATTGGGGCAACCACTTGGCCCCCGGGTTATATGGGAATGACATGGGCATTATTAGGGCGACTGTACCTGAAGTGCCGGAGGTGCTGGTAGTGTTACCGGAGGCAGCCATTGAGTGTCCGGTGTAATTCTGGGGATCGTCGTCGCTGGAGGAGGCCGACATGTTGGAGGCCCCCTAGTGAATTACAGCCAGCTGTTAAAGGGTTAAACCGCTCGTGAGTTTCTGGACTGCAGCGCTCGGGAATGCTCGGCTGAGCGAGCGGCGGGTTTCAGTTTTGCGCTCTACAGGCTGACACGCCCCCTTTCTTCCCACTCTTCGGCGCAGTAATGGTGGCGGAGTTTAAACAGTCACTCAATACAGTCAATAAACGGCACACAGTACCCAGTAATACCGGGCACGGGATCCTGTTCGTGATGCCAGAGTGGACTCACCCAAGGCAGGGTACTCAGCTCTCAGGCTCAGTCTGGAGATCACGGATGGCTGCCTGAGGCTGTGGCCCTGGAGATCAATGAATAAGGGGGATTATTTACAAGGATTATGTACAAGTTTGTCGTGAAGCCACCTGCAGTACCTGGTAATGTTCACCAGCGCTGCTACAGCCCTCCGGTCGTCGATGGTATTGCGGCAATGATGATGTAGTCCTCCGCAGGCAGGACTGGGACCTCCGGGGCAGCGTAGTGAGGGTGAGCAGGGTGTAGTGTAGCTGAGTTTCTAGAGGGAGGGTAAGAACAGTCTATAGAGGGGCACGGTGAGTGTAGAAGGATGCATGCACACAGAAGTCTCTTTTACCTTTTTACTGGTGTTAGGCAGATAAACGTTCCAGGGCACTGACGGGTGACTGGGCTGCACAGTGGGTTCCCACAGCAAGTGGGTATAAGGCCACCTCTGACTGTGAAGTTGCTGAAGCACAGTCTGCTGTAGCCTGACTTGCACTCTTTTCCTCTTTTTCTATCTCTCTCTCCTCCTGTGCGGTCTCCGGGATGACCCTCTCTGGACACTACAGCGACCTGCTGTTCCTGGCTCTCTCTCTTGACCCTCCTGGGAGACCGGGTAGCTGGAGCTTCCACGGGGCAATGGGGTTTTCTGTGGTCTTACAGTTCCCCCACAGGTGCGGATCCCCAATATCCGGCTTTCTCCTGGAATGAACTCTCACCCAAGCTACTTGTTCCTTGCTTCTATTCCTGCGCTAAGCTCCCTGCCTTCAGTCCCACTAAGGCTGTGGGACGCTGAAGGGCCACTCCGGGTCACTGGCTCGGGCCTATACTCAGCACCGAACACCAGGACTTCCTTGCAGCTCTTCTAGCGTCTGCACACACTCTGACTAGCTCCTCCCCAGCAACAGTATATATAGGGGATCTTGCCTAAAGGCAGCAAGTTGAGCTCCCCCTACTGTGCCGGGGTGGAAGGTGTTGTTCATAGTAGGTACCTGCTGTGGAAACCCAGCTGTGCATTAGAGAGATCTGTGGTTACCTGCATGAGCAGGGCGCCATAAATGTACTGATGAAGTTTCTGGTGCATTTATTTTGTGATGGTGTTTGTGATACTGTCTTTCTGAGGTGGTTCTGGTGATGTAGAAATATTGGTTCACAAATAGACATCAATACTTTGTCAGATAATGTGATGACATAGCAGTTAAGGGTATGTGGCACACAGGGAGTTTTAGGGCCGGATTAGCAGCGGAAACCGCCGGTCGGTTTACATAAATTTCATGCAAATTTATGTTAATCCAAACCGGCGTTTGGATTAACATAGAAACCTATGTAAACCGACACCCGCTGTGCACACAGCGGCGGTTTACACATGTCATCCGTTGCTAACCCGCCGGGTTCCCAGCGGGTTAGCAAAGAATGAGCTTGCTCTATATTGTGGCCGGTTCTGCAGCGGCTGCAAGCAGAATCATGTGCTGCTTCCAGCCGCTGCAGAATCGCCGGCGCTAACCCGCTGTGCACCGCCGCACACCCGCCCGTCTCCCGCAGCACGGACCCGACAGGAAGCCGGTGGACGGCTCCGGAGCTTCCTGTCGGGTCCCGCCCAGCCGCCGCCGCCACTAACCCGCCCCCGTGCGCACATACCCTAATAGAGTACTGTGCTGTCTAAGGTTACTACATCTGTATTTATGTTAGGAGTGTTAATTATAAAATTAAGCACTTATAATGTGAAATCCAAACAATGTGTAATATACTCACTGTCAGAATTTGGCTCTGCTTGCTGAGTCCAGTGATTATCACATGACAAATCATAAGTAGGGATGAGCGAGTCCGAAAAGACTCGGAATCGCAAGACCCCAACGAGTCCGAGTCAAGGACTCGGGACTCGTTGCGAGTCCAGCGAGTCCAATGTTAATGAATAGGGACCCGAGTAATAGCGAATAATGACATTTACAACTCGCTGATGTGTCTCTGAAAGTGTGCGAGTCCAAACTCGCTGGTTTTTCTCTTATTTTGAGGCTTGTAGCCGATGATGCGAGGGAAGGGATTCTCCAGCACACACTATGGTTTAAGGAAACAGGAAGCGAGTCGCGCTGACAGGCGCACACACAGAGCGATCCATTCATCAGTGCAATCATGGCAGCAGGACGTGGCATGGTGAACACGCTGCGTCTTATCGCACTTGTGGAGGCTCGTCCATTTCTATGGCTCCCTACAGATCCTGAGTATGGGGATACGACCCTTATTAATACAGCCTGGAGAGAGATCGCCCAAGAGATGTTCCCTGCGTTCCATCGGAGTGACCATGAGGAACAGAGCAATCTAAGTAAGTTAAATGAGTTCACACGTTATATATTGCATTTACTGTATATATACTCGTGTATAAGCCGACCCGTGTATAAGCCGACCCCCCTATTTTTGCCCCGAAAAACTATGAAAACATATTCACCGCCATCCTGGTATACAGCGGCTATCACTGGTAGACAGCCCCCCAGCAGAGTATACACCTCCCCCTGCAGAGTATACAGGCCCCCAGCTGGGTATACATGCCCCCATATTGTCGTATACAGGCAGGGGCGGACTGGCCCAGGTGCCACGGGTCATGCGGCTGCAGGAGCATGAATAATCCGCATGTCCCTGAAGCAGCAGGCGGAAACGGAAGCTCCTGGCCGCGCGATGACGTCATCAGCACGCGGCTGCGTCCGGGAGTGAGCGTCTGTGAGTGGCGTGCGGCTGCGACTGTTAGCGAGCGGCTGTGAGGAGCGCGAGGCTGCGGCTGGGAGCGAGCCATAGGATAATGCGGGAGCTGCGGTGACTGTGAGGCGGCCGCCAGTCATCACCCCCCCCCCACCCCCCGTCCTCACCTGTGTCGGGCCAGTGAGGGAGGGTTGCGACCCAAACTGTAGGGTGCCAGTCAGTCCCTGTATACAGGGCCCTCAGTGTGTGTACAGGCCCCCCCAGCAGTGGGTATACAGGGCCCCCAGCAGTGGGTAGACAGTGGCCCAGTGGGTTTACAGGGCCCCCAGCAGTGGGAATACAGGGCCCCCATAGCAGGGTATACAGGACCCTGAATGTGTTATCATGCTCCACCGCATAGTTGCCTATATTTGGATGGGGTCACAACAGTACAATGAGTTTAATGTCTTATCCTCCTGGCTCTTTCGGCCAAGGGGTTGGGTGTATATAAATACCACTAATGACCAGAGTCTGGTGCCCGCACTATTACATTCTCTATGCGTTGACATGTGTCCTGCCTCATTTGTGATTGTGGCCACGTGAGCTCAATGTCCGTAATGCTGTTGATGATGTTCCACACTGTCGTGTCACTGTGCCTTGTATACACATTACACACACAAAATGAATAAAATGTTATTGTTGATTTGTACACATACTTTTGTTTTTTCAAATATTACACATCTCTAAAGCCGGTTTCAAATCATTTCACAGTTGACCATCTTAAAAAACGGTGGAGGAGCTGCCGGGACCAGCATAAGAAGCAGTACCGGCAGTACTCAGAGAGACAACCGGGAGCCGCTCCATTGCTCAACCACTACCACTTTTATGACCGGCTGTCCTTCCTTCACCCGGTGGCCGCTATGCCAAGGTATGTATCTGCAGCACTGTTGTGTACATTTAGTATTATTTATAAATATATACATTAGTTTCCATTTTGGCTCTGTGGGTAGCAGAGTATACAGGCGGGTCTGTGGGTAGCAGAGTATACAGGCGGGTCTGAGGTAGCAGAGTATAAAGACGGCTCTGTGGGTAGCAGAGTATACAGGCGGGTCTGTGGGTAGCAGAGTATACAGGCGGGTCTGTGGGTAGCAGAGTATACAGGCGGGTCTGTGGGTAGCAGAGTATACAGGCGGGTCTGTGGGTAGCAGAGTATACAGGCGGGTCTGTGGGTAGCAGAGTATACAGGCGGGTCTGAGGTAGCAGAGTATAAAGACGGCTCTGTGGGTAGCAGAGTATACAGGCGGGTCTGTGGGTAGCAGAGTATACAGGCGGGTCTGTGGGTAGCAGAGTATACAGGCGGGTCTGTGGGTAGCAGAGTATACAGGCGGGTCTGTGGGTAGCAGAGTATACAGGCGGGTCTGTGGGTAGCAGAGTATACAGGCGGGTCTGAGGTAGCAGAGTATAAAGACGGCTCTGTGGGTAGCAGAGTATACAGGCGGGTCTGTGGGTAGCAGAGTATAAAGACGGCTCTGAGGTAGCAGAGTATACAGGCGGCTCTGTGGGTAGCAGAGTATACAGGCGGGTCTGAGGTAGCAGAGTATACAGGCGGGTCTGTGGGTAGCAGAGTATACAGGCGGGTCTGAGGTAGCAGAGTATAAAGACGGCTCTGTGGGTAGCAGAGTATACAGGCGGGTCTGTGGGTAGCAGAGTATAAAGACGGCTCTGTGGGTAGCAGAGTATACAGGCGGGTCTGTGGGTAGCAGAGTATACAGGCGGCTCTGTGGGTAGCAGAGTATACAGGCGGGTCTGAGGTAGCAGAGTATAAAGACGGCTCTGTGGGTAGCAGAGTATACAGGCGGCTCTGTGGGTAGCAGAGTATACAGGCGGGTCTGAGGTAGCAGAGTATACAGGCGGCTCTGTGGGTAGCAGAGTATACAGGCGGGTCTGAGGTAGCAGAGTATAAAGACGGCTCTGTGAGTAGCAGAGTATACACGTGGCTCTGTGGGTAGCAGAGTATACAAGCGGGTCTGAGGTAGCAGAGTATACAGGCGGCTCTGTGGGTAGCAGAGTATACAGGTGGGTCTGAGGTAGCAGAGTATAAAGACGGCTCTGTGGGTAGCAGAGTATACAGGCGGGTCTGTGGGTAGCAGAGTATACAGGCGGGTCTGTGGGTAGCAGAGTATACAGGCGGGTCTGAGGTAGCAGAGTATAAAGACGGCTCTGTGGGTAGCAGAGTATACAGGCGGGTCTGTGGGTAGCAGAGTATACAGGCGGGTCTGTGGGTAGCAGAGTATACAGGCGGGTCTGTGGGTAGCAGAGTATACAGGCGGGTCTGAGGTAGCAGAGTATACAGGCGGGTCTGTGGGTAGCAGAGTATACAGGTGGGTCTGTGGGTAGCAGAGTATACAGGCGGGTCTGTGGGTAGCAGAGTATACAGGCGGGTCTGTGGGTAGCAGAGTATACAGGCGGGTCTGTGGGTAGCAGAGTATACAGGCGGGTCTGAGGTAGCAGAGTATAAAGACGGCTCTGTGGGTAGCAGAGTATACAGGCGGGTCTGTGGGTAGCAGAGTATACAGGCGGGTCTGTGGGTAGCAGAGTATACAGGCGGGTCTGTGGGTAGCAGAGTATACAGGCGGGTCTGAGGTAGCAGAGTATACAGGCGGGTCTGTGGGTAGCAGAGTATACAGGTGGGTCTGTGGGTAGCAGAGTATACAGGCGGGTCTGTGGGTAGCAGAGTATACAGGCGGCTCAGTGGGTAGCAGAGTATATAGGTGATGAGAATAGGGTTAATAGATGGTGCTACAGTGTTGGGGCGTGCTAGAGGGAGCAGAGATCCGATTACTGCCATCATTTCTGACCTTATTAAAGATAGCGGCCGCAGCTAAATGACATCATGGCAAAGGTAAACATGGGGTGTGGTTAGCTGCAGGAGGTTAGTGAGAGGTGTGGGTTGTTTGGCAGAGGGCGTGGTGTGGGCGTGGTGAGCGCGGCTCCAGCGTCAGATACGCTGCGAGCGCGGAACCGCGGCACATCTCCAGGAGCAGAGGACGTGTCCGGTACGTCCGTAGCCCCCGGCCTCCCCGTTGTCCGCACACACAGCCCCGCTGTGACCTCTGCAGTGTCACAGGCCCCGGCGGGCGTCTGTCATCTCCTCCTGACACTGACCTCCTCCTGATTTGATTGTCTGTGTTGTCCCCCCCCGCTGTCAGCATCAGTGATCTGCTAAGACCTGTGGGTGCACAGACGGGGGAAGTACAAATGCCAGCATGCCGGGGCGGATTGGGCGCTGTGAGGGGCGCAGGTCTTGCTGTGAGCGGAGGGCGCGAGGCCGCTAGAGAAAACGCTATAGCGGCTGTGTGAGTTAAGCGTCTGCGGCTCGCGAAGGCGCATACGCGTCTCCGCTCGCAGTGACGCTAAGGAGTTTGGGATTAGGCTACAGTGCCGGAATTTCAAACTCCCGATTATATAAATAGATTATATATATATATATTGTATACCTTTCAACCCCTTCCCTGCTTTATATAGATGATATAAGCTAAAAGTTTTGTGAATTAAGTATGTCAAGTAAAAAGTGAAGTCAGGGGGACTTTTTTTTTTTCATGTGAACCATTGGTGTTATTGATCGTCTAGATTAGATGGGATGGGGGGGGGGTGGGTGTTAATCAGGGGGTGAAAAATTATGTATTAGTATGGAATTAGCAAAGAAAGTCACGTATTCCTTTATGTTATGTACAGTTGGTTATTCTTTCATAATAATAACAAATATCTGATTAATAATACACAGATACACAGAGTCTAAAAAGCGTGCAACTTAATGTTTGACCTATGTTTTTGTTTCCAAATGCAATGCATTCACCAAATTTTTTTTTACTTTACCCACAGAGAAGCTTACTACAGAGGGCGGCGTGCTGTGAACCCTCCACCGCCAAACAGAAGGCGGCGTGGAGAACACCCACCACCACCACCACGGCCGGCGCCACCACCACCGCCGCCGCCACCAGCACCACCAACACCACCACCACCGCCGCCACCAGCACCAGCACCACCACCACCGCCGCCACCAGCAGCAGCAACACCACCACCGCCGCCACCAGCACCAGCACCACCACCACCGCCGCCACCAGCAGCAGCAACACCACCACCGCCGCCACCAGAACCAACACCACCACCAGCCGCCACCAGCACCAACACCACCACCGCCGCCACCAGCACCAACCCCAGCTTTGGGGCATGTCCGGCCGCAAGAGGAGGAACCTGGATGCCCACCTCACACCAGCCATGGTCTGATCCCGGGGTCACCTAATAGACGGCGTGCACAAAGTAATGTTGACTTTGCCCACAGTCTGATACCATTCCTGGATGAAATTCCATTTCACAGGCTACTGCGGGCAAGGTCAGCATTACAGATTGTGCTTGACGCCAGTCGCCCACCAAACCACCCAGGTGAGGTTTTCAATTTTTTGGAGGGGTGGCAACTCAGACACTACAACCTACAAGACAGGCCCACACCCCGGGACAGCCATGTGCCACCACAGAGGCCTGTACCTACCATTCCACAATGGCCACCTAACAGGGACCTACCATTTTTCCCCACACCGGCCCAGAGGATCCACCCTCAAGGGTTGCCGGAGGCCATTCATGGGGCCCTTGACCTCTTGCAGGACCAGGGTGATGGTGTCACTTTACTGGCAAGGCCGGAGGATGCGGCAACCTACCAGCAGCTGTAGACCCCTTTTTTTTTTTTTTTTATTTTGTGTTCATGTGCATTGCACAATTTCATTGTTATTATTTCTTATATTTTCCTGTTTACAAAGTTGTACCAAAAAAAAAAAAAAAAAAATTCTGACATTTTTACCATTATGGCGGAATAATACCCAGTTTACAAAAACTGCTTTGTGTCTGTCTTTTTTCAGGGAAAGGATGTGTAGGTTGTTTTGTGGGTGGGCTTAAAGTCATCATCATTATAATTATTATTTATTTATATAGCACCGATAGGTTCCATGGCGCTTTACATGAGGATAAGGTACACAAGGAGAAGTACAATAAACATAGACAATAAGGTCATAGAGGTACAACAGGAGAGGACCCTGTACGCGTGGGCTCACATTCAACGAGGGGTGGGTGGGGATACAATAGGGTGGGGAAGGTGTCGGTCGTGGGGCGTGTAGCGGGGTGTCATGGCAGGGTGTAGGCCTGTCGGAAGAGGTGAGTCTTTAGGTGTTTCTTGAAGGTTCCCAGGGTAGGCGAGGTGAGTGATGAGGTGGGGCAGCGAGTTACAGAGCATGGTTGATGCCCGGGAGAAATCCTGTATGCGGTTGTGGGAAGAGGAGATGAGGGGGGAGTGTCGGAGAAGTTCTTTGGATGAACGCAGGTAGCGTGAGGGATGGTATCGGGAGATCATGTCGGAGATGTATGGTGGGGATAGGTTGTGTAAGGCTTTGAATGTCATGATCAGTGTTTTAAAGTGAGCTCTCTGTGGGGCGGGGACCCAGTGAAGGGCTTGGCAGTGGGTGTAGACAGGTGAGTAGCGTGAGGACAGATGGATTAGTCGGGCAGCAGAGTTTAGTATACATTGGAGAGGTGCAAGAGAGTTGGCAGGGAGGCCTGTGCGAAGGAGGTTCCAGTAGTCAAGGCGTGAGATGATGAGGGCATTAATGAGTGTTTTAGCTGTGTCAGGGTTGAGTAACGAGCAAATTCTTGAAATATTTTTGAGTTGGAGTGACAGGGACTTGGTTAGGAACTAGAGGTGGGGCTTGAAGGAGAGGGATGAGTCAAGGATTACCCCGAGACATTTGGCGTGGAGGACAGGGGAGAGAGAGCATCATTAGCAAGTACTTTACGGACCGCATGGAGCATGAAGTCACCTTGGTTACTAAGTGTAAAATCATGACTCCACAGACAAATGTTGCTGACAAATAAACAGTGCCTGTGTTTGGGGGGTTACTTAATGCCTCGCTATGGCAACAAGACTAGGAACACACATGTGAGAGGCTGGGACATCTACCTGCTACACATCGCGTCTACGCGTTTTCTACAGAGCGTACAGTGGGACCTTTCTCCAGGCTCCAGCAGGATGATAGTCCAAGCAATGCCCACGATGCAAGCATAGGCTTGTTGCCTAAAAAAATTAGCTGAAGGGGCTTCATATACATTTTTTTCAGAAAGCAGGGTGCTTGGCCCATACAATAGAATTGCTTGTACTAGGAGCATAGTACATGCAATGCCCACGATGGAGGCATAGGCTTGGTGCCTGGAAAAATTAGCCCAAGGGGCTGTTTTGCATTTTGGGTATAAATGCAGGCCTAATGGCCATGTTCAGCTTGTTAGGCTGGGTGTTTCCAAAAATTAGCCCAAGGGGCTGTTTGGCATTTTTAGTGTAAATGCAGGCCTAAGGGCCATGATAAGCCTCTTAGGCTGGGTGTTTCCAAAAATTAGCCCAAGGGGCTGTTTTGCATTTTGGGTATAAATGCAGGCCTAATGGCCATGTTCAGCTTGTTAGGCTGGGTGTTTCCAAAAATTAGCCCAAGGGGCTGTTTGGCATTTTTAGTGTAAATGCAGGCCTAAGGGCCATGATAAGCCTCTTAGGCTGGGTGTTTCCAAAAATTAGCCCAAGGGGCTGTTTTGCATTTTGGGTATAAATGCAGGCCTAATGGCCATGTTCAGCTTGTTAGGCTGGGTGTTTCCAAAAATTAGCCCAAGGGGCTGTTTGGCATTTTTAGTGTAAATGCAGGCCTAAGGGCCATGATAAGCCTCTTAGGCTGGGTGTTTCCAAAAATTAGCCCAAGGGGCTGTTTTGCATTTTGGGTATAAATGCAGGCCTAATGGCCATGTTCAGCTTGTTAGGCTGGGTGTTTCCAAAAATTAGCCCAAGGGGCTGTTTGGCATTTTTAGTGTAAATACAGGCCTAAGGGCCATGATAAGCCTCTTAGGCTGGGTGTTTCCAAAAATTAGCCCAAGGGGCTGTTTGGCATTTTTAGTGTAAATGCAGGCCTAAGGGCCATGATCAGCTTGTTAAGCTGGGTGTTTCCAAAAATTAGCCCAAGGGGCTGTTTTGCATTTTTAGTGTAAATGCAGGCCTAAGGGCCATGATCAGCTTGTTAGGCTGGGTGTTTCCAAAAATTAGCCCAAGGGGCTGTTAAATGTTTGCTAACAGAAAATAAAGGTTGATTCCTTGTGAAAAGGTGTTGTGATGGTTAATGAAACCGAAGTTAAGGTGTAGTGTTGGTTTAAGATGAAGCAGCCTCATTACCAGGTTGCAGGAACATGGTTACGCAAATCGTTACTGGTCTTGGACATACTGCTTGTACCAAAAAGACACAATATAATACAATGATTAATTATATCATATTGATGTTGAACGTGGCACTTCAGCTCTGAGTACTGTCGTCTTCAGGGCTCAAGAAGTCTTGTGAAATCCAGTTCCTATTAAACTTAATTAGAGTAAGCCTGTCTGCATTCTCTGGAGTAAGACGTGTCCTGGTATCAGTTATGATACCCCCAGCGGCACTGAAAACCCGCTCACACTAGCTGCAGGGCATGCCAGCACCTCCAAGGCATACAACGAGAGCTCGGTCCAAGTGTGGAGCTTGGAGACCCAGTAATTAAACGGGACTGCGGCATCAGTCAGGAAGCAGGTACTGTCACTTAAGTATTCTTGTACCATGTTGGTAAGTTTCTGTCTCCGAGAGATGGTTACTGGAGCAACATGGCGCTGCAGGTTCGATGGCTTATTGAACATAGCCCACTTTGCGGACATCTTTCCAGCATCTCTTCTGGACAGCGTGGATGATTGTGCCCCGACCAAAGGCTGCTGTTGCACAGAGTTGCTAACTATGGGCAGAGTGTTGTCTGACGGTGATATTCGAAGCATATTTTCCACAAGAACACTCTTGAAATAGTCAATTGTCAAGCCACGTGGTGACTGAAACAGCAGTGAGGTGAATTTATCTTTATAACGTGGGTCCAGAAAGGTGGCCAACCAGTAGAGGTCGTTGTGCAATATGTTAATCACTCGTGGGTCTTCTAGCAGACAAGTCAACATGAAGTCAGCCATGTGTCCTAAGCTGCATAGAGTCATGTCTTCAGTGTCCTCAGAACGATGTTCAATACCCATTGTATCCGCAAAGTCTGTCTCCGCCTCCTCCTCTCCAGGCCACCCATGGTGGACAGACACAAAGCTGGGGTTCTGAGTACCATCTGGGTTGACATCGGCACCAACAAAAAATGAATCCTCTTCATCGTCTTGCTCCTGTTCCTCCTCAGGAGCCATTGTTGCCTGGTCATACTGGCTTTGCTGGCTAGGTACTGCGCTGTTTAAATCTGGCTCCATAGCCATCTGCTGGGCTCTCAATGCTTCATTTTTCTGATTAATGAGGGACTCTTTCAGCAGACACAGCATGGGTATAGTGACACTGATGATGGACTGATCACCGCTCACCAGTTTTGTGCAGTAGTCAAAATTATCAAGAACCTCAGATGTGTCAGCGATCCACACCCACTCCATTGTACTAATATGTCGTGGCTGACTGCCGGTCTGACGGGCATGTTGCAACTGATACTCGGATATTGCCCTCTGCTGCTCATTGATCCTCGATAACATATGGAATGTAGAGTTCCATCGTGTCGGCATGTCACAAATGAGTCTGTGGTTGGGCAAATTCAATTGCTTTTGAAGCAATGAAAGTTTTCCAACCGCTGTTGACGAATGACGAAAATGTGCACAAAGTCGACGCACCTTCTCCAGTAGGTCACATAGCTCTGGGTATGTACGCAGGAATTTCTGCACTACCAGATTCAGCACGTGAGCCATGCAAGGCACGTGCACAAGGTTTCCGAGCTTTAGTGCAGCCACTAGGTTACGACCATTGTCGCTCACCACGAGACCGGTCTGGAGTTGGAGTGGGGATAGCCACTCATCTGTCTGTTCCTTCAGACCTTTCAACAGCTCTACTGCAGTGTGCGGTGTGTGACCTAAACAGATCAGCTTCAGCAGAGCCTGTTGGCGTCTTGCTGAAGCACTGCAGCAAACCTCCCAACTTGGCCGTGATGTTGAGGGCAATTGAGGATTGGTCGAGGAAGCGGAAGATGGGGTAGTGGACATATAGGATGATGCAGAGACCCTGAATGAGGTTGTGCCAGCTATCCGTGGCGTGGGTAGGATGTTTGATGTAACACTAACATCGTTTGGCACACTCTCCACAACGTTGATCCAATGCGCGGTGAGCGAGATGTACCGGCCCTGTCCTGAACTGCTTGTCCACGTGTCCGTAGTAAGGTGTACTTTCCCGGTTACAGCGTTGGTGAGGGCACGCTTGAGGTTGTTAATGACATGCTCATGTAACGCGGGGACGGCACAACGTGAAAAGTAGTGGCGGCTTGGAACCGAGTAGCGTGGTACTGCCACAGCCAAAAGCTCACGGAAAGAGTCTGTACCCACAAGCCTAAACGGCAACATCTCGACTGCTAACAACTTAGCTATCTGGGCATTTATTTTTTTGGCTAATGGGTGGGAAGAGTGGTATTTCTGCTTCCTTTCGTACAGCTGTGTCACTGATAACTGTAACGATGTTGCTGACCGACAACTGTCTGCACTCGTGTTCAGTCTCTCTGCAACCGCTGCTTGTGATGAGTACATATGAGCTGGACCAGCTTCAGCAACACTTGATTGTGACGGACGTATCTGAGTTACCGTCGCAGTCTTTGGGTCAGATGACACTGTTGTGGAAGGCTGCACTTTTGACCACTGAATAGGGTGCTGACCAGCCATGTGCTTCCGCATACTGCTGGTGCTCTGGTTTCCTTTCCCGTGGCCTCTGCTGAGCCTTGCATGGCAGATGGTACAGATGACCACATTTTCTTGAGAAGGCCCATCTTTAAAAAATTTCCACACAGTGGCTGACCGACCTCTAGGCTTGACTGTACTCCCTGAGGGATTACTGAGGCCCACATTTGAGACATTTTGTCCAACAGTTGACAAATTTTGAGCCACAGTGGACACATTTTGGGCAACAGTGGTGACTCTTTGAGTTCTGGTGGGAGGAGTCGGCCTTGCTGCCTTTGTTGGTGGGACATACACACTTTCTTCCTCCGTGCTGCTCTGCTGGCTCTGCATCGCAACATTCCACGTGGGATCAGTTGTCTCATCATCAACCCCTTCCTCTTCTAAATCTTCCCGATAACAAGATAGATTTTGCTCCCCAGATGACAAGTGTGTCACTGTCTCATCATCATCATCCTCCAACTCCTGAGACGGTCTAAGACTTTGCTGAAAGACACGTTCATGTGGCCGGGGTGTCTCTAAAACTTGTCCATGAATGGACAATTCTTCATCAAGTATCTCATCTACTACGGAGTCTGGCAAACCGGATTCATGTAAAGGATTATATGTACCAAATAAGTCATCTGAGTGACCCATGTCTGTGTCAACATTTTCATGGGGCTGCTGTTGGTCTGAGGAACTGTGAAGAGGTTGTGGATTAGATGACCCAGCATGGTATGTACCAACAGTAGATACAGTGCTCAAGGAACCTTGAGTGCTGCAAGAACCTGTTGTTGAGGTCTTGTCTGCCAGCCAAGACGTTAGATGCTGTTCGTCTTCCGGCCTCAATACTCGTTTACTTTCCTGACGGGGAAAGTTAGACAGGAGGAACGATCGATCAATCCTCGTCTGTCTGCCCGAACTGGTGGATAGTTGGCCACGACTACCAATGCCTGTACCTCGTCCCTGTCCCTTAGCAAGACTTTTTTTGGGATTTGGTTTTTTGTGTGACATTTTGTAATTTCTGGTGGCTTTCTGGGGGCTTGTAAAACAAGTAGCAGGTACTATTTCGTGAAAGGTACACACTAGAGGCTAAGATATTTTTAGAGAGATGGAAGGTACCGTGCGAGCTGCAGGCAGGACACCGTACAGCTACGCACTGGCACAGGAAAAAATTGTTTAGTACGCAGAACCAGGCACACTTAGGCTGGGGTGCTGGCTGCGTGCAAGTTTACAAGTACGTGCGAGCTGCAGGCAGGACACCGTACAGCTACGCACTGGCACAGGAAAAAATTGTTTAGTACGCAGAACCAGGCACACTTAGGCTGCGGTGCTGGCTGCGTGCAAGTTTACAAGTACCGTGCGAGCTGCAGGCAGGACACCGTACAGCTACGCACTGGCACAGGAAAAAATTGTTTAGTACGCAGAACCAGGCACACTTAGGCTGCGGTGCTGGCTGCGTGCAAGTTTACAAGTACCGTGCGAGCTGCAGGCAGGACACCGTACAGCTACGCACTGGCACAGGAAAAAATTGTTTAGTACGCACAACCAGGCACACTTAGGCTGCGGTGCTGGCTGCGTGCAAGTTTACAAGTACCGTGCGAGCTGCAGGCAGGACACCGTACAGCTACGCACTGGCACAGGAAAAAATTGTTTAGTACGCAGAACCAGGCACACTTAGGCTGTGGTGCTGGCTGCGTGCAAGTTTACAAGTACCGTGCGAGCTGCAGGCAGGACACCGTACAGCTACGCACTGGCACAGGAAAAAATTGTTTAGTACGCAGAACCAGGCACACTTAGGCTGCGGTGCTGGCTGCGTGCAAGTTTACAAGTACCGTGCGAGCTGCAGGCAGGACACCGTACAGCTACGCACTGGCACAGGAAAAAATTGTTTAGTACGCACAACCAGGCACACTTAGGCTGCGGTGCTGGCTGCGTGCAAGTTTACAAGTACCGTGCGAGCTGCAGGCAGGACACCGTACAGCTACGCACTGGCACAGGAAAAAATTGTTTAGTACGCACAACCAGGCACACTTAGGCTGCGGTGCTGGCTGCGTGCAAGTTTACAAGTACCGTGCGAGCTGCAGGCAGGACACCGTACAGCTACGCACTGGCACAGGAAAAAATTGTTTAGTACGCACAACCAGGCACACTTAGGCTGCGGTGCTGGCTGCGTGCAAGTTTACAAGTACCGTGCGAGCTGCAGGCAGGACACCGTACAGCTACGCACTGGCACAGGAAAAAATTGTTTAGTACGCAGAACCAGGCACACTTAGGCTGCGGTGCTGGCTGCGTGCAAGTTTACAAGTACCGTGCGAGCTGCAGGCAGGACACCGTACAGCTACGCACTGGCACAGGAAAAAATTGTTTAGTACGCACAACCAGGCACACTTAGGCTGCGGTGCTGGCTGCGTGCAAGTTTACAAGTACCGTGCGAGCTGCAGGCAGGACACCGTACAGCTACGCACTGGCACAGGAAAAAATTGTTTAGTACGCACAACCAGGCACACTTAGGCTGCGGTGCTGGCTGCGTGCAAGTTTACAAGTACCGTGCGAGCTGCAGGCAGGACACCGTACAGCTACGCACTGGCACAGGAAAAAATTGTTTAGTACGCAGAACCAGGCACACTTAGGCTGCGGTGCTGGCTGCGTGCAAGTTTACAAGTACCGTGCGAGCTGCAGGCAGGACACCGTACAGCTACGCACTGGCACAGGAAAAAATTGTTTAGTACGCAGAACCAGGCACACTTAGGCTGCGGTGCTGGCTGCGTGCAAGTTTACAAGTACCGTGCGAGCTGCAGGCAGGACACCGTACAGCTACGCACTGGCACAGGAAAAAATTGTTTAGTACGCAGAACCAGGCACACTTAGGCTGCGGTGCTGGCTGCGTGCAAGTTTACAAGTACCGTGCGAGCTGCAGGCAGGACACCGTACAGCTACGCACTGGCACAGGAAAAAATTGTTTAGTACGCACAACCAGGCACACTTAGGCTGCGGTGCTGGCTGCGTGCAAGTTTACAAGTACCGTGCGAGCTGCAGGCAGGACACCGTACAGCTACGCACTGGCACAGGAAAAAATTGTTTAGTACGCACAACCAGGCACACTTAGGCTGCGGTGCTGGCTGCGTGCAAGTTTACAAGTACCGTGCGAGCTGCAGGCAGGACACCGTACAGCTACGCACTGGCACAGGAAAAAATTGTTTAGTACGCACAACCAGGCACACTTAGGCTGCGGTGCTGGCTGCGTGCAAGTTTACAAGTACCGTGCGAGCTGCAGGCAGGACACCGTACAGCTACGCACTGGCACAGGAAAAAATTGTTTAGTACGCAGAACCAGGCACACTTAGGCTGCGGTGCTGGCTGCGTGCAAGTTTACAAGTACCGTGCGAGCTGCAGGCAGGACACCGTACAGCAACGCACTGGCACAGGAAATTTTTTGTGGAAAAATGGCACCAAAATTATTTGGTAGACTAGTGCCAAAAATAAGAAAAAGCTTAGGATTACAGCTCTGCGGAAAGCTGGGTGAACTAAGCTCTGAGGATGGTGCTGGATTCACTGTAAGGCTGCTCCTATCTCCCTTCCTTACAGTCCTGTACAGCAATCCTCCGTCCTGGTAGTTCTGAAAAGAACTTTTGGGTTATGTGTGAGGAATCTTGACTCCTACACTGCGTCCTGTTAGTTCTGAAAAGAACTTTTGGGTTATATGTGACTCCTACACTGCCTAACTGTCCCTAGATCTGCTCCAAGTCTCCCTGCACTAGGTCAGCTCTTCTCAGCAATGTGCCCAAAATGGCGGGGGCAAGCCTTATATACTGCCTTGCCTGTCATAGATGACATAGGCATCACGATGGACAGCAGCCAATCATAGTCCTGACACAACCAAAGCTGCTATGCCATTACTGACTATGATTGGCTATCTTCACAAGTTTTCTGACCTAACACGCAATGCTGACTAGTAACATAAAAGATTCTGGATTCGCGAGTCCCGAATAGAGAATACAGGACTCGGAATCGCAGACTCGCTAGGATTCGGACTCGTAGACTCGCTCAGACTCGCTGCTGTTTGGGGAGATTCAAGCTATATAGCGATGTGATAGAGCGAGTCTAGCGAGTCTAGCGAGTGAGAGAAAGTAAACTATGACAAAACTAAGATTGCCATTCACTTGCATTGGACTCGTTACTGAGCGAGTATTCGCTAAAAGACTCGCCGATTCCCGAGTCCAGCGAGTCCCTTAAGAATCGCCGAGTAACGAGTCCTAGCGAGTAGACTCGCTCATCCCTAATCATAAGCAATTTTCATATTTACAGTACCATGCCAACTACCTTCTGTTCCTGCTTTTCTCAGTGAAGCAGGGGCTGTAGTTTTTCACTGAACATTGAAAAACTTAGGAACAGCAGCTAGTTGGCATGCTACTATAAGTGGGCAAATCGCATATAACCAATCACATGACGACTACTCACATCCCTTAATCTGAATATAAAATGGGGTGCCAAATTGAATTGTGGCGCAAAAAAATCTAGATTTACCTTTGTCATTGATAAGCCTTATATTTATTTTGATGTCATACTGAACCCTGATGTTTCTTTTTGTTTCCTTTCAGAATGTCCAAATGAGAAAAAGCTGCCTCACTCCACCAACCAACTATACATGTGATGTAGCGACTGGCTCATTGAAAGTACGGGGGATACTTAAATGGTAGCGGGACTGAGGCAGACAGACATGATTTTACAGTAATACAAAGTCCATTCGATTTATAACACGCCATAAACCTTTATACATGGTACAGTCCATTAATAATATCAATGGAACTTCATGACATTCAGTCTATTTCAATAGTGGGTACACTCACCTGGCATTATACACATTTTCTGTTACAGTCAGGGGTGCACCGAGCCCCACTGCCGCCTGAGCCGCACTGACTACTGGGGGGGGGGGGTAGGGGAGGGGGTGCTGTTGGAGCCTGGGGCTGCCGCCCCTTCTACAATGACCGGCTCGCCACCGCCGCCTGACCCGCGGCAGTGATTGCCGGCCGCGGCCGTGAGTCCCGGGGGAGGGGGGGGTGCTAGTGATGCCTGGGGCCCCTGCCGCCCCTTCTGTGCCTCTCCCCCGGTGGTCGCCGCTTACCTCCGGTGCGCGGGGTGAGCGGCCGGCGCCATGACAGGGGGAGGCTGCTTGCATTGAGGCGCCGCCCCCTTCTGCACTGCCGCTCCCCCTGCCGGCTGCCGCCTGAATGACAGGGCTCACCTTGTCCAATGGACGGTGCGGCCCTGGTTACAGTGTCCCAGTGCAGGCATCACAACCTTTTTTCTGATCTCTCAGCCCATTATCTAGGAAACTACCTATCTGGAATCACCAACTCCTGTCAGTTCCAGACCTCCAACAGGACTGTAGCTTCCTGAACACATCCCTATGGGCTAGGTTACCTCCCAGGAGCTATTGCCGGCTCCATTCCCTTACTCCTGTCAGTTGTCCAGGAAGACTTCCACTTCTTACACCTGTGGCCTCCTCATCGTGTACTTTCCAGGACGCTGGCCATTTCCACGCATACCTCATCAGGTGCGTTCCAGGACAACGGCCACTCCAAGCACAGATAGTGAGCCCTCCCAGGTTTTGCCAGAGCCATCCAAGGCTCTCCACATGGTCTCCTGGCCATGTGTCTTCCAAGGAGCCACCTGCTACTATACACACAGAGAGATGTGCTTCTGGCAAGATTACTGCTCCCTGTCCAGGGACATGTGACCAAACAGGAAGTCAGACTATATGTCCACATGAGACATACCTATGAGAGATTTCAGGTTAGCCAGACACACCCATGTCTTTCTGCAAACCAAGCACTGGCAATGAATTAACCCTTATGGCACCACAAGTCCCATGGTGACCTTTCTGGGTATAAAACACAGAGCACAATCTGCCTGTGAATATATCTGACATTTTGAATGCAGCAAGATGCTACATGACATAAGATACAGTGAAGTGACAGCTAATGAACACCTATGTACTTAGTTTAAGTATATCATAAAGAGATGTGTTTGAGAATATTAATATGTAAATATGAAGATCATAGATAAAGAGGATCTGCAGGCTCTCAAGATATGTTTTTGTTTTAGTACATTTTTGTGTTTCATCTTAAACAATATTTTTGGAGCCACTCATTTCTTAGCATTATACTTTTCCGTCTAAATATTTTGAATCTTCCAAAAGTGTAAAATTCAATAAAGCAAAAATTGAATGAATTCTTTGAGTTCTCAAGAAGCTTAAGGATTGGACATAGTATGACAAAGTATGTAAGTGTAAATATCATATCAGTATCAAGAGTCTGTATGCAAATATATATAGCAGGGCCAGTCATGCAGGGTTTATCTAGAGGGTGTACGGTGCATATATCTGGGAAGGGAACAGATTAGCCAGTGTCTCTTCTGAACAGAAGTGTGACACATCAGTCTCCTTACAGTACTTAGGACTTTTAAAGGGAACCTGCCATGTAAAAGAAAAGCTGTCAATAATAATATTTATTCATTTATATAGCGCTATTAATTCAATAGCACTTTACATATATCAGTAACACTGTCCCAATTGGGGTTCACAATCTAAACATAGTATTAGTATGTCTTTGCAATGTGGGAGGGAACCAGAGCGCCCGGAGGGAACCCACGCAAAACATGGGGAAACATACAAACTCCTTGCAGATGTGCTTGGTGGGAATTAAACCCTGGACCCCAGCGCTGCAAAGGCTGCAGTGCTAACCTCTGAGCCACCATCAATCTGCAGATATAGGGTTAATCTGCACGTAAATAGCATTTTGAAGCTGCCCAGCACATGCAGTAAGAACCCCACTGCAGGGAGACAATTACCTTTATTCTTCCTGGCAGTCATGGGCTTTTCATCATAGGGGTGGGCTGGCTCGACTTCAGTAACCTCTGAGTACATAGTAAGCTTCAAGAAATTTTAAAAAGTTATTTATTTGGTGTACAGGGGAGTCAGGGCATAATAGTCACCTTCTTAGGCCGGCTTCAGACTGCGTGTCTGATCCGATCCGTAGCTGTCCGCTTCAAGCAGACAGCTGTGGACCGGATCAGCACACAGGACCGGGGGTCTGTTATGCCTTCCGATCCTGTGTGCATCCGCACGCAGCTGCTGCCGCTGACAGGTCAGGACCGCGGCGCCCGCGGTCCTGACTTATCAGCATCGGGAACTGCGTGCGGATGCACACAGGATCGGAAGGCATAACAGACCCCCGGTCCTGTGTGCTGATCCGGTCCACAGCTGTCTGCTTGAAGCGGACAGCTACGGATCGGATCAGACACGCAGTCTGAAGCCGGCCTTAGAATGCAGCATAGGACTGCTGAAGGGGGCGCTTGTAGTTTCAGACACCCAAATCTGGTGATAGGTTCACTTTAAGTTAATTTCCTCCCAGCAGTGGGGCTCTTAGAGCAGGTTGCAGGGCAGTGTCAGAAAGCTGTGAACCTGCAGATTAATCCTGTATCTACAGGTTAACAGCAGTCTTTTACATGACAGGTTCCCTTTTATTGGAGCTATGCTGCAGTTCCTTGCTCAGAGACTAGCTGGAAGTAAAGCAGTAAAGAAGATGCCGACAGTGTAAACCATTATTGGCATTATTCTAGAGATATTCCATCACCTTATGTAGGGGAAATAACAAATAACATGTTAAAGACCCTTCATTGCATTATCAGCAATTTACAATAAATGAAGCATTATATGCTGTAGTTGATGCGGTCATGTCAGGACTTATATGTGCCGGTTGTATTACACAGCACAGTGGTACGGCTTGATGGTGGGCTGCTTTACTGTTGAAACTTGCAGTTCCACAAACTGAAAACTTCCCTATTGATCATACCACTCCTCTTTTTGCTTAAAAATTAACATTTTGTGTTTTTTAACATGATGCCCGTCTGTGTATCGGTTGTAGATGAATTCCCACCGCCAGCCCTTTTACCTTTCTTTCTTTGTGGTGGTCATTCTGCTAGCAGTTACCATAGCAACCTCTTCTTTCTCAATGTTATTATACGTTTAATGATTAAAGAATCGCAGCATATAAAGATTTCACAGTTCACTGAAATGCATGCCAGCGATGCTTACTAACCATATACACAGCTATTCATGAGGCCAGATACAGTGCGACAATATCAGAGGTTCCCACTCCCTGTTCTATCTGGATCAGGGGTCTCAAACTCAGCTGGGTATTTCGGCTGCAGTAAAAAATTGAATTTGGGGGCTGCACTCTTTGTAGAATTAAATTACATTTTTGTTAACATATTTTTTTATATACCTTTTGATCACTTGTTTTGCTCGATATAGTAATTTTGGCCAACATCTTGCAGTCATGTCCCCATCCTTGTCCCCTACTAGTAGTAATGGTCCCATGCTGGTCCTCATTTTGTAGTAATGGCCCCATCCTAGTCCCCTACTTGTTTTAATGGCCCCATCCTGGTCCCCTTGTAGTAATGTCTCAATCCTTGTCCCCTACTTGTTTTAATGGCCCCATCCTGATCCTCTTGTACAGGGGTCTCAAACTCCAGGCCTCGACAGCCGCACACAGTGCAGGTTTTCAGGTTTTCCATAGCATTTGACAGTTGGTGTTCAAATGACCAACTGTCAAATTCTAAGGAAATTCTGAAAACCTGGATTGTGTGCGGCCCTCGAGGCCTGGAGTTTGAAACCCCTGCTCTTGTAGTAATGTGCCCATCCTGTTCCTCATAATGTAATAATGTGGCTATCTTGCTCTCCTTTCTTGCAGTAATTTGCTCTATCAGGCTGTTTCACACCCTTCCTGTTTCACACACTTCTCACCTGTCCTCCGTTCCCTCGGTGACATCTTTTCTGTGGTCCGCAGGCGCTCTAGATAACTTGACAACGCCATGTTCCGCACTTTATTATGGATTTACTGCACCAGAGACAAGCTCCCTGACTCAGCTACATCAATAGCAGCCTCCAGCCTATCAGAAGCCCACAGGTGATGTCATATGCCAATGTCAGCTGCTAGCCTCTGATTGGCTGGCAGCTGCTATTTATGTAGCTGAGCAGGGAGCTTGCGCCATGAATACATAATATAGCACCGCAGACCATAGCATCGTCAAGCTGTCCTTGGTACCTGCGGGCCGCACAATGAAGCCCCGGGCACGGCAAGTCTAAAAGTCATTACCATGGGCAGCTTGCCAAATAAGGATGTATTCTGTTCTGACAAAAGCAGCTGTATATTATGTATGTAGTGAGCTCCTCCTCATGGCATCCTTTTCTTTTTTTTTAATTTTAAAAACTAATGGAAAATGGATGTCATCCAATTTAAGTCTGTTTTTTTTTTTTTTTTTTTTTAAAGGGAGCCTGTCACCTGATTCATGCTGCCCAACCAAGATCAACAAGAGTCTTGCTGCAGGACTGACAAAGCTTTTCAGAGAAATTATAGTTTGAAGATCTGTCCTGGTGCCATAGACAAAGTCAAGTTAAGCCCAGCGCCATCACCAGCTGGCTTCATCTATTGCCGCTAGAGATGATTGACATGTCTGTCCCTATGTACACACATGGAAGAGACATGTCAATCATCTGGGAAAGAGACAAATGGGGATCTCCAAGCCATGGTTATTTTGAAACACCAGAACATTTCAGACCTGGCTGCAATCATGCATCCAGGCTCTGATTCATTTTGCCAGTTCTAAGATGCAAAAAAAATTGAAGCATCAATAGGTAAAGCACCTGGTTTAAAGAAAAACTACCCATGTTTTTTTTTGCTATTTTATCTGAGTGCAGCAATTCCAGGGATGTGTCTCTTATTGGGCTATGTGCTGCAGCTTCAATTCTATCAGTGTTTTATCAGCAGGAGTCTATCACTAGTTGTCTCATGCCAGCCAGTGAGGCTAATCTGTGCAACCTCACCCCCACAACTAATTAGCAGCTTTGCTGACAATTTACAGTGTCACAGGAAACTATCAATCAGAATCAGAGCTGTGGGTGGCATCAGGCACAGCTCTGCATTCTGAACACTGCTATATCTACGGCACAGAAAACAGGGATTCTATCAAAACTGCACCAAGTAGATTAAGTGACACATCCCTGGAATCATACCGTCAATCATGCTGCCCTCATCGTATATAGCAAAAACCTGCTAAACACCCCCCCAAAAAAAAAGAAACAAAACAAAACATCCCTTTATGGAACAAATACATTAAAAATATTAGACAGGGGGTACCTTTAATAAAATTCTATGGGTCTGAGAAATGTGTGGAATGTAATTAACACTCTGCAGCAATGCCAAGCTCAGCATTTTTAGTGATTTAAACAGTTAAAGACTAAAGCATAAAGATACGTTTGTGTATCTATGCCTCTTTCTGCCACTCCAGTTTGGGGTGTTGGCATTTCAGTTTCGGCCTTGGACAGTGGATTAACTATGATTTATTCTTGGCCATAGCCAAAGAAACTTAGACTAGTCTATAAAAGGAACAAAGCAATACAGTCACGATGCAATAGGAGCACCACTGCTCCCAAGACACTGGAAACAGTCACAAAATAGAGCAAATTTGCAGCAACATTTATTATTCATTTAATGGACTGAAAACAGTGAGGAGTTAGCCCCACTGCCAGTGCATATAAGTGTATTAATGCATTAAAATGTTGTTCGATCTGAAATGATAATTCTGCAGTTATCAACCCTCACAGCATATGCACTGTGCGCTGCGAGGATTCGCGGTTTCTACGCCGGGAACGGACTGCAGTTATGCAATATACATGTTCCTGGCCAGGACCTGACTAGTGAGTGTGGCCTTGCTCAATACAAGTGTATGGAGTGGGCACGGCCCTGTGCCATACATTTGTATTGAGTGACGACACGCCCACTGGTTGTATTATATCACATAACTGCGGCCGTCCCTGGTGTAGAAAGCGGCAAATACTGACAGCGCACAGTGCAGGCACTGCGAGGGTAGTCAAGTCTGTAGTTATCAGTTTAGACCAGACAACCGCTTTAAGGGAAACACTACATAGATGCATTAGGATAAGGCAATTTATCATATTGGGACAAAAGCAAAACAAGTGAAGGGTCTTCTATTTACAGCTTAGAATGCACATATATTTTCTTTATTTCTGAGATTGCTACAAATCCCGATTTCATACTTGGTTCACATGTGGTTTGGCCTAATCCATTGGAAGCATCGTTATATATAAGACATCAATGGCCTCTCTTGTTTGTCCTTTGTAGTACGCTACTAGAAAGCCCATTTGTCTCCTGCAAGCAGTGAATGATTTGTTCGAGTTGCCATGATACCTATAAATATGAAGCATGTGCCTATAAATAGAAGATGGGAAATCAGATGATGTTGAGTAAGCCGATTTCTAGAAAGTGAAACAAGTCGTCCTCTCTGTACAACATGGATTTGATTTACGTATGTTCCCAGCATCTCCTCTGTTTCGGAGTAGGGCACAACGCTTCAGCTTTAGACTCCATAGAAATTCACCTATTCCAATGAATTACTCACAACATCAGCCCGTTGTGGTATTACAGGAGGTCACACGAAGTATGAAGACAGAGGCCTCAGCACCACAAGGATAATACAGAAAAGATCTGGATGAAATTAGTGAATTTATATTTTGATTCGGCAAGAAAAGGTCCAATATTTCTACCAATGGTCATTAACATGGACATTGGTGGTGTGGGAAAGTCGGGTGTGCCGAGGAAGCGGCACACAGTGCCTTGAAAAAGTATTCACACCCTATGAACCGTTCTGCATTTTTTCATATTATATCCATAAACCTAAATGTATTTTACATAAGGAAAATGGCTTTCTAAAGATTTTAAAATATAAACCTGAAAATGGTGATCTGCAGTTGTATTCAGCCCCTGAGGCATGGTTTTGTAAGCCCTTTTACTGCAGTTCCTGCTGCAAGTCTGCTGGGGTATGTCTCTACCAGCTTTGCACATTTAGAGGCAGAAATATTGCCCATTCTTCCTTGCAAAATAGCTCTAGCTCAGTGAGAATGGATGGAGGAGCCTGAACAGCAATTTACAGGTCTTGGCACAGATTTGCAGTGGGATTTAGATGTCAATTTATGTGGACGTCTGTTTTGGTAGATTTGCAGTTCTTTAACCATTACTTTGATAACCCTAATGGGGATGTCACACGCGTCAATGTCGCCACCGATCTCATTGAAAGCTGTCACACAGACAGACTCACCAGCAATCAGTACCAGTGAGAACGCTGGTAACCATGTAAACAAGCGGGTAACTAAGCGCCATACAGGTTAGGTACCCGCTGTTTACCATGGATACCAGCTCCCAGTGCTTGCTGAGAGACACTGGGAGCTGGCTTCTCGCTCGTCTCCCGGTGTCACACGCAGCGATGCTGTGTGTCCACCAGGCGACCATCGCCAGGTTTTACAGCAAGTTCTAAAACCTGGCGACCATCAACCAGCGATTTATCACTGGTTGATGTGCCCTGTCACACACGTCAATATCGCTGCAACTTCATGTGTAGCAGCGAAAATGCACGCGATATTGAGGCGTGTGACATACCTATTAGAGTACTGTTACATGTTGCAACATTGCATGCAATTTCACTTGCAATTTGCCGGTTGCAGTGAAATCATGGACACGTTCTATTTTGTGGCTGTGTACAAATGGAACAATGTGCCATGATTTCACTGCAGCCAGCAAATTGCAAGTGAAATTGCATGCAATGTTGCAATCTGTAAACAGTACCTTAACCTTCCTAGCGTTATTCCCGAGCCTGACTCGGGGTTAACATTCACTACCAGAAGCGTTAACCCCGAGTCAGGCTCGGGCTTACCCGCGTTCGCGGCAGATGCGGTGAGAAAACCGCATCTGCCGCACTTGCGCCGCACTTGCGGCGCGGTTGCGGTAATCTGCATAGTAAAGGGAACCAACCACCTCGGATGACCCTCATACACTGTTAATATGTGCCCCTGCAGCCTAGTAAACCATTAGCAGCACTTTTTTTGTGTGAAAAGTGGCTGCAGTAGAAGTGAGATAATGATTTTAGAAACTTACATGCCTGCGTACTTGAGGGCGTCTCCCTGTGTGTGCTGGCAATTGTGGGCTGTGCTCATCATGTCTGCTCTCCCCTCCCTTATGCACGCCCCCTCTCAGCCTGCTATACTGATGTGAGGCTGATTGCGTCATAAAGGGGCGGGGCTAAATCGAGGCATCTCGGTAGCCCCGCCCCTTTATGACGCAATCAGCCTCACATCACTATAGCAGGCTGAGAGGGGGCGTGCATAAGGGAGGGGGAGAGCAGACATGATGACCACAGCCCACAATTGCCAGCACACACAGGGAGACGCCCTCAAGTACGCAGGCATGTAAGTGTATAAAATCATTATCTCACTTCTACTGCAGCCACTTTTCACACAAAAACAGTGCTGCTAATGGTTTACTAGGCTGCAGGGGCACATATTAACAGTGTATGAGGGTCATCCGAGGTGGTTGGTTCCCTTTACTATGCAGATTACCGCAACCGCGCCGCAAGTGCGGCGCAAGTGCGGCAGCTATGCGGCAAGTGCGGCAGATGCAGTTTTTTTACCGCATCTGCCGCGAACGCGGGTAGCCCGCTTTTAGCAAAAAATTCAAGACCTAAACAGACCGCCAGGGAGGTTAAAGGCCCAGTTACACACACAGATAATTGTGCAGAGATTGTTCGCAGATCTCTGATTGCAGTGAAATCATGGACACTTTGTTCCATTTTGTGACCGTGTACAAATTGCCAGTGAAATTGCATGCAATGTTGCGACATGTAATGGTACCCTAAGGGTCCATTAAATTGATAAAATAGTTAATTGATAATGTTATTTATGTATTTGAAACAGCAAACTCACAATTTGTTTAAAAGCTAATGTGCACAGGCAGTGGGGAAGGAAAAGAGAATCCCTGTCAGCTACACTCCCTCCTATCCGCTACCTTACAGTGGGGATCGGCACCCTGATAAATAATATGGCGCCCCCACTCAACAGTGGCATTCCCTGGGATTGCCCTTCACCAACCCTGTAAAGACAGACCAGTGCTCACGCCATCATATGTAGTTAGGGGCAAATATGTTCCAAAGATGCTAAAGGGCCACCCTGGTTAAGATGGTGCACCGTAGCGTCTAAAAACAGGGGGCTGTCAGCCCCTGGTAAGTGTGCCTTGCCTGACAGTGGGGGTCGCTGCCCTGATAAAGCACTACCACTCCCGGTGGCTTTTACCCAGGATATCCCTACTGCATATAGACCTTATGAATTTACACCTGGGTGAATTAAGCAGATGTAAACTTGTGGTGGGATATTATGGCACTTATCTTAAGCAGCAACTACCAGCCCACATTCAGCGCTTCAACACTTTTCTCTTGCGATCATCTGGAGGCCGATAGGTGTGCTCCATCATAGTACTTGCTGATATTTAAATTAAGTGAAAGGGGCCCTGTTAATTGATAGGGTTCTTTATAGTTTTCAATAGACTTACAGTTCTGCCATATTCTTTGCATTTTGAATGATGGTATGAAAAGTGCTCCATGAAATGATTAGCATTTGTGCCATTTTTTTTACCTAACCCAGACCTGTGTGGTCTATTTCTAATGGGGCCGTCACATGTGTCAATGTCGTCAGCGATCTGATCGCTGACGATATTGACGGCTGATCGCTGGTGAGCTGTCACACAGGGAGACTCACCAGCAATCATTTTACCAGCGACATCATGGAAATGATGTAAATATCATTTCCACAATGTCTGCAGGCTGGTCTCCAAGGTAAACTGCGGGTAACTAGGCAGCGCGCGCTGCCTAGATACCCGATGTATACCTTGGTTACCAGCCTTCTCCGCTCACTGGGTGGTATCCAAGGTACACAGTGGGTAACTAGGGACCCTAGTTACCCGCTGTGTACCTTGGATACCAGCCGGTGAGCGGAGGAGGCTGGTAACCAAGGTATACATCGGGTATCTAGGCAGCGCGCGCTGCCTAGTAACCCGCAGTTTACCCTGGATACCAGCTCCCAGCGCTTCCTGAGAGGCGCTGGGAACTGGCTGATCGCATCTCCCGTCGTCACACACAGCGATGCTGCGTGTCCACCAGGCGACCGTCGTCAGGTTTTAGAACAGGTTCTAAAACCTGACGACCATCAACCAGCGATCTATCGCTGGTTGATGCGCCCCGTCACACGCGTCAATATTGCTGTAACGTCACGTGCAGCAGTGATCGTGCACACGATATTGTCAGGTGTGACGGCCCCATTCGTTTTCATAATGCTATTTGATCCCTAATGTTCTCAAACAAACCTCTAAACCTCTGAGGTCTTCACAAAACAGCTGCAGCTATACTGAGAGTAAAGGCCCTGTTACACACAACGATATTGTGAACAATATCGTTGCAACGTCACCGGTTTGAAGTTGCAGCAGTGTCGAAAAAACATTGTCGTTGATCGTAGATTTATGGCCAGGACCATAAATCTGTCATTGGTCTCCTGCTGGTTGACCAATGATGGATGAGCTCCCAGCCCTGCACAGCAAGCACTGGCACCCATGGTAAACAGTGGGTAACTAAGTGCCACACTCTGCTTAGTTACCTGATATTTACCCTGGTTACCAGCATTTCACTGGTCCTGATCGCTGGGGAGTCTGCCTGATCAGCCTGCCTGATCAGCCTGCCTGATCAGCCTCACCAGCGATCAGTTCACGATGTCCCAGCGATCCCAGCCAGGTGGGATCGTTGGTGGGATCGCAGGAATATTGAAGTGTGTAACGGGCCCTTACATTACACTCAAGTGGATTCAATTTACTAATTAGGTGACTTCATGAGGCAATTGGTCACTCAGGATCTTATTTATGGGACACAGACTACAGCTGAAAACAAAAGCATGTCATACTTTTTAGATTTAAATTTTTAAAATATTTAAAAAACATTTATCATTTCTTTTACACATCACTAATACTTACTACTTCATTGAAGTATATTTCAGAAAATCCCAATAAAATACGGTACATTTATGTTTGTGGGTGTAATGTGAAAAACGACGTGGAAAAGCTCCCAGTGTATGAATACCATTTCAAGGCAAAGTATTTAAACACTGGTGTAGATGGTATTTAGAAAATATACAAGGAATTAGTAATACTGGCATACCTGAAAGTTAGAACACATACAGAAATAAGAAATATAAATGTGTTCATTGCCCAGCAGGGTATGTTGGGAAAAATGTAAGAATGGCTGAAAGCATTTCATATCAATAATCATATTTGGTCACACTGTAAGGCCACAGCCTGTTTTAGAGATAAAATTGTAACATCATTAGTTTAGCTATTTATATACAGGAGGCCCAGGTTTTGATGTGTTAATGAAAAGCGACAGGACAGGAGAGTGGGATTGGGCTGTAGATCGGCTCTGGTTGCCATTAAATGCTTAACAAAAACAAGAAAGATGTTAAGAAAAGATAGGACATAAAAACATCCAAATAAAATGAGCGACTGCTACAGGCTTTTGTTTTCACCTGCTGCATTTTGTGAGGTCACAGGATGCAATAGCCCAGGCATTGACTATAATGTGTACATATCAAAGTGCGGAAAAACTGTACACAAGTGTGCAGAAAGGCTCAGCTCCAGCATAAATGAGTACACGGAGCAATACACAGAGCCAAAGAAAGTCTATCGGTCCGGAACAATACTATGTGCAGTATCAAGCAGGAGCAGAGGGCCCCCGACGGCAGAGTTGCACTCTCATGTACAATTGTTTTTAGAGATTGGTGGGGGGAAGGAGGTCTCTGAACCCAGACCCCCCCCCCCCCCCCCCCCTCTGAATATAAAACTGTGTCCTCACCTGTTTCTTGTAGACTGAGTCTTCTTGGGCAGGGTCCTCTCTCCTATATCTGTATGTGCCTTGTATTGTTCATGATTATTGTTGTTATTATGTACACCCCTTTTTACATGTTAAGTGTCATGGAATAATTGGCACTACAAATAATAATAATGTGGTGTGTCATGTATTTAAAATAAAAAAAAGAAAAGAAAATATAAAAGTACACTATAACAAGAAACAATTTATTAAAATAAATAGATAAAGTCAACACACACAAAAAAAGAGGTACCAGATAAAACAACATTATTGGTGTGTACAATAATCTTGTTCTTCAAGAAAGCAAACATGTGCAGAATACTTACAACTTTGTGAAGACTTTGGGCAGATTTATCATTTTGAACTCATGAAATCAAATCACCTGACAATATAGATGAGAATATTGTGCAGCAGGGAGTGATCCACGTGTCACAGAGGTGTGATAGATACTTATGCAAAAATAACCCTCTTCACAGTGTAATACTTGAGAGTAGCTGCACCCCTGTTCCTTCATAAAAAAATGACAAGTGCTCTATTTCCAAAGCCTCTTAAAGGAGTTGTTCATGTACAGTCACACATATAATCTGACATTGGGTGTGGAGTCACCACTGCGCATTGGGAAGTATATTTGCCAGAACAACCATAAGCTGCCTAGCAAGTATAACGGTGTGATCTTATGCTAATTAATGCACCAAAGTTAATAAGGGATTTTTCCACAAAGTTCATTTTAATCAATAGATCTTTTAATAATAACTTCCACGATTGAATGGGTTTAAAAAAAAAAAAAAAAAAAAAAAATGTTCCTGTGCTGAGATAATCTTATGTATGTGTCCCTACTATGTACTGTGTAATAGATGTGTCTGACCGTACAGGGACATGGTTTGATTATAGAAAAAATTGGAATCTTGCTGAACAGGGCTGGATTTTCCTTATCTTTTTATATGTCAAAAGAAAATATAGTGCATACAAAAGAAAAATGTACATGGTTGAGGCTGTGGTCACACATGCCAAAACGTTTTTCATAGTGTTCCTTTTATCCAATCCGCTTTGTTAGAGTGCTTTTTGAGGCTCCTGTGCTCTCAAACATTTTTTGGAATTTTACTTTCTTCTTTTTTTTGTGTGCCAATAATGGAGCGTTAACGGATGGTGCGAAAATGTGCCGTTTAAAAAAACGGACTGTTTTTCCATAGGGCACCATGTTATCGAAAAAACAGTCCGTTTTTTTCCAGCACCCAAAAACTAGCAACCTTTTTTGGACCCTGGGAAGAGGTCTTCAAAAACGGAATGACACAGAAAGTGCCCCATCCGTTAACAGACCGTTTTTTGGACTTAGAAAAGAAAAAAAAAAAAAAAAAAAAAAAAAGACAATTTTCCCCAAAATCATTCCCAAAGCAAAAACAGATTGGCATGTGTGACCACAGCCTGACATAGCCCATGTCGACCATGTAAATTTTTCTTTTGTATGCACTATATTTTCTTTTGAAATATAAAAAGAAAAGGAAAATCCAGTCCTGTTGAGCCAGACTTCAATTTTTTCTATTATCCCTGATGTGAGGCCAGGGCGAGGCCAGTGCCTGACCCCAGGTGGATGACCATAGAGCAACTGGGTGAGCTGGAATCAAGTTTCTACTATGGTCTGATTATACCATGTCTCCTGTGCAGGGAAGGATGGAAAACAAAGTATATAGACAGGACAGCATAGGACACAAGCTGCTGGTTTCTGTGAGGCAAGACATTTTAACACAGGAGTGAGTGTTTTTGCCACATCTCCAACATTCTGAGCTCATCTAAAATATAGTCAGTGATTCAGTGGCAGCAGTAACTCCCAACTCTCTGCTGTGTCTTCAGTCTCCTGAGTTCAAAAACACTCGCTCCTGTGATAAAAACAGGCTGGCAAATGTTTTAACTCACAGAAAGCAGCAGTTACAAACCACTGATATGTTCTCTTTATTCACTTATCCTTCATCCCCCGGCCAGGTATTGTGATATGTACAAAGTTATTACACAGTCAGTTATGACCATTACATAGTACACAGCAGGGACACATATATAGGATTAGCTCAGCACAGGAACATTTATTTTAAACACATCCAATTGTGAAAATGACTTATCACAAGCTCTATTGATGAAAATGAACTTTGTAGGACAACCCCTTTAAAGGTTGCAATACTAACTGCACTGCCCAGAATGCGGTGTAATGTCTGTTGTCAGATCCAGCAATACAGAATTCCTTCACTACCTCTTTAAAGGGAATCTCTGCAAATATTTGCTAGTTAATCAGATAGATGCATAACTTAGGAGCTGAGAGCCTGATTCCAGGGATGTGTCACCTACTAGCCTGTTCGTTGTAGTTCCAGTAAGAATCAAGCAAAAATAATAAGAGATACCTAACACGTAACATTGAATCTATATTAATAGCTAAATAGGGCACAATGAAAACAAACAAGAAATGGAACCCAACCTTTTAATTTACCACAGGCTCAAGAAAGTGTTATAAAATATATAACCTCTGTTTAAAAATAGAAAAATAAAGGATATCCACAAATGTAAAGTCACATCTATTAGTGCCTCAGAGAAATAAAGGACAGTGGTCCTATCTATATACACCTGGCAGCCTCAAATATCATATATGGAGAATGTAACAGTGGTTACTAATAAATAACATTTTATGGATAGCGAGACGCACTAGGTGAGAAAATTACAGCCAATAGAGTGCTTTTGTTATGTAAATTGCATTTTACAAAGAACTATATGCCAATCTCCCCAGCCAGGTACACCAGAAATCAACGTACAACAGACGTTAGGTCCCACTTCCAAAGAATGGTTGTTCGGGAACTAGAGCTTATATGTTCCTGACATATATAAAATAATAAAGTCCCTGAATCCCCAGATTGCTCCAGTCCTTACAAGGACAGTCAACACCTAGTAATTCCATAAGAGTACCTGTAAGTCTCCCAATGCACTTCCTCCTTTTCAGGTTTCTTCAGGGGAGTACATATGCACACAAAATGGGCCACAACACTCCTAGCTAAATGATAGCCTGTTAGTTCCAATACAATCAGTGTTTCATCAGCAGTAGATTATCACTGCAAGACTACATCTCAGGGTGGAAACACTATGCAAGATGCATGCGAGTATCTCACATGAGTCAGCCAGAACAGCCCCTGCCTCTGAACAGGAGTGTGGATCTGCATAGAAACTCAAGTAGTTGATGCACTCCTATTCAGAGAGGGAGGGGCCGTTCTGGCGAGTCATGTAAGATACTCGCATGCATCTCCCATACGTTTGTTTCCACCCTAATGTGCAGAGCAGTCAGGCTAATGTGTGTAACCCAATCCCCACCACTGAGAAGCAACTTGCTCCCAATGCCCAGTGTACACAGGATGCTGCCAGTCAGGGGTTTGAGCGACATTATACACAGAACAGTAGTCATAGTTCTGCTACATCTACATCAGACAAACAAGGTAGTCATCAAAACTGCACCAAATAGTGCAGTAAGTGTTATGTCGCTGGAATCTGGTTCTCAGTCTCTACTATATGCTCCTATCAGATTTAATATCAAAAACCTGCTGACAGTCTCTTTGATTCTTTTAGCTGTAGTAAACTCTAAAATGTTTAATATGACCCAACTCTTGTGGTTTTCCTGTACTGAACGAACATCACCATAACATACTATCGTCATATAGGCCTTAGTTTAAAACGGTGTTCTTGTCAGCTGGCTCTCCATCCAATGAGCTGGTGGCTGAGGAAACTACAAACTATGCATAGAAGTGATCTGAAAAAAAGTGTCCACAAAGAACTTGCC
Organism: Allobates femoralis; assembly: GCA_033576535.1. Taxonomy (NCBI): domain Eukaryota; kingdom Metazoa; phylum Chordata; class Amphibia; order Anura; family Aromobatidae; genus Allobates; species Allobates femoralis. Next base: position 178,348,074 of record JARQOC010000003.1, read on the forward strand.
TTTTGGACAAAAATGCACCTCATTTTATACAAACTTAAAGAAAGGGATAATGCTGGTGCTACTCCCGATGCAACTTTTTATATTCTTAGTGGGCACCTTCTGTCAACACAAATAGTTATTTTATTTTAATAAGTGCCACCATAAAACATTTTTCCACCTTTCATTGTCCTATAAATTATTGCTTCACCCGTCTTCATCACTACTGCTCCAGTCATCTTGAAATGCAGGATGCAGATGAACCTGTGACCTTAGGTTTTCAGTCTCATCATCAGGCAGCGGTTCCCGAACTGCCGGAACCCAAGCTAAAACATTACAGTCTTTGCTGCCACTGTAAAGCTCCTGAAAGTGAGGCTGAAACACACAGCAGTTTACATCATTATAATGCCCCCTCAGCACACTTATTTTTTCCCCAGAGAGGATGGTATACACAACAATTGTAGTGTCATATGGTACAAACACAAACTCTGGACTACAACCCGACGAAACTGTAAACCTCACACCTTTTCTACTGTAATTTGACACTTTGCCATAATTGACCAAAGTGTTTTCCCCAGTGGCGCTGTTCCAGAGGCGCATCCTGTCATCTGTGCCAACAGTGAGGAGATGGAGCCCATCACTTGTAAAGCATAAGCCATTCACTCTCCCATTGTGGGCAGTGTTGGTAGCTTCTGATGAAGATTTAGACTTTTCTCCATTGTGTTGATCCAACGTCATAAGGCAGCCAGTTGCCTTCCGGACATCCCACAGTTTAACTTTGCTATCAGCACTTGCTGTTTGCTAAGATATTATCATATCTTGGAGACCAGCAGACGGACAGGACTTCCGCTCTATGTCCCTGTAATATGTGTGTGCTGGAGCCAGATTTCAAGTCACACAGTTGCACTTTGGGATTTTGTGTCCCAACTGCTATGAGACTGTGTCTTGTTGCCAATGGAGACATGTGGTGGCTATAAACATTCCCGTCAAAATGAAACATTTCTGCGAGCTGTAAGGAGTTTGTGTCCCATATCTTCAGCGTCTTGTCAAATGAACTTGATGTAAACATGCCAGTGTCGTGTGGATACCACTGAACTGTCTCCACGCTGAACTTGTGAACATCAGGATGGCCTTTGCCCACTTTACTCAGCGCTTTACATGTATACGATGGTGTCTGACTCTGACTTTCAAGGTCGTACAGGACAATGATGCCATCTGCACCACCGGACAGCATGTACCGTCCCTCCACTGGCTCAATGTCCAAAGTGTTAACTCCATTTTCATGCATTAGTTCAACATTTCGGTCTTTGTTTAAATCCAAGCTAAGCACCCTTCGTGTGGACTCTGCCCGACTGAGACGAACCGGGTTGTGTAATCCCCAAAGCCTGGACCAAAGGAGTCCGATCATTGTCCAGAAAGATGGATTCAAACAATAAAGAGGATAGACGACTGATACATCGTGGTGGAGGATACGGAACTCAGACAGGAGGGTGCCTGCAAGACAAGAAAACCATCAGTATAAGATGATGGAGCATATATAAGCACAGGAAAGGGAACGTGGCAACTTCTGACTCTGGCCCAGAATTATATATTGATAGGGTTAATATGGAGCCACAGCCAGTGACTGCCAGATGGACCTTATCTCATGGCAGCTGCAGCTCCTCTGTGGATCACCAAGTCTGATGTGACGTCATCATTGAGGAATAAAGCACATGACATCACACGAGGCTGGTTCAGCCATACAAGGCTGATGCCGAAAGGCAGGAGATGTCAGGGCCCGCAGATCACAGGGTTGCAGTACCGGCTCCGAACAAACTATCCCCACAAAATAAAGAAAAACACGTTCAAACCCCTTTAAATCCTTGCTGACACAGGACGTTATACAACGTCCTGGGCCGGTAAGGGGGCTTTGATGTGAGCTCCGGCGCAGAGCTCACATCAAAGCACCCACATCTCAGCTGATCTCAACAGCTGAGATGTCAGGGTAACAGCACCGATTGGATCCGGGATCCGATCGGCGCTGTTAACCCCTTGGATCCCGCCATCAATCTGACAGCGCGATCCAAGGCGGCCGCGGCGGGGAACGCACTGTTCCCCGCCTTCTCCGGAGATCCCGCGATGGCATCGCTGGACCTCCGGTGCTCATGTGACAGCCCGGGGGCCCGGATGTTGTCAGAGCGCAGTTTCCTGCTGTGGTTGGCATTCGCTGCCAACCACAGCAGGTCCGCGATTCTGGGAGATACAGATGAGCTGCAGCTCATCTGTATCTCCCAGAAGCGATCGGACTGTGCAGCAGGGTGCCTCTCTATGAGGCAGTGTAAAAATAAGAATAAAAAAATAAAGTTTTTAAAAACCTGTAAAAAAAAAAAAATATATATATATATATATATATATATATATATATATATATATATATAAATATAAATAAAAAAGTTCAAATCACCCCCCTTTACTCCCAATCACAATAAAAGATAAAAGTATTAAAAAAAGAAAAATACACGTTTGGTATCGCCTTGTTCAGAATTGCCCAATCTATAATCATATTAAATCCGTTAATGAGAGCCGTAAACTCCGTAACGGAAAAAATGGTGCAAACACCAAAATTCCGTTTTTTGGTCTCCGCAACATTGCTATAAAATTCAATAACGGGTGATCAAAACTGCAGATACCCCCAAAAATGGTATCATTAGGAATGTTAGCTCAAGACGCAAAAAATAAGCCATCACACAGCCCCAGATCCCGAAAAATGGGGGCGCTATGGGTCGCAGAACATGGAGCAAAAAGTCAGTTTTAGTTTTGCAAACTTCTGAATTTTTTTTCACCACCTAGATACCAGTAAAGGTAAACATGTTGGGTGTCTAAGAACTCATACCGAAGTGCGGCACCACCCCGTCATGTCAGTTTTACCATATAGTGAATATGGCGACTAAAATACCCAAAAAACAAACGTGTTATTGCACTTTTTTTTCAATTTCCCTGTACACTATATGGTAAAATAAATGATTGCATATGAAAGTACATCTCGTCCCGCAAAAACAAGCCATCATATGTCTATATTGACGGAAAAATAAGTTATGGCTCTTGGAAGCAGAGGAGCAAAAACCGAAAATGAAAACAGAAATCGCCAGGTGGGGAAGGAGTTAAATCCCATTGATTCGGCAAATCAGGAGCATTGTTTATCCGGAGGGGGTGCACGGAGTGGCCAGGCCGCCTCCCCGGGGTGCACGGAGTGGCCAGGCCGCCTCCCCGGGGTGCACGGAGTGGCCAGGCCGCCTCCCCGGGGTGCACGGAGTGGACAGGCCGCCTCCCCGGGGTGCACGGAGTGGACAGGCCGCCTCCCCGGGGTGCACGGAGTGGACAGGCCGCCTCCCCGGGGTGCACGGAGTGGACAGGCCGCCTCCCCGGGGTGCACGGAGTGGGCAGGCCGCCTCCCCGGGGTGCACGGAGTGGGCAGGCCGCCTCCCCGGGGTGCACGGAGTGGACAGGCCGCCTCCCCGGGGTGCACGGAGTGGACAGGCCGCCTCCCCGGGGTGCACGGAGTGGACAGGCCGCTTCTCCGTGGCCGCTCTCCCGTACACCGGCTTCGTACACCTCCTCCAGCGGCCACACAAATAACAGAGAGACCCCAGCAGCACTAACCGTCTCTACAGCCTCCGCTTCCGGCTCTGAAAGATGACGTCACTTCACCCTGCGACGAGACAGCACTAGTTGTTGCCGAGCGACTGACGTCATCCCGGCGCGCCCTCTCCTCTCCGTGCTGTGTCTCGGCGAGCACCTTCCGTCAAGTGTGCGTGTGGCCAGACCGGGAGTCGTGAGACACGTGACCGGCATTAGGTGACCCTGAACCCCGTGCTCTCCGGCAACGACCACATTCGTAGGGTGTAAGTATGTCCAGGATGTGTACATATGTCTGTCCGCACTGTGTGTTTGCAGGATCCCCGAGTGTGCGAGTCTGTCCCTGCTCCTGCCGGTGTGATCCTGTGTGTGGATCAGTGTTATACCCTCTGGGGTCTGTTCCACAGGTCTGATTGTGTCTACACCGGCACATTGTGATTCCTGGCGTCGCCCCCTACATTGGCACATTGTGATTCCTGGCATCGCCCCCTACACCGGCACATTGTGATTCCTGGCGTCGCCCCCTACACCGGCACATTGTGATTCCTGGCGTCGCCCCCTACACTGGCACATTGTGATTCCTGGCGTCGCCCCCTACACCGGCACATTGTGATTCCTGGCGTCGCCCCCTACACCGGCACATTGTGATTCCTGGCGTCGTCCCCTACACCGGCACATTGTGATTCCTGGCGTCGTCCCCTACACCGGCACATTGTGATTCCTGGCGTCGTCCCCTACACCGGCACATTGTGACTCCTGGCGTCGCCCCCTACACCGGCACATTGTGACTCCTGGCGTCGCCCCCTACACCGGCACATTGTGACTCCTGGCGTCGCCCCCTACACCGGCACATTGTGACTCCTGGCGTCGCCCCCTACACCGGCACATTGTGACTCCTGGCGTCGCCCCCTACACCGGCACATTGTGACTCCTGGCGTCGCCCCCTACACCGGCACATTGTGACTCCTGGCGTCGCCCCCTACACCGGCACATTGTGACTCCTGGCGTCGTCCCCTACACCGGCACATTGTGATTCCTGGCGTCGTCCCCTACATCGGCACATTGTGATTCCTGGCGTCGTCCCCTACATCGGCACATTGTGATTCCTGGCGTCGTCCCCTACATCGGCACATTGTGATTCCTGGCGTCGTCCCCTACATCGGCACATTGTGATTCCTGGCGTCGTCCCCTACATCGGCACATTGTGATTCCTGGCGTCGTCCCCTACATCGGCACATCGTGATTCCTGGCGTCGCCCCCTACACCGGCACATTGTGATTCCTGGCGTCGTCCCCTACATCGGCACATTGTGATTCCTGGCGTCGTCCCCTACATCGGCACATTGTGATTCCTGGCGTCGTCCCCTACATCGGCACATTGTGATTCCTGGCGTCGTCCCCTACATCGGCACATTGTGATTCCTGGCGTCGTCCCCTACATCGGCACATTGTGATTCCTGGCGTCGTCCCCTACATTGGCACATTGTGATTCCTGGCGTCGTTCCCTATATCGGCACATTGTGATTCCTGGCGTCGTCCCCTACATCTGCACATTGTGATTTTTGGCGTCGCCCCCTACTCCGGCACATTGTAATTCCTGGTGCACCCCTACATCGGCACATTGTGATTCCTGGCGTCGCCCACAACGCATTATGATTCCAGGCATCTTCCCCACTGACTCAAGGGACACTTTGTAGTAGTGTAGGGTTAGGTGTCTCAATTGTAGAGGCGGGAACTAAAGGGACACTGTCTGCATAGAATGACTGTTCAAACCAAGTACAGGTGCTTGGTGCATCATGGCGGGTTCAGATATTTAAGTTCACCTTCCCTCCTGCTTGTTTTCCATTTATCTCCATCCTTCCCTCTTCTTTGATTGAAAGCTCTAGCTTTATGAAACCAGAGAAAGGTGGAGATCAATGGAAGACAAGCTGGCGGGAAACTGCACCTACATTTTTGGCCCTGCCATAAAGCACAAGCTCCTGTACTTGGTTTGGACAGTCATTTTGTCCCTTTAAACCGAAGACTGGACCCGTCCTGGTGACAGACGGAGAAGTGATGTCTTCTCTTTTGGTAATGAGTGTCCACTCCCTTATATGTCTTGTCTTGCAAATTAGTGGTCTGCAACCTGTGCCTCTCCAGCTGCTGTAAAACTACAACCTCCCCGCATGTGTGGGCCGCTTTAGACAGTTCATTCTGGGATTTGTGGTTTCCCAACACCAGAGGGTTGAAGGCTCTAGTTCACTGCCTTCTGCTCTACTTTCATTGATCACATTGAGCCCTTTATACACAGAGTGTGGCTCATCTCTGTAGCTCGAATACCTCTTATTTCCATCTGCTGCTTTGATATATGCTAAGTAGTATGTGTAACTAGAGTTGTAAAGTTAAATATTATGGTGGACTGTGGAGAACGGTTTGCAGTAAATGTACAATAGATGCTTCGATCCTCTGCTAGAATAAATTCAGAGGCTTACTATAGTGCCGGCTCGGACACATTAAGGGTATGTGCACATCTGACGTTTCTGCATCTTTGCAGACCGTCCGGAAACCGGTGGAGAATGGCAGAAACTGAGTTTTCTGAGCTCAGCAGTGTCCCTCATTTTGTTAGCGTTTTGCTAACGTTTTGCGATCGGTTTTTTAGCGTTTATACAGCGTTTTCTCGGCGGTTTTCTGACGGTTTTTCTTAGCGATTCCCAGACTGGTTTTTGGTGCACTTGTAAGCTAGATCCGCTGGAAAAAACACTCAAAAGAAGTCACTTGCTCTATCTTTGAAAACCGGTGGAAAACCGGTGAAGAAACTGGAAAGGAGACAAAAAAAAAACGTTCTAATGTACACAGCGTTTTCTAAACTCCATTGACTAGCATGTTAATCCTACCGGTGGCTAGGATTAATATAAATTAACATAAAACTCAGCGGAAACCGCCGACGGAAAACGCTCAAAAACAGCCCACAAAACGACTGATGTGCACATACCCTAGGGGTATGTGCACACTGGCCAGGTTAGGGTCGGTTTAGATGTGTAAACTGCCGGTCGGTTTACATAAATTTCATGTAAATTTATGTTAATCCAAACCGGCGTTTGGATTAACATTAAAACCTATGTAAACCGACACCCGATGTCCACACACCGGCGGTTTACACATGCTCATCCCTTGCTAACCCGCTGGGTTCCCAGCGGGTTAGCAACGAATGAGCATGTTCTATAAACCGGCCGGTTCTGCAGCGGCTGCAAGCAGAATCATGTACTGCTTCCAGCCGCCGCAACACCGCCGGCGCTAACCCGCTGGCCACCCGCCCGTCACCCGCCGCACATACCCGCCAGGATGCCGGTGGACGGCTCCGGAGCTTCCTGGCGGGTCCGCCCAGCCGCCACCGCCGACCAACCCGCCGGCCAGTGTGCACATACCCTAAGACTGCACATATTTCTGAAAAAAAAAAAATGTACTTGTATGTGGGATTATTTGTCTCTAAAAGGTGTTATATGCCAGGGCTGTGGAGTCTGAGTCGTGGAATTCTGCGTCCATTTTGGTGGAGTCGGATCAGGGGAAATTGCTGAGTCGGATTAGGAGTCAAAAGTTTGACTTACTGATTCCACAGCTCTAGTTATAGGCTTCAGCCCAAGGCAGGGTTACTGCCTGGTATTGCTTGACATGTATGTATATGAGCCTCACTGGGGTGTAAGTCTGTGATGGTAGAGGCTATGTTACGTTGTAAAGTGCTACTCAGCTGATCAAAATAAGGCTGTTGTCACAAGGCTCTATGGCTTGCATAAGGATCGCATCAAACTGACCGGACCGGCCGGTGGCTCTCCTGCCCTGAGTGTGACAGCTTCATGTATTTAAAGCTGTCATTTCCAGGTCAGGAGAGCCACCGGATGGTCCGGGCAGTGCAATGAGAAACCTGGCATGAGTCATACGGTCTTGTGACTCCAGCCTTATAGTAGTAAAAATGAGGATCATTATGTATCTTAATGTATTTAGGGAGCTTAGTCTTTAATGATTTTTTTAAAAGTTTTTCTAGGTATCAGTATGCTTTACATGTATACATTGCACAGCATACGACCCAAAGGTTTTATTTACCTGCATAAGTCTTTCACCCAGATTAATCCAGACTGGTGTTTGACAGGACACTCTTCACTCTTGATGAGTAAGGCTGTGTTCACACTGGGCGTTTTTGGGCTGTTTTTGCTCATCAGTTTTTGTAGCCAAAACCAGGAGTAGAGCAATCAGAGGAAAAGTCTAATAGAAACACGTCACCACTTCTGGATTTAATCACCCACTGCTGGTTTTGGCTACAAAAACTGTTGAGCAAAAACAGCCCAAAAACGCCCAGTGTGAACACAGCCTTAGATACGCCAAATTAATCAAGAGGTGTTCATTTATGAAAAGACCGGCTAGAAAAATACCAGATGGCAACACTTGTGGAATCTGTCACTACACTGGCATCTGATTGGCAGCATGGTACAATACATAGATGTTCACAAGGTCTGCAAAAAAAAATAACCTTGCATTGTGCGATAACTGTTTAGTAGACTTCTAAAAACATTAGTATTTTGATAGCAGATGTCTGGGCTCATTTTTCCCCATCTCAATGCAGTTGTTCTTGTTCTTCCGCCATCCAGTGATCCTAACATTTTGGACCGACATGTCCACCTATAATTGTATTTAGTTAGGGGCTGTTCATACTTCTATGTTATATTTACATATAGCTAATTTGTTGGTAATATTTCTGCATTTGGGTCATTCCATGTCAAGTGATCCAAAAATGAAAACGGTATTTTTTTTCCCTGACGTCTTCAGATTTTTTAAATCTTTTTCCTATATGAAGTACAACTTTAGTTAATTACAAAAAAAAGTTTAGAATTGTTTTTTTTCTTCATCAGTTAATTTTTTACAGATTTTTAAAGTTTAAAAAAAAGTGCGAATTTTGGCCTGGTATGGCTTTACATTTTCTATCATATCTCGGGCTAGATATAAGATAATGAAGCGGGAGAGGCATCATTTTACTCAGAATGGTAACAGCTTTCATGTGATATGTCACAAGACTATTTTTTTTTATATTTTGTTTGGGGAAAAATCAAATTCAAAATTTTGATGCGCAATTGTGAAATAAATGTTAGTTTGATAATTGTGAAAAAATTAACTGATAAAGAAAAAAAATTCATAACTTTTTATTTGTAATTAACTAAAGTTGTACTTCATATAGAAAAAAAAATCTGAAGACGTCCGGTAAAAAAATATTCATATTTAGATCACTTGATATGGAATGACCCATTGCCGCTATTAATAGTAAAATATTTTAAAACATGATCCCATCGCGATCCCACCTTGAAATTTGGTACAGATGTGGCTAAGAGCACAGCAGACACATGGGCAGTTTTTGAAATATTTACATTATGCCGATTTTTCGGAAATGCTTTTTAAAATTTTGCGTTTGCTTTCGCATGGATAAAATATTAACAAACATACTCTTGTGACATATGTAGTGAAAGTCTGTACAGTTGTGAGTAGAATGGTGGTTATTTTGTCTCTCTTATCTTATTTCTAGCCTGAGTTATGAGGAAAAATGTAAGGGCAGGCAGCTCCGAAATTCACACTTTTTTCAAACTTTGAAAATCAATAAAAAGAAAAATAATTTTTTTTTTAATTTTTCTCTTTACATTTTGCATTGTCTGACATGCTATTATCAAATAACAAAATCTCAAAAGAATTAAAAATATAGTGGTAATAATCATTGGTTCACTTGACATGGAATGGCTCCTTAGACATGTTAACATGTAACTTTATTTATATCCCCCACTTCCGGGTCATTCCATGTCAAGTAAACCAATTATTTTTACCTCCTATATTTTTAATTCTTTTGAGGTTTTGTTATTTGATAATAGTGTGTAAGAGAATGCAAAATGTAAAGATTAAAGAAAAAGAATTTCTAGAATTTTTTTAATTGACTTTCAACGTTTGGAAAGTGTGATTTTCGGTGTTGCCTGCCTTTACATTTCTCCTCGTAAGGCTGCCTTCACACTAGCGTTTGTGAACGCTGCATGCCGAACGCAGCCAAACGCTTGCACACTGTGTTCCTATGTTTAAGATGGGAACGCTTGTGCCTGCGTTTGGTTGCGTTTGCGTTCGAATGCCCTCCGAACGCAGCTTGTTGCATTTTTTTGTGTGTTTGCGGGCGCTTGTTTTATCTGCAAGCGCCCACAAGTGCACAAACCATGCATGGATCTCAATGGATCCGCAGTGTCCTCCGCATGACAGCGCAGGAGAACGCTGCGCATCTCATTGAAATCTCTCCCGGTTGCCGCCGGTGATCAGCGGCGGCCACCGGGAGATAATGCAGAGACACAGCTGATCTCCCGCCGGTGTCAGCGGGGAGAAACAGCTGATCTGACAGCTGTTTAAATCTCCTGCGCTGACACCGAATAGGTGATGTCGGCGCGGGACATTTTGAAGCAGCGATCAGCTGTTTATCTCCTGCACGGATATCACCCTATCCGGTGTCAGCGCGGGAGATTTAAACAGCTGTCAGATCAGCTGTATCTCCCTGCTGACACCGGCGGGAGATCAGCTGTGCCGAGAGGAGGAGATCTCTGCCGCTGATCTCCTCCTCCCGACCGCCCCCAGAGACAGCTGATTGGCTGCTGGGGCAGGATAGTAATGTGAACACATGCGGAGATTCTCCGCTGCGTTCACATTATTATGGGCTGCTTTTGCTTGCGTTTGCGTCTGCTGTGAAGGCAGCCTAACTCGGGCTAGAAATAAGATAGAGAAACACAATAAACACTGTTCTACTCAGAACTGTACAGGCTTTAACCAGATATGTCACATCCAGATATCTCACCAGCGATCACATAGGGATGTTCCAGCAATCCTGATCGTTGGTCGGGTCGTTGGAACATCGCTACGTGTAACCAGGCCTTTACTCACACGATCTGCAATGCAAGCTGTTCTTCCACCAAAGTGAGGGAGATGTGGCCATGTGATAATGGAGCTGATGCAGCAGGTTTTGTCCCTTACTGTGGGGAATGTGTGATGTTTAACTTGTTAGAATGGTGCTGTGGGTTGGGGCACAAAGCTTACAGAGCTGTCATATTTCAGATGATGACGGTAGGAGATGCCTGTAGTTATGAGGATGTAACCGGCTGGTTATTCATGTTACATAACTGTACTTTGTAGCATTTGGGTCACTGGGTGGTGGTAGGTAATTAGTTTTGTTTTCTGTCCCAGTGCTCAGTTCTAGGTTTGTATCATCATCTGAGGACAAGTGAAGTCAGCCCCATCACCATCCGCTCTGTCAGTAGATTGGATGGTTCATGTGTCAGTAGTGTGCTTCACATTTATTTGTGTTTGATGTCATTAGAAATGATATGGAAAGTAAAATCTTTAAAGCAGGATGAGAGCGATCAGCACAGTTAAGATGTAGGACCCTTGTAAACAGCTGCACATTAACACCTGAATGAACAGGAGGGTTCAGGTGTAATGAACAAAGTGAAGTAATGCTATGTGCCCACTGTGCATAGAGTTTTGCGTTGTGTTTTTTCAGTCACAAGAGTGCACCAATGCATTTCTGGTGTGTTTGTGCTGCATGTGTTAGTGCTGTGTTTTCCGGCTGATTAGAATGGCTGTCAGCTGTAAAACGCAGGCCAAAAACGGGCCAGTTAATTGACAGGACTTTTATAAACATCTGCGTTTTTGGCAGCAAGAGCCAAGAACACAACACACTAAAAACGCACATGTGGGCACAGCTTTTTGAATATCACATTGACTTTAATGATAAAACTGTGAGTGCTGCGTTTTTGTTACAAATACGCGCACATAGCCTTAATCTCAAAGTAAAATGTTTCAGGAGTTGTCTGTAAAGCCTGTTATTATTGTCCCCAGAATTCTTCATGAAATAATAAAAATACATCTACTCTTAGGCTGCTTTCACACTGCATTTTTGTTCGATCCGTGGCTGTCCGTTGTAAAACGGACAGCCACGGATCCGATTTGGCCCCCCATGTTATGCTGTGGGCACGGATCGGATCGGATTTGGCCTTATTGCCATCCGATTTTTGTCGGATCCGATTCTGTCCGATTTTTTTACTGTACCCAAAATTGCAGACTGCTGCGATTTTGGGCACAGCGGATCAAATCGTACCGAATCGGATCCTACCTGATCCGCGACAAATAACATGGGGCCTATGGAGCACGGGTCCAGGGAAACAGCTGATCGTTCCTCGGACCTGATTTTAGTGTACCGAGCATGCTCAGTACACTAAAATCGCTCTGTGCCATCTAATTTCACTTCTGCAATGTATATTCATACTTTGCAGAAGTGAAATTTAGTGAAAAAGGGTTAAAAATAAAAAAAAAACTTTATTCTCAACTGTCCCACGATCCACCGATGCCTCCAGCGCTTGATGCTTATAGGACCTGGCGTGATGTCACAGTCCCATGACCGGTTCCATTTGAGTGATCTGTTCACTGTCTTTTCACTGCAAAAACAGGTCCAAAAAACAGATCTAAATTGTTGTGTATGTGTATCCTTACTTTCCAGACCAGCACCATTCCTATGATCTCAGCCCCATGTGCCCCGCTGGTCCCCTGATGTCATGTGACTGATGCAACCAATCAGTGGCCGCTCATCAGCTGCAGCTAGGGATGAGCGAGTAGTGAAGTATTCGGAATCGCTATTTTCGTAACGAGTAGTTTGTAATACTCGCATACTTGTCCGAATAGCAAGTCCTATGTTAGTCAATGAGTAATAGGCTCTGCCCACACACATCCGGCCATAAAACGAGTATTTCCTGGACAAGGCGGGAGGGTAGGCCTTCTGTGAGCTTTCACTGCATACAACACCTTGCTGTGCCCCCCAGTAAGAGCCATCTATCCAATCTGCTGTCACTGGGGTGCCAGCTCACTTTGTGTACTGAAGGGAGCTTTCAATATGTGTCAGATCGACACATCACTCACGAACACCAGCGATACTCACCTAGTAACGAGTATCGTGAATACCGTACTATCCGTGCGAGTAATGAATACTATCAATTACACTCACTCATCACTAGCTGCAGCCTTCAGTGTTATCTGATCAGAACACTGGGCCAGGTTCATCCTTCATATTTCCGCCAGTTTTTTGGTGTGAATACCTCCCAATTAGTGACTTTTTGTTCTGAGACCAATTCCTCAAACGATTTGCGCTTTTTTTGTATTTTGTGGTTGTTACTTTTCTGATTGTTCCTCACTGTGGCTTGGTCCATGTGTTTCTTACAGACTCATGAATTGAGGTTGTTTTTTTTTTTTTTTTTTTTTTTTAAAAAGTCTCAAAGTTTGGTTCAGCTTAGCCAGCTCCTTTCAAGTGATTTTCCATACGCCAATTATTTTGGCACATTTTTGTGACATTTCATAAAACAGCGACTTTTCTCGCTGATGAGGTGAAAAAACAGTTAAAGACAAAAATAGACAATTTAGAACTTTGCGCAAATCTAGTTTTTGATGAATTTGCCGCAAAAAAGACTCAGGCCCAGTGTTTCTTGTTTTCGGACAAAAATGTGAAGGCTGCAGCTGATCTGTGGCCCCTGGATGGATCCACGGTCATGTGACATTGTTTAGAGTAGGTGACCGGCAGCAGACAGAGTGGTAGGATTACAGGACCGGCATCAGTCCGGGAGTACAGTTTCTATTTTACATTTTTTAAATGTGTTTAGCATCTAAAGATTATTAAGAAAGCTTTGTCAAGTAGTCAAAGACCCCTTAAAGCTGATGTCACTGACTGAGGGTATACAGTGATCAGCTGTACTGTGGGCCATACATTTTACATTGCTGTCTATAAACTATCCCTCCTGCACACCCTGTCCATATGCACGCTCCACTCTCCTGACTGTACATGTCTTGTGAGTCATCAAAGTGGAATAAGCCAACACTTGTAGAGGTAACCTATCCTCCTTAAGAATCAAAAAAACTGGTCACATCCATATCCAACTGCCTAATCCTTCTTTCTCCCATCATCTGCATTGGGGTAGAGACAGGAGAGCCCCTTACACGTTATGTGGAAGGCCAGATGCACTGACATCGACACCTTTGGCTGAGTAATCAAATGTCTATGGTCTCCTTCAAGGCTCCGTTACTTGGCACGACGTTGGAACGATGTCGGCAACGATCCTGTGGGCACGCGGTCGTTTCCGACATGGTTGGTGAGATGTCACACATCTAGATATCATGGATGACTCACCAACGATGTTGTGAGCAGGTATCATTCGCACAACCCAGCGAACGATACCTGCTCATTGCTGTGAATGGGCGAAGTTGTAAACGACATCGTTATTGTGGTGTCAAACACAACGATATACCAGGTTGGCTGATCATTGATCATGTGGTTTGAGAACATGTTAACAAATCTGCGATCAACGATCCAACGATTTATCGTTACAACTTGGCAGAGTCACACGCAACGAGGTCATAACGATGTCGCTTGAATGACTCCAAATCCGTGACATTTAAGCGATATCATTAACGATGTAGTGCTGTGTAACGGGACCTTTAAGCTATTTGCTCACACAAAAAAGTGATCAGTTTGTGGTCAGGAAAATTCATCATGGTAAACCTTATCAGGTTTTCAACAAAATATGCAGCCAAACACATTGCACTTGTGCACATTAAAAATGCAGCACAAATAAAGGAACACACATAGACAGAGAGACACACACACTATTACCCTCCCCGGCGATCTCATCGGGATCTCCGGTGATATTTCCTTCCAGGCATGGGTAAGGTACTTCCAGGACCTGCGCCCCATGTAACTCAGGCGGAGCTCACCGTGGGATCGCCGGGGAGGATGAGTATTGTAGTGTGTTTGCTCCAAAATTGGATCAATTCTAGAACATGCTATTTCTTTTCTTGATCAGGTTTTGCAACAAAACCTGAGCAGGAAAATCGCCGAGGTTGGCACAGCATTTCAGAAATCTCATCGATTTTACTGGCATGGTAATAATTGATCCTTCTTTTTGGGCAAAAACGCATCACAAAAAAACAGATCAAAAACACAGCGTGTGCACATAGCCCAAGCGTTCTGCTGTGCGGCCTCTGCGGACAGTAAGCATTACACAAGGCTTCTTATCTCCTGTGCTGTGTAATACAGGGCAGGTCCACCTGAGCCAAGAGGTGGGCAATCCGCATAACCAATAGAAGAATATAAAAAAGTAAGTTTTATACATTTCTCGGACAATCTTAATGTGTTCTTTCAGTATGTTTCAAACTCAAAGGTTTCATGGTGATTAGTGTCAGTCTAGATTGAGGGGGCTCAGAATCAGAATATTCAGCAATTCTCACTGCAATTCAATTAAAGAGCGTTGTATGATTTTATTAGGTTGGTAAAAAGTCTACTCAGTCATCAGATCAGTATAAGGTAGATCGTAGAGACGGATACCATAAGGGATCGATCCCACGGGGTTTGTTGTATGGAAAGTGTGACAATTAGGGCTTGTATTAGTGAATTACCAGGTAGATTGGCTTGGAAAGCTTAGAGACTGTTTTGGTTCTCTTGGTTATCACTGAGCTTTTCTTGGTGCAGATATAACCAGTCAGTTTAAAATAAGATGGAGCGCTTTGTTACACCGCCTAAGCCTGCTTTTGGCAGTAAAAATGGTGCACACAGAACACAAATATTGCTGCGTTTTTTTTCCCTTTTTTTTTGTGTGCGTTCCTTGTTTGATTGGTCTATGATACATGTGATAAAGTAAGTTTTATTCTCCCAAAAATGCAGCAAAACCTGTTTGCTGAGTTGTTTTTTTGCATCAGATTTTCGCTTTCTCATTTCTGTCTATGGGTGAAAAAATGCTGCAAAAACACTGAAGTAATGAACATTGTACAGGTGACAAAACGCTGCAGTCCTCGACTTGTCAGGAGAGTAATACCAAGCTTGTGTATGAGGTTTCTGATATCCCCCGGCTTCTGCTGGTGCTGTAAAATTCAGCTGCTTTAAAAAAAAAAAAAAAAAAAAAAAAAAAAAAAAACCCCTCTGTGTCCAAACATTTTTATTGGTTATTTTCACATAATTAACACATAACAGAAGGTTGAGAAAAGGAAGATGAAAAGAGTGAACATAGTTGGCTGTAAGCTCTCGGTGACTCGGGCAGGTTTCGCCTGGGACCCACTATAGCGAGAGGTCCGATATAACGACCACATACACAGGACTGTCAGGACTCCTTGCTCGGCGTATGCTCCGTGTTTTTTAACTTCTTTTGAAGCCTTTAAACTTCACAACCCATGAAAAGGCTAAAATATAAGTGACTTGACCCTTCTTCAGGTGATTCCGATTGAACATTGACACTATTTTATATATACAGTTAATTGAAGAAAAACTGCTGGCAGCAAAAATCATTGAAGAAGCCGATGCTTAAGAATAAACTGTGACTGGTGTTTTCCTGCAGTGTCTGAATGTCGCAGTGTGCACAGGCCCTTAGCTGATTCTCTTTATGAATCCTATTCCCATTATCATCTATAGATCCTACATTATTGCAGTTCTTATATCCATTTTGTGTCTTCTTTGTCTCCACAGACTCCAGCTCCAGGTCACATTGGTCCTAGTCTGTCTTCAGAAGTAAGACTTTAAAGGCATGAAGACTATCACCGAGCAGCGGTAAGCTGAATATGAGGGGTATCTGAATAATATTGCCCAATTCTGCTACTCTAAAAGCTTCGGACTGGAATCCAGCAATAATCCGTTCCAGTGTAAAGGAGTCGTCTTTTAACCAAACCATAAGGTGCCTGCTGAAGTGTGACCCTAAAAAGCAAGACAGACGCCGTGCTGATTTCCAGAATATCGTTCCTGGTTGTCTCCGCTATGGATTTGTTATATTCGTCCTGACAGGAGCACAGCGGAGAACTGCTTGTATTGATAAGGGAATTGTGAGGGTCATCGGCCGCTGCTCCTCTGGGCCGTCTGCTCCAACAGGTGAGCTTTCCTCTATCACCGGAGATCCAAACCCTTCTGTTTAATTTGACTGTAATGAGCCGTCTTTCTAGTGTTTTGTTATATACCAGCATTTCTTGCTCTGTGGGTTTACTTGTGTTGTATAGCTTTCCCCCGTTTACTTATTACCAATTCTCATTAATTTTCCTCCACTTGCAGGATTTTTTCCCTGATATTTCTCATCCTCTGAGCATTTTATGTTGAGGCTGCACACGTGATCTGTCTGGTTATGATGAGCATTGACCATTTTGATCAGTGCAGCCTGTCGTGATGGCCGTGTTTACGTGTAATGAGCGATGACAAGACCAGTTTACACATAGACACATAGTATGAGATTGGGGTGTGAGGGTGTGGATACTTAACTTTTTACATTTTGGTAATCACAGGTGGAGCAGATGTTCGGTTGGCAGAGACAATGCGTCACCATGTTAGTTCTCAGAACTATAGATTTAAAGGTTTTTTTTTTGTATTCTCTAAATAAGGCTTAGTAATGTAAATTTCTAATATACTTCAAGAGAACCTGTCTGCAGGACATATCACTATAAAGTAAAGCCATGGCCATGATGTGCTGTGATGCTGATTCAATGGATCCCAGCAGTGGAGGAATCCGATGTGTGGTTGTAGAATAATCTTCCTCTAAAGTTTTCATTAATGATGTCTTCTGTACATCAACGTGCATGGTGGTGGGACTTGAGGGGTGGTCTTTTGCTTTTTCTTTGCCCCTACATCTGGCTCCTCTTCAGAACTCCACCCCGTTGCCACTATCATTGTGGTGTGCGGTGCATGCGCAGTGTGATTCTGTCGGAGGTCATCAGATTTTCAATAGGATGGAGCCGGAAGCGGCGCATGCAAAGATTGAGATTTCAGCTCCATGACTTCTTTATTACGCTTAAATCTTGATCTGTTTAAGCACTGCCTCTGGCACCATTTTATTGAAGACCATCTGTAGAATTGTACTGCACATGGGCATTGTCTTCAGTAAAATTGCGCTGGAGGCAGCACATGTGCAGATCAAGATTTTAACTCCATGAATGGAGCTGAAATCTCAATCGGTGCATGTGTGCTGTCTGTGGAATCACAATGTGCTCACACACATCCCACCCCAATGACGATGGCAGAAGTGCAAAGTTTCCAAAAGGAGGCAGATCAGTGAATAAGTAAAAGAAAGAGCAGAGGCCGGCGGAGGGGTGGAAAAGAAGACGAACCCTACCCCAAGCCCCGCTGTAATGCACAGAAGACCGCATTAGAAGAAAGCTTTAGAGGAAGATTACACAGCAACCGCAGATCATATTCCTTCACTGCAGTATCTGTTTAATCAGCATCATAGTGCCATCATGGCCATGGTGGTACTTAGTACTTGTGTGATAAATCCTGCTGACAGGCTCTCTGTAAATGTAAACCTTTTCAAGATCTCTGCTAGCTTTCAATGACATCTTATAACAAATTGCCCCAGTTTTGGGCACAGAGGTTACTGATGTGTCATGTAAACACCAGGTTTCAGTTCAACAACCTTTTTCAAATGGCACCACTTAAGAAAGGTTGTTGAACTGACAGGTTGTGATTTCACCATA
The DNA here is from genome assembly GCA_033576535.1 of Allobates femoralis. Lineage (NCBI taxonomy): Eukaryota > Metazoa > Chordata > Amphibia > Anura > Aromobatidae > Allobates > Allobates femoralis. The sequence goes on from JARQOC010000003.1 coordinate 178,366,184, forward strand.
GGCCACTAAAGGTTTGGTTTTTGCTATGAAAGAGGAGTTCTGCCTTCACTATTTTGGAATCTATTAATTACTGCACGTGAGATTGCAAGGAGGATTGTGTTGCACCCGAATATATGTTTTTCATGTTCTGCTCTTCTTATATATATAAAATGTTAATAAAGCCTGAACACAGCAAGTCATTTTTATACTGCCATCAGTTTGTGCATTCTTTATGACATTTTCTTAAGCTTTATTTTTCCAGGCAGAATCTGCTTGAAAAGGACATTTTGTGCACACCCTCAAAAGCAATTTTAAAATGACATGTCAGAAGTTTTTTTCCCCTATAAGCTGCGGCCGCCACCAGTAATCTTATATATGTATTATATTGGAATGCTGTATATAAGTCCCCAGGCTGATCTGTATAATGTAAATAACAGCTTTTTTTATACTCTCCTATGGGGCAATCCAGATAGTTGGGCACCAGTTGTCTTGGTCCAGTGCCTACTTTCTTCTTGTGATTGCCATCCTCCTTCTCTGCTTCTAGTGAGTGACGTGTCCTATGTCACCCACACAATCTTCTCTGTTGCGCTCCTGCACACATGAAGCAGATAAGGAGGCGGCGCTGGATCAAGACCAGTGACACCCATTGGACCAGTCCACCCCCAGGTGAGTATAATAAAAGCTGTTTTTTTTTTACATTATACAAATCGGCTTGGGGATTTATATACAGTATTTCAGAATGCTGTGTATAAGGACTTGCTAGTGGTGGCTGCAGTTTTCGTGCAAAAAATACAGCTGCCAGGTTCACTATAAAGGGATCTGCTCATTAAATGTATGCTGCCTAAACGATGTGCAGCATGAATCTGTCTGGCCGTGCGATTGCAGACAGGTATATTTATCCTGAAAGGCTATCACCTTTCAGAGAACACATACTGCAATATTAAATATATATATATTTATGTCTCGGCTGACTAGTTCGCTGGTATCCCTGGCAGCTTCTCCCTGCCTTGATCCCTTTTAATAGGTGTTTTCTTCTGTACACACAAGCAGAGCCCTGTAGTCTTGGACTTCTGTCTGTGATGCCTGTATGTCCTCTTCAGGGGTGGCAGCATCTCGTAGATTGGACATAAGCACCTGTTGCTCTATTGATGATGGCAGGGCCAGATTGTGAGATTGGTGAGGAATTGTATGGTAAGTAGGGCTACTGCTGACAGTGGTGACCACAGGTGGCAGCTGCAGAGTCAGACATATTGGTCTGGTTGCCATGTCCACCATAGGATGTCCAGACCTGTGGATGCTTGGTGTCTCTGAAAAGGACTCTGTTATATAAAATAAAAATATCTGGATATTGTAATTGGTTTTATATATTTTTTAAAACCCACATTTTAACTTTTAGAGCCACCACAGGTAGTTTGTATATATTCATAATAAAGAAAGTCAGCTCACCTGTGCTCGGTCCAAAACTTGAAAAGCAAAGAGGAAAAAACTGTAGAGACCAGCACCATGAAAATCCGAGAAAATGCAAATTTATTAAGTCCAAATGTAATAAAAAGAAACAATCTGTAAGCAAGGGTGAAAAAAATACGAGCAAATAAAAATACATCACGGCAACGCGTCTCTGACCGAGTCACTGCCAAGTGAATAAGATCCTTCTGTAGATCACAAACGCATTTTTTTTTTTACATTTGGACTTAATTTACATTTTATCAGACTTTCATTGTCCTGGTCTCTACAGTTTTTTCCTGTATGTATTTGTACCCACATCTGGTGCACTTCCACATGTATAAACTGGCTAAATTAACGCTATTGGTGTCATATTGTCTTTCGTCTTGAACCCATCTGCAGTAGGATGGTGAGGGGATTCCTATTATTTCTGTATGTGCAGAGCTAGGAATATAGCGGGCTCTCATAGTTCATGATAGTACAAGAAGGGTGCAGGTTATAAAGGCAGCAGAGCGGTTACCATCTACTGTACAAGGTTATTTTTGCATCCTCTGTTGTAGCAATGATGTCCACCGGGATTCTCGTTAGTCATCTTTCTATTCTGGTTGTATGAAATGAGCGGCCTGTAGCTGCCACATGGGCAGGTCAGTCTTGGAGGAAGCGTGTGGCTGTGTATGTGTGCGCCCGAGGGTGGCCTCAGACAGGATGGGTGCTGAGATATCCCTCCGTCATGAGGACCCGCTCGAAAGACCGATATACCGCATGGTGTAGGCTTCTATGCACTCGGGCTCTGTGTAGGAAAGCTAAAATCTGCTGAGGTACAACAAATGGGATGTGGAAGGAAAGCTGTGTTATGGAGGCTGAACGAACACTGGAATGGTGGCCTGTGGGGAATGGTGGCCTGTGGGGAATGGTGGCCTGTGGGGAATGGTGGCCTGTGGGGAATGGGTGGCCTGTGGGGAATGGGTGGCCTGTGCGGAATGGGTGGCCTGTGCGGAATGGATGGCCTGTGGGGAATGGGTGGCCTCTGGGGATGCTGCACTTTCCATCAGGAAAAGCTCCTGACATACTGTAGGCAAAGTGCCCAGACATTGTGTGACTTAGCCTGTGATATGTTAGCAATTAAAATCTATCTTCTAAAAGGTTGCTTATAGCAAGCACATTAGAGTACAGTATCATCAGTGGAGATGTTGTCCCTTTGACCCCCACTGGTCATGGGAATGAATAGGGACGCATTGTTTTTCCCCTGCCCAGTCCCTTTTACCATGGCGTCTGTAAGGGTCCATGTACGCTGTACTCCTTGCCCCCTGAGATGCTTGTGTTGCAGATGTACATGACCCAGGTAATATGACTGGGGTTAAGGCCTTAGGTTTTGTTCACACGTTACTTTCTTGCTGCTTTTTTTCTGCTGGCAAAACCTGCTCTCTTCAGAGTAAAGAAACTTCTTACAAAAAACAGGTTTTATTGTGTTTTTTTGGTGTGGAAAATGAGCCATTTGTCTACAGCACATGTTTAGTACAGTTAAGGTGGTTTCACACTTGTGTATTTTCCAGTCCATGTCGATGGACACTGATCTGTGTTTGGCTCCTATGTTATCCTATGGGCACAGATTGGTCATCCGTGTGTCTCCATTTTATAATGGATCCATTGTGTACATATTTTTCATGCACCTAAGAACACAAAATGTTTCATTTTTGGGCTTGCATGAACAATCTAAGATCACGGACAGACACGGATCCGTGACTAAATGTCAAGATTTATAATGGATGTCTGTGGAAACTGGATCAGTTTTCTTGGACTGAGCTTGATCAGTGACCATCCGTGTACACTGATCCGAGTCTATCCAGGACTATCCATGTGGTTGTATGAATTTCATGCAACCACACGGATTGAAAACGATGCACGTGTTAAACCAGCCTTAGTTTTATTCACCCCAAACACAGAAAAAATGTTAAAATGAATGAAATGCTGCAGTTTTCTAATTCTGTCTGGGGAAAAAAAATGATGTGCATGAGATGACTGAACTCTTTTTCCCGTGTTGCAAAAAGCAGCCTTTAATTTGCTTAAAAAAAGTAGAAAAAAAACTTTAGCAAAAATGCAATGTGTATGCATAGCCTTGGGCTTTCCTTCCCATTTGGCTACTTATGACCACCATTGCTCTTTGAGGAAAATTAGTCCAAAATTGCATTGTTGTAAACATTCAGCCGAGATTCATACATTGTGGGTCCAGTTTGGCAGATTCCCATGTTCCATTAAAGCACCACTCCAGAATTTTTTTATTTTCAGCTCTGGTGGGGCTCTTTAGACGTAAGCCCCCTGTCATATACTCACCGTCCAGTTGCTTCATCTCTAATGGTACCTTTACACGCCGCGACAGCAGGCTGGATACATCGCGCTACTTCACGTGCACGAGCACGCTCAAACGGTTACAAACGGTCAACGCACCCTCTTTACACGCCGCCACAAGGTGCGCTACGCCACGCTACATCTATAGCTAGCTACATCGCCGGGTGTCTCAAGTAGCCAGCTGTAGCTCATTTACACACCGCTATAACCAGCTACTATGGGCAGACCTGGTGCAGCAGGGACAGCACTTAGGCGTGCTACAATTGTGGAGTACAAGCCGTCCGTACGCTGATAGGACGAAGCAATAACATCCTGATTGGGCAGGCATCGCAGGAGGCTGAGTAATACAGCACGCTCGAGCGATTGTGTAGTGTGACTCGTCAGCTCCTTAAATATGCCTCCCTATGCAGCGACTACCAATCGTCATGCAGCAGCTTCCACCAATGATCGCACATGGGGCGCGGTAACATGGAGCCAGGGTCACGCCTTTGCTACATTGCAGCTACATCGCAGGCTGTCCCGAGTTCCCTTCCGTTGCCTCTTTACACGCCGATACAGCTCGCTACCATCGGCGATATAGCCATCTGTTTTCGAGCAGAGCCCATAAACAGATGTATCTGTCGCCGGCTGTAGCGTCGCGTCTTCAGACGCCGCTACGACGGGCTACATTGACGCTACAAGCTACATTTGTAGCCTGTAGCGGGATGTATCCAGCCTGCCGTCGCGGCGTGTAAAGGTACCATAACTGACACTTCTGTGGACCTGTGGCCCCATTTTGTGCCTGGAGCTCCTGACTGGCTAGAAATCAGAAGTTAAGTTACAGTCTCTATGAAGGCCAGAAGGAGGCTCCCATAGAGGTGTACTGAGCTGTCACCTCCGGCGTGCTCCATAAAGCATTGTAGCCGTCGACGGGTCACTTTTTGCCGGAGCCTGATGGAGCGACAGGGACTTGCTTTTGAAAAATAAGTCCAGTACTGTGATAAAAAAAAATAAACCCTGCAGGGGCTTTAAGTGTATTTCTTGGAGTAAATCCACAAAGGGAAACCAATTCTATATTTCCCTGAACGGATTGTTGTGTGTCCCTGACCGCTGTACTGTGTGATCGTCTTCTTGATCTATGGAGGCATTATAGCTGTCAGGGGTTATCCAGGTTTATAATATTGATTGTTCAGCTGCAGAATGGACTATTATTATTATTAGATCATTGTGCTTCAGACTCAACACAACCTAGTCAAGCTTCTAGGTGGCCACTGGCCTGGGCAAGCCACAATACCAAGCACAGCTCCTAGATGTGCCATTAATTTCTAAAATTTGGATATCCCCTTTCAATGTTTATTTTTGCAATATTTTCTATAAATGAACACTCTGTGATACACGGACCGTGCTCCAAATACTGCTGCACCTTCACTAAACAGCAAATGTTCCCAAAAATGGCATTAAGAAATGCAACCGAATAATAAGAAAGCCATGGATGTCAGAAAATAGAGACACAAACCAATTTTTTTCTTAAATTTCAGAATCTTTTCCACTAGAAGCCCCAAACTATATTCGCTATTGCCGTCATCATCCTCACCTGAAGAATCATGTTGCCAGGTCATTTTTACCTAAAGAATTAACATAAAAACAAAGCTTGGATTTATTTAGTCATTTCCCTGCACTACGCCGTATACATAAATGAATGGCGCCATCTAAAGTTGCAGCTCGTCACACTAAAGACAAGCACTTATAGGTCTATATGGATGGATAAAAATCAAACTTCTATTGGAAGAAGAGGGGGGTGCCAAGGTGCTTGGAAAGGGTTAATGAATTGGCTGTTTGGGCTGCAATATTAGGTACACTATCTAGTCATTCATTATTCTTCTTTCCTCCTACAATTCACCCTTTCATTTTTGTCCTTTGCGGAGACGTTTAGGCACTGGGTAGAAACATACCAAGCGAGAGCCCTCTTAAGGGGTTTCTGGAGTTTCGTAATCCAACAAAAGGTTGCATTATTAGCTTTAATGAACAAATCTCTGTATTGACAAAGGCATAGTGGTGGCTTTGTAGGAGTTCTTATTTCTATAGAGTATTGTGCTAGGAAGGGAAATGATGCTCATTGACCTTTCTGATGCGCTGTATATGTTATTCTTTGTATTTCTGAAGGATGAATGAAAATGCAGAAGACTTGTGTGACCATCAGGGAACAGCTGAAAGTGTTATTGATGAAGGTCTCATGTCTATTCGTGTGAATCCCATTGTCTCCCGTAACCCTGGATTTCTGTTACTTCTCTGGCCGTGTTCCCTGTAGATCATTCACATTGATTACATAATACCTGTAACACCTATATCATCTGACTTCCCACAATCCCCCTCACCCAATACCATAGTGTATAAATTTAGAGTTATTCTAAGGGGTGCACATGTTTGGGGTGTAGCACGTGTGGTACCTTATGCAAAGTGGTACAGTTGCTAAGTGGATGCAGTTACTTCAAGGCAGTTAGTCATGGCAAGGAGTCAGGTAACCCACTCTTTCATTCTCATTTTTAACTATGTCCTCAATTTCATTGTCTGTCTTTCTTTCTGTGTGCCTTGGTCATTCACGTTCGCCGTCCCATCCCCCCTCCATTACCCCTCATCCACATCAGCCCTTCTCTCCTATCCTCTACTATGTCCAGCTCCCATACATTCTTCAGCCTGTTTAACAACCTCAGTCTCCCATATCCCAGGATATTGCATCATAAACCATACCACAAATCAAACTATCAAAAGTATTTACTTTTCCTCTCTTTACTCCTTCTCCTGTCAGATGATATCTCTCCAAATCCTGGTCCCCCCTCTGCCAACCTCAACCCTTCCCCAACATCACATAGAAACCCTACTAACTTTATCAACATTACTGAACACCTTCATCTCCCTCTTTTAATTGCGCTCTCTGGAATCCACGGTCTGGAATCCACAGTCTTTATGCAACAAACTTCCCTTTATTCACAACTACTTTATCACTAACTCTCTTAACCTCCTGGCCCTCACTGAAACCTGGATCCAGGATTCAGACACTGCTTCCTTGCTGCTATTTCTCATGGTGGTTTACATTTCTCCTATTCCCTGAGACCTGGGAACAGACATGGTGGTGAAGTTGGTTTATTCCTGTCCCCACAATGTACTTTCCAGGTCATCCCTACCCCCCCAGATCCATCACTCTTATTCCATTCTTTTGAGGTCCACACCAGTAGGACCTTCTATCCCCTCCTCCTCAGAGTAGTGGTGGTATACCGCCCCCCAAGGTCACCCACCCAGTTCCTCGACCATTTCTCCGCGTGGCTGCCGCACTTCATGTCCTCAGATTTACCAACCCTTATTCTGGGAGATTTCAACATTCCCATAAAGAGCCCCATCTCCCCATCTGCATCCCAGCTTCCATCTCTAACAACCTCTCTTGGCCTCTCACAGCTCTCAACCTCTGAGACACACAAAGACTGTAACACCCTCGACCTGGTCTTTGTCCGGCTCTGTTCAACCTCCTCCTTAGATAATTCACCTCTTCCTTAGATAATTCACCTCTTCCTCTCTCTGACCACAACATTCTCTCATTCACGCTCACAAACCCTCGCCCACCACAGCACACTGCTACCTATCACACATTCAGAAATCTACAGACCATTAACCCTCATACACTTAGACTCTCTTTACGCATCACTGTCCCCAATCTCCTCCTTCTCCTGTCCCGATCTGGCTGTGACTCCATAATCATCAACATTTACAGGAATAAACACTTGAAATATATCACTCTGTTTGTAATGACTTTATATAATACCGTATATACTCGTGTATAAGCCGACCCGTGTATAAGCCGACCCCCCTACTTTTGCCCCAAAAATCTGGAAAAACCTATTGACTCGTGTATAAGCCGAGGGTGGACCCCAGCACAGTTATACAGCCCCCAGCAGTGTGGTATACAGGCCCCCCAGTGGTAGTATACAGCAGCCCCAGTGGTAGTATACAGATTCCCCAGCAGCCCCAGTGGTAGTATACAGATTCCCCAGCAGCCCCAGTGGTAGTATACAGGAGCCCCAGCAGCCCCAGTGGTAGTATACAGATTCCCCAGCAGCCCCAGTGGTAGTATACAGGAGCCCCAGCAGCCCCAGTGGTAGTATACAGATTCCCCAGCAGCCCCAGTGGTAGTATACAGGAGCCCCAGCAGCCCCAGTGGTAGTATACAGCAGCCCCAGTGGTAGTATACAGGAGCCCCAGCAGCCCCAGTGGTAGTATACAGGAGCCCCAGCAGCCCCAGTGGTAGTATACAGGAGCCCCAGCAGCCCCAGTGGTAGTATACAGGAGCCCCAGCAGCCCCAGTGGTAGTATACAGGAGCCCCAGCAGCCCCAGTGGTAGTATACAGGAGCCCCAGCAGCCCCAGTGGTAGTATACAGCAGCCCCAGTGGTATACAGCAGGCCCCCAGGGGTACATATAGCAGCCCCCAGGGGGTACCCAGCAGCCCCTGGGGGTACCCAGCAGCCCCCTGGGGGTACCAACAGCCCCCAGGGGGGACCAACAGCCCCCAGGGGGTACCCAGCAGCCCCCTGGGGGTACCAACAGCCCCCAGGGGGGACCAACAGCCCCCAGGGGGGACCAACAGCCCCCAGGGGGTACCCAGTAGCCCCCTGGGGGTACCAACAGCCCCCTGGGGGTACCAACAGCCCCCAGGGGGTACCCAGCAGCCCCCTGGGGGTACCCAGCAGCCCCCTGGGGGTACCAACAGCCCCCAGGGGGTACCCAGCAGCCCCCAGGGGGTACCAACAGCCCCCTGGGGGTACCAACAGCCCCCAGGGGGTACCCAGCAGCCCCCTGGGGGTACCAGCAGCCCCTGGGGGTACCAACAGCCCCCTGGGGGTACCAACAGCCCCCTGGGGGTACCAACAGCCCGCAGGGGGTACCAACAGCCCCCTGGGGGTACCAACAGCCCCCAGGGGGTACCCAGCAGCCCCCTGGGGGTACCAACACCCCCCTGGGGGTACCAACAGCCCCCTGGGGGTACCAACAGCCCCCTGGGGGTACCAACAGCCCCCAGGGGGTACCCAGCAGCCCCCTGGGGGTACCAACAGCCCCCTGGGGGTACCGACAGCCCCCAGGGGGTACCAACAGCCCCCAAAAGCTGGCACTGTCCCCCTTGTAAGGCCTCCCCCTCCCGCTACTTATACATTACCATCCCGGTGTTCTGATCGGCGCCGCTCCTCGGTGCTGCGTCGCCGTCTTCATCCTCCCGCGCTGGCTGCATCCGGGTTCTCCAGCGGTCGCGCGATGACGTCATATCGCTGCGACCGCCGGAGAACCCGGATGGATGCAGCGAGCGCGGACGGGAGGATGAAGACGGCGACGCAGCACCGAGGAGCGGCGCCGATCAGAACACCGGGATGGTAAAGTATAAGCACCGGGGGGGGGCCCTTACAAGGGGGGACAGTGCCAGCTTTTGGGGGGGCCATATGCACTGCTTCCCCCTGCGCTGATTGACAGGGGGATGCAGTGCATATTTAATGAGCGGCCCCACGTGACGGGGCCGCTCATACAGCAGCCCCCTCGCCTCCTCCAGCCTCCACAGCCCCCACCACACAGCCCCCACCACACGGGTCTACCGTATAGACCCGTGTATAAGCCGAGGGGGGGACTTTTCAGCCCAAATTTTGGGCTGAAAAACTCGGCTTATACACGAGTATATACGGTATATGCGTTTCACTTTATAGATTGAATTACTGAAATAAATAACTTTTTGATGATATTCTAATTTATTGAGATACACCTGTAGTTTAAAGGGAACCTGTCATCTCGATTTAAGCCCCTACACTATCACTAGCTGTCCCTACACCTTCCTAGCTGCTCCCCATCTATCCATCTGTGAGCTAAATCCGCCCTATAAAGTTGGAGAAAAATAACTTATAACTTACAGAAGTCCTGAGGCGCAATGCGCTTATTGAAGCCGGGCTGATCACGTGATAAGGCCCATAATGCACCGCGCCGGATGTGATGTAGCGGTTGGTGCATATTAGGTGTACAGAGGGTGTGAGATTCCAAATAGAGGAGGCGGCGATGAATAAAGAATAACGCCGCCCAGCGGGGCGTGCGCTGCCGGATCGAGGGGGGGAGAATGGAGCCTGGTGCCGCCTTTCCAGTCCCCAGCCTCAGGGACTGCTGTAAGTTATAAGTTATTTTTCTCCAGTTTTATAGGGCCCCTTTAGCTCAGAGAGGGATAGATAGGGAGCAGCTAGGAAGGTGTAGGGACAGCTAGTGATAGTGTAGGGACTTAAAGGGATCCTGTCACCCCCAAAACACCTCCTAAGCTATTAAAAGATGTCCCTAGAGCATAGTAACACTTACCCTATACTCCTTTTAGCTCCTAAATGCATATATTGAAAATGAAGATAAACGTTATTAAACTACCTCATTAGTGATGTTAATGAGTGCCTATTGTATGCATAGTCACCCAGGCAGGCTGTCCCTCTTCCTAATATCACGCCTCAATAGGCGTGATCTGCAACTCACATTCAAATGCGCGCCTCTCCGCTCTCCTATTCCGGCCTGGCGCTGCAGTGTGCGGCTGTATGACGCGATTCGCGTAATTTCCGGCAGCGGGTGATGTAGTACACCCGCGCCGCTCTGTTAGCTTCAAGACCTGCACTGCGCATGCCGGAATAGGAGAGCGGAGAGGCGCGCATTTGAATGTGAGTTGCAGATCACGCCTATTGAGGCGTGATATTATGAAGAGGGACAGCCTGCCTGGGTGATTATGCATACAATAGTCACTCATTAACATCACTAATGAGGTAGTTTAATAACGTTAATCTTCATTTTCAATATATGCATTTTGGTGCTAAAAGGAGTGTAGGGTAAGTGTTACTATGCTCTAGGGACATCTTTTAATAGCTTAGGAGGTGTTTTGGGGGTGACAGGATCCCTTTAAATCGAGGTGACACGTTCTCTTTAAACTGATGGGTCCTGAACCATGATGGGGTTCTTTATTGTCCTGTGAAACACCAAAATCTGCGGTGGAATTTTCTACTGGAGCCTCTAACACAATAGTGAGGACAGCGATGGTCTGACCGGACTTTCCTTTGTCTCATTCTCATATGTTTGAATTACATCTTTATTGTTTTGGATTGTTCTTTCTCTCAATGTTCTTGGAAGTTCCTTGGAGTGGGGTCTAAGTGTACAGCAATTTCTCCACTGCTATTGCATTGGTAGGGCCTCAGAGGCTCTATGCTGTATTGACACATAAGGGTTTATAGCTGGAATTTTGTTAATTTTATTATTATTATGATTATTATTATCTTCTTCATTCCTGTGACAGATTATTTCTTCTGTGTCTTCCTATTTTTTCATCATAAACATTTTCAATTATTTGAAGGTAAATACAGAAAGTAATGTCACCTCCTGTTCAAAGTGCATCTGCATCGGCTTTCACAACACAAACAGCATACATTACTAAATAAATTTAGATCTGATATCAATACAGTATTTACTACAAAAATCCATGTCAAATTGACTCAATAATTCTTTATGATTATGGTAATCCTTTAAATTTATCTCAATCTCCACCCACCTAGCCTGATTGACAGGTGTCCCTCCTTGCCGCTGCTGCAGAGATGTCACACTGCTCAGTACAAGCTGCAGCTGGCAGGCTGGGTGGACGGAGACTGAATACTCTTGGGTTTGTGAGATATTGAATTTCTATAGCTAGAATTCCAAAATGCTCATTTTAATAACAGGATTATACAACATGTATTTTCAAAGTAAGGTACACCAGACTCATGAGATCTGTCTAACATATGCAGTTTGTATTGAAATCTGGCTGAAGATCAGCTGTCATGTCCGCTTCAGACTCTGTTCACACGGGGGAGTCTGATGTGCAGCTTTAAGCCTCTTTGTTGCTCTGGCTGAGTTATGGCGTCTGCGTTGGTTTGTTCACTGATGTTCAGCCTTGCAGGAGTTAACTTTTTGATTAGTGTCTGCTGGAACGCCGCTACGCTTTAAATATGGTGCAGAACATTCCTGGATGCCGACTATAGCATTTGCATGCCTCTTGCATACTGGTCCTGTGTTGTGCTTGCTGTTAAACCTCTAATATTTACTTGGTGTCTGGTGAAGTACGGTATATATTTATATTTGTGTTCTCCCTACACACATATTGTATCTTCCTGATTGTTTGCTGCATGGTGCTGTTTACTTTATCATTGTCTGTCTTTATCTGTGGATTCCATTAGGATTCAACTCCTGGGGTGGGGATGGGGGTTTAGCTCACGGCCGGACAGGAGAAAGGGACAGGTTGGAGACTCAGGCCTCTCTCTACCATCAAGAGTACCCCTGAGTCAGGGTTCTCCTAGCCTGAGGGGCAGTTCAGGGTCCCAGGTTCCTTTCCTCCTTTTCTTCCAAAACTCCCGCAACATCGACTTTATGTCGTTATTGACAAAGATGTGGCATTAAAATATGTATATAGTGAAATAAGTATTGAACACCTCACCAATTTTCTAAGGGCCTTTCACATTTTGCCTGCGTTTGCGTTTCTATGCGTTTTTTACAGCAAAAACGCATCCAAAAACATCCAAAAATGCACCCATAGTGTTTAATGCAAAATGCATTGCAAACGCAATGCAAATGCATATCATTTTTCAAACATTCATGCATATTTGCAAACGCAGCCCAAGACGTGGGCTGCAACGCTTTGGGCTGCGTTTGCAATGCGTTTTGCATTAAACTCTATGGGTTCATTTTTGGATGCGCTTGGATGCATTTTTAGTGGTAAAAATGCATATAAACGCAAATGCAGCCCAGTCTTAGATGTGAACTGGGCCTAAGTACATTTTTTTTCTAAAGGTGCTATTTACATGAATCTCTCATCAGATGAGATAATAACCCATCCAATCCACACAGCCAAAGAAATCAAACCATAGATGTCCATACATTTAGTGTAATACATACATTTATGTAAAATGTGAATTGACACAGGAAAAAGTCTTGAACACCTTCAGAAACAGAGGTGCAAAAAGCCGTGAAAGATCATGATACCAGGTATCATTAATTACAAAGCAATCCTGCTACTTAGTGAAAAATATTAGCTGGTTCAACTAATGGCCTATAAAAAGGTGTTTCATTACCAAGGTGCCATACAAGAAACATCTCATAATAGGTAAAATCAGTGAGGATTCTCAGACCTTCACAACCTTATTGTTGCAAAGCCCAATGATAGCATTGCTTACAGAAGAGTTTCTGAACTACTGAAGGTTCCACTAAGAAATATTATGGCCATAATTTGGAGAAAAAAACATAATGTCACCATAAACTGGCCACAACCAGGTGCTCCCCGCAAGATTTCAGACTGAGGAGTGAAAAGAATTATCAGAAGACTTGTTTAAGATCCAAGGACCATCTATGAAAAGCTACAGAAAGACCTGGAATTAGCAGGTACAATTATTTCAAAGAAAACAATAACTAATGCACTCGACCTCCATGGCCGGTATTCTCTCTCACGATGCAAATCTCCATTGCTGAATAAAAAGCCCGCTCAAGCATGTATACAGTTTGCTTAACAACATTTAAAACAGCCTGTGAATTACTGGGAGATTATAGTCTGGTCAAGTGAGACCATATTTGAACTTTCTGGATGCCATAATATACATTTGTTTGGAGGCCAAAAGGCACCTCACATCACCCCAAAATATACCAACAGGAACTTTTGGATATGGGACTGTCATGGTGTGGGGCTGTTTTTCAGCATAATGGCACTGGCAAATTTCAACTGATTGAAGGAAGGATGAATGAACTAATGTACCAAGACATTCTTGATAGAAATCTGCTGCCATCTACCATGATGATGCAGATGAAACAAAGGTGGACATTTCAGTAAGACAATGATCCCAAGCACACAACCAAGGAAACTCTCAAATGGTTTCACAGAAAGAAAAGAAATCTGCTAGAATGACCCAGCCAATCGCCTGATCTGAATTCAATGAAAAACTAATGTAAGGAACTAAGGTCAGAGTTTAGAGCCCAGTACCCACAGAACCTTCAGGACTTAGGGTACCGTTACCTAGCTAAACCCAGAGGGTACTTTTACATGTCTCAACATTGCATGCAATTTCACTGGCAATTTGCTGGTTGCAGTGAAATCATGGACACATTGTTCTATTTCTACACGGCAACAAAATAGAACAATGTGTCCATGATTTCACTGCAACCAGTGAGTTGCAAGCAATTTACCTCTGTGTGTAACGGTATCCTTAAGGCCGCTTTTATCGTAGCCCAACTACAATAAAAAGTCACGTGGTTCGGGCGTTGCCACCGATATCGTTCGTGCGTTGTGAGGTGTAAATGAGCAATGCGACCCCAGAACAATGCAAAAACAATATCGCTTATGAATTGTGCAAGCTCTCCAACTGTGCAATATTGGATTGACGATCTGGCATGATCGTGCTGTGTGACGTCGCAACTACGATTTGGAGCGCAACTTCCCCTATTCACTCCAAGTGTTAATTGCTCATTCCCTGAGTTGCTGAGACACAGTGTGCAAGAGGAGCGTATGACATCGTAGTTGCGTTGCCTGGCTATATCGCACTGTGTAACATCTCCTATGCGATCTTGGGCAAACGCCAAAAACGTGCGCACTCCCATGAGATCGTATGCAATATCGGAACGATATTGCGACGTGGAAGAATGGGCCAAAATCACACCTCAGCAATGCATGAAACGAAGTTCTCCATACAGGAGGCTTCTTGAAGCTGTCATCAACAAAGGCTTTTGTTCAAAGTATTAAATAGATTTCACTAAGCGTGTTCAATACTTTTTCCCTGTGTCATCTTTCATTATTACACAACATTACATTTATTAACATCTATTATTTGATTTCTTTGCCTGTGTGGATTGGATGGTTGTTATTGACATCTAGTGGGAATTTTATGTCAATAGCTCCTTAAGAAATATATTTACGTAGAACATTGGTGATGTGTTTAATACTTTTTTTACCCGCAGTATATTCTTTTTTTCCTGCAGTGTGTCTAGTCTTTCTTTTTCAGACTCTCCTGAAACCTTCTCAGATTTAACCTAGTAAGTGAATAATTTGTGCCTAAAATTGCACCATCAGTGGAATATTACAGTGATCTCACCCTGGCCTCCCTCATCTGCTTGGTGTCACTTTGCAGAGTGTTTTGCTGCCTGATATTGTCAACGTTCATTGAGAATGAGAAGGTGGATGGAGATATGTGAGGGTCCTCCGCCTCAGAATATAGACGTCCTGCACCCAGTGTATGTTCTCCTAACACCAAAGTCTTTTTGGGAAAATTGATTGTACATCCTGTTCTCTTTTTGGTGTTTGCTAACAATATTTCCTTGTGATTCTTCTATTTCATACTGACCAAGGGATCTCGCTTCCAAGCTTCTTTTTAGACAGGACAGTGATAATATTATTTTTGTATTACTATAGCGCTCTAAAGGTACTGTCACACGCTAGGTTATAGGTGAACGAGATCGTTAGGTATGTCACGTGCCGCGATCCTTCCGACATCGTTAGTGCGTTGTCGCACACAAGGATATCATTAACGATCTTAAATTTGGCAATGCTCCAGCTATTTGGAGAAGAACAATGTTAAAAAGCGCAGGAATAGGAGAATTATGAACGACATCGTTCAAAAAGGTGTCACACTGAATGATGTTGCGGCTTCCCAGGATGTTAATTGGACGACGAATGATAGATTTGAGGTCAGGATCTCAAATTTTTGATGAACGATCTAACGATTTAACCGTCCAACATCGTTCGTTTACACGCAAGGACACACAAACTATATCGCTAGAACGTTCACAAATCTGTGATGTTTCAACAATATCGTTAACGAGATCCTAGCGTGTGATGGTACCTTTAGAGGTTTTCCACTACTAATGTCATCCCCTTTTCCTTTGTCCTAATTCTTCCTAACTAACATATTCCCAAAATAGTTCTACCTATGCTGTTCCTGTAATCCTATCTCTAAAGGTACCATTATACACAGAGATAAATTGCTTGCAATTCGCTGGTTGCAGTGAAATCATGGACACATTGTTCCATTTGTACACGGCGACAACATGGAACAATGTGTCCATGATTTCACTGCAACCAGTGAATTGCAAGCAATATATCTCTGTGTGTACGGTACCTTAAGAGGCTCGTAATTACTTTTTATGTGGTCGTAGCTTTCATATTCTGGTCGGGGGACTGGATTCAAACCAACTGAGCAGGGCGCATCACTGTAGGAGGCGAAGCTGCCTTTCTGTGAGTGACAGCAGTCAGAGCCCACATGCGCAGATTACACTTGACTCTCCCACCAGTGACCTGCTCTGCTCAGTGAGTACAATTTCTGGTCTCCAGAGCGGATCACGTGATCGGCCCGACGTCAATATTCGCATTGCGTGGAGCCGGGCCAATCACGTGATCAGGCCCATAATGCATTGGGCCGGATATAACGTTCCGGCTTGGGCATTACACTGGATGAAAGGGCGGGAGATTCCAAATGGAGGCGGCAAAGCAGCAAGAAGGATGACGCCCATTGGGGCGTGCTTGGACACCACAAGGAGGTATTCATGGAGCCCAGAGCCCGCCTTTTCAATCTCCTACATGGGGATCATATGCAAGTTCGAATTCATTTTTCTAAATCGATATAGGACCCCTTTTAGCTCAGAGAGGGATAGTTAGGGAACAGCTACAGTAGGAAGGTGCAGGGACAGGTAGTGATAGGAGAGGCTAGATTCAGGTGACAGGTTCCTTTAAAGGCATAGTAATTTTAGTGTAAACTTGTGACTTTGCAGAAAGTAAAAAAATGCTGTAAAACATTCTCTCTCCCGTTATTCTGTCATTTGGCAAATATAAATAATTATGGTAATCCTAATTAACCTAAAGCGGGAAAGGTTTATTCTCATTTAATGTCAGATAATGAGAAAAACAGGCATATGTGTCTTTATATATAGTGTATGTAAACGTCTGGTTTCATCTGTATATTGGGAAAGTGTTAGGAAGAATTAGGACAAAAGAAAGGGCATCACATTAATAGTGGAAAAGCTCTTTAAAACCTTAGGCTGTGTCCCCACATTGCAGATTTGTCACGTTTTTGAGTGCGGACTTGTAACAAAACCTGAAGAGTTTCCTGATGCAGCAAAGTGAATGAGAATCCTGAAGTCTCCTGCTCATGTTAAATATTTTCTCCTTGCAGATTTGGTACAAAATTAAGGCTACATTCACACTGTGCGTTTTGTGATCCAGTTTTTGATCTGTTTGTTGCAGTGCACTGCAGAAAACGGATCACTCAAATGACACCCCAGCAAAGTCTATGGGTTCTCATTTTTGCCATACAGACTGTGCTCTTTTAAAGTGATTTGTTTTTCCACTTTACTAGAGCTCTGTTTTGGAAAGTGACATGTCAATTTCTGTTGAGTTTCTCTCCTGCGTTTCCCCATAGGATCCCTTTAAAATGGGGAAAAAAACACAGTAGTCAAAAACGGATTAAAAACGGATCTTATTTTTGGGTGTTTTTTTTTACATCTCCTGTTTTACAGTTAAAAAATGCAGCAGAACAGAAGAGAAAAAACCACCCAGTCTGAATGTAGCCTAAATCTGCATCATGTCAATTCTTGCGTTTTTACTGCCGATTTCATCCATTCTAATGAATAGGAAACGCCAAACGTGCATTGAAACTGTGATAAAACCCTGCATTCTAGCTGCTGCATTTTCCGGTCATGCGGAAATGTCTTCACCAATACGAACGTTTACTCACACCCTTGATGACAAATTTTGAGAAACTTGGTCTTGTTACTTTTCGATGTATTCCAGCCTGTGTAAACTATCACCTGTCCACTGGGTGGATAATATTTTGATGGCTCCATTCAGTTCCTTTTGACCATTTTTGGAGCCGCTGAACAAAGTCACCTCTTATTAGTGGAAGAATGGTTTTATGGATTACATACTGCGATGTATGTGATGAACCGTTTGTTTCCCGTGTGACTTATCATAAAGCCTCACATTTCATGTGTGATCACATCGAACCATTCTGTGTTTAGCTTCTTGTTTTCTGTGGATTTCATCAGTATATGGAGACAGATGCCTGTGAGTTTCCAGCCCAGCTGGCTCCATATAGTGTATGTACACGAACGCAGATCTGTTATTGCTGGAGCAGGGCCCATATTTATGGAATTTTCTCTAATAAATGGCCGTTCATTGAGGAGTTTCTAATCTCAACCCTGGGATTTTATTCCCTTGTATGGACTTCTTCTTGTGGTCAGTAATGTCACTGACTGTTGGTTGGCATGGGTCTATCAAGAGACATGAAAGGCTATCAATGGTGTGTGAGCTTTAGCCATCTCATAGCTGTAATATTGTTATTTCTAAACTTTTTTGCCATTTTAGCCCATGTACAAGGAGGTAACCCAAAAACATTTATGTATTGAGATATATTTTGGTAGGCGTTTGGCATGGTAGGTTGGAGTACTCATCTGCTGGCCTGGCCATCATGGACTGTTCTCCAGTACAATTTTCGATACTTTCCATTATTGCAAATGTTTTTATACTGTATAACCATAACTATTAAACAACCTCAGTCTGTTGGTTGGGAGTGCACTAGTTATCTGTAAAGGTGTCATATATGTTGCATAAGAACTAGATGCAGTTATACTATGTCACCTAAGATGACCATATATATTAAGCAGAACCTGACTGTTCTCTCTCTGGCAGGATCTTCTGAATATCTAAAGTGAGTAGGAGTCAATGCCAGATCTGAGGTGAAAAGGATCAGATATGTTGGATTTCAACATGTCCCTATCCTGTGTTCCTACAGGAACTGGAGCAAGTTCAGAGAAGAGCCACAATAATGATGCGTGGACTGTAAACTATGTCCCACGAGGAGCGGTTTAAGGATCTGGGAATATACTTGCAAAAAAAGAACACTAAGAGGAGACTTATTAGCTGCCTACAGATATCTTAAGGACTGTCACACTGTAGAGGGATCAGCTTTATTCTCATTTGCACAAGAAAACACTAGAATTAATAGGATGAAACTTAAGGTACCGTTACATGGTACGAGATCGTGATTGATATCACTCAAACGTCACGGGTTTGGAGTCGTTCAAACAACATCGATAGGACGTCATTGCCTGTAACACTGAGATACAACTACGATAAATCGTTGGATCGTTGATCGCAGATTTGAGAACATGGTCTCAAATCAAACGATCATCGTTCAGCCAACCTGCAGCATCGTTGTGTGTGACATCGCGATAACGATGTCGTTCACGACTTCCCCTATTTACAACTGTGAACAAGTACCGTTCGCTGGGTTGTGCAAATGATAGCTGCTCACTACATCATTGGTGCATCGTCCACGATATCTAGATGTGTGACAGCTCAACAACGATGTCAAAAAGATGTCCTAACGACCGCGCGCCCATGAGATCGTTAGTGATATCTTAACGACATTGAAGCATGTAACGGTACCTTAAATAGGAGGAGACACAGATTTGTTATTAGAAAAAACCTTTTGACAATGAAGATGATCAACGAGAGGTGGGTGAGATCCCCTTCAATGAAAGTCTTCAAACAGAGGTTGGACAGACATCTGATTATTTAGTGACTCCTGCTTTTGAGCAGGGAGTAGGACCAGATGACCCAGGAGGTCCCTTCCAACTTCACTATTCTATGATTCTGTAGGTAATAAGCTACTTACTCTACACTCTCCCAACAGAATAAAGTGCATGTTACTTAATGGGTGCGTTGGTATGGCCTGTTTTTCGATGTGTAGGCCAGCATTAGTGTTAGGGTAGAGTCACACTGGCGTACGACTTACAAGGATGCACTGTGAGAAAATCTTATATTGCACTGGGCCCCTTGTAAGACAATGCTGCAGCTCAGGTCTGCAATGTTTCCTTTTGCCCTTACTGGACTGAGGAAATAATGGCAGCATGCTGCTATTGTCAGTGCATCTCAGATCACTCACACCCATTCATGTCTTTGGATGCAAGTGAAACATCGGACTGCACTGTGATGACATCAATGCAATATACGCCGACACTGTCAGTAGAGGAGATTAATCTCTCCTTCTCCTCCACAGCCTGAGCCGAGTGTCATTAGTATATTACATTGCATGCCATACACTAGTCTGACCCCCAGCCTTTGTGATAGACCCTCTCCCATGTAAAATCATACGGAGGGGTTGTATAATTACTATCTGATCAAAGAACCCTTTTAGGCAGCCTTTGGATAGCAGATATGTAGGTAATTATACATGTAAAGGGGAGCTGTCACCACCTGAAAAGTGTGCAGTTATTACTCCTTCTTTATTCCCGCTGCTCCCTGGAGTATTTTAATTTATTTTATTTGATAAATTTGCCATACAGGTTCAGAGATATGGGTCTCTTTTATTTTTGTGCTTTTTTTCCCCAGATATTTCTGGTCATAAAGGGGCGGTGCTCACAGAGTAATTATGCAGATAAGTCTAAAGATACACCCCTAGAGGGTCCTTGGAGCCACACCCTCATGGTAAAGACCATAAATATGAGCACGAAGTAAAGGGCTCTGGAACCGCATGATTTATATCAGAGAAGTGAGAAGCTGAATAATCAGGAGCAGTGAAAATAAGATGAGAGCAAAACCAGTCCCTTTCTGACCTGGTGACAGGCTCTCGTTAGGCGATGTGCATACTGTGCATTTGTGATCGGGTTTTTGCCTAAAAAAACTGATCAATTTTTACTATGGCAGCAAAGTCTATGGGTACCGTTACACATCGCAATATCGCAATGCAACATCAACAAAAAGTCACATGGTGTGGTAGTTGCAGTTAATATCCTTTGTGCGTTGTCGTGTAAAAGGGCAATGCGACTGCAATAATTCGCAGTTACAATATCACAAGAAGATTGTGCAAGCCCTTCAACCGTACAATGTTGCATATGCGATCTGGCAGGATCGTGCAGTGTGACGCCGCAATTACGATTTTGAACGCAACTTCCCCTATTCACTACAATGTTAATGCTCGTTCGCTGGGTTGCTCATACCCAGCACAAAAACGTTGTGTACGACATCGTAGTTGCGTTGCCTGCCGGTATCTCCCTGTGTGACATCTCCTATGCGATCTTGGACAAGTGCCAAAAACGTGCGCAGTCCCGTGGAATTGTATGCGATATCGGAATGATATTGCGACGTGTAACGGTACCTTTAGAGACTTCTTACATGCTGTGCCGACGGCTGCGTTTGTTCCTAATCAGGTTTTGCAGCAAAACCTGATCAGGAAAAGAAGTGGCATGTCCATTAACTGACCTGGTTTTCATGCAAAAATGCAGTAATACTCCCCCTCCCCGGTGATCCCACAGTGAGCTCTGGTGATTCCTTCCTCCCGAGCTCCGCAGATGCTGTTTATCGATCTTCCAGTACCTGCGACCCATGTGACTCGGCCTGTCTCACAGTGCATAGGATCTTGCAGTACTGAACCCGGAAGGAAGAAATCACGGTCACCGCAGGATCGCTGGAGGCTGAGAAAGTGTTTGTGTGTGTGTCTGTCTCTGTGTCCCCTTATTTGTGCTGCGTTTGTTTGTGCACAAATACAGCTGCGAAACTGATTGTTTTGCGTTGATTCTTTTTTGTTAAGGCTGCTTTCACATTGTGTATTTTTCCTGTCTGTGGGGATCCTACTTTTTGCCGGACCCCACGGACAGGAAAGGTCAGCATCGGAGGTGACCTCCGGATGCCATTTCTGTGTTTGGGTCTGTGATTTTCATGGATCTGGACACAGAAGCCCGAGCCTGCAAAGTGCAGGCAAGCGGGACACTTTCACCACTTTCAACCAAGTGTTAAAAAACAACAACTAAAAAAAAAGACCCTAACCTTTCCGGCGTTTGTCCCGAGCCGTCTAGCTCCCGGCGCTACCCGATCAGCTGATGCGGTCACATGACTGCATCAGCTGAGCAGTTTAAATCCCACGCCCGCCAAAATTGATTGGCTGGCGGGAGATTTAAACCGTACTGATGCGATCATGTGTCAGTCCGATCAGCTGATCGGTCATATGACTGCATCAGCTGAGCGTTTAAATCTCCCGCCCGCCGATCTGTTTTGGTGGGTGCGGGATTTAAACTGCTCAGCTGATGCGGTCATGTGACTACAATCAGCTGATCGGGTAGGCCCCGCCCCCCAGGTCCTTAAGCTGTTGGGAGCTAGATGAAGGCATCGCGGGACATGCCGGAGAGGTGAGGAGATTTTTTTATTTTTAACCCTTGCTTTACTTCATTTCACTACTGCAATGTATGTATATACATTGCGGAAGTGAAATTAAAGGGGAACAGAGCAGTTTTAGTGTACTGAACATGCTCACTACACTAAAATCGATTCCGGGAAACGATCCAATGTTTTCCCGGACCCATGCTCCATGTGCCCCCATGTTATCTGCCGCAGACCGGGTCGGATCCGATTCGGTCCAATTTGGTCCGCGGTGCCCAAAATTGGAGAAGTCTCTGATTCTGGGGACAGCAAAAAATTGTGTAGAATCGGATTCTACACAAATCGGATGGCAATAAGGCCAAATCTGATCAGATCCGTTGGCCATAGGGATGCATGGGGGCCAAATCGGATCCGTTGCTGTCCGTTTTACAACGGATAACCACGGATCCCCAAAAACCGCCGTGTAAAAGCAGCCTAAGCTTTTCATGCAGGATTTTCCTCAGCACAAACAGATCCCTTTTTTTTGTGTGTGCACATAGCCATAATCTGCCGTGATTATGATGAGGTGTATACCTGACTGAGGGACATCTGAAGTTGGAACATTTCTTTCTCAATCACTTTTCTCTATCGCCTGAGAACACACACACACATGGGGAAATGCAGGATGATACTTCTTTGGATCGGATTTTCCATGGGGGATTGTGATTTGTATCATTCTTTCCTAATGAACCCAGCTGAAGTCTGTGAATGCTCCTCAGATTGGGGCCAAGTGCAGCATCGCTCGCTGTAGATACAGAATTGATACAATGGCCTCATTTGCCTGACAATTGACAATCACTTCTCTGAGCCAGAAATGTGCTCCCCGCTCCTTCCTCCACTTCTCATGTAATGTGGGGGACTGGGTGGGAGGTGGTGGGGGTCTGACTTGCATTATTTAGCTATTGATATAAATGATTTATTTTAACATGACATGTAGGTTACATCCATTGCATATGTTGTATGTACAGGGCTGTGAGGATGAGGAGGCGACTTTCCGCAGCGGTAACCCCCGATATTGGTGTTCGGTAAGTGAATTGTTATTGCAGATGTATCTGGAAGCTGAAGGATACGTTATATTATCCCTCCCCTCCTTCTGTCCTTATGGGACCTCTTTAAGGATCGCTCCATAGTACTATTCACATATATCGAGCTATGGGACTTTCTTTTCCTTTTTTTTTTTAGTATAATCACTATTAAATGTTTAAGTAAAGGATGGAATAAGTAGTTAAAAGCTGATGGCAGCCTTTGTATTGGCAGCAGGAGACACTCCGGTGTATAGTATTTCCAGCATCTGTGCCTTGTGCTTGCTGGGAGTGTGCATGGATATGTGAATAATCCTGTGTCCTGTGGCACAGCGCTTCTGCAGTCTGTGTGTGCGGCAGATAACACTTCACTGCCAATGACTCCGTTCCCTGATTTGCATTACCAGACCTAACGCTGCAGTGTGCATGGATTTATTCAGTCTGTCTCCTGGATCTCATCAGTGATTCCTATAGTGTATGCAGTACCTTCATGTATGCCGCCTTGTAGCTGTTTTACTAATTGGTATTATGTTTGGAAGAGATGTTCTGATGACGCTGGGAAATGTTGGGCTTAATCTCTGACTGCAATCGTCATTCATTCTGCAGTGCAAAAATATTCTAGGGGAGAGATTTATGGTAAAACTGGGACACAAATAAATTCGAGATGTTTCCCATGGCAATAAGTGTTTTGGCAGTCTTCATTTTGTGATCAACCTGTACGTCTGGTGGATGTGAACCTACTGGTTTGGCATACCCTGGAGGGGTGAGTCTAAGCGACTATCTGGTTTTCACTAGAGACACTGATGGTAAGAATAGGCTGGGCTACAGATAGTCGCCAGGTATCACTCACAGGGCAGTCCACGGATTAATGGGCTAAGGCAGGCAGGCGAAGTAAAGAGGGCACAGGCACAGACTTACTCAGACAATCTGAGGTCAGGGCAGGCTCCACAGGTTCAGTAAATGTAGCCTAGGTCAGGAGCAGAGATATCAGGATAAATAAGAAGGCTAGTTGGGTCAGAAAACAAGAAAGGCAAGAAAGATCTAGCAGGAAACTAGGCAAACTGAACTAAGAACCAAGATCAGGCAGTGAATGGTGAGAGTGGCTGCGTGATAAATCCCCTGCTTTTTGAGGATAGGTCAGAGAAACTAAGAAGACAGCAGACTTAAATTCCTTCACGTTCCAGCTGTGCCAATCTATAGCCAGGTGGAGACAACCGGAGAGTGCAGCAGGACCAGGAGTGCTGCAATTAGGGGTGTCTGTGTGCAGGCCTGAGGCTGAGCAGAGTGGTGAGTAGGCTGATATGGCAAACATGTGTGGGTCAAAGGTGTGACGCATCTGAATAGGTGCAGAGGACACTAAACAGTGTGATGGCACGGGGGTATCCCTCTACATAGAGCTTATAGATGGGGTGCCACGAGTGTGTAAACTTCAAAAATTCCACCTTCTTACTGCAGAATTTTCTCTGTATGGAAGTTGTCTGTTTCTGTAGTGGATTATATCTGCAGGATTCACTCTTTCCAGTGAAGTAAAGGTGAAATCAGTGATGAATGCCCAGCAAAATCTGTGCAATACCTCATATGGACTATACATAACCCGCCAAACCGGGCATGTTGGATTTCAAGGTGACTGAACCTCTATCCCCACCAAAGATAAGCAATCACCAGAGGAATCTGGAAGTGACGTCTCCCCACTCTTTAAAGGGAATCTGTCAGTGGGATCATCTCCTAAGCCATCTATGTGGGCACGCTGGTTATAGGAAGCTAATTAAAATGATACCTTGATGTCTGCAATCCAATGTCTTATTCCAGAGAAATCCACATCTTATATGTAAGGATGCTTTCACATTGCACCTTGAGCGGTCCCATCAGGGCTTACATTCGAACCCCCTGCAAAATGGGCTTCAGACGTATGCGCCGAAGGGGCCATTGACTTCATTAGTGCAGACGGCGTTAACGTGTGCTCTGTCTTGCCCCAGTTTTGGGAGTATACGTTTACTGCCGGCATATACCCAAACACAGTCTACTGCCTATGGGGATTGATCCTACTGACAGATAGGCGGCCGTCACACGCTGAGATATCTTTAGCGATATTGTAAGCGATCACGTGCACGCGCAATCGCTTACAATATCGCTCACATCGCTGGTGAGATGTCACACAGACAGACTCACCAGCGATGTGGAGCCGCAATCTCGCTGGTTACTATGGTACACATCGGGTAACTAGGCGCCGCGCGTCGCTTAGTTACCCGACGTGTACCATAGTTACCATCTCCCAGCATAGGCTCTGCCGCTGGGAGATCGTTCATCGTGGTGTTATACACCACGATGAGGCAGATCGTCAAATCGCTCATCGCTAGATCTGAGAACCGGAGCTCAGATCAGCGATGTCACGATCAAGCGATTTAACATCTTAAATCGCTTGATTACATGCAACGATTTCTTGCCCGATATCGCTTAAGCGATCAAAAAGGAGATCACTTAAACGATATCGGGCAAGAAATCGTCCCGTGTGACGGCCGCCATACCGAGAGCAATCAACATTTTCTCAACTGGCTAACACGGTACCAAACCTTTTCCTTTTAAGAAGAACACAGGCACACATATCCGCCATCTACTGCTGGGATACGGGCACTTTTAATGATGATTACACAAACGTAGAAATATTCAAAAATATTTAATTTTTATAATGGGGGATTAGATTTTTAACACAAACTTCCTTTTTTGAATATGTTAGAAGGGATTGCCTGGGAAGACCATGAATGGGAGTTGAGCTGCAGTACCTGAGAATGTCCACTACACTGAGCACACAGCTGGCTCTTCCATAGTATAGGTCTGGCTGTCAAGGGAGCAGCACACAGCTGATTGGTGGGCTGTCAGGTGTTGGACCCCAGTTATCTGAGATTGATGACCTGTCCAAAGAATGGGATATCAAGATCAGTCTTGAACAACCCCTTTATAACATTTTCTTAAAGGGATCATTCTTTCTTAGAAAATTCTTGCAAATGTCTGATAAATGCTGATCCTCCTCTGGGACCCCCTGTCTATCTGGCAGCCACACTCCATTCACTGCAGCTGCCAGATGAGTCTTCTTTATCAGGGTAAGGAATTCATTGCCAGGAGTGACCTTATGTACCCGGTAATGCGGTGATTGTCTGTTTTCCTTCCATATCACCTCTATTCTCCATGTGTTTCAGAATCTCCTAGTAGATGACATAGATGTGATTGTGTTTACCTTCTCATTGCTTGGAGTGATTATTATACCTGCACTATAGCACGCCAGCTATCCATGAACCGGACTTTCTGCCTTTCTGTCAATGCAATATCAAGGATAAATGAAAAGTTCTTGTGCCCCTGAAATCTTTTTTTAATTTCTTAAAGGGAAGCTGTCATCAGTTTTCTTTTTACCTCATCTGAGAGCAGCATGATGTAGGCAAAGAGACCCTGAATCCAGCAATGTAGCACTTTATTTTTTATTGGGAGCAGCAGCTCTGACACACAGTTTTTAGATTTAGCATGTAGCAGAGCTCAGAAAGCTGCCATGGCCCCCCCACACACACCAGATCCTCCATGTACATTACTACAGACAGTGACCTGCAGTGGGTGTGCTAGACTAGCTGACCTAATCAGACAATGATAACCTCCTGAAGATAAACAAAGATTGCAGGACAACAACAGCACACAGTGTGATGAGAGACACATCCCTGAAGCATGCTGTCTTTAGAATCTGCCAGCATGACAAATTACCTTTAACAATGTACTTGTTTTAATTTTTTTGTGTGATTTTCCTTTTAGTGAAAAAGTAAATTTCTATAGAGTTTGTCTGTTGCCCATTGAATAAAAAAATGTACAGGAAATCAAACAAGCATTGGGAATGTCAGTGTTTTTGGACTTGCTATTCTTGTGATAACTTCGGCCGTTATCCTCTCCTCCCATTTCCTAAGGTTTCCGGAATAAACAGCAATGCCCAAATGTGACGTCCATCCACGAGGAAGTTCACACTTCTGTAGTTTGGTTACAATTCATTACAGTGTGGCACCTGCTGAACGCCCGGGGGCAGAGAATTGTTACAAAATATTTAGTCGTTCTCAATGGGGATTTCCACTTTAAGAAAGTGGTTCTCAAAGGATTGTATACATGTAAAGTAGTGATCACCCTTCCCTGGTCCCAGCTGCATCTCCTCCGCTTCTGATCTTCTTAGTACTGGTGAGCACTTGTCTTACAAGTTTGATATCACTTCTCTAAAGTAGAAAACCTAACTAAATCTGCTTTGGCCAAGTTCTGTGCTTTGCAATCTAGGCCGACCAAGCTGCCCTCAGGGGCCACTGCAGCCTCTGATCCATGACATATCCGTCCTGGTGTTTGATCAGATTATTTAGACCACTGGGTCCCCTCTACTATATCTGATCTGAATCTGGGTTTATCACTAGATGGATAAAAGATCATTCACAATAGTTTGAGAACAAACACAAATTGTGCGCCCCAGTAATAAAATAGCATAAATTATCAAAAGACATTTCTAAGGCTGGTGTGGCATGCAGACGCAAATGCAGTGCAAACGCAGCCATATTAATGTGAACACTGCGGAGAATCTCTGCATGCGTTCACATTAGTATGCACCCTGGCCAGCCAATCAGCTGTCTCGGGGGCGGCTGGGAGGAGATCAGCGGTGGAGATCTCCTCCTCCCGGCCACAGCTGATCTCCCGCCGGTGTCAGCGGGGAGATGCAGCTGATCTGACAGCTGTTTAAATCTCCCGCGCCGACACCGAATAGACGATATCGGTGCAGGAGATAAGAAACAGCTGATCGCTGTTTCAAATCTCCCGCGCCGACATCACCTATTCCGTGTTGGCACGGGAGATTTAAACAGCTGTCAGATCAGCTGTGTCTTCAAATCTCCCACGCTGACAACGGCGGCTCTAGCTGATCTCCCGGTGGCCGCCGGGAGAGATTTCAATGAGATACGTAGCCTTCTCCTGCGCTGTCATGCGGAGGATACTGCGGATCCATTGAGATCCATGCATGGTTTGTGCGCTTGCTGATAAAACAAGCGCCCGTGAATGCACTAAAAATGCAACATGATGCGTTTGGAGCGCGGTCAGAGGGTGCACAAATTGTGTGCATCCGAGCGCAATTGCAGCCAAACGCAGCCATATGCAGGCACATGTGTTCCCATGTTAAACATAGGAACGCATTTGCGTAAGTGTTTGGCTGCGTTCGGTGCGCTGAGTTCCAAACGCAAATGTGAAGGCACCCTAAAATATGTTTTATGCCTTTATATTCAGGGGTACGAAAGTTACATTGAACAGTGGTCTGGGGGTGGGCTTCTTTATGTGTAGGGGCTCATTCACACGTCTGTGTTATTCACAATTGGCACTAGTATGTATGCGGATGGGTACCCATGATGAGACCCTGGTGAGGTTTTTATGCAAAGGATTTATTGAAATCTCATGCCCACTGTATTTTTTTTATGCTATTTAAGCAAACCTGTCATGCGTTTTATGTAAATCCACGACTTGTTGATTTCTCTTGAGGCTTCGCGGAATTGTGTGTGCAGATTTTCCCCATAGAAATGCATTAGATGCGGAAAATCTGCTGGCAAAAAACACAAATACACTGAAAAAAACACATTTCCAAAGTAGTCTGCACATGACTGTCTCAATAAAGTGTTGTCAAAGCTAAATTTCTGAACATATCAAAAGCAAAGCAGCTTTATTTCAAGTTTGACAATCCACAGCGTCAAAAGCAAAATCCTTCCGGGTTATTTTTCATTGTGTTTCTAAATTAGCTAATGGTGCTCTCACATTGCTTTCAGTGGCCTGTCGGGGCGCACGTCTGAACCCCCCACAAAACGAGATTTGTACTTATGCACTGACGGAGTCATTTACTTTAATGGTGCAGGCGGAATCCACGTAGAACGTGTGCGAGAACGCAATGTGAAAGTAGTGTATAGGTGCCGAGAATGCACTACATCAAATAGTGAAGCTTGATGGTGGGTTTACACGCCGCGATATCGGCGTCCAACTCCGACCCAACTCCGACAAAAAGTCACGTTGGTCGCGAGTTGGAGCCGATATCGGGTGCGCGTTGTATTGTTTTAGCATCCAACGCGATGCTGGAACGATGCCAAAACGATATCGGAGTTGAATAGCAAAGCTATTCAACTCGCCGATATCGCAAGGCCGTTGTACCAGCATCGCTGCGTGTGACAGCCCAACTCCGATGTCTACGCTCACGTCACCCATTCACTCCCATGTTAACTGGTCGTTCCTGGGTTGGTGGGCGTAGACATCGGAGGGACGTTGCATCCCGATATCGCGGCGTGTAAACTGGCGATGCGATGCAGGGAGAAACGTGCACTAAATGCGCGCTCCCGCGTCGTTGCCTCCGATATCGCCGCGATATCGGGACGTGTAACCCCACCATTATAGCCTCTGGAGCTGCTCACATGTCTGTGTATTTTTGGTTCCTACAATATCACCGTCGTGTCAAATCTTTATCTGAGCAGATCAAACTTGTCTGTGAAATAACCGCACAGCACCTGGACGCCATCCGTACAAAGGCCGTTCTTCACTGATCGGACAAGATTGAGAAACCTTTTGTTTTTTTGTCATATAAAAAAACTGATGGGAAAAACTTATGAGAAAACCCTGATGACACTCTCACTGAGCCCTAATACATGGAGCTGAAGGAGGCGCTGCGCTCGTCTGAAGGAGGCGCTGCGCTCGTCTAAAGGAGGCTCTGCGCTCGTCTGAAGGAGGCGCTGCTCTCGTCTGAAGGAGGCTCTGCGCTCATCTGAAGGAGGCGCTGCGCTCGTCTGAAGGAGGCGCTGGGCTCGTCTGAAGGAGGCGCTGGGCTCGTCTGAAGGAGGCTCTGCGCTCGTCTGAAGGAGGCGTTGCGCTCGTCTGAAGGAGGCGCTGCTCTCGTCTGAAGGAGGCTCTGCGCTCATCTGAAGGAGGCGCTGCGCTCGTCTGAAGGAGGCGCTGGGCTCGTCTGAAGGAGGCGCTGGGCTCGTCTGAAGGAGGCTCTGCGCTCGTCTGAAGGAGGCGCTGCGCTCGTCTGAAGGAGGCGCTGCGCTCGTCTGAAGGAGGCGCTGCGCTCGTCTGAAGGAGGCGCTGCGCTCGTCTGAAGGAGGCGCAGGGCTCGACTGAAGGAGGCGCTACGCTTGTCTGAAGGAGGCTCTGCGCTCGTCTGAAGGAGGAGCTGCGCTCGTCTGAAGGAGGCTCTGCGCTCGTCTGAAGGAGGCTCTGCGCTCGTCTGAAGGAGGCTCTGCGCTCGTCTGAAGGAGGCTCTGCGCTCGTCTGAAGGAGGCTCTGCGCTCGTCTGAAGAGGGCGCTCGGCTCGTCTGAAGGGGGCGCGATTTTTTTACTACAAATACCTGTGTTTTACAGTAAAGAATCTGTTTTTATCCTTACTGTAAGCTGCTTCTTAGGTCTCATTCGCACATTTTATCAGTACTTCTATGCCATAACCAGGAGCGTCTCCAGATCACAGATCAGGTGTCCATCTCTCAATTATAGTATTACGCCTGGCTTTGACATACAAACACTGCTAAGAAATCCTGCAGTGTGAATAAGGCCTTAATGATCTGCCCTATGTACTGTAGTGTGACAGACGCCGACCCTTCTGCTCAGTCTATTGAGCCTACTCGGGCTTCCCTTGTTGTCACGGGAAACAGTCTCTGTCAGCCAGGACGCGGGTGGATTAGCATCATAATCATTAAAAAACAGATTGGAAATTGCAAATCTGTATCATGGAGCATGCGGTGTGTCCCTGAGCGGTCCTGTGTGCGCAGTGCCGGAGGTGAGAGTATGGGATCTTGTTACATATCTTCAGGAGGTAGGAAGGTGACAAACCCTCATAGGAGAGACGTAAGAAGGAAGTAGTAGAGAACAAGTTCAATAGTGCAGTGGGGGGGGGAAGGATAGTGTGGAATTTTTGTGGTTTTTATGTTTTTTTTTTTTTTTACCTAACATTGTTCTTACAAAATGTTAAGTGCCTGTTCCTGAGCGAGCCCAGGGCCTGCAGAAAGCCTGTGTGACCCGCCAGGCGGATAAGCCGGCTGCTCTCTGCTGCTTGGTCAATAACCATAGTCTATAGATCAGTGCAGCTTACTGGAGATAGCAAATGCAATAGCATCGATGATGACCAAGTAGAGATGTGAGTGTAAGGGCGGCTTGTGGCCCGTATCTGCGATACCTGCAGAACACTTTCCAGTCTATTTCTAATATGAAATATTTACAATCTGCTCCAATATCTGATTTTGAAGGTTCTGCCAGTGAGTTTTAATGAATGGCTATAACTCATGTTATAAAAACTTCCCTGATTTTTTTTTTTTGTTAAGGTGGAAAACTTTTGCAAAAATGCCGCAGTACGGGAACACATCATCTTTATGTGCATTCCTCCTGGAAAAGTGCTGGAAAACCATAGTAAGGATTGAACATACTGCATTACAAAATGGCACTACTATGTACTATGACACCTGTAAATATGATGAGGACTGAGCAGGGACCAGATCCCAACACAGAGCACCCAGCAATGGGGTTCCTTATCATATTTACATTACCAGATGCCTGGTAAAGTTTTTGATACTTTGAAGCTAGGTTAGGACCGTCCCGATAGGGTCGGTGTGGTGGGATGGATTACCCCTTATTTTGATCAAAAAAATGCCACCAAGTACCCAATTTTTATTTGTATGCACCTTATTTATTTATTTACTTATTTTAGGGTATGCTCATTGTTGTTTCTTTTCTGTGAATTTGTTGCGTTTAGGCCAAGTGTGATCATGCGCCCGTGTTCTGCATAGTTATACCGTATATACTCGAGTATAAGCTGGGTTTTTCAGCACAATTTTTGTGCTGAAATGTGCCCCCCTCGGCTTATGCTCGAGTCAGTCAGTATTTGCTATGGGAGGAGGGGGTGTTATCGGGAGCTGGAGGCGGTGAGGGGGAAGGTAAGGATGCTGTAGGAGTGGGAGGTCATGTGGGGCTGCTCATTAGTGTAATGAATATGCACTGCATCCCCCTGTCCATCAGCGCATATTATATTATACTATGTATACTCTCCCCCCATCATAGTATCTGGTTCCCATGGTGCGGCACACGTTAAAACAACAAACCATTTACATTAATTTTCCGGCGAATTCCTGCAGGCACTACCGTGTTCTCCAGTCTTCCTGCTTATGCCATTATCATGTGACTGGTGCAGCGATGATGTCACTGCTGCGACGGTCACATGATGTCGGCATAAGCAGGAAGACTGGAGGACGCGGCCGTGCCTGCAGGGATTCGCCGGAAATATACCCAAAGATGGGAGGCATGTGCCAGCATGGGGAAATATATACAAAGATGGGGGGCATGTGCCAGCGTAGGGGGCTATATACAAAGATGGGGGCATGTGCCAGTATGGGGGCTATATACAAATATGGGGGGGCATGTGCCAGCATGGGGGACTAGATACAATGATGGGGAGCATGGATGAAGAGGCTATATACAATGGTAGGGGCCATGTACCAGGATGAGGGTTCTATATACAGGGATGAGGGGCTATATATCAGGATGGGATAGGCTATATACAGTAATGGGGTGACTATATAACAGAATGGGGGCTATATACCGTGATGGGGGGCTATACACCGTGATGGGGGGGCTATATACCAGGATGAAGGGCTATAAACCGTGATGGGGCTATATACTGTGATGGGAGGCTATTAACCAGAATAGGGACAGATATACCAAGATAGGGGGGCTGTATATCAGGATGGGGTGCTATATACCAGGATGGGGACAAATATACCAAGATGGGGACAGATATACCAGGATGGGGGGCTGCGGCATTTCCCACCCTGGCATATACTCGAGCCAATAAGTTTTCCCAGTTATTGGAGGTAAAATTAGGGGCCTCGGCTTATACTCGGGTCGGCTTATACTCGAGTATATACAGTACTTGGGTTCCAGTTCAGTTCTTTTTACTTTTTGCTCTTAGATGGGATAGCAAAAACTTGCTGACAGGTTCCTTTTGAAGACATTGTGTGCAGATACCCACAATGTACCCAAACATTTGTTGTGATTTCTGTTTCAGATTTTACATGTTTTGCAGTGGATATTTTGCAGATTTCATATAATACATTATAAAATGTAAAATCCAGAGTGGGAATCTGCTAGACAAATGTAAAAATCCACATTTCTGACCAGTTTTTACACTTTAAGCTGAAGGAAAGAAAAGATGACTGCTAAACTGATAATCATAAATAATTTACATGTAGAAGTACATTTGTGGTCGAATAATAAGTGTAAATTATTGGGCCAGGAACGTTTTCAATTGGTAGACATGGCTGCAGCCTGCGGTGTTCTGTAGACCAGGGTCCCCCAACCTGTGATTTGTGGCTCGAGGCTGTCTACGAGCTTGTTGCATTAGTTCCAGGTCTAGCAATCAGCTATGAAGAGCAGGTCTCCAGATGGTGACATTTGTGAGGAGCTCCACAAAGATCTGAATGGGGTAAGGTAGGAACCCCTGGACCTTGGTATACTGCCTAGGTGTGATTTCTGTGGTTTGGCTGTTATCATACAGTTAATGGGGGCCCTGGGTGTCACTACTGTGAGGTGGCGGGAGCTGGATATGGCTCTCAAGGTCAGAAAGGTTGTGGACTTCCGCTGTAGACATAGAGAGTGCATGATGCATCCAGTTTTTGACTATGGCTGTGGAGCAAGTAAGCCGAACCTACGACTCCTTAATTTCCCTGACTTCGACTCCACCAAAATGGACACCGACTTTGACTCAGGCTCCACAGCCCTGGTTTTGACTTTGAACTACAGACTGACCACTGCTCTCCTCAGCTTTATAGGCATTTATGAAGCTGTCGTTCAGATCAGATCTGCGGCCTGTCTGTATTCGGACAGTGACTCCCGGATGTGTGATAGTCGCATTGGGCTGAGTTGATGCAGCTGTATTTTGAATCAATCACTGTGCTGTCCGTGTGGCCTGCCGCCAGCACAATGATTCAATATCTGTGCTCTCCTGTGACTCTTCACACGATCTAATGATCCATGTAACAACAAGAAAAAAAGAATCCACTTTGTCTGACCACAGTAGTGAACCCGTGTACTGTGCGGGCGAGCACACGGTGCCAGGCTTGTCCATGTCTGGCCCACATGCAGATGTGTAGAGTAGGAGTCCTCCATCTGTACAGGGTTCAGAGGCTGGTTAGTTATAACTCTTCTGTAAGTTCATGTGTTGCGTAATAAATATTATTAATAATAAAGTATTAATTAGATGGTTACTTCATGTCCCATTTCTGTATATTAAACACTTCTCTATCTCTGTCTTCATACAAACATAGATAGATCTAAATCCATTGGTTTGTATTATTTCTACCAATAATGTAGATGTGCAGGGTCTTGGTCACGCAGGCTTTCCTGGCTCAGGTGGTGAGCGCTGTGTAGAGGAGCAGTGGAGCAGGGCGGATGATGATTGATGGCTCACACTCTCCCTCACACCATACGCCCCTATGGTCTGTCCTCCACTGTTATTGCTGAGGGCAGGGAAAGCTGTTCTTATTGTCACAGTAGAAGCCGCTTGTCTTGTAACATTTCCCATACACAGTCATGGATTTATTTTTCTACTCATCAGCACTATTTATATTTTCATTTTTTTTTACATAGTAAAATGTATGTATCTGGACTAATGAGTGATGAATAGTGAGTAATAGTACAGAGAGGGATCCTGGTGCTGTGGATGTGTAATGATACTTCCCACCTCCGCTCCTATACTTATTCATAAAGGCTTTGTGTGGTCCTGGCTGATTATGACAGCGTCTATGGATAGAAGATGGCTGATCACTGTTATGTCATGTTGTCTTTACGGCCCCCATATAGACCAGATTAAAATGGGCAACATTGGCTTTTTGTCCCCCAATGCTGCCTCTGCTTATTATTGGCCAATCCAACATAGTCGAGCGACATTTTGAAAAATACCAACATTTTTCCAGTCGGTGATCTGTCAAAACAATTGTTAATTTCACTGAAGCAGCCAATGATCGTTCATTATGGACAAAATCAAATATTTTGGGCAGCATTTATCTAATGTGGTTGACGTGCATTAGTGTAATTCTGGTTTACCCTTGACTCCATTCACATCATGTTAGCATTTATGCTGATAAAGCCTCTATCCTTATGTGTCCATTAGTCAATCAAGAGTGTGGTTTTGGCCTGCCTCCGACTGGAGTAATAATAATAATATTTATTCATCTTTGTTATTGATTCCATAGTGCTTTACATTGTCCCCATTGGGGCTCACAATCTACATTCCTCACCAGTATGTCCTTGGAGTGTGGGAGGAAAGTAGAGAAACCTACACAAACACAGGGAGAGCATACTTAGGCTGGCTTCACACTTGCGCTCCCCGCCGCTGCATATCGCGGCAGGGAAGCGCAAGCTGAGTGCAGATACTGCGCGTCCCTATGTTTATCATGGGGACGCACGGTGATGCACTCGGCTGCGCATTGCCGTGCGCACCTATTCACTTCCCTGTGTGATTTGTACGCATGCGGATGCTTGTCCTTGGTGGGATTTGAACCCAGGATCACAGTGCTAACCATGAGCCGCTGTGGTGCCCCACACAGTGTGGCCTTTCACCCCCAGATAATACAGTGGTGTCTGTTAATATGGAGGCCCTTTCTTCTTACAGGTGATGCACATAATATGCGGCATTACTTTAGACTGCATGCCTTTCTAGCTTATGGCTGACACAGGCCAGCTTATGGTATCTGCTGAAATAGATGCTATTTTAGGTTACGGGTAACTTTACCCCTGTTCTTCTGTTCGGGTCTACTAATATACTTATAATGTTCTGGTAATTTTTGACCGGACCTATTAAAGTATTGATTTTTAGCTAATTTAAGTGTTTTATTTGAATACTTGTTGCATTATTATACTGTATTTGAACATGGTTGTTAATAAACAAATGAAAAATGAAATGAAAAACTTCAAATTCGGTCATTTTTGGCCAAACAGAACAGCAGGCTGCAATGGATGACTAACCAGGGCATAGAAAACAATGGCATCACATTAATGTATACACCAATGGTAACTGCCTGCCATTGCAGCTGTGAGACGGATAGCGCTGCTGTGTAGCTATCATATCCTTAGATTAAGGTGTATGGCAGGAGCTGTACCCCGGGGTGTATGGTAACTGTAAGCAGAAAACCTCGATGTGATCAGGATGATGGATCTCATGTGGTCGTCCTCCATATACTCCTTCATTGCGCTATTCAGGGAGGATTAGCATTTTAAAGATCCTGTAGAAATGCAGCTTTTCAGGAACCTTCAGTTCATCTCATTGAAAGATATCACAACCTGTAGTTCATTCCTGAGGCCAAAGGAAAAAATAGCTCTCGTGATCATAGAAAGGCATCTGAGCGGTGCAGAGCTTATTTCCCAGAGGACAGCGCTGCTACACCGCACAGCGTTACAGCCGAGGTCTCATTCTAGTCTGGAATATAGGATTAGCGTTAGGACAAATACATCCTGCATTTATTTTGCTTTCACGTCTTTATCTTATTCATTACTTTTTTTTGCCCAAAAATGAAATCCTTTACTGTGTGATGTGGTTGTATGGTTTATAGACTGTTACATATTGGCCATCTTAAGCGTGTGTATATCACATGATACTGGACATAGAAGTAAATCCTGTCGTCCTCCATTGCTGCCACCTCGGAACCCTTGGATTTATCACATTTGTTTTTTTCTCCAGGCTTTCCGTTGCACAGATCTCCGGTGTGTCTATCATTAGCCCTATGTATATACATCCTCTTAATCAATATTACAATAAAGTAGCTGACACACAGAATCCTGCCTGTAAATAATTGATTACAGACTTTTGCTCTTCATATTCCCTTCCTGCTACAGGCATTTCTCCAGGAGCAGTCTGTCTACTTTTTCTGCTAGCACATTTGAATGCTCTACGGTATATATTTTTTTAAGGGAAAGTCCACATGGGACAGAATTGCTGCAGATTTTACTTGTGGATTATGGAAGTTAAGTCTGCAGTTTTCTACAGTATTGGGACGCTGACATCTCACCCACTAGCGACAGATATTTTCTGCAAAAAAGTGGCTTGCAGACATGAAGACTGTCTCTTTCCATCGCGTTGTGTTTCACCCTTTTAATGGTACGGTATGTTCTCACGACATCACGGTACGTTTCTACCCGAAAAAGTGCCCCATAAAATGAACACTATACAGCAATGTTTACATGGCTTTACTGTGCACACGTTCCACATTATGTCACTATTTTCAACCTTCAGGGGTTGGAAACTCTGGCTAGATTAATAGAGGTGACGTCACCCGTAGAGCGAAAGCAGCCACAAGAAGAGTGGCGGAGCCGCTTCAGTGACACGACCGCTAGCGCTTTCATATAGCGACTTTGCTTGGGAAAACTTGGCTCCAGTGCCAGGGTCAGTGCTTAATTTGCACCTTGTGCACTGTGCACACACTGTCATTTTTGCAGCAATGAAACTTATGGTAAATGATCAGCAAAATCCGCATGTACAAGATCTGCAGCGATGTGCGGCAGCACGATCTGTCACATCTTGCTCGACCCCCTTAAAGTTTTCTGGAAAACGTTGCATTTTTTTATTATTGTTATATGCAAGTATTTTATAAATATTCTTTTTGCACAGATATATAACCACACGTGGCAACTATAAGTGTGTTTTCCAAACGTCTAAGGCTGGTTTCACACTACGGATTTTTCAGATCCGATGCTGTCCGATCAAAATCGAACAGCATCGGACCGATTTTGGGCCCCATGTAGCCCTATGGGCATCGGACCGAATCGGGTGTGCACTAAATGCCATCCGATTTGGTCCGATCCGATTCTGGCCAATTTTATTATCGGTGCAAAAATCGGAGCCTGCTCCGATTTTTGCACCGAAAATAAAATCTGACAGAATCGGATCGGACCAAATCGAATGGCATTTAGTGCACATCCGATCTGACCCGATCCCTATAACATGGGGCCTATGGAGAAGGGTCCGAGGAAACATCTGATGTCTCCTCGGACCCGATTTTACTGTACTGAGCATGCTCAGTACAGTAAAACTGCTCCTAACCGGGAGCACAAGGGTTAAAAAAAAAAAAAAAAGTTTATGCTCACCTCCCCCCGAGCCCCCGCAGTCTCCCGCCGTCTTTCTGCAGGCTCCCGCAGGCTCCCGGTGTCAGCAGAAGGTCTCCTTCTGCTGTTCAGGACCTGCGGTGATGTCACAGCAGGTTACCCGCGGTGATGTCACAGCGGGTTACCCGCGGTCACGTGACTGTGACATCACCGCAGGTCCTGTACACATGAAGAAGACCTCTGCAGCCTGCGGGAGCTACCGGGAGCCTGCAGGAAGACAGCGGGAGACGGCGGGGGCTCGGGGGGAGGTGAGCATAAACTTTTTTTTTTTTCTTTTCTTTTTTTTCAGCCCGGAGGCTACGATTTAATGCCGGAATCGGATGCCTATTTAGCATCCGATTCCAGGCATCAGAAGGGAGCCGATGCTGTCCGATTTATATCGGACAGCATCGGCTCCCTAAAAATCGTTATGAGAAAGTAGCCTAAGAATACAGAAGTGTCTGAATGATCACCAAACAATACCATCTCCAAGATCCCATCCCAATATGCAGTAGGTGTGGTAACAACATTAGCAAATATTTCCAATCAGAAGTGTAAGACATTAGAGTAGCTTAGGTATCAATGGTTACGCCAAAAGCAACTAAGACCCTGTGCCCACTACTGGTTTGGACTTGGCGTGTTATCACTACGTCCAGACTGCTGCGTTGTACAGTACAAGCACAGTGAATGGGATTTGTAGACAACCCATGCCCACTGTGTCTGTCGTCTTTGCAGTGTAAACTGACATACGAGCCACTTCTCAGCTGCAAGCATGTCAATTTATTGCGGCGGAATTGGATGCGACCTCAGCGGGTGAATACATCGTGTCAGCCGCAGCGCCCAGAACACGGATAATGGGCACAGTTCACCTGGAGATCACCGGCTTCCCCTCTGGAGGAAGGACACTGAACCTGAATGCAGGTAAAAAGCATCGTGGGAATGTACCTTGTTACTATAGGAATAGTCAGAACCATGGATACCTAAACTACTGCAATGTCCTGCACATGAGGTAAGAAACATTGCAATATCAGGAGAACTATACTACACTACTTTCTAATTGAAAGTATTTGCTAATATTAATATTACACCTACTACATATTGGGATAGGATCTTGGAGATGGGAATACCCTTTTAACCCCTTCACAACCAAGGGCCCAATAGTATGCCCTTGGTCACCTCCCTCAGATGCGAGCTCACTTGCTGTCTTCACATTATCCCCCACACATGTATAGCATCCCCCGCGCTGACCTGATCAGCTAACATATGTAGC
Organism: Allobates femoralis; assembly: GCA_033576535.1. Lineage (NCBI taxonomy): Eukaryota > Metazoa > Chordata > Amphibia > Anura > Aromobatidae > Allobates > Allobates femoralis. The sequence continues at coordinate 178,405,610 of JARQOC010000003.1, forward strand.
TAATGGTGGCTCACCCGCAGAGATCCTTAACTTCCCGGAGAAGAGGAAAGTGTGTGCAGGACTCAGAATCTCTGGATTGTGTGGACATAGCCTTACAGTAGATTTCTGCTTTGAAGTATTTTATGAATCGGCTCCATAGTCTCTGACAGTTGTCTTCATACTTCTCTTTCATTTGTAAATGCTGTAATTACACCCTGACTACACTAGTTGTCTTTTGCCCCGTTATTGTATTTTTGCTGCCCAGCCCGTTAAACACAATCCCTTCAGCGGCCAGAGAAGAGAGGAGGGATCCAGGGAGCAGAGGAGGCATGTGATATATTGTATTAGAAAGGGAAATGGGCACATTTTTAGTGTGATGGAAGTGGCAGAAGAGGCATGGTCAAGTGTGTTTATGTGAGACTTACCAAACCATTTTAGCTGCAGACAGATTAGTAAAATATTGGAAAACCTATACAATAGTTCTTTTAGGTGGTTGTCTTTTTTCCAATGAGCATTTTGAGCATAAACCATATTTTTGCTTCATATTACATTGTTGACTGCCTGACTCTAGGGCTTTGCTCAGCATTGGCTATGGTTTGCACTGGCTACCACACTTACTGTAATTCTAATGGCAACAGTGTAGACTTCTAGTAATCGTTTTTGGTTCTTGTCCGTGAAGCTCATTTTATGCTTTTTACCTTCAGTGTAGTAGAACCATATTGGACTCTGATGTTGAAACTACACCTTATGTTGAGACAAGCGGATAAGGCTGCTCCAGCCACCCATTGATTCCCATGGAATCCAGCAAATTACTCCTGTTTTCCTCTATATAAGGTTGGACACAAATAATAGCACGTATTTTGGGTTTATAGGTGTTGTATTTTGTATTAGGTTTTATGGAGCTATAATGTACCCTTCTGCTTGAGGTATACAGTCAGTCCAGTTGAACTTAGATAACAGTACTCTTAGAGGGAATCTGTCACTAGTTTTTTTTTATTTTTTATCCCATCTGAGAGCAGAATAATGTAGAGAGAGAGAGTTTGATTCCAGCGATGTATCACTGATTAAATTAATTTTTATTGAAATTACAACAACAAATTAAGCTGAATGGACAATTGTAAAATTTGTTTGAAAAGGATACATTAATCAATAAGCAAATAAACATTGTACAAAATCCAAAGTATTCTCATTCTTAACAGATTCCAACATGGAAAAGCAAAAAAAAGAAAAGGAACAAACTGTGAAATAGTAATTAAAATAATAAAAAATTAATAAAAGACCGGAGATCTCCCAACATATAACAAACCAATTATACTTAAATCCGAATTTTACTGCCCCGTCAGCCAAAACCTCTCTGTCTTGACAAAAAAAGAGTTCGGTATCTTGAATTACATGTGACCACAGTCTCATCACTTCATCACTCCGTATGAGTGTGCCACAAGTCATTCCAGGGTTCCCATTTGGCGTTATATTTGCGCTACAAGTTGTTTCCGATCGAAAAAGTTCATTCATATGTGTTGTGGCCTGCAATTCTGGTGATGACCTCCCGGGACAATGGGGGAGAGGGATCTCTCCAGTGAGAAGCTGTGGAAGAGTTCACAGCAAGTAGAACATGACTAATTAACTGCCTATGTTGTCTAGGCAGATCTGCTATACCTACCAGGAGCAAGGACCAACTGAGGGGTAAAACAAATCTTAAGTTTTGTAATATCACAAAGTAGTTTTTCAATCTGTTTCCAAAATTGAGCCAAATACCTACAGCCCCAGAAAACAATAGGCTAGGGTTCCCTCACATCCACTGTTTCTCCAACACAGAGAAGAGTTCCTACTATCTATCATATGTAACCTAATGGATCTAGTGTATAACTTGTAAAAAGTCTCAATCAAAGAGACACTTAGTTAGCTATTTTCTGTCATTTTGATAAAATTACTGTTTGCTCTGCTGCAGATTTAGGCTACATTCAGACTGTGCAGTTTTTGATTCGGTTTTTGATCCGTTTTTTTACAGATCACTCAAATGACACCCCAACAAAGTCTATGGGCTTTAATTTTTGCCATTCAGACTGTGCTCTTTTAAAGTGATCCGTTTTTTCATTTTAGGAGAGCACAGTTCCTGGAAAGGAACATGTCAATTTCTATTGCGTTTTTCTCCTGCGCTTTTCCCATAAGAGGCCTTCAAAATGGGGAAAAACGGATCAAATAAACGCATCCAAAAATGTATCTTTTTTTTTTTTTTTTGGGTGCTTATTTTGACATCTCCTGTTTTGCAGTTAAAAACACAGCAGAACAGAAGAGAAAAAATATGCACTGTCTGAATGTAGCCTTAGCAGTTCATGAATATGCTGGAGTACCAGACAGCAAAATATCAGATTACTTGGGAAAGGTGTTTTGCGATCCGCGCTGCCAGACTGACTCGCATCAAAGAAGACACTTGTAGATGAAGTGTTAATCAAATCCTTCTTTTATTCACCGACGCGTTTCGGTGCCCACCTGGCACCTTCATCAGGGTGCAGACAGCAAAATAGTCTTTTAATGATGACTTCCAGCTGATTAAATAGAGATTTCATCAAAACTACACTAAGCAACCTAGTAAGTGATACTTCACTGGATTTAGGGTCTCTGACACTGCATTATGCTACTTTCAGAGTAGGTTGCCTAAATCTGGTGATTGATTCCCCTTAAACCATGTTTCCATGGGGCGTAAACTCTACTGTAAATTAATAGAGAACACCACCATTTGTCAGCCCTGCCCCTTCAGAAGAAAAAAAAAAACACAAAGTATTACAGAAATAAAAAAAAATTGTAATAATGAACGTGCATTTTCAAATATGTCTTTTGTGGCACTTTGTGCTCATAATAATCCTTATATACATATAGCACCAACATATTCCGCAGTGCTTTACAATTCAGTGGTTCATATACAAACAGTCAATTATATAAAAAAAATACAATACAGTAATTAAAGTAGAGAATCAATGTAAAAAATAAAATACAATAATTAAAGCAGAGAAACAATGTAAAAAATACAATACAATAATTACAGCAAAAATTAAAGGTGACCCTGCTTAAAAGAGCTTATAATCTATGACAAGATAGGGGTTACACAAAGTGCAGGGGCTTATTACAGAGATAGTCCAGGTATCTTGAGGAAGTGGGGGATAGAAATAGTTACATGAATGGTCAGCAGCCAATCTGTGTAGAGCTTTTGGGTTTGGTGGCATTTGAAGGATAGTTATGTCCAAAGAGATAGTGAATGGGCTGTATACAGTACAAAGGACTTCTATTAGGGAGCATGATAAGCTGCCTTAAAAAGATGTGTTTTTAGGGAGCGTCTGAAGCTATGTAAATTGTGAATAGTCCTAATTTCTTGGGGTAGAGCATTCCAGAGAATTGGTGCAGCTCGGGAAAAAGTCTTGACAGTGGTCACCATTACGTTTTGCCAACACAAGGTCATTGACCACTTTGGTTAGGGCAGTTTCTGTAGAGTGTAGGGTGCGGATACCAGATTGTAATGGATCTAGAAGAGATTGAGTGGAGAGGTAACGGGTGAGATGGGTGTAAACCAGGCGCTTTAAGAGTTTAGAGATGAAAGGAAGGTTGGACACTGGTCTGTAGTTATTTGTGCAGGATGGGTCAAGAGAAGGTTTCTTTAATAATGGAGTAATGATAGAGTGTTTGAAGGAGGAGGAGAAGATGCCAGAAGAGAGGGAGAGATTGAAGATTTTTGTTGGGTGACTATTGACGACCGGAGAGAGGGACTGGAGGAGGTGTGAGGGAAGGAGGTTAGTGGTGCATGTAGTGGGACGAGAGGAAGAGAAGAGCCTGGAGACTTCTTCTTCTGTGACTGTGAAATATGGAGAGTGAGCCAGAGGAAATGTGGGGAAGAATTGGGAGTAGCAGCACTTGGAAGCCGGGAGCTGATTTCCTGGCGAATGTTGTCTTTTTTCTCCATAAAGTAAGAAGCCGATCATCATCAGCAGAGAGGTCAGTGATGTGGGCCTGTACTTTAGAACTGAGGAGAGAGTGAAAGGTGCCAAAGAGTTTTATTTGGATTGTTGGATAGTGAGGAGATCTGGGTGGTTAAGTAGGTCTGTTTGGAGAGGTGAAGAGCAGAGTTGTAGGTTTTTAACATTAATTTATAATGGATAAAGTTTTCTGGTGAGCGAGTTTTCCTCCCTAGGTATTCAGCACTCCTAGAACATCGCTGGTGTAATCAAGTTTGCTATGTGATCCAAGGCTGTTTTATTCTTTGTTTGGAGGCTCTGAGGGTGAGGGGCGCTACTTGGTCCAGGGTGCTTCTGAGAGTGTCATTGTAGTGATTCACTGCCAGATCAGGACAGGAGAAGGAGGAGATTGGGGACAGTGATGAGTATAGAGAGTTTAAAGTACAAAAAATCAAATTAAAGTAATGAAAAAAAGATCAAAAAATTGTTGGAATAACTAAGAAAAAAAACTTTAACTGGTCATAAAAGGAAGAAGATTGCCAGATCTTGAACTGGTTGAAGGGATTCTGTCAGCAGGATCAACCCTCCTACACGCTGTGTGTATAAGTATGTGAGTCATGGAAAACTGAATAAAATTACTCCTTGGTATCTTTGATCCGATGTCTTATTCCAGACAAATCCATGTGTTTTTTTATTGGTTAAATGATCTGTTTCTGGCCATGGGCCACACATAGATCTCCCATGAGAATCTGCCTCCAGAGCCTATTTAACATAAAATGGGGTATTACCAGTGTGAGACATGTAATGACTGACAGTCTCATCTCAAGGTCTATCCTGTAGACTGTTATCATTAAAATATTGAAATGAAATTTATAATTTTTGTTTGCATATTTTGGGATTTCCCATATTTGATTTATTCTGGTCCCTTTGTGATTGTTCCCCCCCCCCCCCCCTTTATTACACTAATTGAGGAAAAGTGACCTAAGGATACTTTCACATTGCGATTTTATTTTTTTATTTCCCCTGTCCATGGTGATCCTTTTCTTTGCAGGACCCCACGGACAGGAAAGGACAGGCTCGGATGTGTGCCTCTAGTTTTCACAGACCCGGATACAGAAAGAGCTGGGAGGAGCCCGAGCCTGCAAAGCGCAGGCAAGGGGGGCACTTTCACTTTCGCAATGTATATACATACATTGCAGAAGTGAAGTAAAACAAAGCAATTGTTAAAAAAAATAAAATAAAATAAAAATCCTCACCTCTCCGACAAATGTCCCGCGATGTGCGGCATCAAGGTCCGAGGGCTTAAGGACCTAGATCAGCTGACCGGGCGGTGCATCCCGATCAGCTGACCGGTGGTGCAACCCTATCAGCTGATTGGTCACATGACTGCGTCAGTTGAGCGGTTTAAATCGCCTGCCCGCCCACCAAAACCAATCAGCATGCAGGCGATATAAACCGCAGTCTTGTGACCAATCAGCTGATTGGGTTACCCCGCCCCACTCAGTCAGCTGATCTAGGTCCTTAAGCCCTCGGAGCTGGATGCGTCACATCGCGGGACACTCGCCGAAGAGGTGAGGATTTTATTTTTTATTTTTTACACTTGCTTTCTTTTATTTCACCTCTGCAATGTATGTATATACATTGCGAAAGTGAAATTACCCAGGAACAGAGCAGTTTTAGTTTACTGAGCATGCTCAGTACATTAAAATCTGGTCCAGGAAACAATTTTTGTTTTTTTCCCGGGCCCGCGCTCCATAGGCTCCCATGGTATTTGCCGTGGACCACGCCAGATTGAATTGTGTCTGATTTGGTCCGCTGTGCCCAAAATCGGAGCAGCCTCCGATTCTGGGAACAGCACAAAATCGGACACAATCGAATCCGTGACAATTTGGACACAATGGGATGGTGATACAGGACGAATCCATGCCCACAGGGATACATGGGGTTCAAATCGTATCCGTTTTACTACAGATAGCCTTGGATCCCCAAAGATCATTATGTGAAAGCAACCTAACCTTTTATTTTGCTACATAGATCTTTGTCGTTTATAACATGGTAGGTGGTGCCCACTCATTGTTACATGGTAGAGTTTAGTAAAAGATTTGCCTGCTCCTAGTCAGGGTTCACATTGGCGGTCTGTAGCAGAGAACTGCGGACCACCTACTACACCCACAATATCCCCAAAACCTCTTCAGACTGGTTGCCCTCTGTGCCGTCATGTATGTGTCACGCTGTAATGTCTTGACATCGAGGCCGCCTATTAGTGAGATGATGGCCCAGGGATGTTGGCGGTAGTAGGAGGCTCAGCACCTGTGCCCGCTGGACCTGGGTCATGTGACCCTATATTATAGGTCACAGCAAAGCATAACAAAGCTGTATGATATATAATGCTGTCAACTTTATTTCAGGTTAAACATGTGTGATACCATGTGAGGGCAACCTGACAATTTGGCAAATATTTGTTTTCTGTATTGCTGTAATGTGCTTTGTGTCAAATAACAATGATCTGTGTGACCTTCGTGACGGTCGGGTGTAGATGAATGGATCTTTGTCGGAGTATTGTGCCGCCACATGTACACATCATGGTATATTGGTATCTTTTATTCTCAGCCTCTAGCTTCTTCTGTTCCTTGGCATATATGGAAGTGGTCCTGTTTTATATGTGACCCTTGCCCTGTAATACATCATATTTACATTGGTTCTCAGGGCTCATGCCGTCAGCCCCATCTTTGCTCCATAATGCAATGTGACCGACATAAGCCTCTCCAAACAGAATGAAGCCAGCTGCTGCTCCTCAGAAGTTGGGTAACCGGCTCCTCGGATCGAAGTTATTTCACCTGGTATTACTTTAAATTTTCCACACAATCGGCACTTTTCCTCGGCAGCCCCTGTAGAAGCAGCTCAGGGAAGCGAGGGAGAGAAAAGCCAAGTCCTTGGCAAAAGCAGCTGAATTGCATCTGCAGATGAATGACGATTTAACATTCTGTGCAGCAGACAGTACCTCCGGCAGGCGAGTAAAAGGTTACTGCATTATTTTGCTTGTTTGCAACCGGAGTGCCAATTGCCGGAGTGCTTCAGCCCTTCATTCCCTCCGCCGGCCCTGGTTAGAGCTCCTCTGAAGACAGAAATGAGCTCACATTTTAATATCAAAAGGGCACAGCAAGGTGATGGGAGAGGGGGGAGATTTTCTTGCAATTTCCTCGAGTCAAATCATAATGGCTATTTATTTTGGCCATTTACATTCATTTTTTTATTGTTCGCCCTAATCTTTGGCGCAGCCTTGGGTCTTTTCATATGCAATGCGTAAATTCTTTTTTTATTTTGAGTGTAAATATTAAAGGGAGCTGCTTAGGTGGCTCAGCTTGTGAGAATATTGAGTAAAATACCCCTAAGACGTGCTCCTTTAAATAGCAGCTTTCCAGGTAAGGTTTGTAGGCATGGCTGTGTAAGTGCTGGCTGCGTGCTTGCATATTGTTATTGATGTGTAGGAGATATTGAGAAAGAATTGGACTTGCCAAATTATTGGTGCAGATTGATGTGAAGAGCCCAGGATGGTGCTCGCTCTGTGTAATTGGCAGGTCCCTTCTGAGCACTGGTGTCAGAGAAGGTCAATTGCTGTGATTGGCAAGCAAGATGAACACATCTAGTAAAGCGTTTGCTGTTTTCTGGCTACAGAAGGCAGTGTAAGCAGCAGTCCAGGTATTGAGCGTTTCCGAGCAGGGTACTTGGGGACATCTGTGAGAGGGGTGTGGCGTAGAGAGAACCATAACCAAAGGGGGAACAGGTTGGATAGGTTGCGGAGCTGTGACAACTGAACAGGACAGCTCTTGTATCACAGCAGCAGTATGTACACTACTTCCACAGGGATGGTGAATAACTACAAAAAGCCTTACCTCCTGTAAGCCTTGACAAAGGGTAACCCTGACACTGAAGTGAGGATCATCATCGTGCACGTTTAGAAAAGCACTATAGTGACCGGCATCGCCTCCAACAAGCTCTAGTCGGTTGCGCCTTTTTTTTTCCTTTCTCCTATTGATCAGAGTTAATTTCAGCCAGGGAGCTACGTAATGAGGCAGCCAGCTAGCTGTGAGTGCATGTGGGACAATAGCAGTGGTTATTTCCTAAGGAAAGGACTCGTCTCCTGAGCAAGTCAATGTGTGGCTGTGGCTGCAGCATCATTTCTTCTTTAATGAAGAGGCTGGGCCGCTCGACCTGCTGCTCCGACTTGCTTTCTTGCAGCTATCCGACAGACCCTTTGCAGAGGCTCTCCTTCGAATGCCTTAGCCAGCCAAAGGTAACCATCCAGATTTCTTTACTATTAAAGATCCACATTGGTCTATTGAACTAAGATTTACCTGTATGTGATTGTGTTGGCGTCCGGGGGCGGATGTCATGACCTTGTACAAAGTATCCAATATCATATTCCCATCACCATGCTGGTAGTAGCTCAGTTCTGCTCTGCAGTGATTGATTTTGTAATCGGACCCTTGATTTACTGGACGCCCAAAGATGTGGTAGCACACTGGGAAGAGTGCGCTCTCTAATGGATGCTTACATTACTGAAGCTTGAGGAATTGGTCCTCTGTGGGATTGAGGACCTGTGAGCACATGGAAATGTTTTTACTTTTCCATTCAAGAAGAGAATTGTTTATTATGAAACTTTTTAACCTGAAAGACTGAACTCTTTTTCTATTTTAAGACCTGTTCCTTGTGAAGGTAGCCCGGGAAGCTTGGCTCATGAAGTATAACTTGTACCACTTTGCAAGATATGTTTACACTATATAAATAGCTGCTAATACATTTTTGGTATACTGCTGCAGGATAATACTGTTCTTGTATATTGAACGCATTTTTCCTGATTTGCTTTAGTCAGGATATTCGTTCATCTATGGGCAAGTAAGTGGTTGTTGATGCCTAGTGACACTTGGCAGCATTTTTGACAGTTTTTGAACAGTGTCAAATAGGATTTCATAGATTTCTGGAAACATGTACTAAGGACGGGTCTGTAGATTAGGTCTAGCCCATTGTACATATACGCCACCTGCAGATTTGGATAGTATGCAAGTTGTGATTCTAAATACCATTTTTTTTCTGAGGAGATAATTATTGTTGCACATGATCACTGTCTAGTTACTCTGTTAGAAACCTGCCCTAGTATGTTAATAGGATGGGTGACTGTGCAGTAGCAAGTCCAGCTGTTGTGACCTAAAGATATATACCCTGTACCTTCAAGCTACCTTCAGGTCAAACCAGCTACTCAGGATTCAGAAATAAGAGTAGGCAGTATTGTAATCAGCCTAGTTTTACTTTGTCACCTCTGGAATCTACAGTATTAGGTCTGATATACAGGGTGAACAGCAGTGTGAACAGCCTCTTCTTACCTCAGCGCCCCTGGTGAAAAAAAACGCAACTGCCGCGATTACCACATAACGGCCGCACTTGCGGTTCACCTGCGGCAAGCCCCATGCTATGTCTATGGGGCTTCCAGCAGGTGCGGTAAGTGCAGTGTAGTTGCGGTTTCGGCACTTGCGGCAGGTGCGGCTGCGAAAAAAACGTGGTATGCGGTATGCCACGGTTTTTTCGCCGCTGCACCTGCCGCAAGTGTCGAAACCGCACTTGCCGCACCTGCTGCACACTTACCGCAAGCCCCATAGACATTGTATGGGGCTTGCCGCAAGTGTGCCGCGATCGCGGCTGTTATGCGGTAATCGCTGCAGTTGTGTTTATTTCACCGCAACTGCCGCGATCAGCTTTTACCGCTGATGTGAAAGGGGCCTTAGAAATGTAGTGTAGTTCTCCTGATTATGGTAGCTATATCACATCTCATTTACTATATATGTAATGTAATAAAGTAAGCTGTAATTTCTCCTCCATATGATTTTTATCCAATTGTCTTAGTTCTATTTTGTAAAATCGATGTTACATTCTTGCATATGCTCTAATTTAACCATAACATTAAGGGGATCTGTCTACAGATTTCACCGTATAAACTGCATATACTGTAATAGAATAATAGTTTTTTATATATATATTATTGATCAGTCTTTGAAAAGTTATGGGTCTTTCTATTCTGCTCCATTACCTTATTCTGCTTCCCTGTCTCCCAGGGTACATCTGGAAAAAGCTGTTTTATCTGCCTTTCTCATGCACTCAGGTCGCTGCAAAGTGCTCTGGGTCATTTTTTGATCATTGGTTTCCCACTGGTCAGCAAGCATCGCTGCGTGTGACAGCGAGAAACCAGCGATCAGTGACCTCACTGGCTGGTAACCATGGTAAACACCGGGTATCTAGGCAGCGCGCGCTGCCTGGATACCCGGTGTTTATCATAGTTACCAACGTTCTCTCTGCTTAGTGCTGCCTGTAAAGGCAGCGCTAAGGAGGGAGGACGCTGACATCGTCTTCAGTAATGTGGGAGGTGGCTCCCGTGGCCCTGATCGCTGGGGAGATCTGCCTGTTTGACAGCTCCCCAGCGACCAGGTAACGACGCTCCAGCGATCCCGGCAGGTTGTTATCGCTGTCGGGATAGCTGGAGTGGTCGTTATGTGTGACAGGGCCTTAACTGTTTAGGACTGTCATGCAAATATCCTTACTCCTGTGTGCATTTCTCTTCTCCTCTCCCCTGTGCTTGTGAACAATTTGTAAAAGTCTCTTCCTTTGTGAGCATGAGAAAGAGGAGCAGAGAAACTCACGCAAAAGTACAGATATTTGCTAGACCTTCAGTTCAAAACCACGTCTTTAAGTGAATGATCAAGGCAGGTAAAACAGCTCTTTCAGCCTAGAGTTTGCGATAAAAGGAAGCAAAACAAGGTAATGGAGCAGATAACAAAAATTAATAACTTTGCAAAGACTGATCAAAAATGAAATAAAAAAAATTGTTTATTTACTCTTGCAAAGGAGTCTGTCGGCAGGTCGTTGCTGTTTACTCTGACTGCAACATAATATACGGCACACAGATCACTTACTGGGCCATGTTGTAGTTACAATACAATCAGTATTTTATCAGCAGGAGATTGGCACTGCAGGACTACATTTCTGTGTACCCTACCACTGATGGGCACTTTTCTGTCAAAGCACATTGTATGTAGGAAGCTGCCAGTCAGGTGTATTGGTCAGGTCATACACAGATTAACTCTTAAGGCTCTGCAATACATTTGCATCAGAAAAATAAGGATCCTATCCAAACCATACCAAGCAGTACAGTAAGTGATGCATTGCTGGAGTCAGGTTTTTTTTTTTTACCTATATTTTGCGGCTCAGATTATATAGCAATACCTGCTGACTTAAGGTACCGTCACACGGCATGACATCTAAAAAACTTGAAACTAAAAAAAGGGTCATAGATAATACTTTGTGCACACCACAAAATTATTTTTCATTATTCAAAATCAAACAGAACTGGTGCAAAGCAACAGTTAAAAACATTTAAAAACAATGCAGGTCCCATGCCTACTGTTGCAAAATTATGAAAATTGCCAAAATAAATCAATTACAAATAGCAAAGGCAGAGTGTATGCTCATAGTATAGTATAGTACTTTCCCCAATAATAAATCAAAGATGAAACCAATGCTAGTTACAATGTAATATCCCTCATGTCAATCAATGAAAAGGATAACACCCTCAGTATCTATGGAGAGACTAAGGGGATAAGGGGAGACACTCTGCACAAACCATTCATACAATATTACCAATGACTTGGCTGCAACCTGAAGGTCTGGGAGCCCCACGCGTTGCGCTGCAACCTCAGCGTCCTCAGGAGAATGTGCACAAAGTATTATGTATGACTTTTTTTTATTTTTAAGTCTCTTGGTTTCATACATATTGTAGCACCCCTGCCAAGTATTATTTTCACATATTGGCTGTGCAGCACCTTTTAACGCCCAAAAACACGGCATGACATAGTCAGTGACATCTCTGATACGTCACGGCTTTGGAGGCGTGCCAGCGACATTGTTGCGACCTCGTTGCATGTGACTGGCAAGTTGCTACGATAAATTGTTGGATCGGAATTGACAGGTTTACCAACATGTTGGAAAACCTGACAAACTCAACTCCAGCAACCTGCTGCATCATTGTGTGTGACACCGCGATAATGATGTCGTGGACGACTTCGCCCATTCACAGCAATGAGCAGGCATCGTTTGCGGGGTTTGCAAACAATCCCTGCTCACAACATCGTTTGTGAGTTGTCCACGATATCTAGACGTGTGACATCTCACTAGCGATGTTGAAATGATGTAAAAAACGATCGCGCGCCCCCGAGATCGTTGCCGACATCGTTTCAATGTCGTGCCGTCTGACGGTACCTTTAGATAGATCTTCAACTTGATGTGGCTGTAGAACTTGAAATTTTTTTTAGCATTTTAGGATTCTAGCTAGAGACAGACATTAAAAATGCTCATTTTCATATCAAAATTATACAGCAATTCTGAAATAAATATACAAAGCGAGTACACAAGCATTACTAGTTCACACATATTTAGTCATATACCCCAGTGTGGGTGGTGGGTTGCTGCTGTTTGGAAGCAGGAGTGCCTCCTCTTACTTGTCAAGTTTTGTGGCTCCTCCTTTTGTAAGTCGGCTTGTGACATTACAGCAGGCCAGCTAATCAAAAGCAGAGCAATGGGTGCTAGCAGGTAAGAAGTGACACTCCTGCTCCTGTGTAAAGGCAACAGACACCGTAGCAGTCAGTGGGATGTGAAGTGCTAATGATCTAACCAACACTTATTTTGATATCTCAAACTCCTACAGAAGAAGCAACACTAATGGGATTATTTTATATTATTTTATTTCTGAAGGGAGACGACTGTGATTTGAATTTGTTTGTTTTTTTGTTTTTTTTATTAAATATTTTCAGAAACTTTTTAAATTTGTTGTATTAATTTAGAAGACTTTGGCTTACAATCCTATGTTCACTCTTTCTATATACTCTGTATGTAGATAATATCATGGTCTCCTATGACGCACAGCCTGTGGCTAGTCTTCACATGAGTACCAACATGGCAGCCATGGATTGCAGTCCGTAGACTGGATGTGGTTTAACTTTGGTTTATTGATCCTATAACAGGGAATGTTATAAATAAAAGGTGTCATGCTACAGACTAGGGTGCATTCAGATACAGTCCATTACAGTGGGGTCCGGATCTACAGTGTCTGGCGCACAACATGAAACTGCAAACGGCAAATACAATAGGGAAGGCCCTGCTCCTAGGAGATGGGAGAAAGAGAAACATCCTGCATTCATCTGAGATTGTGCCCTGATCGCCCTACCATCCCTATACGGGTTCTTTCACCCCGTTGCCGAGCAGGATACCTAATCCCTTGCTTGCCCTGTTGTTAACCTTCACTAGGGAGATGGCTGGCGGGAGCACTAGTCCCAACCACTGCACAAATACCAACAAGAAGGTAAGGAAGACAGACAGGGGAAACACCAACACAATTTCACATCTGCTGCCACTCCCCTAAGTAGCAGACGCCTTGGCTATGGTCAGTTCTCCAGAATAGCTCCTTTCACCCAGGCAGCTTGGCTAAGAATGAAGTTCAATCACCAGCAAGGAATGCTGGATCACGTGACTATGTAAAGGAGATGGCAGTAATCACAAAGTAGCCTCACCTGGGTAGAGCACCTAAGGCTACTTTCACATTTGCGTTCGGCTCCGATGCGTCTTGTTTGCAGTTGGGAATGCATGATTTATTGTGCCACTGTGTTGTCATTCACCTCAATGTATGATTTGTGTGCTTGCAGAGCCATGCGTACAAATCATACATCCTCCGACGCACAGAAAATGCAACATGTTGCGTTTCTGTGCGCCAAGAATTGCGGAGAATGAGCGCATGCGGATGTGAACACGGCCATCTGCAGACGACCGCATACATCGTGCGTCCCCATGTTAAACATAGAGATGCAAAATGGAGGCGTCGCAGCATGCGTTTGACTACTCACATACGCAGTGGAGCCGAAAGCCAGTGTGAAACTAGCCTAAGGGTGCGTGCACACGATCAGTGTACGCAGCGTTTTGGACGCAGCGTCTTGCCGCTGCGTCCAAAACGCTGCGTAGTACAGTATAATCATAGTGGATGGGATTTCAAGAAATCACTATGCTTAACCCGCCCGCGGCGTCTTTGGAGCTACGGTGCGGGTTGCCGGGAGTCCGCTCCTCCGCAGCATGTTCATTTCATGCTGCGGAGTCGGAAGCGGCTTCCATCGGGTGACTGCAGGGAGAAGCCGCCCTGCACCCGCCGCACATGATGAGTACAGGGCGGCTGCAGTCTCCCTGCGGCCACCCGCGGCTTCCCTCAGGTCCGGAGGAGCTGCGTCCAACACGCAGCTCCTCCGGATCGTGTGCACGCACCTTAACAGCTTTGCTAACAGCAGAAACCGACATTAACTCCTGCACTGCTAAAAGAAAGAAACAAACACATTTAATACACATTTAATAAAAGAATGAGACTGTCACAAGTCTCTTAAGTAAGAGAGACCATCTTAACAAAGGGATTTTAAGGCTAAGTACACACCGAGCGTTTTTTTTACGTTTTTACTTGCTGATTTCTATGAAATCTGGAAGGTGAAACACATCCCTGCAGTCAATAAGAATCCTGAAGTGCTGAGTCCACCTTCACGTTTTTTTCGTTGCAGATTTTGGTGCAGAAAAAAAGAATCAACATGATTATTACTGATGTATGTAAAGCGCTATGGAATTAATAGCGCTATATAAATGAATAAATGTTATTATGTTATGTTCTTATTCTTTGTGTTTTTCCCTGCATTTTTCTCATAGAAACAGGGAAAAATGCACATAAAAATGCATCAAAAAGCAAAAATAAACACTGTGGTTTTCCCAGTGTTTAGGTGCCAGGAGATGCGGTTTTTGGACGGAAATGGTGCAGAATTACTCTGCTAGGTGGGCACATAGCATAATTCATGACCTGTTAGGCTAGTTTCACACTAGCGTTTGTGTCTGCATGCGTCTGGCATGCAGACGCAGTGCCAAGCGCTGCCATAATTATGAGAACGCAGCGGAGATGGTCCGCATGCGTTCACATAGTATGGTGCCCGGCCACGCAATCAGCGGTCTCGGTGGAGTTCAGCGGCGGCCGTCGGGAAAGATTTCACCGTGATCCACAGCATTTTCCTGGCTGTCATACAGAGGACACTGCGGATCCATTGAGCTCCATTCATTATTTGTGTGTTTTCGGACGCTTGCTGATAAAAAAAGTGCCCGTGAATGCACAAATAATGTAACATGTTGCGTTTGGAGGGCACACAAATTGTGCACATCCGAATGCATCCAACCGCAGGTACTTTGCGTTCCCATGTTAAACATAGGAATACATTGTGCATGCGTTTGGCTGCGTTTGCATATGCTGCGTTCAAAAACGCAAATGTGAAAGCGGCCTAAGCAGTCAGTGTTTTGGTGGTTTGTGCCTTACATTTACATTTAATTCTTGTTAGGCGGTGGATCCCAGGTTATGGCTAGTGATACATAAACCCCAGGGGTACAGTATAATTGTACATCTGTGCATTATTTCGTGCTCATATTTTTATCTTGTTCCAGACCTGCTATATTTGTTTTTCTTCTGTGTAACAATTTGTCATACGTTTTGTCATGTTGTATATCTAACTAGGTTTTTCCTCCCACAATGAAAGCTTTTGTATTTGCTTATTTACAGGCTTATGTTCTCTCATACACACCTTCTTAGACCTGTGAACTGCGGCTATTATGCCGTCCTGGGGTATCCTAAGAAAAGTGCAATTACTGCTCTTGTTCTGCTTGCTATTTGCACCAGAATGTCTTAATTGTGTACCTATCCAGAAAAGTGCATCTGTGACACGCTGTAATTAGGGGATTGTGGAGCTCTCAGCAGTAGGCTTTCAATATGCCTTTTCCTCCGCAGCCATGGTTGATACGCAGGGAAATGCACATCACAAAGAAAAAAACACATATTGAAGACAGTTGAAAAAAAATATATTGACTTGACAAAGAGAAGGTTGTAGTAGTTGGCTATTAAGCTTCTCTGGTTGGTCAATATGACTGCTTCCAAGGTGATTCCAAGCACCAAGTATAATAATTATCATTTGGATCATTAGCAGATATGTTGGCAGCCAGAAGATAACTGCAGATGGCCTTTATCGGCCTGTGAATCCAGGCCCTACAATGGGTCCTGTGGTGCCAAAAATAATTCAGCTTCCGTTGTTGCCTGGCGCTTTCCTTGTTTTCATAGCCTGGATAGCACCTAGCTATTAGAATTCATTAAAGAGGACCTGTCACCAAACCAGGCATGGTGATCTAATTACAGCACTGGATGCAGCATGTCTGCAGCATGCAGACAAGGGGTTCCCCAGCACTTGAGCAGCCCTGTACCCTGAGATAATACACTTAGAAAACTTACATGCTCCAGCCACTAAGGAGGTGGCTAGGGGCTGCAACCAATGGCAGATTCACACCCCCTGCATGTGTAATCTGCCCACCGCTGCCAATCATTCTGTCCCTGTCTGCAGCATTTAAACAGCGGTTTTTTTTTTCCTCTCCCATTTAGCCCCGCCCCTCAGGGGCGGGGCTAACGGACTTTCTAGGAGAGAGAAAAAAAAACTGTTTAAATGCTGCAGACAGGGAGAGAATGATTGGCAGCGGTGGGCAGATTAAACATGCAGGGGGTGTGAATCTGCCCTTGGCTGCAGCCCCTAGCCACCTCCTTAGTGGCTGTAGCATGTAAGTTTTCTAAGTGTATTATCTCGGGGTACAGGGCTGCTCAAGTGCTGGGGGACCCCTTGTCTGCATGCTGCAGACATGCTGTATCCAGTGCTGTAATTAGATCACCATGCCTGGTTTGGTGACAGGTCCTCTTTAAGCATGATGATCTGGGTTTGTAGGGTTATCGGAGGTTTATGGTTCTTTAAAACTTGATGTACTGAAGGCAACACTGGCGAGTGTTAAGAACCATTTTTATATGTGACGTGATAGAGGAGGAGGTTGGCTTAAGCTGTCTCTGTTCATGTTGAAAGTCATACCGTGCCGTTAGAAATACCGTCCTAGCATTGGAAAGAAAGAAGGAGCGGGGACCCCCCATTTAATATGGAAAATCCGGTGTCCAAGGCCCCATATAATAGTGTGTGAAATGATGTTTTGTCGGATCACACTTGGACCAAAAATACGGTTATGTCCAAAAGCAATTGGGGTTAACGCACTTCATTTTTTCATAGACTGTACAATATTTTCAGAAATAAGTGGAAATGTACCAAAGTTATATCCTCAGGATTTTTTAATTCGGCCCCCTTCACACAATAATTAAAAGAAGAAAGACTTGTTGAAGAGACTTGGATCAATTGCACAAAATGAGGGTTTTATGAAAAAATACAAATTTTATTGATGAAAAAGCACAAGAATATAAGAACACCAAAAATTTGATTAAATCAATTAAAACATGTGAACACAGCACACCACAAACGCAATACCACAGCAAATATCCATAATCGACAATGTGAATGGGGGCTAGAT
Organism: Allobates femoralis; assembly: GCA_033576535.1. Classification (NCBI taxonomy): domain Eukaryota; kingdom Metazoa; phylum Chordata; class Amphibia; order Anura; family Aromobatidae; genus Allobates; species Allobates femoralis. The sequence continues at coordinate 178,423,027 of JARQOC010000003.1, forward strand.
GTTGTACCCCTCTAATAACACAGAGGCGGCTCACAAGTGAAGTTTCTACTTAGAAAAGCCAGGGAACTAGTTAGAACCCACATACTGTATGGACTGTGATGATGCAACAATTACTTGTGCAGATTCTGAACGTACACGGCAGCTTACGTTTAGTCCAATACCAACAATAAGCAATTGAAGCATGCTGCAAAAAGATTTATAAATGTTTACGCGCTGTAGCAGGAAAGGTCTGTCTGCAAAATCAATATCATGCAATTATAACCTGAAAGACAAATGCACCAAAAGGGTTAAACGAAAGAAATGCAGATTAATGCAGGCAAGAGGGAAAAAAAATGTAAATAAATTTCTAAAGAGGCTGCTGAAGTAGAACCTTCTTTATTGATGGTATATATGACAGGAATTAGGTAAAACTATGGGGTGATACAACAAGAGTGTACAGTCATGGCCAAAAGTTTTGAGAATGACACCAAAATTATATTTTCACATGATCTGCTGCCCTCTGGTTTTTATTTGTGTTTGTCTGATGTTTATATCACATACAGAAATATAATTGCAATCATATTATGAGTACCAAAAGGTTATATTGACAGAATGAGTTAATGCAGCAAGTCAATATTTGCAGTGTTGAGCCTTCTTCTTCAGGACCTCTGCAATTCTCCCTGGCATGCTCTCAATCAACTTCTGGACCAAATCCTGACTGGTAGCAGTCCATTCTTGCATAATCAATGCTTGCATTTTGGCAGAATTTGTTGGTTTTGTTTGTCCACCCGTCTCTTGATGATTGACCACAAGTTCTCAATGGGATTAAGATCTGGGGAGTTTCCAGGCCATGGACCCAAAATCTCTGTTTTGTTCCCTGAGCCATTTAGTTATCACCTTTGCTTTATGGCAAGGTGCTCCATGATGCTGGAAAAGGCATTGTTGGGCGCCAAACTGCTCTTGGACGGTTGGGAGAAGTTGCTCTTGGAGGACATTCTGGTACCATTCTTTATTCATGGCTGTGTTTTTAGGCAAGACTGTGAGTGAGCCGATTCCCTTGGCTGAGAAGCAACCCCACACATGAATGGTTTCAGGATGCTTTACAGTTGGCATGAGACAAGACTGGTGGTAGCGCTCGCCTCTTCTTCTCCGAATAAGCTGTTTTCCAGATGTCCCAAATAATCGAAAAGGGGATTCATCAGAGAAAATGACTTTACCCCAGTCCTCAGCAGTCCACTCCCTGTACCTTTTGCAGAATATCAGTTGGTCCCTGATGTTTTGTCTGGAGAGAAGTGGCTTCTTTGCTGCCCTCCTTGAAACCAGGCCTTGCTCAAAGAGTCTCCGCCTCACAGTGCGTGCAGAAGTACTCACACCAGCCTGCTGCCATTCCTGAGCAAGCTTGGCACTGCTGGTAGTCCGATCCCGCAGCTGAAACAGTTTTATGATACGGTCCTGGCGCTTGCTGGTCTTTCTTGGGCGCCCTGGAGCTTTTTTAACAACAATAGAAGCTCTCTCCTTGAAGTTCTTGAAGATGCGATAGATTGTTGACTGAGGTGCAATCTTTCTAGCTGCGATACTCTTCCCTGTTAGGCCATTTTTGTGCAGTGCAATGATGACTGCACGTGTTTCTTTAGAGATAACCATGGTTAACTGAAGAGAAACAATGATACCAAGCACCAGCCTCCTTTTAAAGTGTCCAGTGGTGTCATTCTTACTTAATCATGACTGTTCGCCAGCCCTGTTCTCATCAACACCCACACCTGTGTTAATGGAACAATCACTAAAACGATGTTAGCTGCTCTTTTTAAGGCAGGACTGCAATGATGTTGAAATGTGTTTTGGGGGTTAAAGTTCATTTTCTAGGCAAATATTGACTTAAATAGTGATCAGCTTAACAGCAATTACTTGCTATGACATTCTGGAGTATATGCAAATTGTCATTAGAAAAACTGAAGCTGTAGACTTTGTTAAAATTAATATTTGTATCATTCTCAAAACTTTTGGCCATGACTGTATAGGAATACACGACAGAATGGTAAACAAGTATCGTATATACATTCAGCCATACAGCATGAAACAATATATAGTCTAACTTACTATTTATACTTGAATAAGATGCAGGTGAGGGATTCAACACATTCACTCACCTGAGGCAAAGATGAAAATGGTTTCTGCCTCTGAGGTAACCACAATGCATTCTGGGAGAATTCCCATAATACTTTGCAACTATACTAAACTGATGTATAAACGCGCCAGCAGGGGATGCTGATGCTAGATCATGGAATGCTGCACCGCATTAATTATTGCTGTATTATAAGCAGAAAAAAACAAACAGTGGAGTAGCAATTACTTATATACATGAAAAACATATTCTATGAGCAGCTGATTTATTAGCTGAGACAGAACAGCCACCTTTATCTTTTCCAGCACTACTTCTTTTGGTCTCCTGTGATTTGTGACCAGCTGGCTGCTCCAATATTTCACTGAGTGTACTGAAAGTCTCAACTCAATACAGCTCTCTGGGAGCCTCGTTCTGGCATACATAGAGTTGCTTGTGGTGTAACGTCTGACTTGTAGTCAGTCAGAAGTTAGGGCCGCTTTACACACACCAACTTCTCTGAACAGATCTCTGGTTGCAGTGAAATCATGGACACATTGTTACATTTTGTGGCTGTGTACAAATGGAACAATGTGTCCATGATTTCACTGCAACCAGAAGTTGGTCACAGAAGTTGGTGTGTGTAAAGCGGCCCTTACAGGTTTAAGTTGGCCCATGGGACTGGAGCAGCGGCGAAAAACAATGAAGCTGCTAGAAGGTAAGGATATGACAAGGGACGGGATTTACATTTAGTCTTCAAAATATTTTTATTGTTTTGAACCATAAAAACAAGTATGATGATACAACATATTCTAGGCCTAAAGGGAAATCCCCGTCGGCCCAAAAATCACATATGCTATTCACAACAAATAAGAATAAACATTGGATTTTTACCTCTTTCAGAGGTTGATATAAAGGGGGGAGGTGGGGGATGAAGGGAGGAAGTAGAACAGGGATGCAAGGGGTGGTGCTCAAGATGAACCCCCAATACAGTTCGTGCTACTGCCAGATCTTTGAAAAGTTCAAGGGAGATTGTATTTATATAAGACGACATCGTTTCAACTCATGACTGAATAGTATTGTCTTTAGTGTGAAGGCAAAGTTGAGAGTGTTCTTCTTATATTCATTTCCGTCAAGGCTAAATACCATAGATCGCCCGGGTCATACAGTATAAGCTTGATCTGAAACTTTCACTTGGGGGGCGAGGAGGGGGGGGAGGGTAGGTAAAATTATACAAGAGTCATGGTATAAAGGGGGATGGGAGACAGGGGAGGGGAGGAGTAGCAGGGAAGGACTAGGAGGAAAGTATCCGCAGGGGCGGGGGTATAGAGGTCCCGAGCAGGTGAGGATAATGAGAGGGTGAAGAGGAAGGCTTAAGATAAAGAGACGAAAGAAGAAAGAAAAGAGAAAATAGTAAATAGAGAACATTACCTCCCAAGACTTGTCAGGGAGGGGGTTTATCTGCAAGAGGGTGGGTTGCCCAAAGTGCCCAGGCCTCAGCTACATACCGTCTCGTGGGGCATCCAGTGCAAGGTGGAACTCATGTGCAAATATTCCATTTAGCCGTTTCGTGAGATCTGACATCGTGGGAGGGGCCGGGGACTTCCAGGAAGCAGCAATGCAAAGTCTGGCCGCTATTAAAATGTATGAGATCATGTGGCGGGGGATTGGTGGGAGATTCTCTGCCCCAATGTGTAGGATCGCCAGCTGCGGCAGAAAGGGAAACTTCATCTCCGTGGTCACTTCAATCAGGCTGGCTACCAAAGTCCAAAATTGGGCTATTTGAGGGCACAGCCACCACATATGTGCGAGATCTCCTTTTTGGCCGCAGAGTCTCCAGCAAAGTGGGGAGTTTTCCGCTTCCAAATCTCGCCAAACTTGTGGGAGGGGTGTACCATCGGAGGTGAATTTTTTTGAGGGATTCCAGATGATTGATACACCTAGTTGCTCGCAAGACGCAGCTGACCGCTCCCTCCCAATCCTCCTCCTCTGCCTCAAAGGACAGGTCCTTCTCCCAAGCGGCGACGTACGACGGACGTCTGGGAGAGGACAACTCCAGTAACCCCTCATATATAATCGAGAGGCCCTTGGGTTTCGGGTTCTCCGAGAAGAGGAAGTGCTGGAAGGGCGAGGGGGCGGTGGGCTTTAAATCGTGCCAGCAGTCCGCAGACTCCAAGAAATGTCGGACCTGGGAGTACTGCAAGAACACGTCTCTCCGATCCGGGTTGTTTCGGGTGAACTCTGCAAAAGAGACTACCTCAGGGCCCCTCAGCAGATCCGCCAAAGAAGTGATACCTAATTTCTGCAGTGAGGCAATATTTAACGTGGGAATATGAACTTGTAGTGCCGACAAGGGGATCCTCTCCGGTGGGAACTTAGTCCAAGTCTTAGGGACCGTACCCCATTCTGACAGAAGGTTTCGGACAGTTCCCAGCGGGTGGGATTTCTCCGTTGGGCCCAGTGCTGTTCCCCAAATAGTCTTGCCAGGTGAGACTCCCGGTGCGAAGTCCAACTCTAATTGTGTCCATCCCGACAGGGATGAAGTCCTGCATAAGTCTCTGACCGCCTCCAAAGAGGCTGCCTTGCAGTAAGAGATAACGTCTGGAACTCCCATTCCGCCCCCCCGCAGCTTCCTGTGCAATGTTTTTTCGGTTAATCCTCGGGCGACCTGCTGCCCATACGAATCTGTCAAGGAGGTTTTGGAGTTGAGTAAGAAGGGACTTCGGGTATGCAACCGGGATACAGTGGAATAGGTACAGAAGCCTTGGAAACCAAAGCATCCTGACCGCCTGTATCCTGGCCATCCAAGACAGCAGGGGCTGAGCGCTGGAGTTAATTGATCCCCGTAAAGACGTTATCAGGGCTGAGAGATTTGCCTGTGCTAACTTCTGTGATGGGCACAGAATTATACCCAGGTACTGGATACCCTCTGGAGCCCATTGAAAAGCATAACGACCGGAGAGATCCTCAAGCTCCAGCTGTGTGAGATTGAGGGGCAGTGCTGTAGACTTACTGAGGTTCAATTTATAATACGAAACCTCCGAGAAGGCATCCAAGGCCCTGATAATGGTTGGGAGCGAGGTTCCAGGGTCTGTGCAGGCGATGATCACGTCATCTGCGTACAGGCCAATGACGTGACGCCTCACTCCTACCTGTATGCCCGAGATCCCACTCTCGGCCCTGACGGCAGCGGCAAACGGCTCCATAATTAGAGCAAAAATCAGGGGAGACAGGGGGCATCCCTGTCTGGTCCCATTTGATATTCTAAATTGGCGGGAGAGAAACCCAGACATAGAGACACGTGCTCTCGGATTCGAGTGGGATTTACATTTAAAGCTGTACTCCAGCGCTGAAATCTAAACAAACACTGAAGTGCTGCTTTAAGAGCACAACATACTTGTCTGAAATGACAGAGCAATGTCAGATTAATGCTGCATGGGATTTGGGGAGCATGAATTTGCTCTCAGGTTCGTTTTAAAGGTAATCTGTCATGTAAAAAATGCTATTAACCGGCAAATATATAGTTAATCTGCAGGTTACTGGCGTTATGAAGGTGCCTGGCACAGTACCGATAGTAAGGCACATGAGGAGAATATCGCCCACTGGAGGGAGGAAATTGACTTTATGCCATGGACTTTCAGTCATAGGGGTGGTTTGCTGTGGTTTCAGTCACCTCAGTAAATAGTCAGCGGCGACTGTAACCATTCCCCGTCACTGACTGATGGCTCTGTACTGATGACGTGCTGAGGCTGCTGTGAGTCAGTGGCAGGGTGCAGTTACAACTGCTCACTATGCACAGAGCAGCGACTATGAAACCGTGTTTGTGTCACCCTTGTGAGTGAAAGGCTGAGGGGAGGAATAATGTTAATTTCCTATCAGCTTCGAGGGTCTTAGTGCGGTGGCAGTATGGTGTCAGCGCTATTAACTTGCAAGTTAGTAGCATGTTTGTTTGTTTTTTAATTATTTTGCATGACTGATTCCCTTTAAGGCCACGTCATGCGATGAAGATCTGGTGAATATTTTACCTCAGTATTTGTAAGGCAAAACCAGGAGTGGAAAAATCAGAGGAAAAGTATAATGGAAACATGTCACCACATCTGTATTCTTCACCCACTCCTGGTTTTGGCAACAAACCTGGAGTCAAAACTGACCAAGTCCTGAGGAAATACACAAAAATACTGACCAAATCCTGTAGGTAAAATACTGACCAAATCCTGAGGTAAATACTGACCAAATCCTGAGGTGAAATACTGACCAAATCCTGGATGAGGGTGAAATACTGACCAAATCCTAAAAATAGGAGTGCTGTTGTCACACGATCAGGATACACAGCGTTTTGGACGCAGCGTCTTTGCCCCGCGTCCAAAACGCTGCGTAGTACAGTACAGGCATAGTGGATGGGATTTCAAGAAATCCCATCCTCACTATGCGTAGCCCGCCCGCAGCGTCTTTGGAGCTGCGGTGTGGGTTGCCGGGAGTCCGCTCCTCCGCAGCGATGTCTCATTTCATGCTGCGGAGTCGGAAGCGGCTCCCATCGGGTGACTGCAGGGAGAAGCCGCGCCGCCGCACACGGTGAGCACAGGCGGCTGCGGTCTCCCTGCGGCTGTTCCTCAGGTCCGAGGGAGAGCGCCCTCGCACTCCCGCCGTGCACACCCTGTGTACATGCGACTCGGTTTGACCTCCTGAGGTCATTAACCTCAGATCCGGAGGTGCTGGTCCAAAAGAAGCTCCTCCGGACACTGTGCACAATACCCACCCTAAAGGTGAACAGCTGTCGAATTCAGAAGAGTATACATTCAACTGACCACATGAATAACGGAAGTGCAATAACCAATTGACCGAAATTCACTGAGTAAAATTATTCTAAGTTACAAAACCTTACCTAAATTACTGATATTGTGCAACCTTGTGGCCTACAAATAAAGTAATTATTATATATTTTTCAGTAAGGCTGGCTTCACGCCACGATTATGTGCTGTCAGGTTCTGTCCGGTGTTTTGCAGGATGCATCGGACGGAACCTGACAGCCCCAAACAAAACAGAACTGGAAGGCAAATACGCCTTCCGATCCTGTTTTTTGCCGGAAACCTCCCTGCGCGCAGCTGCCGCTGTCCTAGGGCTGAAATTTCAGCAGTGGAGCTCTCCAGGTGCTGAAATTTCAGCTGGCAGCTCTTTTAGCTGCGATGTCCAGGTGCTGAACGAGCGTGGCGTGAATTTCAAAGCCATCGCTGATTCAGCACCCGGCGTCTGGGAGCCGGTCAGATTTTTTGACGGATCCGGGGCGATCCGTCGCCCATAGAATCTCATGTTATGTGGTGCCGGATCCGGGAGGATCAGATTTTGTCCAATTTTTGCCCCGGACACAAAAAAATGCTGCAAGCTCCGATTTTGCAAAAAACAAAATCCCCTGGATCCAGCCAGACAAGACAGCAAAGCGGATGGCAAATAGCTGTCATTCGCCGCCATAGGAATATAATAGGGGCCAAATCGGATCCGGGGTTGTCCGGTTCACACTGGACAGCCTCGGATCCCACAAATTGTGGTGTGAAGTCGGGCTTTCACTATTGCAATGTTGTATTTGCAGCATTGTTATGTATCACTTTTCTGCAGTGCTCAGTGTTGCTGTACTTTCTCAGTGCAGTGCATTTTATTTTGCTATAAAATACATTTTACTTTTATTTTTCAAGACAATTGCTTGCACAATTCACTTCTGTGTCACATTATTTGTTCTCTTGTTAGTCCCAGCCTTGTCATTGAATTTGTCTGTTTTTGTTTGATTAGTCACTTCACCTTTGTTTATGGAGAGGGAGTACGTATGTCCTGTGTATAAGTACTGTTTATGTGGCAGCACAATGTATGGCAATAGCTCATATACTGCTTTACATGCGTAATGATTTGTATAAGGATTTATGTTTATAGTTTTTATGTTTTTTTTTCTTGAAAACAGAATTGCATGCATGATTTTTTTTCTATGCTTTTTATTCTGTTTTGACATTGTTGCAGTATTATACTATATAGAAATATAAGGTGAAATCAGAACAACCTGAAAATGTATTGTGAAGCACTTTTCTCATGTTTTTGAATGTTGAATTGAAGGCCTCCCATCACATTTTTAAAAAAAAATAAATCTGTGTTTATGTATTTTTTGTAGTGTCAGTTTAGTAATATACACTGCTCCTCTCCAAGTGACATGACTGCTCTTCAGACTAACCAGATCGATGTGTGTGTGGCGGTGTGGCTTCTTTACAGTGAAAGCCCATAGCCTCTTGTTCTCACGCTTCATTGGCTTACATTGTATAAGCCACTTCCAGGTCACGCAGAGCTCACTCTCACTGGCATATAACCAGCATATACAGTTGTGCTCAAAAGTTTATATACCCAGGCAGATTTTTTTTTCGTTGCTTTTTTCCCCCCGAGAATATGAATGATAACACACAAACTTATTTTTCCACTCACGGTTAGTGGTTGGGTGAAGCCATTTATTGTCAAACTACTGTGTTTTCTCTTTTTAAATCATAATGAAAACCAAAAACATCTAAATGACCCTAATCAAAAGTTCTCATACCCTGGTGATTTTGGCCTGATAATATGCACAGAAGTTGACACAAATGAGTTTGAATGGCTAAGGCTGGCTTCTCACTTGCGGACCCCTCCGCAGCGTCCTGCGGAGGGGATCCGCAAGCTGAGCGCAGCCAGCGCAAGCCACTATGTTTATAATGGGAACGCACGGTGCTGCGCTTGACTGCGCATAACCGTGCGCTCCCATTCAAATGTCGCGTCCCTGGTGGCGTGACGAGAGCGTACAAATCACATATGCAGTGAATGGGAGCACACGGTCATGCGCAGTCAAGCGCAGCACCGTGCTCCCCCATTATAAACATAGAGGCTTGCCTGGCTGTGCTCAGCTTGTGAATCCCCTCCGCAGGATGCTGCGAAGGGGTCCGCAAGTGTGAAGCCACCCTAATAAAGGTAACATCCTCACCTGTGACCTGTTTGCTTGTAATCAGCGTGTTTGCATAAAAGCTGAGTGAGTTTCTGAGATCTAGACAGACTGACGTTTATGGATTGTGACTCATGGGAAAAGCAAAAAAAAAAAGGAAAATGGATCTACAGGAAAAGATAATTGAACTGTATAAAACAGGATAGGGATACAAAAATATATCCAAGGAATTGATAATGCCAGTCAACAGTGTTCAAACTGTGATTAAGAAATGGAAAATCAGGGGCTCTGTAAAAACCAAACCATGATCAGGCAGACCAAAAAAAAATTTCATCCACAGCTACCAGCAAAATTGCTCTGGATCCAAAGAAACACCCCCAAATAATATCAGCTGAAATACAAGACTCACCGAAAACTGGAGGTGTGACTGTTTCTAGGTGCACAATAAGAAGCCACTAGAAGAACAATAGGGTGCATGGTCGAGTCACCAGAACAAAGCCATTACTGTGAAAATGCCACAAAGGATCTTGCCTACAATACGCCAGACAGCAGAGACAAGCCTCCAAACTTTTGGAACAAGGTGATTTGGAGTGAGGAGACTAAAATCTAACTTTTTGGCCACAACCATAAACGTTACATTTGGAGAGGTGTCAACCAGGCCTATGATGAAAGGAACACCATTCCTAGTGTAAAGAACGCAGGTGGATCGCTGATAATGTGGGGATGTGTGAGTTACAAAGGTGCAGGAAACTTGGTTAAAGTTGAAGGAAAGATGAATGCAGCATGTTATCCAACATGACAACAATCCAAAACACAAAGCCAACTCAACTTGTCATTGGCTACAGCAGAGAAAAGTGAGGGTTCTGGAGTGGCCATCTCAGTCTCCTGACCTCGATGTCATTAAGCCACTCTTAAGGAGAACTCAAGTGCACAGTTCATGGAAGAAAGCCCAATAATTTACAGGAGCTGGAGGCTTTTTGACAAGATTTGTTAGCTTTACAATCTGAGAAAACAAAAGAGCCTCATCCACAACTACCACAAAAGACATCAAGCTGTCATTGATGTTAGAGGGGGCTAGAACTGGGGCATGTGAACGTTTGATCATTTGGTCATTTGGATGTTTTTGGTTATCATTATGATTTAAAAAGAGAAAACACGGTAGTTTGACAATAAATAGCTTCACCCAACCACTAACCCTGAGTGGGAAAAATGTTTTTTTTTTTGTGTTATCATTCATATTCATATCCTCTGAGAAAAGGCCAAGAAAGCAAAAATCTATGTATGTAAACTTTTGGGCACAACTGTAACTTGCGAGAGGATCACATTGTAAGGCACGCAGTGGCAAGGGTTTCCCTGACTCGACAGTGACCGTTTCATAGAAGTACATAAAACTGTCATGCTCAGGTCACTGGGCGCCGCCTTCTAGTTTGTGCGCCACAGTGTGATCCTGTGAGATGTGTGATCCACTGGTCATACACCATTGAGAGAGAGCCCTAACCTGGAGTTTACAAAGCGGTCATGTCACTCAGAAAGAGAGCAGAATGGTGCTTGATACTGGAGAGAGCTGCGACAGGTGAGTATATTGACACCATGTAGATTAAAATATAATCCTGCTCACTCCTGAAGTATAGTTCCAATCCTGGGAAGGAAACGCGGCATCCCGCTTCCTCTCAGCATGTAGCTAAGCTTAGGCAGGAGTTAATGAATTCAGCTTTCCAAACCAAGGTAATTAAAAAATCTTATTCATTGAGAAAATATTAATAAAATAGGACTAAAAATATGGACACCCAGGCAACACTATGCATGTAGAAGGGGTGTGCATGAGGAACAACCAAATGCAGTTTGAGTGCTAACTGTTCTTGAGGTAGCATTACACGGTTCGAGATCGTGAACGATATCGCTTAAACGTCACGGGTTTGGAGTCGTTCAAGCGACATCGTTAGGACGTCGTTGCGTGTAACACCAAGATACGACTACGATAAATCGTTGGATCACTGATCGCAGATTTGAGAACATATTCTCAAATCAAACGATCCATGATCAGCCAACCTGCAGCTTCGTTGTGTGTGACACCGCGATAACGATGTCGTTCACGACTTCGCCCATTGACATCAGTGAAACAAGTATCGTTCGCTGGGTTCAGCGAACGATACCTGCTTACTACATCATTGGTGCGTCGTCCATGATATCTATACGTGTGACATCTCACCAACGACGTCAAACCGATGTCCTAACGACCGCGCGTTCATGAGATCGTTAGTGAGATCGTTTCAACATTGCAGCGTATAACAGTATCTTTAAGGCCCTGTTACACCTTTCAACATCGTTTCCGACATCTGTCAAAAGTGACGTCAGGAACGATGTTGAAACAACATCGTTGTTGCGTCGTTGTGTGTAAATGCACGCTTCAACAACGATAGTTGTTCAAGTCTGAGTTGACAGGTTTTCCTGCATGCAGGAAAACCTGTCGACTTCAACTTAAGCATCCTGCGGCATCGTTTGGTGTGACACCGCAATAACGATGTCACGGCCGATTCAGCCTATTCGCTGCATTGCAGCGGATCGCTCGCTGGGTTGATCCCAGCCCAGCCAACGATTGCTGCGCCAACATCGCAACGCCGTCACCGGCAACATCTTGCCGTGTGACAGGTAGGCTGCGGTGTCGGAAGCGAGCGCGCACCTGCGGCATCACTTCCGACATCACAGCCGATGTTAAAAGGTGTAACGGGGCCTTTAGACTCATGCAGAAGGGGTAGTGTGCGCGAGAAACAACCAAATGAATTTCGAGCATTAAGGCCCCTTTCACTGTAGCGTTTCTGTCCGGATCTGGCAGATTCGGACAGAGAACCGCATTTGCCGCCTACCGGCAGTCAGCTGCTTTTTTTTTTTACGCGGCCGCAGGTGCCGGATTGCGTCAATACCGCACTTGCCGCATAGAGAATGCATGGGGCTTGCCTCAGGTGTACCGCAAGTGCTGCCGTTAGGCGGAAAATGCAGTTTTCTGTCTGGATCTGCCGGATCCGGAGAGAAACGCTAGTGTGAAAGGGGTCTAACTGTTCTTAGACTAATGCAGAGGGGGTAGTGTGTGCGAGGAACAAGCAAATGCGTTTCAAATTCTAACCTTTCATAGACTCTGGTTAACCAAAGTAAGGGTACAGACACACTGGCGTGAAAATCGGACGACTGCAATGCGAGTTTTCTTCGCATTACAGTTGGACCAAAGTTATTTAACATCCGAGTGCACGTTTGCAGTGTTGAGCGTTTTTTTTCTCATCCGATAGCCGAACGAGAAAGCAGTCGTAATACGCTGCGACAGTATGCGATTCACGTGCAAAACTCGCCAATGCAAGTTTATGGGTCTGACAGAATCACGGACCATCCTAAAGGCATCCGTTTTTTTTCACTGATACATTATCATTGTGCAGTTGATAACACTGTAAAATGTTCGTGTAAATAATTATACAGTAAATAGCTGCTGAGAAAAAAAAACCGGATGTGATCTGAGAATGTTGGACAGTCGCATAGCAGTTGGATGCAAGACGGACCAATAAACGGACGTCACTCGTAAGACTCTCGGGAACGAAAATCGGACCGCATTTTTTCTCGCCAGTATGTTTTCACCTTAAGGATGGTTAGCGTTATCGAAAAGTCCCACTGAACCACCTCAACTCTGTTTTCTTTGTTAAAGCTAAGCAAAAGAACAGATGCAAAAAAATGGAAAACGGCAAGTCACACATTTTTTGCTTGGCCACAGATGGTGCAAGATTGTGCGACTTTTTAAGGCTTTTAGCTTTTTCTGACATATAAACTTTGTTGAATTGGGGTCCTTTTGTCTGTAAAGAAATCATGACAGGCACACATTATAATCAGGGCAGTGTCAGACCTTCAGTTGTTTACCACCACTTTTCATTTACTTTACACTGCTAATGACATTGATCTGTTTTGAGTGTTTTTGGATAACGCTTGTGATATATTATCTACAGAAGTTGGGTTGGTGGTTGAACATGCCTGCCTACAATAAAGATAGTTACCGTATGTAATAATGCCTCAGGCTTCCTGGCTTAGGAGCACCAAATATGCTTTGATTTTGACTTTGTATATACAATAAACCTTTATAAAAATCTGTTTCCTGATCTAAAATCACTCGTCCTTTACAGTAATCCTAAAAAGGATATCACATAAAGTAAACTAATTGCATAATAAAAGGTGAACGTGTGTGTACTACAAATCGAAGCAACAACTGCTTCTAATTAACTGGCCTTTTGCTTACGGCGACCAACGTATTACTCACATGTAACATTTCCTTTCCTGCTTTTTATGTTTCTGTTAAAATTCTACATCTGCAGCTCATAAACCTATTTTCTTTTCTTTTTCATAAAGAGTTATTAAAGGGAACCAACCACCAGGATTTAACCACCTGTAGATCAGTGCAGTAGGTGATTGACATGTACTGCATGATATCACTCTTTGGGTTCTTTATTTATTCCTCCCCTGTGGGCTTTGCTTTCTTCTGTAAGCCAAACCCCCTTCCCCCTCCTTCTCATCCACACTTATCCAGGGGGTGGAGTGTGTGGGGGGGATAGTGGGTTTGCAGCAGAAAGACAATCCCACAGGCGAGGGATCAAACAATAGTGATAATGCTAATCTGTATAAAGGAAATACAAGTGCAAATAGGGCCTCATCTACTTATATAATCGGGAGTTGGGAATTCGGGCGTTGTAGCCGAATCCCAAGCTCCTTTGCGCGAGCCGCAGCCGCACTACTGTTTACAAAAAAAAAAAAAAAAAAACATATGCTCACCTCTCCCCGAGCCCCGCCGTCTCCCGCCGTATTCCTGCAGTGTCCCGGTGGCTCCCGCAGGCTCCCGCTGTCTGCACAAGTCTTCTACTGCAGTTCAGGACCTCTGGTGATGTCACAGTCACGTGACACCAGCTTACTCCATGCTAACCTGGTGTCACGTGACTCTGACATCACCACAGGTCCTGAACTGCAGTAGCAGACGTGTGCAGACACCGGCAGCCTGCGGGAGCCACCGGGACACTGCAAGAAGACGGCGGGGGCTCGGGGAGAGGTGAGCATAAACTGTCATGTCTCTGTATACGCTGTCCCTGTCATGTCTCTGTATACTCAGTCCCTGTCATCTCTCTGTATACTCTGTCCCTGTCATCTCTTTGTATACTCTGTGCCTGTCATGTCTCTGTATACTCTGTCCCTGTCATCTCTCTGTATACTCTGTCCCTGTCATCGCTCTGTATACTCAGTCCCTGTCATCTCTCTGTATACTCTGTCCCTGTCATCTCTCTGTATACTCTGTCCCTGTCATCTCTCTGTATACTCTGTCCCTGTCATCGCTCTGTATACTCTGTCCCTGTCATGTCTCTGTTTACTCTGTCCCTGTCATCTCTCTGTATACTCTGTCCCTCTCATGTCTCTGTATACTCTGTCCCTCTCATGTCTCTGTATACTCTGTCCCTCTCATGTCTCTGTATACTCTGTCCCTGTCATCTCTCTGTATACTCTGTCCCTGTCATCTCTCTGTATACTCTGTCCCTGTCATCGCTCTGTATACTCGGTCCCTGTCATCGCTCTGTATACTCGGTCCCTGTCATCTCTCTGTATACTCTGTCCCTGTCATCTCTCTGTATACTCTGTCCCTGTCATCTCTCTGTATACTCTGTCCCTGTCATCTCTCTGTATACTCTGTCCCTGTCATCTCTCTGTATACTCTGTCCCTGTCATCTCTCTGTATACTCTGTCCCTGTCATCTCTCTGTATACTCTGTCCCTGTCATCTCTCTGTATACTCTGTCCCTGTCATCTCTCTGTATACTCTGTCCCTGTCATCTCTCTGTATACTCTGTCCCTGTCATCTCTCTGTATACTCTGTCCCTGTCATCTCTCTGTATACTCTGTCCCTGTCATCTCTCTGTATACTCTGTCCCTGTCATGTCTCTGTATACTCTGTCCCTGTCATCTCTCTGTATACTCTGTCCCTGTCATCTCTCTGTATACTCTGTCCCTGTCATCTCTCTGTATACTCTGTCCCTGTCATCTCTCTGTATACTCTGTCCCTGTCATCTCTCTGTATACGCTGTCCCTGTCATGTCTCTGTATACTCTGTCCCTGTCATGTCTCTGTATACTCGGTCCCTGTCATCTCTCTGTATACTCTGTCCCTGTTATCTCTCTGTATACTCTGTCCCTGTCATCTCTCTGTATACTCTGTTCCTGTCATCTCTCTGTATACTCTGTTCCTGTCATCTCTTTGTATACTCTGTCCCTGTCATCTCTCTGTATACTCTGTCCCTGTCATCTCTCTGTATACTCTGTCCTTGTCATCTCTCTGTATACTCTGTCTCCTGTCTCTACACTCTGTCTCCTGTCTCTACACTCGGTCTCCTGTCTCTACACTCGGTCTCCTGTCTCTACACTCTGTCTCCTGTCTCTACACTCTGTCTCCTGTCTCTACACTCTGTCTCCTGTCTCTACACTCTGTCTCCTGTCTCTACACTCTGTCTCCTGTCTCTACACTCTGTCTCCTGTCTCTACACTCTGTCTCCTGTCTCTACACTCTGTCTCCTGTCTCTACACTCTGTCTCCTGTCTCTACACTCTGTCTCCTGTCTCTACACTCTGTCTCCTGTCTCTACACTCTGTCTCCTGTCTCTACACTCTGTCTCCTGTCTCTACACTCTGTCTCCTGTCTCTACACTCTGTCTCCTGTCTCTACACTCTGTCTCCTGTCTCTACACTCTGTCTCCTGTCTCTACACTCTGTCTCCTGTCTCTACACTCTGTCTCCTGTCTCTACACTCTGTCTCCTGTCTCTACACTCTGTCTCCTGTCTCTACACTCTGTCTCCTGTCTCTACACTCTGTCTCCTGTCTCTACACTCTGTCTCCTGTCTCTACACTCTGTCTCCTGTCTCTACACTCTCTGTAATGCGTGTATACTGTGTCTATACTGTGTGTATAATATGTGTAATCTCTGCATACTGTCTGTCTATACAATGTCTCATGTATGTATATACTGTGTGCTTCTCTCCTCACCCCTCCACCACTGAGCCGCATCTCTCCTCAACCCTACACCACTGAGCCGCATCTTTCCTCACCCCTCCACCACAGACACCCATCTCTCCTCACCCCTCCACCACTGAGCCGCATCTCTCATCACCCCTCCACCACTGAGCCGCATCTTTCCTCACCCCTCCACCACAGACACCCATCTCTCCTCACCCCTCCAACACTGAGCCGCATCTCTCCTCACCCCTCCACCACAGAGCCGCATCTCTCCTCACCCCTCCACCACAGAGCCGCATCTCTCCTCACCCCTCCACCACAGAGCCGCATCTCTCCTCACCCCTCCACCACAGACCCGCATCCCTCCTCACCCCTCCACCACAGAGCCGCATCTCTCCTCACCCCTCCACCACAGAGCCGCCTCTATACTCTGCTACCCACACAGCCGCCTGAAAACTCTGCTACCCACAGAGCCGCCTCTATACTCTGCTACCCACAGAGCCGCCTCTATACTCTGCTACCCACAGAGCCGCCTCTATACTCTGCTACCCACAGAGCCGCCTCTATACTCTGCTACCCACAGAGCCGCCTCTATACTCTGCTACCCACAGAGCCGCCTCTATACTCTGCTACCCACAGAGCCGCCTCTATACTCTGCTACCCACAGAGCCGCCTCGATACTCTGCTACCCACAGAGCCGCCTCGATACTCTGCTACCCACAGAGCCGCCTCGATACTCTGCTACCCACAGAGCCGCCTCGATACTCTGCTACCCACAGAGCCGCCTCGATACTCTGCTACCCACAGAGCCGCCTCGATACTCTGCTACCCACAGAGCCGCCTCGATACTCTGCTACCCACAGAGCCGCCTCGATACTCTGCTACCCACAGAGCCGCCTCGATACTCTGCTACCCACAGAGCCGCCTCGATACTCTGCTACCCACAGAGCCGCCTCGATACTCTGCTACCCACAGAGCCGCCTCGATACTCTGCTACCCACAGAGCCGCCTCGATACTCTGCTAGCCACAGAGCCGCCTCGATACTCTGCTAGCCACAGAGCCGCCTCCATACTTTGCTACCCACAGAGCCGCCTCGATGCTCTACTACCCACTGACCCGCCTGTATACTTTGATACCCACTGACCCGCCTGTATACACACAATTCATTTCACCGCGCTCCCGATGCAATTGCATCGGGCCTTTTTACTAGTCTTTTATCATAAATGGCAGTATGGCCACGTTGTTAACTGCTCATTTGATTTGGTTGTGGCACCTTCAGCCAGTATAAACGCTTCGTACACCTGCTGCTAGACCCACACTTCCATGTGTACATTGTACGGCTGGCTCCAAAACGTGTTGAAACAAACAGCACCATGGTTTGTAGATCCCATGTGGTCTCCATTCTTATCCAGCAGCACAGACCACCACACACCGCCCATTTGAACACTTTTCATTTAAAAGTCCAGATGGTTTATTAAATTGTACATAAATCGCACTCGTAACAAAACATGATTCTTCCTTTGGCTTTACAGGAACATAAACAAATGGTTATACAGTCCATTTAACTTACAGGTATGCCTACACAGGTTCAGGTACACTTCTCTGCAGAGGTATCTCAGTGGAGGTATGAGCCTCCACTCACTGACCCCGGGCAGTACACACAACCCATTTCACTGAGGTTCCTTATGGCACCCTCCACACACACTGACTTCCTGACAGTCTCTGGTCAATGCACGCACACTGCCTGACTGTCTCTGGTCTGTGCACACACACACTGCCTGACTGTCTCTGGTCAGCGCGCACACACTGCCTGACTGTCTCTGGTCAATCCACACACACACTGCCTGGCTGTCTCTGGTCAATCCACACACACACTGCCTGGCTGTCTCTGGTCAGTGCACACACACACTGCCTGACTGTCTCTGGTCAATCCACACACACACTGCCTGACTGTCTCTGGTCAGTGCGCACACACACTGCCTGACTGTCTCTGGTCAGTGCGCACACACACTGCCTGACTGTCTCTGGTCAGTGCGCACACACACTGCCTGACTGTCTCTGGTCAGTGCGCACACACACTGCCTGACTGTCTCTGGTCAGTGCACACACACTGCCTGACTGTCTCTGGTCAGTGCGCATACATATGTAAATCTGTTCCTGAACACCTTTAACAAATTTTGTGGCACTACAAGTACCAGAGTAGACTTCCCAATTTACATCACAGAGGACAATCACCTCTTTTATACATACCGGCCATTCACCATATATCAGGTTGCCATCTTACAGAGCCACAGAGAAATCATTCACCAAACAAATCATGCACAAATAAAAGGTGTTTAAATGCAGAGGGCCTGATACATCAAAGCCAGCGTTTTTCATGTTGGTCTTAATGTCGGGAGTGAGCTAAAGCTTCTCCATTAATACGTAGTGCCAGACAAGTGGTGTGCACCTGTGTGTGACCCACCACACATCCTCTGCAGACCCTGCTGGAGTAATGGCGGTTTACACGTCGCGATATCGCAGTACAATTTCAATCAAAAGTCACGTGGTTTGCTCGTTGGACCCGATATCGTTCCTGCGTTGTATGGTGTGAACGTCCAATACGATGCAGGAACGATGTCAATGCGATATCGGGATCGAATGAGCGTGCTATTCAATGCCCCGATATTGCATAGCGATTGAAGCCGGATCGTGCTGTGTAAACGCCCAATTACGATGCGATTTCATACGTCACCCATTCACTCCCATGTTAACTATGCGATCCTGGGTTGGGAGGCGGAGACATCGCACAGACGTTGTAATACGATATCGCAGCGTGTAACAGTCAATGCGATGCGGAGGAACGTGCACTAATTGCGCGCTCCCGCGCCATTGAGTTGCGATATCGGAACGATATCGCGGCGTGTAAACCCACCATAAGATTTCTAACATAACGAATGCCGCTGCTTGTCAGCAATTTCATGAGTGGTGTGCGCCTCACCCCCACCCTAGTTGGGTGAAAATGGCCGAGAATGCCAAAAGTCGTATAATTTAATTTTAGAGCCGCCTCCAGAATACTTACATCGAAGCTTTGAGTAATCTGCCCCATAGCAGGGGGTTCACATACACTTTGCTTGGATGCTCAAATGCAGCAGATTTTCTGCAGCGAAATAAATACTGTAGTCACGCTAAGTGGGAACATGGCTTGATACTTTTTCATTTTCTCACCATAAAAAAGGATATGTCAATGTGACTTGCAATTTTATTTTGCTTTTTTTTTTTTTTTTACTTTACCTCTTGTATGGTTTTATTAGAAATCTTGTAATCGTATGGTCATTGAGTCACATGACTTGCAGTGTTTAAAAGCACAACGGAAACAAACCTAGAAAGAATACCATTTGTAAATTCTGTCATTTTTGTAAAATTGTGTGAATACACCGTCATCCATCTCTTAGCATTGTTCACACCTCATCCATTAAGGAAAGCTGCTTTCACTAAATAGAATATAGAACAATATTTCAGCTAAGCAAAAAGGTGAAATTCGAGACGCTTAGCTTTATAAATATGGCCATATCAATACACTGCACAGTCGCCACATGGAGGCGTGTCTTTTGGATCGGGTCCTTCACTTTCATTCTCAGCCTCCTCCTGCCCGACACAATAGTATATCATTCACACTGATAATGAAAATTGCATAGATAAATAAGTGGCAACATCTGCTATGTTATCATGTTAGAACGTTTAATATCCGTTTTAACTTTTTGGAAACCCCCCTAGAATTACTGTCTTAAGATAAAAGAAAAATACTAATGACGTAACCACAAATCATCAGGAGCTAATAAAATATTAGTAAAACATAAGATCTTTATTGTAACAGATTAAAAAATTATTAATTTACATCAAAATAGTATCATGTTCTATTAAGGAGGAAATAGCATGAAGTAGGACCATCCTAAGACAGTGGAACACCTAGGGAAGAGACAAATTGTAATTGGCTGTAATACAATGATGGAAAGAAGTGCATGTACAGGAAATACATAGAAATGGTTTTGGGCCAACTAGTATCAGTCTATCAATCAAGGCCCGGTGTCATATACAGTGTACTGCTTACCCCTGGTGTCTTTGTTGCTTTCTCAAGAGGAGGTTGCTTTCTATATTTGTTAACTCCTGGTGGTTTGTGTTTACTCCATAAGTGTTTTCCTCTTCTCCCAGTTTATAGGAGTATCCCACCCTCTTCCTTCCTCACACATTAGGGAAACTCGTTAAGGCCCTGTCACACATAACGAGATCGCTAACGAGATCGCTGTAACGTCACAGATTTTGTGACGCAACAGCGATCCCGCTAACAATGTCGTTATGTGTGACATGCACCAATGATCTGGCCCCTGCTGTGACATGCACTGCTCTGGGTCATTACTACGTCGTTGCGATCTCGCTGGGATCGCTGCATCATTGTGTTTGACAGGGACAATGACCAACGACCTCAATGCTACGCTATGGAGTGACAATTCCCAACGACCTCGGTATAATTCTGGATCGCTGGTGCATCGTTTTTCACATTGCTGGTGAGATACCTGTTTGACAATTTACCAGCGATGTGAAAAACAACGCATCAGCGATCTCTGCACATCGTTATCGGGATCGCTGGTGCGTCGTCATGTGTGACTAGGCCTTAACCCTTAGGGTGGTTTCACACCTGCATTTTTTTGTCTTGCGTCTGTATCTGTCGAAATCCTGAAGCACCCTGATCAGGCATGTGTCCTTATACTTGGGGCCTCAGGGACATCAGGTGGCATCAGGTTTTCAACAGATGCAGACGAGTGTGTCGTTTTGTGCTACACCCCGGCCGCATCATGTTGCGATTTTGCATGACTTAAAAATCCTGATGCGTCCAGATCCAGCGCAATGCATCAAAATGACACATTGATATCAGTGAGACTGAGTCCGGCCCTGGATGGATGTGGCCAAGCCAGATTAGTATTTCACACTGAGCATGTCAGACTACTTCCAATATGCTTGGAGATCTTAAGGCCCCCCGTCACACACGTCAATGTCGTCAGCGATCTGATCGCTGGCAACATTGACGGCTGATCGCTGGTGAGCTGTCACACAGGCAGACTCACCAGCGATCATTGGACCAGCGACATCGTGGAAATGATTTAAATATCGTTTCCACGATGTCTGCAGGCTGGTATCCATGTTTAACTGCGGGTAACTAGGCAGCGCGTGCTGCCTAGATACCCGATGTATACCTTGGTTACCAGCCTTCTCCGCTCACCGGCTGGTATCCAAGGTACATAGCGGGTAACTAGGGTTCCCTAGTTACACGCTGTGTACCTTGGATACCAGCCGTGAACGGAGAAGGCTGGTAACCAAGGTATACATCGGGTATCTAGGCAGCGCGCGCTGCCTAGTTACCCGCAGTTTACCATAGATACCAGCTCCCAGTGCTTCCTGAGAGGCGCTGGGAGCTGGCTGATCGTGCGTCCCGGTGTCAAACGCCGCGATGCTGCTTGTCCCCTGGGCGACCATCGCCAGGTTTTCGGACTGGACCGAAAACCTGGTGACCATCAACCAGCGATCTATCGCTGGTTGATGCACCCTGTCACACGCGTCAATATCGCTGCAACATCCCGTGCAGCAGCGATATTGCACGCGATATTGACGCGTGTGATGGCCCCTTTAGTCTCCCTCTCTCTGTCTCCCTCTCCATGATGCTATAAACTCCTGGTCAAACTGTAATTTACATTGCAAAACGCAAGGACGGATCAGGAACAAACGCATGCAAAACTGATACAATCACAGCGTTTTTTCTTTTGCCTGATTCTGTGCGTGATCAAAAAAAACGCTGCTGTTGGATGTGATTTTACATGCTTCAGCAGATGCATGGGTTGCGTTCTGATCAGGACCTAGCACAAGTGTGAAACCAGCCTTACTTATGTTCCTGACCTGGATACATGTTATGTACTTCATGAATATTTTGGTGTTAAAATTACAGCCATGTAGATGCCTCAGAATTTGTGATCTATTCCGAGGACAAGTTCAAATCCCAAGATTTTATTAGGGAACTCCACAAATCTGTCATTTTACAAGACTTTATAAGCAGATTCTTAGGGCCCTTTCACATCAGCGTTTTTTGAAATTCGCGGCAGATGCGGTGAAAAAAAACGCATCTGCCGCGATTACCGCATACCGGCTGCACTTGCAGCACGGTTGCGGTAAACGCCATACAAGGTATAGGCGGACTTGCGGCAAGTGCGGTTTTGGCACTTGCAGCAGGTGCGGGCCGCGCAAAAAAAATGCTGTCAGCCGCGTTTTTTTTTGCGGCCGCACCTGCCGCAATTGCCAAAACCGCACTTGCCGCACCTGCCGCAAGTCCGCCTATACCTTGTATGGCGTTTACCGCAACCGCGCCGCAACCGTGCCGCAAATGCAGCCGGTATGCGGTAATCGCGGCAGATGCGTTTTTTTTCACCGCAACTGCCGCGAATTTCAAAAAACGCTGATGTGAAAGGGCCCTTACAGTAACTTGTCTGTCGTTCATCGCTCAGGTGGCTTCACACTTGTGTTCGCCTGCGCTGCGCATTGTGGCGGGCGAACGCAAGCTGAGCGCAAGCACCTCCCATTCTATGTTTAATATGGGGCGCACGGTGTACGCGCTCGGGTTCGGATGGCCGTGCGTACTCATTGCTCCCCATGTGTGATTTGTACGCATGCGGATGCTTGCATACAAATCGTACATTCTCGTCCGCACCATGAACGCAACATGTTGAAAATGATCACATGATTACAAAATGAATGATCCATGTACAGGACAGATGTAGAAATATGAAGTTTCCACTTAGCAGGAACTGTCTTGTGACCAGATTTCCTAAAATATGCAAGGAAATTATGAGATGCAGTTTCCTAACTTCTTAAAGTGTCTGTGAGGCTGGATCCTGCTACGTCTGTTCACTCTTTATTTCCTTTATGATTAGCGAGAGCGGTCTTATACTTTTTTTATTTATATTGTTGCTTTCTATTTTTCACCCCAAACATAAACCAATGTGCTCTTTGTGCCCTATAAAGGTCACTAGTAGTCTGTGCGGCTGTGAATATTAGAACTACTGAATACGTTGTATCTAGGATCACACACAGCCTTATGTATCTGCACACTTGGAGATCTTACAATCTGTCATACCTAGGTACAATAGTCTATAATGCTGAGGGGAGAATTCTAGGAATGTGCTCGGTCTTACTGCAGTTTTCCCATATTTTTCAACTTGCAGAGGAAGGACGTCAGAGCTGTTTCTATTTTAGGTAGTAAACGATTCAAATATTTTACTTAACTGAACCCAAGGCAGGATATGGCGATTTCCATAAAAAAAGGGTCAGTTAAGCAATGCCATATGTGGCCATTTACAGCACACTGTTTATTTGCATAATTGTAGGTATGAAGCCGGCCAAGATATTTGTGCATTACTATTGTTAGATGAGGACATTCCCCTGGTGTCTTACTATGTAAACTGCTTGCCCGTCAGTATTTTTCCTACTGAACCTAAGTGCAAATATTTTGTACTTGCAGGAAATGTTACTTTATGTCCTTATATATTTGTTACAAGATTTCACAGTTCAATCGGTGCTGATCCAATGATCTCTATGGTATGGGCCTCGTCGCCCCTGTACATAGGCCTCGTCGCCCCTGTACATAGGCCACATCGCCCCTGTACCCAGGCCTCGTCCGCCTCTGTACACAGGCCTCGTCCGCCTTGGTACACAGGCGTCGTCCGCCTTGGTACACAGGCGTCGTCCGCCTCTGTGCACAGGCGTCGTCCGCCTCTGTGCACAGGCGTCGTCCGCCTCTGCACAGGCGTCGTCC
Organism: Allobates femoralis; assembly: GCA_033576535.1. Lineage (NCBI taxonomy): Eukaryota > Metazoa > Chordata > Amphibia > Anura > Aromobatidae > Allobates > Allobates femoralis. The sequence goes on from JARQOC010000003.1 coordinate 178,446,897, forward strand.
GCCTCTGTGCACAGGCCTCGTCCGCCTCTGTGCACAGGCGTCGTCCGCCTCTGTGCACAGGCCTCGTCCGCCTCTGTGCACAGGCCTCGTCCGCCTCTGTGCACAGGCCTCGTCCGCCTCTGTGCACAGGCCTCGTCCGCCTCTGTGCACAGGCCTCGTCCGCCTCTGTGCACAGGCCTCGTCCGCCTCTGTGCACAGGCCTCGTCCGCCTCTGTGCACAGGCCTCGTCCGCCTCTGTGCACAGGCCTCGTCCGCCTCTGTGCACAGGCCTCGTCCGCCTCTGTGCACAGGCCTCGTCCGCCTCTGTGCACAGGCCTCGTCCGCCTCTGTGCACAGGCCTCGTCCGCCTCTGTGCACAGGCCTCGTCCACCTCTGTACACAGGCTGTCATGGCCTCTGTACACAGGCCTCGTCCGCCTCTGTGCACAGGCCTCGTCCGCCTCTGTGCACAGGCCTCGTCCGCCTCTGTGCACAGGCCTCGTCCGCCTCTGTGCACAGGCCTCGTCCGCCTCTGTGCACAGGCCGTCATGGCCTCTGTACGCAGGCCTCGTCCGCCTCTGTACACAGGCCGTCATGGCCTCTGTACGCAGGCCTCGTCCGCCTCTGTACACAGGCCGTCATGGCCTCTGTGTAATAGGTCTCATCGCCAGGGTATAACTGGGGATGGAGAGACTGGTGGCTTTGTTCTCTCCATCACGAAGGGGGGATTGCAAATTTTCATCAGTAGGGAACTGGTACATCATTGGCTATTCTCTAATATTTTCTAAAAGGTGACTCTTGGTGACTTTGACTTCACAAAATTAATATTTGGGCTTCACTTTAAATTACTTTTTCAACTTCAATATCAATGTGTCCAAGTACTTTTCCTGTTTTATTAATTTTATATTACAGAGAAGGCAAAAAAAATTAATATTGACCCCCTTTGTTATTCTTTTTTTTTTTTTTTTTGCAGAATGTGAAATCCTTTGCCTCTTCACACAGTCTAGCCAATGTCCATGAAGTAGCAAGCTGGCTTTTGGAAATGAATCAGGAACTGCTGTCTGTGGGCAGCAAGAGGCGACGTACTGGCGGTTCTGTGCGAGGTAATGCTTCCTCCAGCCAAGCAGATGAGGAGCAAATGAACAGAGTAGAGGAGGAGGAGGAGGAACAGCAGCATCCGAGACAGCAAGGTGATGAGCACATAGTGGTGAATGGAGAGGTGGATGGCCCCGGAAGTGTGGAGAGGAGCCACCTACACCCGGAGCATCTGGAAGAAAACAACAACAGCTGTATAGTAGGACATCATGAGTCTGAAGTCCACCCCGAGGACAGTGAGCAACAGGAGGATGAGGACGAGGATGAGGAACATGTGTGTGATGTGGAGGATGAGGATGAGGAGGAGATGGACCAGGACAGTGATGACTTTGATCAGTCTGATGACAGCAGTAGGGAGGGTGAACATAGAAACTCCAGCGATATTCCAAATTCCAATAGTATAATGGACATTTCTCTTCCACAAAAGCCCAGCCCTTTCCAAACAAAGACAAAGGTGAGTCTCATTATCTTGCACAATTGTATATCGCAACTATTCACTGGTGGGTCATTCCATGTCAAGTGAACCAATGATTATTACCTCTATATTTTTAATTCTTTTGAGATTTTGTTATTTGATAATAGCATGTCAGACAATGCAAAATGTGAAGAGAAAAATTTTTTAAAAAATTTATTTTTTTTTTAAATGATTTTCAAAGTTCGGAAAAAGTGTGAATTTTGCTGTTGCCTGCCTTTACGTTTCTCCTCATAACTCAGGCTAGGAATAAGATAGAGAGACAAAATAAACACCATTCTACTCAGAACTATACAGGCTTTCATCAGATATGTCACAAGAGGATCCTTGTTAATATTTTACCCATGTGATCGCAAGCGCAAAACTTTAAAACGTATTTCCGAAAAATCGGCGCGCTTTAAATATTTCAAAAACTGCCCATGTGTCTGCTTTGCTCTTAGCCACATCTGTACCAAATTTCAAGTTGGGATCGCAATGGGATCATATTTTAACATATTTTACTATTAATAGCGTCAATGGGTCATTCCATATCAAGTGATCTAAATATGAATATTTTTTTTTACCTGACGTCTTTAGATTTTTTTTTTTTTTTCCTTTATGAAGTACTACTTTAGTTAATTACAAATTAAAAGTTTGGAATTTTTTCTTCATCAGTTAATTTTTTACATATTTTTAAAGTTTAAAAAAAGGGTGAATTTTGGCCTGGTATGGCTTTACATTTTTTTATCTCGGGCTAGAAATAAGATAGAGAAACAAAATAAACACCATTCTACTCAGAACTGTCCAGGCTTTCACCAGATATGTCACAAGAGTATATTTGTTAATTTTAATTTTTTACCCATGCGAATGCAAACGCAACATTTTGAAACGCATTTCCGAAAAAACGTTTTAATAAAAATTTTCCAAAACTGCCCATGTGTCTTTTATGCTCTTAGCCACATCTGTACCAAATTTCAAGTTGGGATCGTGATGGGATCATATTTTAAAATATTTAACTATGGTTAATCTCATTTTTATTAAATTTTGAAAAAACATATGAAAGACATACATTCAATCTTTTAACAAAATCTTGAGACATATAAAATATACAAAAAGAGAATTCACAAAGTTATTAGTAACTTTAAGATAAGCTGCAAATTTACTTTTGCGCTTATCTCTGGTGCAATATATACTACAATCTAAATATAATTCCAAACACTCAAGTATACAACCTTTCTCAGGGTTTTGAGATGTTCTGATGTCAAGGGGACAAGCAGCCCCAGCAGAATGATTTTTATCACTTGGCCCCTTCTAACAGGTTGACCACGTAAGTGGGTCATTACCCGTTGAGGCCTAGTTGGAATAGTCTATCGACTGGTGTACCGGAAAGGAAGGCCGAAATATTAATGATCTACTCACAGCTCAGAGTTTTCGATACCTGTCTAATGTTCACTAGAATTCTGAAGGTATAGGCGTAGAAAGGAAATACCTAGACTGAATGTATCAGATGGGAAGAAAAGAGAGATAGAAAAGGAGAGAGAGAGAAGAGAAACAAAAACCATTAGAAAAAGTTATACTGGGAAAGAAAAGCCACGTAAGAAAAAAAGAAAAAAAGGAGGGGGGGGGGACGGGTGAGGTATGGGAAGGAGAAAGGGTACTCATCCCACTGGCTCCCCATCAGCCAGAGCTCGAGCCATATTATCTGTGCTGGAAAAGATACTCCTAAATTCTGCAGAGTCGTGAAAAAGAATCCATTCAACCCAAATCCCTAAGAATTTGTTCCGAGATCCCGACGCATCAGCTGCGAGCTCCTCCATTCGATATATGTCAATCAATTCTTTGAACCAATCAAGTAGAGATGGAGCCCGGCTTGATTTCCAGAACCTCGGGATCACAGCACGAGCAGCCGAGATGCAAAAGTGGAGAATATCCCTCTTCTGTAGCCCAATAGGACCTGGAAAAATGGATAACATTGCCGATTCTGGGCAGCATTCGCTTGTTTACCTGTTATCCGGGCGTATGCATTGAAAACCTCAGACCAGAACCGCCGGATTTCCCCACAACTCCACCAAATGTGTATCATTGTACCCTTCTCTTCCCCACAGCGCCAGCAGGTATCAGGGGTTCCAGGGAACATGTTCCGGAGTGTCGTCGGGCACAAGTACCATCTAGTGAGCAGCTTATAGCTTCTTTCTTGTGCAGAACAAGCGCTAGCTAGTGAGTGAGTAAATATAAAGCATTTCTGCCAATTAGCTTCTGAAATGCTACACCCCAATTCCCTCTCCCAAGCACGTTGGAAGTAAAGGGTGCCCTGCTCTCTCATGGACCCTAAGGCCTGGTATAGAACTGATATTTTGCGCCTCGGTGGAGCCTCCAGTTGGAATAACCTCTCCAATACGTTGGGCGTCAATCTTACCCTGCAAGAGTGGTCAGCTGAATATAAGTATGCTCTGTATTGGAGAAATTCGAATCACTTAAGAGGTCTCGTAGGTTCTTTGAGTTGTAGCTCTGCCATCGGGGGCAAACCACCACTGGACAGAGTCTGTCCTACTCCTGTGTCATCCACAATCCGCCAACTTAAAAATCTCTGCCTGTCAAATCTGGGTGGGAAAGATGGGTTGGAAAAAAGGGGAGTCAAAGGGCTAAGTCTGTCGTTTAAGCGGAGGGTTTTCGTCACTAGGTGCCATACCTTCAAGGTGTTTCTGGTCATGTCTGTCAAAGGTACTAGGTCTGTGGAGTCTTTAGGGGAAATCCAAAGCAGGTGTTTCAGCGGAATCCCCAAACCCTCTTGCTCCACCCCATCCCATTTCTTGGAGGACGCATGATAATGCCAATCTAGAGCTCTAACAAGAGAGGAAGCCACAAAGTACGCTCGTATGTTGGGTAGTCCAACCCCTCCTCTGGTCTCGGGCAAGGATAGGATATTCATTCGCAATCTGGACCTCTTGCCCCCCCAGACAAATCTAAGGATCATAGATTGCATTTTGGAGAGGAAGCCTCTATCCAATAGAACAGGAACTGTCTGAAAAGTATATAAGAGTCGAGCAAGACATCCATCTTGACTACGTTTATTCTCCCAAACCAGGATAGCTTTAATTGTCTATAGGAGGTAAATGCCGATTCCGCGTTAGTCAAAAGGGGTTGATAATTTAAATTGAATATTTGTTTAAGATCTTTTGGTATAAGGACTCCCAAGTACTTAATGGCTTCTACTTTCCATTTAAATGGGAACTGTTTAGATAGATGATAAACCAATTCTCCAGGCAAAGAAATATTGAGTGCCTCGGTTTTGGAGCAATTCACTTTAAAGTTGCTCAATTGTCCGAACCGTTCAAACTCCATTAAGACCGAAGGGATGGAGACCAGGGGCTGGAGATGTAAAGTAGCAGGTCATCTGCAAATAAGGCTAATTTGTGATGACTCTGTCCCAGCTTGACCCCATGGACGCATTCATTGGACCTAAGTGCAAAATATTTAACTATTATAGTGTCAATTCAAAAGTCACCAAGAACACAATCAGTCATTTTTTCACAATTGCCCGTCAATAGTTTGAATTTGATATAAAGAAACATAGTCTTGTAACATCTCAAATGAAAGCTGTTACCGTTCTGAGTAAAATGATGCCTCTCCCACTTCATTATCTTATTTCTAGCCTGAGATAAAAAAATGTAAAGTCATACCAGGCCAAAATTCACCTTTTTTTAAACTTTAAAAATCTGTAAAAAATTAACTGATGAAGAAGAAAATTCTAAACTTTTAATTTGTAATTAACTAAAGTAGTACTTCATAAAGGAAAAAAAAAAAAAAAATCTAAAGACGTCAGGTAAAAAAAAATATTCATATTTAGATCACTTGATATGGAATGACCCATTGACGCTCTTACTAGTAAAATATGTTAAAATATGATCCCATTGCGATCCCAACTTGAAATTTGGTACAGATGTGGCTAAGAGCAAAGCAGACACATGGGCAGTTTTTGAAATATTTAAAGCGCGCCGATTTTTCGGAAATGCGTTTTAAAGTTTTGCGCTTGCGATCACATGGGTAAAATATTAACAAAGATCCTCTTGTGACATATCTGGTGAAAGCCTGCACAGTTCTGAGTAGATTGGTGTTTATTTTGTTTCTCTATCTTATTTCTAGCCCGAGATATGATAGAAAATGTAAAGCCATACCAGGCCAAAATTCGCACTTTTTTAAAACTTTAAAAATCTGTAAAAAAATTAACAGATAAAGAAAAAAATTCAAAACTTTTTTTTTGTAATTAGATAAAGTTGTTCTTCAGATAGAAAATTTTTTTTAAAAATCTGAGGACGTCAGGGAAAAAAAATATTCATTTTTGGATCACTTGACATGGAATGACCCTGGTGCTTTTTTTTTTATTAACTGATGTGATTTTTCTGTAGCTTCTCAATGCCAAAGGTAGGCTAATGTATTTTTCACTAAGAAATAAGTAGAAGTGTCTGTGGTTTTCTTTTGCAGGGATTACACTTGATTGTGGATATAAAATATAGGTACTTTCTGATAAAGCGAAGGTTAATTCCGTTACACTAATTATAGGGGGATTTCTTGGATAGCTCCATGATTTGTTTTGTTTTCCAAGTTTTTGGTTCATTCTGTTTCTCAGCATTGTAAACCATATTGGTATCGGTATCATGAAACTTGACACTCAGCGGGCAGCATGGGCATTGTCCAGTCCAAGCTGCTTTATCTATAAAACACCCCAGATACAGTGGTAAAGAACATTCAGCCTCAGAATATGAATGCAACTAGGCTGTATTAGTATCAGAGACCAGAACATATGTATTACACCTTGCTATCATGCACAGTGAAGGTGGTAGTCTGAGTTGTTTTCAACATTGAGCTGATGCCCATAATTAAAAGGGAGGAGACACAACTAGTGATGTCCCTCACCAACTGGAAAGGACTAATTACACACCGGAAAATTGAGTTACTTTAAGTCATAGCTTAACTTATCAATATAATGGAGCAAAACCTAAGTTATGAAAAAGTAGACAGTGAAACACCAAGGTACTATAAGTCATAGCATAACAAGTAATATTTTCACTGTGAACTATAATAAAGAACTAAAATTTTTAACCTAACCTAAAAAATGTTTGTACCGTGTTAGCCAATAAATAGAAAACTATTAGAATCTGAGAGTCCTCAGTGGTTGGTACCTTTTAATAGCTAACTGAAAAGATGGTAAGAAAAAGCAAAGCAAGCTTTCGAGACTCTATGACCTCTTCATCAGGCTTAATGATGCAACTTTTGGTGAAACACATATATATGTACAAATGCAGGGTGAGATAATGCAATACAATGTAAGACGCATCATTGTCAGAAGCTCCCTGTCCTCTCCAACAGCAACAGGAACCTTTCCCTTCAACCAGAACAGGTGCAAAACCTGTCCATCTATAATGACAACAGACAAGATAGACATAAAGATCAGGACTACAAGATCCCAGGTAACTTCAGTTGCACCATAAGCAATGTGGTGTATTTAATTATATGTACCAAATCTCCAACAGGTGGTATGTATGTAGGTGAGACAGGACAAAAATTCAGAACAAGAATTCATTCAGAACAAGAACAAATTCTCATTGCTACACAATAAAAGAAAGACATATAGACCTACCTGTAGCCAAGCATTTTTGTAGTTCTGACCACAGTATAACACATATGAGGCTGGTCATTTTAAAAAGTAACTTCAAATCTCAGTCAGAGAGAAGAATTTTGGAATACAAATTGATAGCAACCTTTGACACATTCAAAGCAGAAATGAATGTTTCACGTGGATTCATGTCTTTTTACATTAATTGAAAGGGCATTGTAGGGGGGTGTCATATCTTTGAACAGACCCCAGTTAGAAGACAATAAACTTTGACACTTCTTGTGTGAATTGTTATCATAACCACTTCACTCTGTCATTCCTGTTCTTGGACCAACCATTAATCAAAGCACAATAAAACTATCTGTCTTTGTCACTTATTTTGGAACTCTGAATTTGCTGCCGCAGCTGCTCTTTTCCCCCTTCCAACTTACCTCTATATGCTTCACGTCACCTATGTTATGTAATGCATTATCTCACCCTACATTTGCATATATATGTGTTTCTCCAGAAATTGTATCATTAAGCCTGACGAAGAGGCCATAGTGTCCCGAAAGCTTGCTATGCTTACTATCTTTTTAGTTAGCCATTAAAAAATATCAACCACTGAGGACCCTCAGTTTCTAATATTAGCCTAACCTAATAATTAATAAGTAACTGTAGAGCGGAACTTTGAGACACTTTAAGTCCCAGAAAAACTTGGTAATAATTAAATAGTGGAGCAATAAGGCAGTAAAAATCCCAGCCTAACTAACATTAAGTTCACAGTGGAGCGCCGAGTCACTGCATTACCCAGCAAGACTCATGGTGTGTTTGCACTTGCTGACTTGTGTTGTTAAATGACTGCACATGGGCTACATGTTTGCTAATAGGTGGTTGTTTAATACCCAGGTTAGGCCCCTTTCACATCATCTTTTTTCACTGATTGCGGCAGATCGGCAGATTTACCGCATCTCCCGCGTAACGGTCGCACTTGCGACACTCTTGCGGCAAGCCCCATGCATTGTCTATGGGGCTTGCGGCAAGTGCGGTATTGCCGCGATGCGGCCGTTGCGGCTGCGAAAATACGCAGTCAGCAGCGTTTGTTTTTTTTTGCGCTGCCCCAACTGCCGGATCGCGGCAATACCGCACTTGCCGCACCTGCCGCAAGCCCCATAGACAATGCATGGGGCTTGCCGCAATTGTGCCGTAAGTGCGACCGTTACGCGGGAGATGCGGTAGATCTGCCGCAATCGGTGAAAAACGCTTATCTGAAAGGGGCCTTACTCAAGACGACCGTACATCCCCTGTACCCAGAGAGATCAGTTAGGGCCCCTTTACACGCGGCTACATTTTTTGGGTGGCTACAGGTAACTTCCTGGTTGCAGTGAAATCATGGAGAGATTATTCCATTTGTACACAGCAACAAGATAGAACCTTGTCTCCATGATTTCACTGCAACCAGTAAGTTACCTGTAGCCACCCTAGAAATGTAGCCGCGTGTAAAGGTACCCTAATAAATCTTTCTGTGCACCTTGACTTTCATTTTCTCAGCAGCCACAGCTCCTAACACAGGATGATCTGCTGCAGAGAATGGCGAATTCTAAAGGTACCGTCACACGCGGCAATTTTGCAAGCAATTTCACTGGCAATTTGCTAGTTGCAGTGAAATCATGGACACATTGTTCCATTTCTACACGGCAACAAAACAGAACCATGTATCCATGATTTCACTGCAACCAGCAAATTGCCAGTGAAATTGCTTGCAAAATTGCCGCGTGTGACGGTACCTTTAGAAGGATTAAAGGGAATCTGTCAGCTGAATTTCACCACCCAAACTACTGTATATGTGTATGTAACCCTATCAAAGACAAGTCCAGCAATAGCTATACAGGGCTAGTCTGTTCCTCTGTTACTGAGAAATATGTAAATGAGGCTGAAGATCTGAAGCCTCTGTCACTGCAGGTCAATTCCCCTACCCCGTACTCCCTCCTCCTGCTTGACTGATGGCCGCAGTGCTGTCTGACTTCAAGTAAAGGATCTGTCAGTAAAATGCGAGAAGACAGAGGGAAATAGAGCTGGAGTGACAGAGGCTTCAGATCTTCAGCCAAATATTGATATCAATTAAAACTCATTTCTTAGTAATGGAAGAACAGACTGGCCATGTAAAGGAATTGCTGGACTTGTCTTTGAAAGAACTGCATGCACATATAAATAATTTAAGGTGTTAAATCCTGTTGACAGATTCCCTTTAAAAACCATTTCACCTGACAAATGGCAGGCTTATGGCCTTACTGAATGGCCCACTGTAGTCCCTGGGTGTTAACCATCCAGATAGATAACATAGCACATAGTCGGTCATTGCGAATACGTCACTAAATTGGAATTACACTTTGGATACAATTACTTTTTTTTTTCTCTTTAATAGTTTTTTAGCCCCAGTATATTCCTCAGCACAACAGTCTTATCCACAATGGGCTCACAATTGAAGGTCATACACAAATTAATCTATCGGAATGTTTTTGGAGTGTGGGAAGAACTTAAAAGTTTTTTTTAATTTTTTATTTAAATCTATGTATCTGGTGCTAGAATATTTTTTTCATCAAGGTTTCTTTAAAAATGTTAGTCCATTTGGTGTTTATAAGGCTTTTTTTCCCCCAGTATATTAAATTTTGATCTGGTCTGCGGTCATTTATCAGCTGAGAGGAGCTCCGAAAAAGAGAGATAAGAGTAATTAACTCTCCTATGAATGTGTGAAGTGGGCTCACTGAGAGATTATCAGATAACTCTTCTGCAGCCAGCAATAGACTGTGCAACTCAGAGGCTATAAAAGGCAAAACGCTCCTTTTTTTTTTTTTTTTTTTTTTTATGAAATCCAATTGCAAAAATTATTTTTATATCTGATTTCATGCATTTAAAAGAAATTTGTTAGTAGGATCAACCCTCCTGAGCCATCTATATGGTAATGTAGGTAATAGAAAGCTGTATATAAAGATCAATGTCCGGCCCATAGTTTGAAACAGTTCATTTAAGTATAAGGAAAACGTGACTTTCTCTGGAATTACATTGCATCGTAGATCTCAAGGTATCATTTTATTCAGCTTCCTATGAACTACTTGCCCACATAAATGCATTCATAGGGTTGATCCTACTGACAGATTCCCTTTCAAGAAGCACTCTAATCAAATTTTTTATCCTTTTAATATATTGCAATCATTATATTATATAGCAGTGTGTACTCAATTGCTCATTTTGCCTTGCTACCTAGTTAATTCTTCTTTTTTCTCTGCTCTATGTAGATACAGGAAGTCTCTTATCCCTGCATGACCTCATTCCCCCTGTTCCATCTGCTGACCCAGCTGCTCCGTTCCTCCCCCCATTGACTTTTGCAGTGACTCATGACTAATGCAGGGAAAAGAGACTTCCTGTTTCTACGTAGAGCGTAGGATGATTCATCTCGTGATTTTAATCATGTGATTTCATAGACCAATGCTGAAGAGATTAATTAACTGTATAGAGTGGAAAAATGAGCAATTGGAAGTTCACAACGCTATATAATATGATTGCAATATACTGTCTTATGGTGCGAAGGTAAAACCTTTGATGGAGGTGCTTTTTTAAGAATGAAAAAAAAATGTCTTTGAAGGTGGTCAACTCCATTATTTGCCTGTTAAACAGCAACAGTAATCACTGAGCCAGTGTATATAGGGGCTTTTTTTTTTTTTTACATCTGACTATAGGATATTCTAGTTTATTACAATTCCTCTGGCAAACAGTATTACACATTTCCATCCGGAGACGTAGCTCCTGTGAATTTCTTCTGCAGGCCCAGACAGGACTTGTGCCCTGTAATCTAAATGTGTGCTTGTCCTTTCTGCTCATAAATCGGTGCCATTTCCCAGTGTTCACGCAGATCTAAGATGACCCTCAGTTTTATGGAGGTGTCTGTATGGTTCTGGAGTCACCACCACCCTGTGTGAGTACGTCTGAAGCCACAAACTCCTCCATGTCATCCATTGAGTTCTATGTAGACAGCCTCTCTGATAGAAGCTGCAGGCACCTGGGTACAATTTATAACACGTCTGTTGAGGTTTCTATACACATTATGTAAAGTTGCCCATGTAATGTGTACGGGGGCCTCCCAACCCCCATGAGATTAATTAAAATGTCGCACTTCACTGCCCGATCCTTTGTGCTACATACTTTAAGGGGGATGGTTATTGAAGGTGTATGGTATAATATTGCTACACTAAAACATTTGAGCAGCTTGTGATGAATGGCTGAACAGCGGGAAGGGCTTTTCTTATGGAGATGAATCTTGCAGGGTTTAGGTGAAATGTCCTTGCTCATCAGGATGAGACAACTGTACCACCATGTTAGAATGGAAAGGTCATCACTGGCTGCATGGTTCACATTCATACATGTGTTCTCCAGCCGCCAATCCACTGTATGCACATTGTGTGTTTAAGTGTTTGTCACAATCGTTCTGCTATTGTATCTGATTCCGGATAATCACATGCACATATTTTACTGTCACTTCCCTGGTCACTCAGCCGGCCGGTTTGCAGTCTGGTCTCCTGTGACTCCTTTGGTTTCTTTCATTCTGATGTTATTCTGACTCCTCAGTAAATCCCAGTTTGCGCTTGGCTGGATTTTTTGGTCATGCCTACAACACATTTTATTATCCTTCTTTATCGTCTCATATTCATGCTGTGTAGGACTGACTGCTCATTGTTGGAGTTGCCTGATGGCTTCTAGAAGTATAGCAGACATCAGAACAGGGTGAATGGGACTTGACTTATTGGGGGCTTACTTATCAATGTGTCCACCTTTCTGGCATTCTGATGCGAGAGATTTCTGCACTTAAAGGTGTTTTGTACTTTTGCTGCATTTAACGTCTCTGAGCAACTCATGCCGTCCTCTTCCGCAGAATCACTCAGTTATTGACTGCAGTACTGATAATGTATGCAAGAAGTAGCCTGGTAAAGGGGTTTCAGAAACCCAACAACCCCTTTTAATATCAGCAAAGTCTTGTCCAGACAGTGTGTGCTGCAATTTTGTTTTTGTGAAAAATTGCATCTGTACATTAGCACGTAGCATTCATTGATCAGTATGCTCTCCATTTGTATCCAATGTGTTGGACTGGACATGTCCTTTGCACAGAGTGCACATTTGGTTCTTTATTTTGAGTACTGATAGCTTTAGGTTTTAAATCAGGGGCGGGGAACCATTTTTCTAGCCAGGCCATTTGGAAATTTCTACAATCCTTCGGGGGCCGTGCAAAATTATCAACTTGAAGATGACCTGCTATATTTGGTTAAACAATCAACTCACCCCTACTGTGGTGGCTGGAGCTGCTTCTCTTTGGCGTGGGTAATATTGATCATGTTGCTTCTCAACTGCTTTTCCAGGTTTGCTACAGCCTACACATCACAGGAGAGGCTGGGAGCATATACCCTATTGCGAAGGCCAAGGCTGGGGCATAGAGATCACTGGAGAGCTGTATTTAAAGGGCAGACAGTCGGCAAAACGCTTCTGCCAGCTTGAGCACTGCGGTCCCCAAGAATCTGCCTCAGGGCTCCAAAAAAGTCATGTACTCAGTCACTCAATGTATGGGGTGGCTGTGTTCTGCTTGCACATTGCTCACTGCTGATCAGTCTGGGTGTGAGACGTCAGACACCCACAGATCTTGGCACCTAAGGATTGATCAGTCATGTGTCCATCTTGGACAATCCCCTTTAACCGCTTTCCAATTAAGTGTCTTTTATTTATATGGTTTAGTTTTTTATCCACTTCTTCCAGTACTTTATTTTCTCTCTGCAAATGCCATATTTTTAGTGGGGTCAGGTAATGGATTTACAATTTATTTTCATTTCCCTTGTAATATGTTACAATCTGGGAATATTACATTCTTTATTGAAGAAGAATGCTGTTCTGATAATTGTTGCTCAGGGTACTTATATTTTTTTTGCTTTCTCTGTGCCCTAAGAATTACATAAGAATTGTACTATGAAGGTCATCATATCGTTCTGCTGCTTTAAGAGAAAAAAAAATCTCATCTGTGCCACCATATTCTGAACCTCAAAAATGTTTCTCTATGGAGTGTGTGCTGGTTTGAGTTTTTTATGAGGACGTGTTGGTTTGATTTATTCTTTTGTTTACGATTGACTTATGTACCGTATTTTTGGATTATAAGACGCACTTTTGTTCCCCCAAATTTTGGGAGAAAGTGGGGGGAGCGTCTTATAATCCGAATATGTGGAGGCAGCGGAGGCTGGGGGGCAGCTCTGGAGCGTGTCCGGGGCCAGAGTGGGGCTGGGCTGCAGAGAGAGCGGGGAGATCTCCTGCTCCGCTCATTTAATATGCACTGACGCTGTCCACCTCTCAGTGCTGAAGTTGCATGAGAGATGGAGGCGGGGAGCAGTGCATATTAAATGAGCCTGCACTCACCCCCCGCTCTCTCTGCAGCCCCTCCATATGCCCCCCCCATGTCCTTATATGGCTCCCCCCACTTAATACACCCACTCCCTCATATGCTGCCCCCACGTAATATGCTGTTTCCCCCCCCTCAATTAGAAAGATGGCCCCTTGCGCTGCACTCCCCCCATCATTAATGCGCCCCCACGCTGGTGGCAGCAGATAGAATAAAAAAAACCCTCCTTCCTCCCCTCCGGCAGCTAAGCTCAAAGTGTCACCGCCGGCTCCCGGTCTCCATGGTGCTCTGCTTCTTCCGCCATGGATGTGAGACAATGGCTTAAGATGGGGGATGCAGGGCAAGGGACTATCTTCTAATGAGGGGGGGTGAAAACGGGCATATTACGGGAGCACATAAGGGAGGGGGTGGGTGTATTAAGTGGGGGCATCAATAGGGGACATCTGCCATCAAGTGGGACGTGTGCCTGCAGTAGGGGACATGTGCCATCAAGGGGGACGTGTGCCTGCAGTAGGGGACATGTGCCATCAAGGGGGACGTGTGCCTGCAGTAGGGGACATGTGCCATCAAGGGGGGAGTGTGCCTGCAGTGGGGACGTGTGCCTGTGGACGTATGTGAGTGGAGACGTGTGCCTGCAAGTGGGGGACGTGTGCCAGCACAAGGGGACGTGTGCCTGCAATAGGGGTACGTGTGCCATATGGGGACGTGTGCCAGCTATGGGGGACGTGTGCCAGCTATGGGGGACGTGTGCCAGCTATGGGGGACGTGTGCCAGCTATGGGGGACGTGTGCCAGCTATGGGGGACGTGTGCCAGCTATGGGGGACGTGTGCCAGCTATGGGGGACGTGTGCCATATGGGGGACGTGTGGCTGCAATGGGGGACGTGTGCTGCAATGCAGGGACGTGTGGCTGCAATGGAGGACGTGTGCCTGCAATGGGGGACGTGTGCCAGCTATGGGGATGTTGCCAGCTATGGGGGACGCAGGGGCGTAACTACAATAAGTGCAGGGGTTGCGATTGCACCCGGGCCCTGCAGCCTAGGTGGCCCCAAAAGTCCCTTTGACCTATAGAAAACGACTAATACTACTAAAGATTTCAATTATTGGGGGCCCCATTGGAGCTTTTGCATCGGGGCCCCTGGCCTGAAGTTACGCCACTGGGGGACGTGTGCCAGCTATGGGGGATGTGTGCCAGCACAAGGGGGCTATATCCAATATAAGGGTGCCATATCCAAATTAAGGGGGCTAATTCTAGGATGAGGGACCATGTACCAGGATGAGGGGGCTATGTGGACATATACGCTATATGATTTGTTATACGGACACTGGCATTATAAGACGGACCCCATTTAACATTAAAAATATTTTTTTTTCTTTTCCTTCACCAAAATTGGGGGTGCGTCTTATAATCAGGTGCGTCTTATAAGCGAAAAATACAGGTACTTTTTAAATGGTATTCCTGGAGAGCCCATCCAACAATAGAGGTGTACTTACTTTTGACCTTATAATGCATGTACCATACTTAGTGTAGTTTTTCTGTGGTTAACCTGGGTTATAAATAAGGCTTGTAAAACCTTTTTCTATCTAGAAGCAGTGATTGTGTTTCTTAACATTAAGCTGCCCCTGTACACATCAGAGAGTTGTTGTCTGCCAGCTCTCTCTCCGAATTCCCCCATACGCGTGCTCCAGTGAGCCCCCATGTATGCAGTACAGGGCGAAGGCTGTGGCACACAATGCCTGATCCTGAGCACCATAACGTTTGGGGACAGGGATGGAGGCCCATGTACACATTGGATGGCCACTGTGTTCCAGGGTCTTCAGATTACACAATGATGAGGTGTAATACCAGGCAAGCAAAGGTGTAAAAATAACAGGTGCAGGGGTTGTAATCGCACACTGGCCCTGGAGCCTAGGGTCCCCCCCAAGAGTCCCTTTGGCCTAAAGAAATGGACTGTTTTTATAGATTTGCAATAATTGGTGACCTAGTTGGAGCTTTTGCTTGGGGGCCCATGAGCTTCACGTTACACCACTCAGCAGAGCAAACTATTGTAGAAGGAAGGAGGCATTGTTCTATATGCTCTGCTTGAAAGCCAATGTGAGGGTCCAAACACAGCCCCTATCCCTCCAATGTGGAAGTGCAAGTAACCACATCCATTAATGTCATACAGTAGACAGTTTTTTTTTTTTTTTTTTAATTTATAAAGTGATGGAACATTACATGTATTACCACTGATGTGAATAGAAAACAATAGGATCCCACTATGACCCATGTGTTTCATACTTTTCTTGCAGCGCAGTTTTTGTGCGGTTGTAACTTTGATCCTAATGAATCCTCTCCTCACAGAACACACAGCTTTGCTCCACTAGGTGGCGCTGGCTCCATCACTTGCGCGGTGTCTCCTGTGCTGCAGACATCTGTGTTCTCTTGTTCTTGCTATGTCACAGCACGTTTCTGCCAGAAGAGAGAACAAATGGCATCTTCCCAGTCACTGCAGGAATGCTTTATATTTTGTGATCCAACAGCTCAAGTGGGACCCGCTGCTGATACACGAGCACTCCACTTATGCCGAGTATGGCCAATACCGTGAACGGTCTCCATAAGCAGTGGAAGAATTATTCTGTGTAAGAAAGTAATGATATGTCACATGGTTTATTGGTTGTGTGTGTAAAAAGGAACATAATTAAAGTGAAATTGTAAAATGAGCTGTGGATCTAATGAGGGTGCTGGATTTTAAACAGGTTGTGTTAGTGTTGCCTCAAAATGTCTTTGACCTCCAATCAAAATCTAACCCGCTTGTATTTTTTCTTTTCAATGGCTGCCTTACCTTGGTTGGTTGTTTTTTTTTCCGCAGTGGTTGCCATCTCTAATGTTGTGGACTACCACACGCTTTCATCCATGTAATCTCAAAGTGTCACTCGACCATGTTCCTCACTCACTTTCTTACCATCCATTTGACCTACTTTATTTATGTTGGGAAACCTACAAATGCCACCTGGATGTTGCCCCTGGTTGGATTCCCACCCATGACTGCTGCTTAAAGGAAA
The DNA here is from genome assembly GCA_033576535.1 of Allobates femoralis. Taxonomy (NCBI): domain Eukaryota; kingdom Metazoa; phylum Chordata; class Amphibia; order Anura; family Aromobatidae; genus Allobates; species Allobates femoralis. The sequence goes on from JARQOC010000003.1 coordinate 178,463,488, forward strand.
ACGGTTAGGCCAAAAATCTATATCTATAACTGCTATAATTTTCTAATTCCTTTCTCTAAACTTTCTCTATTTATGTATTTCTTTTATTTATATTCCCCTCCTATCCTCTGTAAACTTCAAATAAAGAGAATCATCCCATCTGTCAATCACAGTGAATGATCCACTTAGTACTCTGCGGTCCCCTCCCCATAGATGAATATGCATGTCACATATTCACATCACAGCACGGAACATCAGTGGGGGTGGGGGGGGCTGTATCCTCCTCTCTACTCTCTTTGCAGCAAAACCAAGAGATCAGATAAATACACAGATCTCTCACAGCCCAGCAGGGATTCCTTTTTACAGAAGCAAATAGAGTATATCAGGTAAGGCAGACCTGTAGCTCCATGTCCTGCAGTAGCTCCAGAAGTCAAACCACACAGCCCTGAGAGCTGCTGAGAGGGAGTGCATAATTACATGACATTTATACAGCCAGGACTAATGCAGCTGCTCCCTGCAGAATGTGAAGATGCTGATAACATGGAGACTACAAATAGTAGAATAATGACTTTACGTGTTTTTAAAAGGTCTGCCAGGCACTAAGGCACTATTCAAGGGTAATATTAGTATCGTACTGAAAAATGACCTGACAGTGTCCCTTTAATGCTATGTTCACAGAGTGCGTTTTTGCTGTAGGGAAACCTGGAGGTTTTGTTGATAAATTCTGATTTCTCGCTGGAGAAAACCTGCCTTCTTTGCTGGAGGTTTGCAGCATTTTTTTGTTGTTTTTGTTGCGTTTTGTTTGCTCCGTTTTTGCTGCATTTTTGCTTCATAGACCACTGCAAAAACACAGAAAAGACTTGACATGCTCATGCTCTTAAAAACGCAGCCACGCCAGTGCTGCTGCAGGAAAATTAAACCAACATGTGTGGACAGCATTTCCCTAACTCACATTGGTATTGCTGGGAATCAAAAATGCAGGTGTAGATTAGCATAAATCCATGGGAAAAATGCAGCACAAAAACAGTGTGTGAACATAGTCTAAGACTAGCAGTGTTTACCACTAAGCACTGCCCTTCGCCCTCCATTTCATAAAAGCGGCAGGTGCTTATGGGTATAAGGACTTTGTAGGCCCCATAATGAGGGTGGTCACTCATTTTCCTCATAGTCCTGAAATCTACATCCACAATTATTTAGCAGTACAATTGTTCTGTAGGAACCTAGGGAAGCTGTAGGATCGTTAACTCTTTACATACCACTCAACCCTTTTTATTTTTTTTTATTTCACTGCTGTAGTGGTGCTTTAAACCTAAGTCTTCTGACCCCTGTGTCTTACTCCCACTCCAGCAGCTTCATCTTCTATCACTGCCGCTCCAATTGATCTCCCCCAGTTTTTAACCCGCTGGCTGCTCCTGTGTTTCATGGAGCACGCTGGAGATCATCTCTCAATACATTTATATGAGAGTGTAGTTCTGGCTCTCATAGACTTGTACTGAGCGCTTGTGGTATAACTTCTGACTTTCAGCCACTCAGTTACAACATGGCTCTGTGTGACCAGAGTGATGAGAAAACTGCTGAAACACAGAGGCAAAGTATAAGACAGGAGGCAAGGGGGCTCAGGTTTAAAGTGCCACTCCACTGCGGAAGAGAATCAAACCAAAGAACGCTCATGGGCTCCTTGAGGATGTGCCCTATTTGAGTGAAAAACCAGTGTTTGCCCTGTGACTGTGATCCCGGAGCATCATCTTATTTCCATCTGTTTATTACCGTATACATAAAAAACTCCTTCGATTCGGTCCATTTTTCACATAGAATATAATGATGTATATAATTTCATCTTTCCTTTGTAAATTAGGAAACATTTTTCCCCTTGAATTCTGAGTACATGAAATCCCGATCTGTCCTCTCAGTGTGCTGCCTCTCCAGGTAATGGCAGAGATCACAGCCTATAATCTTACCTACAAATCGTGATGTGTCCTCTGCAGGATGGGCCGTATCAAAGGCTGGCAGAATGAGGATGGGCTTTCATGGCGTGCCAGCAGAAACTTTTCTTGGCCGAGCATTAAACCATTTCAAGTTCGAATGAATCCAAATATTTCATTTCATGCCTGACGTTACAGTTGGTGTTTGTAATGGCAATCAGAACGAGGGGCTCTCACAGAAGTGTGGCTGTTCTGCTCCTTGGCTAAGAGACATTCTTCAGCCGTGTGTGTATTTCTGAGCCTTAGCTTTGAGTTCCATCTTTTTAGATCAATGTCCTTGATGTTTCTTTTCTAAGTTTTGAAGTATTGTTCCCAGACTGAACCCCAGGCGTCATAGGTGTCAACTCAAGTACAGATGGCATCTAAAGTTTCCAGGATTTTTTCCCCTAAACATTCTAACATCTAAAATGGGCTCCCTTATCTACCCTGGTGTATATATGTCTGACACAAAAAAATCAGAATGTGAGCCCCCCAGCTCTCAGGAATGTGTTGTGCCAACATCTGATATTCTTGTAGGTGTACGACGGTATGTGTGCAGGTATTTATGTAACTTACTAACACTGCAAAGTTTTAATCTGCAGCATTGCACATGCTGGTACAGGACCAGTGCGGGAAAAAGGGGGTGGCATCCCCCCGCACCCCTTGATATTCCTGAGCTTGATCTTCTAATCATGGCACGGTGGGTGTGATTGACAGGCGGCCTGAGTTCAAGGCCTGGTATAGTGGTAGAACAATTATGCAGGCTGTCAGTCATCCTAGGGAGGCATGATTACAAGATTCGAGGCAGGACTAGTCGGGGAGAAGAGTTATCTTTCTAGACTAGTCCTGGCTCATCAGCTTATGCAACTCTGCAGCCTTTGTCAGATACTTAAACACCATATTAAAGAATTCTGTAACGCTAAATTAGCATTTGGGGACAGTCAGGAGCACTTACCAGTTCCTTTAAGCCTGTCATTTCATGGGTTAGTCTAATAAAAGCTTTTGTGATGCGAATTTATTCGGAGACACGTGTTCTAATTATTTTATACTGACCCAAAGTGAAAGAAAAGTCTGTGCTTCAGAGATGTGCAAAAACATGTCCTCTATTTTCTGCCTGTAGGATTAAATCTGTCCAAAATGACAAAAGCTATGGCCTTTCTGCCCATGTGCCTGAAGGTCACAGAAAATGCTTTTGTGCTTCATTATCTTTGTCGCTCTGTTGATTTTATTCCCTTTAATTGGTGCCTAGAGAATGATTGAAAGGTGTTGCCTTATCATGTGCGTACATAGGCTATGCCCTCAGTGTGAGATCTGTGGGGTGCACACTGCTGCAGTGCCCACCAATGGCAACTGTGCTACTTAAATTGTGTGCCACTTTTTCTGTCCGTCCCACTTATGGTTATATGGGCCAAAACAACAGCCATTGATAAACCAACATGAAAAAAACTAAGTGGTTGGTAGGGGTTATGGTGTATTGTCCAGATCTGTGCCAGCCAGACTTCCTACAAAAGGATGGAAGCGTGGTGTATGTTTGGGCGCTGAGGTAAGGAAGATCTCTGGTGCTGGCTTCTTTTCCGACTTTATTAAAATAATTGCAGTTATAATTATTCAAACTTAAGGCTCTCAAAACCCACGATGCATTTCGACGTGCACACACGTCTTTCTCAAGTGATTCACTTGAGAAAGACGTGTGTGCACGTCGAAATGCATCGTGGGTTTTGAGAGCCTTAAGCTTGAATAATTATAACTGCAATTATTTTAATAAAGTCCGGAAAAGAAGCCAGCACCAGAGATCTTCCTTACCTCAGCGCCCAAACATACACCACGCTTCCATCCTTTTGTATCATTTTGACTCCCTATGGGGAGAGTGGTGGAGTGAGCTGCAGAGGAGGGAGAGTACCTGAGAAGAGGTCAGCTGGATCGGCCCCTTTACTAGACACGTGACGCCGCCTGGCACTAGTGTTTCCCCGGAGAAGACCTCGTAGGAAGCACGAGGACGGAACCGGAGGATTCCGTTGCTTGATTTTAATAAGCTTATCTACGGGCTGTGGTTTATAACCAGACCAAGTGAGTTTAAACGCAAAAGAACCGCCTGCTAACAACCCCATGTGTACAGGCGCACTATAAGCTGTTGTTGTTTTTCCTTTACAGCCAGACTTCCTAGGAATATGCAATTTGCTATCCATACTGTATTCTACCCTGATTTGCAGGATATTTGTCACCAGTAGAGATGAGTGAATCTGGCGTTTGGATGCTTTATGATTTTAAAGCACTGGAGTGAGCAAGGCTGTGGTCAGGTGCAGTTGGTGCTTGTCCCAGTGAAGGGAGTTCACTGTTTGATTGGCTCTCACTGGGCTTAAAAGCACGGTTTTTGTGTTTTAGTTTGTTTCTAAAATTGCATAAATAAAAAAATAATCCCCTCAAACCCGCGGAAGTGTTTAGCTGTCTGTATGTGGGGGCACCGCCGAACTTCCAGCCAGTGACTTCCAATAAGATTCGGGTCCTGAACAGTTTGTAAAAAAAAAAAAAAGTCCAGCATCACCACTCGATCTTGAACTTACACAGGTCTGCTCATCTCTAGTCGCCAGCTTTGGCTATACAAAATACAGATATTCCATGGCTCTTAGACTTGTTGAGGCTGGTGTTCTTACTTTGAAAATTCATACCAGAATAACCATATAATCTGGTATTCGGGCGACCATTGTTTGATTACACCTTAAGTTGGACTCCAAAAATGAGTCAAAACCATTATTGTCTGTCATGGCTTTTCAAAGAAATTACACTAGCCTCATCAGGTCAAAGATCTGTTTCCTAATTTGAGATCCTCTTTAAAGTAGTTTTCACATCTGAAGAAGTGCTCTGTTCCCCAGGTTTCTTGCTTGGTGGGTCTGGTGGCTGCTTCATTGACAGCTCAGACAACCAACATCTTCAGTCTCCCACCAAACTGTGCATATATAAGTTCTGCACACACAGGCTGGGATGCTGAAACTGGCAGAATTCAGAGAACAGTGCTTACAAGATCTATAACAACATGCTTGTAAACTCTACTTACCGTATATTGTGACCAATGAGCAGTAAAAGAAATAAAATTAAAAATTCCTTCATAATTATTAGTGGAAATGATTTTTAATCAGTAAATTGAAAAGTTGCTTGTTTTTACACACAATTTGTAGTTTTCCAACATTGACAGACATGTGAACAATCCTTTAAAGGGAACGTGTCATCAGAAAATGACAAATTATTTAAATCCGGTTTTTGTGTTGAATGTATTTACATACAAATGTTGGAATTTTTTTCCACACAGATCTGTTGTAAAAAACAAAAACAATATTAGGGATCTTTGAAATCTCACACTCACTCTTAAGATTAGCAAATTAACAGCTAGAATGACAAATGTCTGCAATGCTGGAATTGTTGCAAAGGGAGCATTATTTGATGAAAGCAAAATTTGAAGGAGAAAATTACTATTTCAAATAAAAATCATTATTTCTAACCTTGTCAATGTCTGGACTATATTTTCTATTCATTTTGCAATTTATTTGATAAATAAAAGTACCGTATATACTCGTGTATAAGCCGAGTTTTTCAGCCCAAAATTTGGGCTGAAAAGTCTCCCCCTCGGCTTATACACGAGTCAATACGGGGGGGGGGCTGTGTCCGGGGCTGTGGAGGCTGGAGGAGGCGGGGGGAGGCTGCTGTATGAGCGGCCCCGTCACGTGGGGCCGCTCATTAAATATGCACTGCTTCCCCCTGTCAATCAGCGGCAGGGGGAACCAGTGCATATAGCCCCCAAATGCTGGCACTCGCCCCCCCTTGTAAGGGCCCCCCCCCCGATGGTTATATTACCATTCCGGACTTCTGATCCGCGCCGCTCCTCGGTGCTTCATCCTCGCTGCTTCATCCTCGCTGCTCCGTCCGTCTTCTACATCCGGATCTCCGGCCGTCGCAGGCATATGACGTCATCGCGCGGCCGGGGATCCCGGATGTAGAAGACGGACGGAGCAGCGAGGATGAAGCAGCGAGGATGAAGCACCGAGGAGCGGCGCGGATCAGAAGTCCGGAATGGTAAGAGAAGTGGGGGGGCCCTTGCAAGGGGGGGCGAGTAGTGCCAGCATTTGGGGGCTGCTGGGGACCCCCAGGGGCTGCTGGGGACCCCCTGGGGGCCACTGTGTACTCCCAGGGGGCCGCTGGGGACCCCCATGGGGCCGCTGGGGACCCCAGGGGGCTGCTGTTTACCCCCTGGGGGCTGCTGTTTACCCCCTGGGGGCTGCTGTTTACCCCCTGGGGGCTGCTGTGTACCCCCTGGGGGCTGCTGTGTACCCCCAGGGGGCTGCTGTGTACCCCCTGGGGGCTGCTGGGTACCCCCTGGGGGCTGCTGGGTACCCCCTGGGGGCTGCTGGGTACCCCCTGGGGGCTGCTGGGTACCCCCTGGGGGCTGCTGTGTACCCCCTGGGGCTGCTGTGTACCCCTGGGGGCTGCTGTGTACCCCCTGGGGCTGCTGGGGACCCCCAGGGGGCTGCTGTGTACCCCCTGGGGGCTGCTGTGTACCCCCTGGGGGCTGCTGTGTACCCCCTGGGGGCTGCTGTGTACCCCCTGGGGGCTGCTGTGTACCCCCTGGGGGCTGCTGTGTACCCCCAGGGGGCTGCTGTGTACCCCCTGGGGGCTGCTGTGTACCCCCAGGGGGCTGCTGGGTACCTCTGGGGCTGCTATATGTACCCCTGGGGGCCTGCTGTGTACTACCACTGGGGCTGCTGTGTACTACCACTGGGGCTGCTGTGTACTACCACTGGGGCTGCTGTGTACTACCACTGGGGCTGCTGTATACTACCACTGGGGCTGCTGTATACTACCACTGGGGCTGCTGTTTACTACCACTGGGGCTGCTGTATACTACCACTGGGGCTGCTGTATACTACCACTGGGGCTGCTGTATACTACCACTGGGGCTGCTGTATACTACCACTGGGGCTGCTGTTTACTACCACTGGGGCTGCTGTTTACTACCACTGGGGCTGCTGTTTACTACCACTGGGGCTGCTGTTTACTACCACTGGGGCTGCTGTATACTACCACTGGGGCTGCTATATACTACCACTGGGGAGGCCTGTATACCACTGGGGGGGGCCTGTATACCACACTGCTGGGGGCTGTGTACCTGTGCTGGGTCCACCCTCGGCTTATACACGAGTCAATAGGTTTTTCCAGATTTTTGGGGCAAAAGTAGGGGGGTCGGCTTATACACGGGTCGGCTTATACACGAGTATATACGGTATGTGTTTTCATGGACTAAGAACACAAAATTGTCTGGGTGACCCCAAACCTTTGAACGGTAGTGTATATAAGATTATATCTCCGCACAGGAGATGTGGTATGATCAGACCATATCACTGTACGGTCAGACACATCCATTACACAGTACAAAGCAGGGACATATATATAAGATTATCTTTGTCGTCCGTGTGAGTCTTTTTTTGTTAATAGCACTGTCCTCCATATCGTTGTTGGTGTGAGCCTTTTTTGTTAATAGTATTCGCCTCTGTGCTGGTGTCAGTGTTGGCATTTTTTGTTGCTAGTACTCTTCTGTCTCGTCGTTGGTGAGATCCATTTTTGGTCCTAATGTGAGGCCGTGTGCTTTGTTTTCACATTGTTAGTAAACCACCGCCTGTTTCCCAGAAAGTTTTTCTCTGTGGCATTTGGGGAATGACTACTCTACCTGTCGTGCTGTGTCATTCCTTACATAGTTCAGCAGAAGGTGCTGCTATAACATAGGCTCTAATGATCAGCTACATTCCTCAGGGAGCAGCTGACATCTTTCTGCCTTTCCCTTCCTATCTTTAACAGCTGCTCCATTCTACACAGCCAGCGCTGATCCATGCCACAGACACCCCATATAGAGGAGACGAGCATTTCAAAAATGTCCCAAAATGCCAGCGTCTGACCTTATACAGCATAGCGGGAATAATATGAGACCCCTTTAATGATTTGTATCGTTATAAGAGGTGTGAAAAGAAATCTCCATGTCTACAATGTGCTCTGTATGGAAAATGTGGTGTAGAACCTGTTTAGGGTATAATAAAACCCGAAGCCGGAGGCGCGTGCTCTTATATATAGCGGCGGCCCCTCATCTAATGTGTCACATGCTATAGAAGAAAGGAGCACTCATAGGGCCTTAACTGTGTTTAACAGAGTGTACTGAAGGTAGTACAATTCACCTTGTTCAGTTGTGTGAGTCACAACCAACTCAAGCCGCACGGATAGAAGATGACCGCTGTGGACCCCCGCAAGGTTATGAATCCGGGAGATGTGCCTAGAAAACGGGTTTTTGAAGTCTGCGCTAACCCTGAAAGGACAACCGATAGACTCCAAAGAACCTTTAATCGTGCTGACGCGTTTCGTAGCGAACATGCTACTTCCTCAGGACTTAGCAACATTAAAACTAATGTTACTAAATGAACTGTAACCTAACAGCCCTGAGGAAGTAATGTCAGACACGAAACGCGTCGGCACGATTAAAGGTTCTTTGGAATATATCAGTTGTCCTCTCGTGGTTAGGGCAGACTTCAAAACCTGTTTTCTCACCACGTCTCATGACATGCTATAGAAGGCGCAATATCTGTCTGCCTCTATGGCATATTTCATATAAATGTGTTCTAGCTACATTTATATTCCCTTGAGCATCTGATTATCTTGCCTCTTATATAATTTGTATTGATTTGTAGAAAATTACTTTGATTTTCTGCTCTGAATTAAAATTGTTTATAATATTCAGTAACTAATTGGGAAACTTTATGAAAGCAGGCGGTATTATTTTTATACATAACATGATGACTTGTATGGTGATGCCAGGAGATTTATTCTGGGGGCATTTATCAGTTCTAGCTGAAGTCGGCATCATGCTTTATGGTGGTTTATGATTCATAATTCTTTTAGTATATAATTAGTTTCTGTTTTTAGGATGCTAGACTGCCTCACCAATGATGGCCACAGGAGGGCGGCAGTAGCCAAGGCTGTGATGCCATCCCTGCTCCATATAGCATTTTCTATCGGGAAGTCATGAACTTTGTTTAGCAAATAAATTACTGAACAAATAAGATGCTATTTATTTATTTTTTAAATAACAACTGTGCATGCACAGTAAATGTATATATATATTCTCAAGTGGACTTAAGCTTTACAAATAAAGTAAATAGCAAAATAAAACTTTCCCCATACTTAGTTTTGTCTCTGCAATATGTAATGTCTAATATTTGAGTAGTGAGTTGTATGTCTACACTTGTTCACTAAGGTACATAGTATGTGAATCTTCCTGATAAGTGCTGCGGTATTAATGAAGGTAGGACAGGATCACTCTGTGCTGCTTTCTCTTGGCCGGGGAGGGCCGGTCAGCTGTGAGTGACAGGAGCAGTCTGCTCCCCATTTGGAGGGTATAATTCCTGGCTATACTCGGATAGCATACACTTCAGCAAGCTTCACATAGGTCAGGGCTTCTCAGGGAGAACTTGAAAGGCAGCGAGTGCAGGCCTTGGGATTTAGAGACCCTTTTGATTCCTACCAGAGCATTAGTCAGATGATGAATATTAGGGTTTCTGTATGTTAGTACCTGCAGTTTTTGTCAAGGATGTCCAAGTCTGGTAAAGCTGCCCTGAATTATGATTTGGTGCCCATCGAACTTACAAGTACTAAAGAATCGTTGCCACCTCAAACTGTGATGAAGACTTTTTGCATTAGTATCATCGCCCACGGCCTGCCTTTCTGCCGCAGACGGGTAAGTCCCTTCTAAAGATTATTCAACTCTGCTGTAGCACGGATGTGCAATCCTATACACCGTGGACACTACACAGGCATGGTCTTTGTTTTTTTGTGTTTTGTTTTTTTATGTTATATTAATCTTCGTAAACTTTTTTTTTTTTTTTTCTTTTAATATATACCTTATATTCTGTCTGTCTTTGTTTATTAGACTAAGACACATTTTGGTTTTGTACTTCTTACGTTAGTTTGATCTTAAAATGTTATTCTGTGAGTATTTCGGGTTACCATGCTCTCCTGTTAACTCTTTCCAGTCGAGAACATAAAAATAGCTACTCTGCAGCGCTTGCAATATAGTTTAAATATAGATAATCCCGAGCACTTCGCCTGTGACTTTGTGCTATCGTTCCCAATATTGTGAAAAGTTACCTTTCTGTTGAATCAGGGGTCAAAGGATAGGCGTGTATCTTTTTTATTTCTTTTTATAAGCTTGTGATAAGTCAGGATTTTTTCTGTCAATCATGCACTTATATCTGTAGAGTAAATGCTTAATGCTACTCATTATGCATAATACTGCTGTGTTCATGTGCTCCTATCTGGGCCCATAATGGGACCTGTATGATTGAGCACCTCAGCCCTGGCTTCTCCATTCCCTTGCATGGAAACTAAAAGAAGATTCACTTTGAAGGTCAAGGCAAATCTTGCCGTAAAGTTATTTTGTGGGGCTGATAACATTTCATCATTGTCTCTCCTATTATTTCACATGTATGGAGGGTATAAAAGCTGTATCATTCTGCTCATATACTCTGTAAGAGCTTAAGCATTCAGGGTTTGGGCCTGATATCAGCGCAGCTTGTCCTCATTCCTTGGTCTTCAAGCTTTTGCCCCTTATGACAGGAGTGTGATATAAACCCTGTGGAGCCGTCATGTCTTCTTATGGACGATATTTTGTTGCTGGAATTTTAGGATAATTGACTATCGTGACTTTTTATAAACCAGTACAATTTTTGATTTCTGAATTAGATAACCAAATTTTTCTCCAATATCCAGAATTTTTGACCACTAAATAATGTAACATGATGTAGATATCAGCACTTGTGTCTGAACTGTTGTTTCTGGGAGGACGCACAAATTGAAGGTTGCGTTGAAAAGTTTAGAAATGTCTGAAGTATGACCACGAGGAGTAAAAATACTTCCGCCATGGGATCCGCCTGTGCAACTCTCGGTCATGTCAGTTATATCGAGCGTCCATCAGGCTGCTGACTATACATGGTCATAGGACACCAGGCCGACCATGTGAATTGTGTAGGTCATTAATGTGAAGTAATAAGGTGGTGCTATTGAAGACATTGAGGACATTACCTCTTCATCTATCACTTTTATATTCCACAGGTTTTATTATTCTATTCTTAGGAACAGTCTGCTGCTTAAGCTTAATCATATGTGATAGTGGAGAACCTCCTAGAGGAGAGAGAGTAGCTGTACGCAACTGTATATTAAAGTGACCTGTCATGTTATGAGCTCAAAAGTCTTATATCAGTCAGTGTACAAAAATGATAATTAGCTCTTTATTTTGACTTCTTTTTAGTTCCCCTCCAATAGGGCCGAGCTGTGATTGGTAATAACATTTTCTCCAGAGTGTGTACAGGGAGTCTGAGGTGGCCTGAGACACGCCTACTGTCTCCTTATTGGCTTAGGCTACTGATTAATTCTTCTCCCCTGCAGATCTACCTCCTGTGATTGGCTGCTGTATTTAACACAAGTGTATCACATACGCTACATAATACTAATTAAATAAATGGTCCTGTAACTGCTACACATAACCTGAGGCAATTGAGGCTTTTCCTTGAGTCACGTGCATCTCAATGAATTAGAATATCATCAAAAAGTTACTTTATTTCAGTAATTCAATACATAAAGTGAAAAGCATATATTATATATAGTCATTACAAACAGTGATCTATTTCAAAGTGTTTGTCTGTAAATGTTGATGATTATGGCTTACAGCCAATGAAAATTCGTCATCTCAGAAAATTAGCATAATTAACAAAACATCTGCAAACGCTTACTAAGAGTTTAAAATGGTCTTATTATTTTATTATCTCAGAAAATTAAAGTAGGGAGGATGAAGGGTTAAAAACTGTGCTGCAGTATTCCTTGAGATATCAAAGGGTGAATATAATATTGACTTATTAGTCAACAAGTTTCAGGGCTCCCACAAAAGCACTGAAACATGGCAATATTACATTGATTAGTCCTGAGGAAGGTGCCAGGCAGACTTGAAACGCATTGACTAATCAATATTATATTCACCATTTGATGTCTCGTGGAATACGGCAGCGCACACATTTTACTCCTGCTTCCTCCCTACACTATATGCTCCACACTGGTGACTGCAGCAACCGTGATATACACGTTTCTATCCATAGATAGAAAGACACTCCTGGTTTTGACACACAAACCTGATCGAACCTGATCAGTGAAAAAACTGCAGTGTGAAACCAGCCTAATGGTGGCTTCTCTCACAAGAATATCGTTAACGGTATCATTGAAACGTCACGGATTTCTGAACGTTCTAACGATATCGTTTGTGGGTCCCTGCGTGTAAATGAACGATGAAGGAAGGAAAAATCGTTGGAACGTTCATCCAAAAAATGAGCTCCTGACCTCAAATCTATCGTTCGTCATCCAATTAACGCTTCTTGAAGAAGCCACATCATTGTGACACCTTTTTGAACAATGTCGTTCTAAAATCTCCTATTCCTGCCGCTTTAAAACATCGTTCAGTTCTTGCTCTCCTATTTAATTGGTGCGTTGTCGAATGGGATATCGTTAACGATATCATTGTGTGTAACAACGCACTAACGATGTCGGAACGATCACTGTCACATGATCATTCTAAGGATCACTTTACCTCTTGGGCGTCTCAAGAGGTAAAAGGTAAAGTGGTAAAGTGATCGTAATATGGTAGTATAGATGCCAGAGGTCACCCATAGGAATTTACATAGATACTAATACACTGTATCTTTCTAGGACCCTACAGAAGGATTAAAGGGGACACAAGCCCACCAAAGATCGAGATCCTATACAAAAGTCCAGGCATAGAACTAATATTAACTGCGCTGTGCAATTAACCGGCACCTAAACCACCGTGTTTTTAAATAGTAGAAATTTACGGTATATTCAATTAATTTTTATATTTAATATTACAAGTTTTTATGTAAGATATACCATTTGAATAAACATCCAGAATAACGGTTAATCAACAAAACTTGTTATGTTTATTGTATAGCCATTGGATAAGGGTTTTTGATAGCGCTGGGCCCATTTCAACATATTATTGAAACACTTAAAATAGATCACTCTGTAATGACTCTATATCAGGGGTCTCAAACTCTGCTGGGTTGGTGGGTCGCACATAGAAAAAAATTTGATATCGGGGGGCCGCATTGCTTGTAGTACTAAGTGACATTTTTAGTAATACCAGAATTTTTTGCTCGATGTAATAATGTCCAAATCCTGATCTTCTTCTTTTAGTAATTTCCCCATCCTGGTCCCCATATAGTAGTAATGTCTCCATCCTGGTCCCCATATAGTAGTAATGTCCCCATCCTGGTCCCCATATAGTAGTAATGTCCCCATCCTGGACCCCATTTTGTAGTAATGTCCCCATCCTGGTCCTCATCATGTAGTAATGTTCCCTTCCTGATCTCCTTCTTGTAGTAATGTCCCCATCCTGGTCCCCTTGTAGTAATGTCCCCATCTTGGTCCCCATATTGTATTAATGTTCCTCATCCTGGTCCCCTTATTGTAGTAATGTCCCCATCCTGGTCCCCTTATTGTAGTAATGTCCCCATCCTGGTCCCCTTATTGTAGTAATGTCCCCATCCTGGTCCCCTTATTGTAGTAATGTCCCCATCCTGGTCCCCTTATTGTAGTAATGTCCCCATCCTGGTCCCCTTATTGTAGTAATGTCCCCATACTGATCCCCTTCTTGTAGTAATGTCCCCATACTGATCCCCTTTTGCAGTGATGTCCACCATCATGGACCCCTTTTATAGTAATGTCCACATCCTTGCCCCCATAGTGTAGTAATGTCCCTCATGCTGGTCCCCTTTTGTACTGATGTCCCCAACCTGGTCTACCACCTTTTAACACACACACATTCTCTCTCACACACTCACACTCATTCACTCACACTCAGTCTCACACACACAAACACACTCTCTTATACACACACATTCTCTGTAACATACTCACTCACGCACAGTCCACACACACACCACTCTCACTCTCACACACTCACTCTCACACACTCACTCTCACACACACTCACTTTCACACTCACTCTCATATTTACACTCACACACACTCACATTCACACACACTCACATTCTCACAAACACTCACGCACAAACTCACAAACACGCACTATCACACACAATTTTCTACCTTTAACATGCCGGCGGAATAATGCAGGAGGGAGCCGCGCTCCCCACTGTGTTATATCTTCCGGCCGCGGGACTGACAATCTCTGCCGCTCAGTAACCTCAATGCAAGCTGCCAGCCAATGAGAGGCCCGCAGGTGATGTCATATGCCGACGGCAGCTGCAGGCCTCTCATTGGCCGGTGGATTGCATTGATATTACTGAGTGGCAGCGCTTGTCAGTCCTGGGCTGGAAGATTAACACTCCTGCACTATACTGCCGGCATGTTTGTCCACGGTTCCGCGGGCCGCACAGTGAAGCTCCAGGGGCCGCATGCAGACTGCGTGTTTGAGACCCCTGCTCTATATAATATGTTTCACTTTATGTATTGAATTACTGAAAAAAAATTTACTTTTTGATGATATTCTAATTGATGGAGCGACACTAGTAGGTCATTGAATGAGTGAGCGCCTTCTATTTGGACAGAGAACTTATCTATCTGTCGCTACACGTGACGTCAGACCACAATGTGACCTCACTATATTGTGACTTATTATAGTGATCATGGTCGCAGAATGGAAGATGCCAAACCATTTGCACCGATTCAGTTCTGCTGATTTCTCCATGACCAGATCATTAGGTGCAAAGCCTCCCACAAGCCTAATAATGCAAACGTGGCTCATCCAGTGATTGCAGATTTGCAAATAGGTTGCCGTGTATTTTCCCATGTTCTCAGGCGGTGTGATTGAACAATTATACGTGTATGTTATACAACTAGGGCTCTTGTTGGATGTATATCCTCCTCTATTTCGTGCAGACAAACTTCTACTTTTCCACCTGATTTAACAGCTAATAGAAAAGCAAAACACAACTTAAATTTTCCCCCATAATGCTCAGAAAAGCCGTTATTTAGTGCAGACTTGTTAGCATCCCATATGGGTACATGAGCATTGTCATTAGACATGTGTTGCGTTCATGCTTGGAAGATCGTCGAGATCCGTAATGTTGATGGCTTATTGACATACTGTGCCGGATTTGCATTTTCCACTCTTTCAGCTGTTGGTCTGACTTTTCCTCTGTTTAAAAATAATGTGCAGATGGCCGTCTGATTGCTTCTTGTTTCTATGTGTACAGACAATACCTTAGGAATAAATGCCCTGCTATGTTGATACAATTGGCACCTACAATGCATTCTCTTTGCAATGTATCACCTATTTAGTTGACTTGGCCGAGTGTGTGCTGTCTGGCAATGTGTCCCCTTGACCAAGTAAAGGTGTACTCCATCTTCGTTCTCATTTCTAATAGATTTAGTATGGACTCCCCCTGGCCAGACCTTGTCCTGTTAGTGCACAGCTGCAGATTGTTACAATGTACCGATTTCCACAGCTCTCCAACAACCCGGTGTTATTGTTTTGGAAAACAGGTTGCACTGATGTTTAGCTGACAGAGGATTGGAAAACATTGTGACAAACACCCAGCGTTAAGTAACTAGGGCAGATCGCCATCATCCATTGAGAGACCCCTGTAATATCTGTGTCCCTAGACAGCCAGACCTACAAATCTAATACATAAGTACAGAATGCAATGATCAGCTCTGTCGTATTCTTCCTACGGCCCGTGTGTAGGACTTGGCTCTATGATGAAACAGTTACCAGAAATGTCTAATCACTTTATGCTGTCCATGTCATCATTATTCCCATAATTCACATTAGCCTTTTAGCCCCACGGGTGTTCTGTCTACATTACCCACATGACCTTATAAATGGCTGAGCAGCATAATTCGGCGCATAAATCCTGCACAGTTTACAGGAACCACAATGTGATGACTCCAGTTTTGTGTCATTCTGAAATTTTTTTTTTTTTTTTTAGAATTTAACATATAACATCAAATATGAACATATCTTAAATGATTTCCTGATATTTATATGGTATATGGTGTTATAACGGCACTGGGCATAGTTTGAAAGCTCTTGGATTTACACTGAGCACCTGGGAATGCCGCCTCACAATTACTGAGTGTCAATGTCCGCAGTAAACTTATTTATATAGTGCTAATAATCCTCATAGTGCTCATACTTGGACTTCAGCTTCCTGATCTACCCTTAGTGCAAACTTATTCGCATTCTCCCAAGAATCATTCCACTCCAGAGTCCTGAAAGTAATTTTGCAGTGTTTGTAACATAATAATAATAAAAAAAATAACCTTCATTTTTTGTTGCTATTTTTAACCACTTTATGCGCAATTAATATGCGGTGCTGGATAGGAGCGCAAGATTAAATGAGGCTCCTTTACCCTGCAGATAGGTAAAATGAGATCTCAAATAGTAAAGCTACATATAGTGTTGGCCAAAAGTATTGACACCCCTGCAGTTCTGTCAGATAATACTCAGTTTCTTCCTGAAAATGATTGCAATCACAAATTCTTTGGTATTATTATCTTCATTTAATTTGTCTTCAATGAAAAAACACAAACGAGAATGAAGCAAAAAGCAAAACATTGATCATTTCACACAAAACTCCATAAATGGGCCAGACAAAAGTATTAGCACCCTCAGCCTAATACTTGGTTGCACAACCTTTAGCCAAAATAACTGCGATCAACCGCTTCCGGTAACCATCAATGAGTTTCTTACAATGCTCTGCTGGAATTTTAGACCATTCTTCTTTGGCAAATTGCTCCAGGTCCCTGATATTTGAAGGGTGCCTTCTCCAAACTGCCATTTTTAGATCTCTCCACAGGTGTTCTATGGGTTTCAGGTCTGGACTCATTGCTGGCCACCTTAGAAGTCTCCAGTGCTTTCTCTCAAACCATTTTCTAGTGCTTTTTGAAGTGTGTTTTGGGTCATTGTCCTGCTGGAAGACCCATGACCTCTGAGGGAGACCCAGCTTTCTCACACTGGGCCCTACATTATGCTGCAAAATTTGTTGGTAGTCTTCAGACTTCATAATGCCATGCACACGGTCAAGCAGTCCAGTGCCAGAGGCAGCAAAGCAACCCCAAAACATCAGGGAACCTCCGCCATGTTTGACTGTAGGGACCGTGTTCTTTTCTTTGAATGTCCCTTTTTTTTCCTCCTGTAAACTCTATGTTGATGCCTTTGCCCAAAATGAGAGAACATTCTTCCAAAACGGTTTAGGCTTTCTCATGTAAGTTTTGGCAAACTCCAGCCTGGCTTTTTTATGTCTCGGGGTAAGAAGTGGGGTCTTCCTGGGTCTCCTACCATACAGTCCCTTTTCATTCAGACGCCGACGGATAGTACGGGTTGACACTGTTGTACCCTTGGACTGCAGGGCAGCTTGAACTTGTTTGGATGTTAGTCAATGTTCTTTATCCACCATCCGCACAATCTTGCGTTGAAATCTCTTGTCAATTTTTCTTTTCCGTCCACGTATAGGGAGATTAGCCACAGTGCCATGGGCTTTAAACTTCTTGATGACACTGCGCACGGTAGACACAGGAACATTCAGGTCTTTGGAGATGGACTTGTAGCCTTGAGATTGCTCATGTTTCCTCACAATTTGGTTTCTCAAGTCCTCAGACAGTTCTTTGGTCTTCTTTCTTTTCTCCATGCTCAATGTGGTACACACAAAGACACAGGACAGAGGTTGAGTCAACTTTAACCCCTTAGTGACGAAGAAATTTATCATTTTTCATTTTCGTTTTTTCGCTCCTCAGCTTCCAAGAACCATAACTTTTTTTATTTTTCTGTTGATACAGACATATGACGGCTTGTTTTTTGCGGGACAAGTTGTACTTTCAAATGGAATAATTTGTTTTGCCATATAATGTACAGGGAAATTGCAAAAAAAGTGCAATTACACGTTTGTTTTTTGGGTTTTGTAGTCGCCGTGTTCACTATATGGTAAAACCGACATGACCGTGTGATGCCTTGGGTCAGTACGAGTTTGTAGATACCAAACATGTCTACCTTAACTGTTATCTAGGTGGTGGAAAAAAATTCAAAAGCATGGAAAAAAAAAAAAAAATTGCAGTTTTTGCGCCATGTTCTGCAACCCATAGCGTCCTCATTTTTCGGGATCTGGGGCTGGGCGACGGCTTATTTTTTGTGTCTCGAGCTGACGTTTTTAATGATACCATGCTTGGTGGATGCGCTGTTTTGATCGCCCGTTATTGCATTTTTTAGCATTGTTGCAGCGACAAAAAAAAACGTAATTTTGGCGTTTGAACCATTTTTTGCGCTACACAGTTTACGGCTCTCATTATTTGATTCTTTATATTGATAGATCGGGCGATTCTGAGCGCGGCGATAACAAATACGTGTATTTTATTTCTTTTTTAATACTTTTATTGTGGATGGGAGAAAAGGGGGGTGATTTGAACTTTTGTTTTTTTGTTTTTTTTCAACTTTGTAAAAACTTTATTT
This sequence comes from Allobates femoralis, assembly GCA_033576535.1. Taxonomy (NCBI): domain Eukaryota; kingdom Metazoa; phylum Chordata; class Amphibia; order Anura; family Aromobatidae; genus Allobates; species Allobates femoralis. The sequence continues at coordinate 178,481,986 of JARQOC010000003.1, forward strand.
GCTTATTGATTCTTACTTTTACACAGCCCCTGTGAGAGGCATGCAGCTGCACAGTCCGATCGCTTCTGACACATACAGATGAGCTGCAGCTCATCTGCATCTGTCAGAATCGCGGATCAGTTGTGGTTGGCAGCCCCTGCCAACCACAACCCGGAAGTGCTCCGTGACAGGCTCCGGGGTCAAGCCAGGACCCCGGCCTGTCACGTCAGCACGGGAGATCCCGCGATACTATCGCGACATCTCCCCTGGACCCGGGTAAGTGCGCGCTGCACGCTCCTGCTCCCTTAGATCCCGCTCTCAGAGATTGATGGCGGGATCTAAGGGGTTAAACAGTGCCGATCGGCGGCGGGACCGATCGGAGCTGTTACGCCCACATCTCAGCTGCTGAGAACAGCTGAGATGTCGGAGCTTTGATGTGAGCTCCGTGCAGGAGCTCACATCAAACTCCCCCTAGTGGCAGCCGCCGTATATATACGTAAGGCCGTCACTAAGGGTTAATCCATGCCTACTGGCTGCAAGTGTGATTTAGTTATTGCCAACACCTGTTAGGTGCCACAGGTAAGTTACAGGTGCTGTTAATTAAACAAATTAGAGAAGCATCACATGATTTTTCTAAGGCTGGGTTCACATTGCGGCGTGCTCCGTTCCGGGGCTGTCCGGGGTGACAGCCTGGACCGGAGTTTTGCTCCATAGGAGACTATCGGGCGGGACGGAGCTGGATGGCAGTTATCTGATGAAGCCGGGACAAGTGGGGTTTTTCTTCCGATTCCAGAAGCATTGCATGCAACGTTTTTGGATTCGGCAGAAACATCCCACTGCTCCAGGATACATCCGGCGAGATAGCAGCCGGATGGCAGATAACTGCCATCCAGCTCTGTCCCGCCCGATAGTCTCCTATGGAGCAAAACTCCGGTCCAGGCTGTCACCCCGGACAGCCTCGGACCGGAGCACGCCGCAATGTGAACCCAGCCTAACAGTGCCAATACTTTTGTCTACACCCTTTTTTATGTTTGGTGTGGAACTATATCCAATTTGGCTTTAGGACAATTCTTTTTGTGTTTTTTTTTTTTCATTGAAGACAAATTAAATGAAGATAAAAATACCAAAGAATTTGTGATTGCAATCATTTTCAGGAAGAAACTGAGTATTATCTGACAGAATTGCAGGGTGTCAATACTTTTGGCCAACACTGTATTGCTTTAGAAGCCAATAACAATCTCAATGTTTGAGCATGCGAGTCCACCCAGCGCACATTGAAATACATTTTTAACGCCAGATGGCTCCATACAATGTAAGTAAATTATAGATCTCGCAGGATCTTGTGATTGCCAGGTCGTCCGATGATTGCTGGGTTGTCTGACGGTCGACAGGCTGTCTGATAGTCACCGGGTTGTTGGAATTAGAGCTGTGAAAATCCGTAAGCCAAACCACCGACTCCGAAGCCTCAGTTTGCCTGACTTTAACTCCAAATCCGACTCCTTCATACATGGCTCATGTTTAAGTGATATGTTTATTGTAGTAAAATGGTAACATCTGGCTTTTAATCATTATTATAGTACAATAATCAAAATATTTAGATAGAACATAATAATAATTATATAAGATAATTATAGAATATTCAGCATGTATTGCATTGAACTACTGTACTCAAATTATTTTATATGTTCAGAGTCGGTCCAATTTCTACCGACACCACAGCCCTGGTTGGATCACAGCATGTAAAGAGCAAACATCATATTGATTGTATTATCTGTGCAATTAATATAATATATAAGGGTGAGAGCACCCCATATGGTCTGTTTATATAAGAGGGGTTAAAAAACAATGATTGACCAACAATCAGTGGTTGGAAAATGTGCAGCCAGAGGGGAGGCAGCTCAATGGATGAAATTATAAATAGGTCTCATCTTTTTATGTATCCGCGCTGTCCAGTTATTGCAACAATTGCTCTGAGAATACATTTACAGCTGTTTCTGTGGTCAATTACATGGCAGCACCCCAGAATAGACAAACCTGTCATCATAATCATGTATATGAACAGTACCCGGATCACATACCGGAGCAGGGAGGGAAGGCTGCCTCGCTGTCCCAAGCACTTGAATGATTGTTGGTGCCATATGAGCTAAGGGCTCTTTAACATCAGCGGTTTACGCTGATGTGCGGCAGATCCGGCATGTGGCGCCGGTTCTGCCGCCTAATGGCCGGATTGTGGCCCGGATCCGGCAAGCCCCATGCATTGTCTATGGGGCTCAGGGTCCGGTGCGGCAAGTGCAGTTCTGCCGGATGCGGCAGATCCGGCACTTGAGGCCACGGGGAAAAAAAAAATACCGCTTGCAGCGGGTTTTTTTGCGGCCACAAGTGCCGGAGCTGGTGCATCCAGCAGAACCGCACTAGCCGCACCAGACCCCAAACCTCATAGGCAATGCATGGGACTTGCCGGATCCAGGCTGCAAGTCGGCCGGTCGGCGGCAGAACCGGTGCCACCTGCCGGATCTGCCACACATCAGCGTAAACCGCTGATGTGAAAGGAGCCTAAGGCTGGTTTCACACTGCAGTTTTTCGCTGATCAGGGTTCATCAGGTTTTGTGTGCCAACACCAGGAGTGAAACTTGCAGAGAAAAAGTATATTGATTGACACCTGTACTGGGTTTTGGAAACACTCCTGGTTTTGGCAAACAAACTGGATGGAAACTGATCAGGGAAAATCCATCAGTGTAAAACCAGTCTAAGGCTGCGTTCACACACTGCATATTTTCTGCCTTCTTTTACGCTAGTGTTTTTCCTGGATTTTGAGGATGCATATTTTTAAGCATGCAAAAAAATGCATTGTCTTCACACACTGCATTTATTTCTGCGTTTTTTAGGCATGCGTTTTTTTCTGCATTGTCCACCAGTACAGTGAAGAAAGATATATATAATATAATATATATATATATATATATATATATTATTTTTTAACCCCTTCACCCCCGAGCCCATTTTTGCTTATTTTAGCCTTAATGCCCGAGCCATTTTTTGCAATTCTGACCAGTGTCCCTTTATGAGGTTATAACTCTGGAACGCTTCAACCGATCCTAGCGATTCTGAGATTGTTTTTTTCGTGACATATTGGGCTTCATGTTAGTATTAAATTTAGGTCAATAATTTTTGCGTTTATTTGTGAAAAAATCAAAAATATGGCAAAAATTTTGAAAATTTCGAAATTTTCAAATTTTGAATTTTTTTTCTGCTAAACCAGAGAGTTATGTGACACAAAATTGTTGATAAATAATATTTCCCACATGTCTACTTTATATCAGCACAATTTTGGAAAAAAAAATTTTTTTGGGGTAGGAAGTTATAAGGGTTCAAAGTTCATCAGCAATTTTTCATTTTTCCACCAAAATTTACAAAACCATTTTTTTTAGTGACCACATCACATTTGAAGTCCGTTTGAGGGGTGTACATGACAGAAAACACCCACAAGTTATACCATTCTAAAAACTGCACCCCTCAAGCTACTCAAAACTACATTCAAGAAGATTATTAACCCTTCAGGTGCTTCACAGGAACTAAAGCAAAGTGGAAACAAAAAATGGATATTTAAATTTTTCCAACAAAAATGTTCTTTTAGCCTCAAATCTTTCATTTTCACATGGGCAACAGCATAAAATGGATCCTAAAGTTTGTTGGGCAATTTCTCCTGAGTATATCGATACCTCATATGTGGTCATAAACAACTGTTTGGGCGCACGGCAGGGCTCAGAAGGGAAGGAGCGCAATTTGACTTTTGGAGCTAATTTTCCATTCAAAAAGTGAAATTGCGCTCCTTCCCTTCTGAGCCCTGCCGTGCTCCCAAACAGTGCTTTATGACCACATATGAGGTATCGATGTACTCAGGAGAAATTGCCCAACAAATTTTAGGATGAACTTTATGCTGTTGGCCATTTGAAAATTTAAAAAATTAGGCTAAAACAAAATTTTTGTGAAAAAAAAAAAGTACTTTTTAATTTTTACAGATCAATTTGTGAAGCACCTGGGGGTTCAATATGCCCACTACCCATCTAGATAAGTTCCCTGGGGTGTCTAGTTTCCAAAATGGGGTCACTTGTGGGGGAACTCCAATGTGTAGGCACACAGGGCTCTCCAAACGCAACATGGTGTCCACTAACAATTTGAATGGAAAATCAGGTCAACTTGTTAGCGGACACATGTCACGTTTGGAGAGCCCCTGTGTGCCTACACATTGGAGCTCCCCCACAAGTGACCCCATTTTGGAAACTAGACACCCCAGGGAACTTATCCTGATGGGTTGTGAGCATATTGAACCCCTAGGTGCTTCACAAATTAATCCGTAAAAACGAAAAAGTACTTTTTTTCCACTTTTTTTTTTTTTTTCCCATTTATTTGTGAAGCACCTGGGGGTTCAATATGCCCACTACCCCTCTAGATAAGTTCCCTGGGGTGTCTAGTTTCCAAAATGGGGTCACTTGTGGGGGAACTCCAATGTGTAGGCACACAGGGGCTCTCCAAACGCAACATGGTGTCCGCTAACAATTTGAATGGAAAATCAGGTCAACTTGTTAGCGGACACATGTCACGTTTGGAGAGCCCCTGTGTGCCTACACATTGGAGCTCCCCCACAAGTGACCCCATTTTGGAAACTAGACACCCCAGGGAACTTATCCTGATGGGTTGTGAGCATATTGAACCCCCAGGTGCTTCACAAATTAATCCGTAAAAACGAAAAAGTACTTTTTTTCCACTTTTTTTTTTTTTTCCCCATTTATTCGTGAAGCACCTGGGGGTTCAATATGCCCACTACCCATCTAGATAAGTTCCCTGGGGTGTCTAGTTTCCAAAATGGGGTCACTTGTGGGGGAACTCCAATGTGTAGGCACACAGGGGCTCTCCAAACGCAACATGGTGTCCGCTAACAATTTGAATGGAAAATCAGGTCAACTTGTTAGCGGACACATGTCACATTTGGAGAGCCCCTGTGTGCCTACACATTGGAGCTCCCCCACAAGTGACCCCATTTTGGAAACTAGACACCCCAGGGAACTTATCCTGATGGGTTGTGAGCATATTGAACCCCCAGGTGCTTCACAAATTAATCCGTAAAAACGAAAAAGTACTTTTTTTTCCACTTTTTTTTTTTTTTTCCCATTTATTTGTGAAGCACCTGGGGGTTCAATATGCCCACTACCCCTCTAGATAAGTTCCCTGGGTGTCTAGTTTCCAAAATGGGGTCACTTGTGGGGGAACTCCAATGTGTAGGCACACAGGGGCTCTCCAAACGCAACATGGTGTCCGCTAACAATTTGAATGGAAAATCAGGTCAACTTGTTAGCGGACACATGTCACGTTTGGAGAGCCCCTGTGTGCCTACACATTGGAGCTCCCCCACAAGTGACCCCATTTTGGAAACTAGACACCCCAGGGAACTTATCCTGATGGGTTGTGAGCATATTGAACCCCCAGGTGCTTCACAAATTAATCCGTAAAAACGAAAAAGTACTTTTTTTCCACTTTTTTTTTTTTTTCCCATTTATTCGTGAAGCACCTGGGGGTTCAATATGCCCACTACCCATCTAGATAAGTTCCCTGGGGTGTCTAGTTTCCAAAATGGGGTCACTTGTGGGGGAACTCCAATGTGTAGGCACACAGGGGCTCTCCAAACGCAACATGGTGTCCGCTAACAATTTGAATGGAAAATCAGGTCAACTTGTTAGCGGACACATGTCACGTTTGGAGAGCCCCTGTGTGCCTACACATTGGAGCTCCCCCACAAGTGACCCCATTTTGGAAACTAGACACCCCAGGGAACTTATCCTGATGGGTTGTGAGCATATTGAACCCCTAGGTGCTTCACAAATTAATCCGTAAAAACGAAAAAGTACTTTTTTTTCCACTTTTTTTTTTTTTTTCCCATTTATTTGTGAAGCACCTGGGGGTTCAATATGCCCACTACCCATCTAGATAAGTTCCCTGGGGTGTCTAGTTTCCAAAATGGAGTCACTTGTGGGGGAGCTCCAATGTTAAGGCACACAGGGGCTCTCCAAACGCGACATGGTGTCCGCTAACAATTCCAATTGTTAGCAAACACCAGGTTGCGTATGGAGAGCCCCTGTTTGCCTACACATTGGAGTTCCCCCACAAGTGACCCCATACACATATAATCATATATAATCACACATATAATATAATTACACATATAATTACACAACTGTACCCAGCCTTTCAGAAGGACAGGTCACCGTGAGGCGAGGCCTGGCCTTTCTGCAGGAAGGGATTTGTTCTAGCACCGGAATAAGACCCCCAAAGCCATGGTAAAGACTAAGGGGGCACTTATCGTAGTGCATGTCAGGTTGGTGTGTTGTAGTGTACATCAGGGTGTGTGTCAGGTTGGTGTGTTGTAGTGTACATCAGGGTGTGTATGTCAGGTTGGTGTGTTGTAGTGTACATCAGGGTGTGTGTGTGTTTGTGTATGATGTTGTGGGTGCATGTCAGTCTGGGGTCGTGTGATAGATTTCGAAACATCCAAAGATACACAAACCTGGTTTGTCAGGGCACGTTTTACATTGGGTTTGGACGGTCGTTCTGTTCCCCCTTTGATGGCAGACCCGGCACCTTTTTCTTGGCCCCTTCTCTGCAAAATGTTGCCCTGGTACCACGCGGGAATATCGAGTTCCAGGAGTGCTGGGGCCCCCTTCATCTTCTACTCTTCGTCTTCCTCTTTCTTCTCTTGGTCTTCGTTCTCGTCCTCCTTCTTCTCTTGGTCTTCGTTCTCCTCCATTCAACAGGGCCTTGATCACCTTCACCTGGAACTCAAGAAAGGTGTTAGTGGTGTGACCTGCACATCGTGACAGCAAGTATGCATTATACATTGCCATTTGGACAATGTACACGGCCAGTTTTTTGTACCACTTCCTCGTTTTCCGCGTGGCCCTGTAGGGCTTGAGGACTTGATCAGAACGATCAACTCCTCCCATGTTCTTATTGTACCCCAGGACACATTCCGGTTTGTGGACCTGTCCTGGGGTACCTCTGGTGGTGGTGGCCCTGGTGCCGGGACCATGGATCGTGGTCAAGATAAAGACATCCCTTCGGTCTTTGAACTTGACCAGTACCATGTTGCCGCTACATTGAGCTCGGCTCTCACCTCTTGGGAGAGGCTGCTCAATTAGCGGCATAGGGAGATCCCTCTTGTTTCTGCGCACAGTACCGCAAGCGGCGGTAGTTCTGGCAGAGAGGGATCTGAAGAGCGGGACACTTGTATAAAAGTTATCAACGTATAGATGATAACCTTTATCAAGTAGTGGGTGGATCAAATCCCACACTATTTTCCCGCATACCCCCAGAGCAGGGGACACTCTGGGGGCTCGATCCTCGAATCCTTCCCCTCATACACTCTAAAGTTGTGAGTGTACCCTGAGGTACTCTCACAAAGCTTGTAGAGCTTTATCCCATACCTGGCCCTCTTGCTGGGAATGTATTGGCGGAAACTAAGCCTACCTTTGTAAAGGACGAGGGATTCGTCCACACAAATTTCCCGTTTGGGAACGTACACTTCAGCAAACTTGCTGCTGAAGTGGTCGATGACCGGTCGAATTTTGAACAATCTGTCAAAATTCGGGTCATTACGGGGAAGGCTGTCAGTGTTGTCCCTAAAGTGGAGAAATTTATGGATGGCGTCGAATCTGTTTCGGGCCATCACTTCGCCGTACACTGGAGTTAGAAAAAACTTATCTGTACTCCAGCATTGGCGCATTTCTGGTCTGTTCACAATCCCCATATGAAGTATCAAACCCCAGTATTTCATAATTTCTCCAGAGTCCACAGGAGTCCAAGAAGAAAAGATGGAATCTGGGTTTTGGACCAGAAACTGTTGGGCGTACAGGTTCGTCTGCTCCACCATGAGCCTCACAAAGTCCTCAGAGAAAAAGACTTTGAAAAAGTCAATTTCCCTGAAGTTTGTGGCCTCAAACAGGATTCCTGATTGGGGAATAAAATCAGGAATCTGTGGAGTGTACCGATCAGGGACGGGGATCCACACAGGGGCCCTGGTGCTAGGTTGGGCATGCCTAGCACCAGGTGGAGGGTTACTCACTGACGGCTGTGGGTCTTCCTCCGACTCCTCTTCTCCAGGCTCAGACTCCTCTTCCTCGGACTCCTCTTCCTCTTCCTCTGGCTCCGGACGATCTCTTGTCCTCCGCCGTCTTCGTGGTGGTGGCGAGTCGGTGTCACTGCTGCAGATTTCACTGTCGGAGGAAGAATGTGAGGAATAGTGGAACGTGGGGTCCACTTCCTCACTGTCAGCATCGGAGGCAAGTATAGCATATGCCTCCTCAGCCGAGTACACCCTTTGTGACGTTGATGAGCGGGACGGGCGGGACGGGCGTGACATGTTGTATGTGCTGTGTGCGTGTGTAAAAAAAAAAAAAAAAGTAAACTTATTAGTGTGCGTGTATGTGAACGTTAACTGGTGTAACTTTCGGGACGACGGTCAGTCAGGGGCGGCGGACGACGACAGTCAGTCAGGGGCGGCGGACGACGACGACAGTCAGGGGCGGCGGACGACGGTCAGTCAGGGGCGGCGGACGACGACGGTCTGTCAGGGGCGGCGGACGACGACAGTCAGGGGCGGCGGACGACGACGGTCAGTCAGGGGCGGCGGACGACGACGACAGTCAGGGGCGGCGGACGACGACGACAGTCAGGGGCGGCGGACGACGACGACAGTCAGGGGCGGCGGACGACGGTCAGTCAGGGGCGGCGGACGACGACGGTCTGTCAGGGGCGGCGGACGACGACAGTCAGGGGCGGCGGACGACGACGGTCAGTCAGGGGCGGCGGACGACGACAGTCAGTCAGGGGCGGCGGACGACGACAGTCAGTCAGGGGCGCGCGACGACGACAGTCAGTCAGGGGCGGCGGACGACGACGGTCAGTCAGGGGCGGCGGACGACGACGGTCTGTCAGGGGCGGCGGACGACGACAGTCAGGGGCGGCGGACGACGACGGTCAGTCAGGGGCGGCGGACGACGACAGTCAGGGGCGGCGGACGACGACGGTCAGTCAGGGGCGGCGGACGACGACGGTCAGTCAGGGGCGGCGGACGACGACGGTCAGTCAGGGGCGGCGGACGACGACAGTCAGTCAGGGGCGGCGGACGACGACGGTCAGGGGGTCACTCGGGCCAGGCAGCGGTCGGTCAGGGGGTCACTCGGGCCAGGCAGCGGTCGGTCAGGGGTCACTCGGGCCAGGCAGCGGTCGGTCAGGGGGTCACTCGGGCCAGGCAGCGGTCGGTCAGGGGGTCACTCGGGCCAGGCAGCGGTCGGTCAGGGGGTCACTCGGGCCAGGCAGCGGTCGGTCAGGGGGTCACTCGGGCCAGGCAGCGGTCGGTCAGGGGGTCACTCGGGCCAGGCAGCGGTCGGTCAGGGGGTCACTCGGGCCAGGCAGCGGTCGGTCAGGGGGTCACTCGGGCCAGGCAGCGGTCGGTCAGGGGGTCACTCGGGCCAGGCAGCGGTCGGTCAGGGGGTCACTCGGGCCAGGCAGCGGTCGGTCAGGGGGTCACTCGGGCCAGGCAGCGGTCGGTCAGGGGGTCACTCGGGCCAGGCAGCGGTCGGTCAGGGGGTCACTCGGGCCAGGCAGCGGTCGGTCAGGGGGTCACTCGGGCCAGGCAGCGGTCGGTCAGGGGGTCAACACCGAGCAGACCGGACCGGTGAGAACGAGCTCTGGGGAGGGGGGAGAGAGCAAACTCAGGGGAGGGGGGGAGAGAGCAAACTCAGGGGAGGGGGGGAGAGCAAACTCAGGGAAGGGGGGGGGGGGAGAAGACAAAAGGGGAGGGGGGGGGGGAGAGAGGACAATGGGGAAGGGGGAGGGGGAGAGGACACCAGGGGAGGAGGAGAGGGGTACTTACAATCAACAGCAGCAGCGGCGGTGGCAGCAGCGGCGGCGGCGATCGGCGGTGGCAGCAGCGGCGGCGGCGATCGGCGGCGATCGGCGGCGGGGGGGCTCACACCACGTGGGCACGGTCGGTGGCAGCGGAGGGCTGCAGGGGTGCACGCTCATCAGCGTCCACCGACAGAGTGGAGCTGATGAGCTCGGTGGCCATATTGTGAACATCCCCCTGCACATCTGATTGGAGGGCTTGCATCACATGGATGCTAGCCCCCAATCAGATCGGGGGGGGGGGCACACACACCTCACAGTGCCCCAGCCAATGCCTGATGCTTTGAGCATCAGGCTATGGCCATAATGAAAACATTACACCAATTTCTATTGGTGTAATGTTTCAATCATCACTATTGACTAGTTGTCACTTAACTAGCCAATCGGAGGGCTCCTAGCCACGGGGGGGGAAATCCCCTCCCGTGGGGTCATCTAGAGGTTGTCCCCTATCTGCGGCTCTATTAACCCTTTCGTGAACCCGGTTAATAGAGCCGCAGCAAGGGGGAAACCGCGATGACGCAGCGTATGCGCCATCGGGCGGGAACGGTGATGTTTCCATGGCGCATACGCTGCGCGCCCGGGCGGGAAGGGGTTAAAAGGGTATGGGCATGGGCATGCGCAGTGTGCATTTTGAAGCCGACAGCGCGGCGCCGGTCTAAATACGTCACCAGGCGCCGGGAATGACGCGGATCGCGTCACCCAGCCACACAGCAGCCTCGGACGACACAGGGCACAGCAGGGAGGCGGCAATTTGAATCTGCTATGAAGATCACGCCTATTCAGGCGTGCTATGAAGCAGAGGGGCAGTCTTGATGAGTGACTATGAATAGCATAGTCACTCATTATCATCAGTAATCAGGTACTTATGAAACGTTTTTATGCAATGTCATTTACTGCATTTAGGAGGTAAAAAGAGTGTAGGGAAAGTGTTAATATGCTCTAGGGACAGGTTTTAATAGCTTTACATGTGTTTTGGGGGTGACAGGATCCCTTTAAGCAATTTTTGTGTATAGTATATCCGATTGACTTCTTTACCAAAGGACTGTCTGCCAGGGCCCTACCTCGTCCTGAAGCTCCTCTTTATCTTTCCTTACTTACTGTGGATATATCTAATTCTTTGTTATATCCTACTTCTGATTTATATACACTAAACTGTCCTGATGTGTTACCCACAAAACAAAATTGATTCAATGTAATACCAGGCTTTTGAAAGGTGCTGTATACATTTATATTTAATACTTTAAGGGCGTTCCTCTTTGTAGGCTTTCTGCGAAAACCTGTCTGTCTACATATGTGCTTTCTTTTGCTAAATAAAGTGATTTACAATTTGATTATTTTGGTGATCACCGCTTGTTCTGCAAGCAGCTTTTTTCTCCCCTAATTATTCGGCCCCAAAAGAGCCGCCGAGAAATGTGCAGCGTCTGAACAGCGAAAGTGAATTTCCATTCACTTTGCTGGGAACGCAGATGTGCTTTTGAGGAAAAGCACACGTAAAAAGAAGCCCAAAATACGCAGTCTGTGAACGCAGCCTAACAATACAAAAAGTGCTGTCTGCCTGTAGCGACCACTAGGGGCAGTGTACAGGTGATGGATTCACTATTACAGGCTAGCAGAGGATTTGGAGCTGTGTACTAGGACAGCATCGTTACAGTACTTTTAAAGAAAATCAAATATGAACCGAATTTTAGTCCCATAAAAGAAGTTATAGAAGTGGGGATAGTGGCCGTCCATAGGGGTGTGATGTTCACTTCTTACAGACTTGTGGGGTTATTCTAGATCCCTATTTACATACTCCAGCTTTTATTACAGAGGTTTTGTGAGACTGACAAATCTGCTCCATATATCTATCTGTCTGCTAGATGTGACCCTCAAGACGTTCCATTGGCTGCTCCTGTTACAGCATTTTATACTTCCTCTGGATAAAGGGGATAATTCTATATTTAAGATTTGTTTTATTATTTGCTGTGTAGATTATTCACCTTGGTACAGATTGTAACCCCATAGCTTGAAATGTATACTGTTTAATTTATCCCAAAGTAATCTTTACAGCAGCCTTACGGCATATCATACAAATCCTTTGTGGCATCAAACATGCTCCATCCAATTGTTATGTAAATTTATAACTTTTCTACACATTTTCAATAAAGTGTTACCATGGTGACTTGTTTTTACTACCAATGTTAGAGGTGGGTCTTCTTTTCTATGTTTGAGGGACACAACATTGATGGTCTGGGCTATACAAGCAGTTTTTAGCGCAATATCTCAAGTAGGCACAAGATGGCGCTATTGCCATTACTTTATGATTATTCTCCATCTGTATATGCACTTTGTATAGATTGCTGAATGGATCATTACAGAAATGTCTCTTGATGAATACATAGTGCATTCTTTAAGGGGCAGATTAATATTTGCCTGTTAGCATTTTTTTTATCATGTCTAACTTTACTTGTTGCATGTATGTTTGTACCGTAATTATTATTCCGAACAGTGTTTGGCCCCAGATCTCTGAAAACCTGCTGGTAAGAGTGTAAAGGAGGAAACTTTGGCTTGACATTTGTAACTGGGCAGTGAAATAAAGCACCGTGTCCAGACATCTCCCGAGAGCCGGCCTTCTTGTAATGGCTTTGATGGGAAAGGGATGTGTACTTGTGCTGCTTTTGCAGTTGTCACAATAAAAGTTGGCATTGAATGCCAGATAGCCTGAATAAAAAGCTTTTAGAGCATTTCTTTTTATTAAAGCTTTCGAGGTTTCTCCTTCTATGAGGTGTCTTAGATAGATTACTCTGTAAGATGAGAGAGCTTCTCGCGTACATCAGAATGACCTTACAGCTCCAGGACAAGATGACATCCTTATTTCTAAAGCCCCATTATCACACATCTGAAGAACTTCTGGCGGTATCTAAGTGTTCACCAGTTGAGACATTTTTAAACGTATGCAGTGATTTAATTAATCATTTTCTGCAAGTCTTTACCAGAGGTAATTGGCCAGTCACTTACCGTACTTATGCACTGGATATACTATAAGTCTATGTGCACACTTGAGTTTTTTGTTTCAGAAATGTCTGTCCCAAATCTGCATCTCCTAGCAGAAATAACACGTTTTTGATGTTTTTTTGCATGCATTTTTTAATGTGTTTTTCATGCATTATGGGTTGGAAAAATGCTGCAAGAATTGACATGTTGCAGATTTATTTCTGCACAAAATCTGCAAGGAAAAAACCAACGTGCACAAACCTTCAGAATTGTCATTGACTTTGCATGCATAAGGATTTACTTGCAGACTTGTGACAATACTGCACTAAAGAACATATAAAATACATAAAAATGCACTGTGTGCACAAGGTTTTGGGCATATAGTAAATAACTTCAATTCACTAAGCCAATAATACAAAAAACAATGTCACTAAGAATGCCATACATTTAATTTTGTTATCATACAGGACCTGTCAAGAAAAGATGACAACATTTTGAAAATGGTTATTCTCACTATTGTATTGTCTTTTCACAATGCACAGTATCTGCATAAATAAGGCTGGGTTCACATTTGCGGACCCCTCCGCAGCGTTCTGCAGAGGGGATCCGCAATGTGACCGCAGCGGCCGCCAGCTCCTATCTTTATAATGGGAGCGCACGATGCTGCGCTTGACAGCGCAAGACCGTGCGCACCCATTCACTCCCATATGTGATCTGTGCGCAGGCGGATGCCTGCGCACAAATCACACAGTCTCGTCCGCACCAGGGACGCGACATGTTGCATTCCTGGTGCTGACGAGAGTGTGTGATCTGTGCGCAGGCATACGCCTGCGCACAGATCACATTTGGGAGTGAATGGGTGCGCACGGTCATGCGCTTTCAAGCGCAACACCGTGCGCTCCCATTATAAAGATAGGAGCTGGCGGCCGCTGCGCACACATGGCGATTCCCCTCCGTAGAACGCTGAGGAGGGGAACACTAATGTGAAGCCAGCCTAAGTATAGCATACAAATCAAACACAGCTCGGCAAAGCTTTGTCAGCTCTGCACTGTATAGTTACTACAAACTCCACTGTCGAGGCAAAGTGCAGAATTGTTCATCTTTGTTGTAAACCCGCTAACAGAGCAATGATGTAAAAACACACATGCAATTATGTTGAGTTAGGTGTCAGAAGAAGTTGTGTTGGGACAGTGAGTGTGCAAAAGAGGTTATGATAAATGTAGAAATCACTCAGTGATGGAAGGTGGCTGAGAGAGGCTGCATTCAGTGCATGCTCGACCAAGACTTCATAGATTTATAGCACACTTTGCCCTTTACCTGAACTCCGCTGTCTCGGAGTAATCCTTGACTCTGCCTTATCTTTCAAACCACACATTCAAGCTCTCACCACCTCCTGCCGCCTCCAACTCAAAAATATTTCCAGAATCCGTCCCTTCCTCAACCCTCAATCTGCTAATCTACTAGTGCACACCCTCATCATCTCCCATCTTGACTACTGCAACCTCATCCTCTGTGGCCTCCCTGCTAACACTCTTGCATCTCCAATCTGTCCTTAACTCTGCTGCCCGACTAATCCACTTCTCTCCTTGCTGCCCCTCCACTTCTCCCCCTGCAAATCCCCCCACTGGCTCCCAATTCCTCAGCATATTCAATTCAAACTACTAACATTGACTTACAAAGCCATCCACAATCTGCCCCCCCCCCCCATTTCCCCCAGATATATATCTGAACTAATCTCCTGATATCATCCAACTCGTAATCTTCGATCCTCCCAAGACCTCCTCCTTTCCTCCACACTTGTATGTTCCTCATCTAACTGCCTGCAAGCATTTGCCCGAGCATCACCCATCCTCTGGAATTCTGCACCTCAAAATGTCCGAATATGCCCTACACTCTGAACCTTCAAGTGGTACCTGAAAACCCATCTCTTCAGACTAGCCTACAGCCTGCAATGACCACAGTGCCACCTCACCACCACTGGACCCGGCGCTCCACTAACACTGGACCTTGCGCTCCAGCACCACTGGGCCCGGCACTCCACCATCACCCGAGCAGAGCCAACCTACTGTCTCCCTCCCCACCGCCCTGTAGAATGTAAGCCCGCAAGGACAGGGTCCTCTCTTCCCTCTGTACCAGTCTGTCACTGTTAGTTTGTTCATTGTATTTTTAACTTGTTTGTATGTAACTTTTTCTCATGTACAGCATTATGGAATAAATAAATAATAATAATAATAATATAGCAGGTCAGATCCACTTAGAACAGAGGGTAAATATAGCTTTCTCCAGGCCCCTTCCACGACAGCATAGGATGTTGCCTCTCCACACCCTAATTGGGACAGGAAGCACAAGAGAGGTTAAAAGGCCCCTCCCACCTCCCACAAGCCAGTGTCTTTCCTGTCCTCATGGGGCATGGAGAGGTTTTTTCTCTGTGCTGTGGCGGCCAGCGAGCTTCAGTATACCTTTTTCCTTTTGATGCTGGGCAGTCTTGGTCGGGCTCCGCTCCTCCTCTACTGCTCCCATGGTGTTGTACTATGGGACCAATGCCTGGCCCTCCGGATCCCCGGTGGGGGTGATGCGGGCTGTGGTGTCCCTGGTCAGCGGCCTCCTCTGTTGGGGGAGCCTGCCGGCTGCTTCCCGCGCGCATGCACGTTGTCCCGCGCGGCCGGAAGTGACGCTGGTGGGCGGGACGTCCGGTCAGGTGTTTACCCGGCGGGAGAGCGGCGCTTGCGGGTGCCGGCGTCGGGACTCGGTGGGGCAGCGTGCGGGCACGTCTTCCCTGAGGCGGCCTGCCCAGGACCCAGCGCTGGAGGTGGGGAACCCTTTTTTGGACACTGGGAGGGGCAGGCCTTTCTGGATGTAGGCTGCCCTGAAACCGGCAGAACCACGGTAAGCTCTTGTGCGGTGGTGCCCTTGCATCAGGCACAGCCCAGTGTTCCCCCTGCCTCTGAGCTGGGAGGGGGGTCCTTATGGGCCGGCTGACGGTTCCTTATCTTGTGGGATTTCCTGGGGAGTCGACACTGTCCCTGGGAATGCTTTTGCATGCCCGGCTTGTGTGAAGGACTTCCCATTATGCTGGGATGTTGCGGTGTCAGAGCTGCGCGGACAACATGGGTCTCCCTTGCCTGGTGAGATGGTCCAGGGTAGCCCAGATCGTCTGGCTTCCCTGTCCTCCCTCGCTCCAGAGGCTCCTAAAGCCAGGCCTTCCTCCCCTAAAAATGAGGAAGCTCCTGGCTGCCCCTTCTGGCTGTGAAGTCTTTGATTCAGCCTCTAATATGCCCTCTGTAGCAGCCTCTGCTTCCTGACAGGCTGGGCTTGGACAATTCCTGGTTTCCTCGGTTACCATGGAGGTTTTGTTTGTGGCTGTTCAGAGCACTATGGGTTGCGAGAGGAGCGAGTCCTCTCCTCCGTCGGGCCGAGTGGTTTGCTGGGCTTACATCTGCTAAGCTGCCTGTTTTTCCGGTTCATTCCTCCTTTTTGGCTCTCCCCTCTCAGGAATGGGATTTCCTGAGTACCGTTTCCAGAGTGATCTCAGTCGCAGGTTCCTCCTGAGTTCCCCTGGGTTGTCCCAAGTGGTGGATGTGAGGATGTAAATGGGAGCTTTCTGTGGCGCAGTTGGTAAACCAACTGGATAAAAGCCTGATTTGTTCTGTTAGCGTCCTCTCTTTACAGGCCCGCTGGACCGAACGATTGAGTGCTTTATGAAGTGTTCGTGGGAGGCCTCCTCCCCTAGCTTACGGGCGAATTTCGCTTCTTCTTGTGTGTCTAGATCCCTCCTTAACTGGCTGGATCTGTGGGTATCCCATGTTTCCCTAGGCACCCTTGGGAAGTTCTTCTTGCTTCCTTTCCCTTGGCCTGGCGGCACCCTGTGTACTCGGCCAGCCGGCTGTGTGGCTGTCGGCGTGGAGTGGGGATCCCACTTCCGAACTGCAGCTGGGCTCGATCCCCTTCACAGGTGATTGGGTATTCGGGCCGGCTTTGGTGGAGATCCTGGAGAAGGCGCCTGTCCGCGGGGCTCTTGCGGTGCATGAGCCCCCTGGTCACGGACATTTTGTTCTTCGGTGCCTCGGAACTCCCAGCCCCACGGGACTGGGTAATCCGGACGGTGGAGTTCCCAGAAGGGTAGAGGGGACCATATCCTTGTCCCTTCCCGTCTGCAGCAGCAACAGCCTGCCTAACGGTGACTCGGTTCAGGTGAGGGAGGGGAAGCAGACTTGCGGCCTTTCTCCCCTCGTGGCGGTAGATTTTGTTGGCGGTGGATGATGGGGGTCCTTTCGGTTCCTCTTCGAGTTCGGGTTTCCAGGTTCCCGGCCTGCCTTCGCGGGGCACGCACGGTATTCTATACGCAAGGGTGCTGGATTTCCTGCTTGCAAAAGCCTCATTTCCATGCCATGGAGTGGTGTTAGGTCTACTCCCACCTCTTCTTGGTCAGGATGCCATTTGGGGTCTCCCGGGTCCTTATCTGCCTGACCCGCTCAACTTACATGTCAGGTACGAGCGTTTCCGGATGGAGTCTTTTCCTCTCAGCGATTCCGTTGATGGGCGACACCTCCAGATGGCTACAACCGATTTGATGGGCTCTTTCTTCCCCGTTCCCTTTCATCCTCGGCACCGGAAGTTCTTCATCTTCGCACTTCCAGTTCACAGTCCTTCCCTTCGGGCTTTCCTTGACTCCCTGAATTTTCTCGGAGCTGTTGACGGCGGTGGTGGCCTTCCTGTGGGGTCGGGGCAGTTGGTTATTGCCATGTCGGGATGTCTTCCTTCTAGTTGCTCCCTCCGCTCACGCCTTCCTGCCTGGAGCCACGGCAGTTGTCCGTTGTCTCCCTCCCCTCGGTCGGCACTTCGGCTCTGGGATCCTTGTCGTCCGGCATTCCATCTGTCTTGTGGACTCGGGCCCGCTCTAGAGCCTTCCCGACCACATCCTGTCTCATTGGGACAGATTCCTTTGTCCCGGACTTCCGGGTTTCGCCTCCCAGGAGGCGTCTCCTTGTCTCTCCTCTGGTGGTTGACCTTCTCGACCTGTTGCCAGGGGTTTCCTCGGTTCGGTCTCCGAGTCATCCCTCTGACTATGGCCGCCGGCCAGGTTCGGGGATTATGGGGTCGTGCCATATGTTCCCAGTCCTCCTTTTCTCGGGAGCTGGGCGGTCGCGGACACCCTCCTTGCTGCTCGAGGTCTGCATGGAATCTCTCATTCTGGGGTCTTCAGTTGTTGTCACCTCGGTGACTCCCCTCCGTCATCAGGGGGTCCATGGTCCTGCGCCCTGCTATTGGGGTCCTCCCGGTTCTTCCTCTGGGCAGAACTGTTCCTGCTTTTTCCTTCGACCATTCCCCTGATGAGGTCATTGCGCCTTCCGGCGGCTTTCCTCCGCCGCCTGGTATTCCACCCAGGAGTGTGGAACTTGGACCAGGTGGGTTCTACTCTCTGTTGGCATGATTGGGTCCCGTCCTTCATCCTGTTTGCTCAGGTCCTCTAAGGAAGTCAGGGACGGCGATGTTCTAACCATCCTTGTGGCTCCTCTGTGGCCGAGGAGAGGCTGGTTTCACCCTGATTATATCTCTCAATCTCGAGGGTCCGGTCGTTTTGGGCCCTGACCCCTCCTTACTGTTTCTGGGTTCGCTATGTCCTCCAGATCTTCGGTGGCTCGGCTTAGCTGCATGGCTTCTGGGCCCCTGTACTGAGGCCTCCGGGCCTGTCGGGACGATTCGTGGCTACCTTGCCGGGGTCCCGTAGGCCGGTCCCTTCTGCGCAATGCGGTGTGGCTGCGATTCTTCTCTTGGTGTGGTTCTCGTCCTTCCAAGTGTCTCGCGCTTTCTGGTTTTTCTCCAGGTGGGTTGGTCCTAGGCCTTCCGCCAGCCAGATTGTGGGCTGGTTTCGGCTCTCAGCCCGCTCGTTGGTGCAGTTGGGCATCTCTTCCCTGGGTTCGCCGATTTATGGTGTCTGCTTCCAGACTTTGTCCGCGAGGGGTCCTTGCTCCTGCCTGGGCTCTCGTTGTGGTCCTGTTTGGCCTGTCACGTTCTCCCTCTGGGCCGCTCTCTTCCAGTGCTGTCCGGTTGTTGTCTCGCAAGACTGCTTTTCTCGTGGCAATTACGTCTGCTCGGCGGGTCGGGATGCTTCTGGCTTTGCCCATCCGGGACCCATAATTCTCTGTCCGTGCTGACAGCGTTGTCCCTCAGCTGGTCCCTTCATTCTTCCCCATGGGGGTCTTGATGTTCCATCGCTCCCAGTCGTTTGTCCTTCCTTCCTCCGATCGATATCCTCGGACTCCGAAGGAGGTCGACTTCCATTCCTTAATGATCGCAGGACCAGGCTAGGTTGTCTTAGGATGGTGATACCCTGGCGCATAGTTCCCTGCCTTTTTCTTCCGCCCTTTGGCCGTCAGGTGGGCTCTTCCGGGGCTTCGAGTCCCGTGGCCCCCTGGTCCACCCGTGCCATGCTGGTTCTGGCCTTGCCCGGCGGGTTTTGTCGCCTTCCGGGTTTCCTGCCCTTCCGCCTGAGCTTCCTCAGTCTTCGGGCACGTTGGGCAGGGGCTTCACCGTAGCAGCTCTGCGCAGCTGCTGCGTGGTCCTCCCTGCGTACCTTCCCAACACCTTATCGTCTGGATCTGGGATCCCCCGGGGATTTGGCTTTTTGCAGGATGTCCTGCAGGCTGTGGTTCCCCCCCTAGGTATCAATTCGTTGGTATTCCACCTATGCTGTCGTGGAAGGGGCCTTGAGAAAACAGAATTATTCTTACCGTTAATTCCTTTTCTGGGCCCTTCCACGACAGCACTTATTTCCCTCCCTATTTCCTTGTGTTTCCTGGAATGTGTTCCTATTGCTCCTGCTATGGTTCTTTGTAACACACTGGCTTGTGGGAGGTGGGAGGGGCCTTTTAACCTCTCTTGTGCTTCCTGTCCCAATTAGGGTGTGGAGAGGCAACCTCCTATGCTGTCGTGGAAGGGCCCCAGAAAAGGAATTAACGGTAAGAATAATTCTGTTTTTGGGAGGAGGTGGATAAATCTCTTGTTGAGGATCTTGTTGAGAAGCTTACTGGTGCAAAGCGGGGATGATAGTGTTACATCATACTTACCAGTCTCAGTGCTGCTCTCACACTACTTCTGAATATTCACTGCATTCCCTGCCCACTCTTTGTAACATTGTCTGTGATTGATTGCTGAGGTTTAAAAATAAATAATTAAAAAAGATGGCTTGGGGTCCCCCACAAATTTGATACTCAAACAAGATAAAAGAGATGGCTGGGTTTTGGTATTGTCACCCTGAGGAAACAGTTATTGGCCCCCCACCCCCAGGATAAGAATAGCAGCCAACAGCTGCCCCAGATAATGTGCATCCATTAAGGTACCTTTACACACAGATAAATTGCTTGCAACTCACTGGTTGCAGTGAAATCATGGACACATTGTTCCATTTTATTGCCATGTACAAATGGAATAATGTGACCATGATTTTACTGCAACCAGTAAGTTGCAAGCAATTTATCTCTGTGTGTAAAGGTACCCTTAGATACACCATTCTTGGCACTTTACCTGGCTTTTCCTGATTGCCCTGGTGCGGTGGTAATCAGAAATAATAGAAGGGATTAATGACAGCTGAGAATTGACAGCTGTCATCAAGCCTTCAATAGTAATGTTCAGACCTCTCTGAGACCCCCCCACATTGCTAATCCATTAAGTAAATAGTTAAAAAAAAAAAAATACAGAAAAATCCTTTATTTGAAATAAAACACGCAAACATCCTCTTTTTCCCATTTAGTAACCCCAAACATACCTTTGATGCCTACGGTAGTCTACAACCAAGGTCCCTCAAAGCTCTGCGACTCTGTTACATTCAGACCTGAGTTGAGCGGTGACATCAAAGTGATCATTCAACTTGAAGTCCTGCAGAATGACTTCTCTGACAGATGCAGCTGTGAGAGCCATTAGGTCACCTGAGTTCATAGCTGGGTTACTGAATATAGATGGGATAACTAGTATATGTAAAAAAAAAAAGTTTCAATAATTTTGCTGATGTAAAGTAGACACATGGAAATGTTATTTATTAACTATTTTGTGTGACATAACTGGTAGAAAAATTCAAAGTTTGAAATTTACAATATTTTCAGATTTTTTTTTTTCACACACAACACAAAAGATCCTAAATTTACCGCTAACATGAAGTCCAATATGTCACTAAAAAACATTCTCAGAATCACTGGGATCTGTTGAAGCATTCCAGAGTTATAACCTTGTAAAGTGACACTGGTCAGTGTAAAGTGGTCAGAATGGCAAAAACTGGCCTGGTCATTAGGGTGAAAACAAGCTGATTGGTGAGTTTATATTTCTTTCACCAAGACAAGGGAGAGGTGTTTACGTAATGTCAGTGGCTGATGGACAGGGCTGTGATGGGCAGAAGAGCTGAGCAGACTATGAGAAAGGCAGCAGTGACAAGTGCAGGAGGACCTGTCATAGGCAGGGAGCGTGTTTGATGCACGACAGTGATGCGAGTGAAATGCGTGTTTTGTGTGTGGTGCGAGTGTGGTGAGTGTGCCTAGCTGTATTCATGTGAGTGTGCTGCGAGTGTGAGGTGTGATGGTTGCGTGTGTGTGTGTTGTGATGCTGTCTGTGATCCTGAAGGACTGCGGACAGCATTTGCAGTGATATTAAGCCTGCTGGCTGTCAAAGCTGGCGAGTTTGAATTTACCGCTTTCCCTGTAAAGTAATCAATAATGTTCCAGTGCTGTCACAGCAGCGCGGAAACATTATTGTATATAAAAATCAGCCGCAATGCAAATTAAAAAGGTCTTTATGTTAATTATCATTTTAACCCCCTCTGCAGGCTCTGTGCTACATGTCAGCACAGAGCCTGCAGATGCAGCTATTACAAGCCAGTGTCAGAAGGGTTAAATTGCTGTGGGTATGCTGCCATCATGTATACACAGAGTATATAGACTCTGTGTATACATGGTGACAACACACCATGACAGTGCAGGGGTTAAACCTTTATTTTACATTTCCCGGCATTTGTCAGCTTATTTTATTTTACTGTGAAGACTGCATAAAGGCTTTCTGGACCAGGGACAGTGCTGAAGAAATGCTGAGCTGTCCCTGGTCCTGAGCGCAAATGGCATAGTGTATCCTCATCTCAGCTCATAAGATCGTGAGGTGTCCATGGGACTTACGCCGCTGTCCCCGGTGCTGAAGCTCCAGCTTGATATTACTGTAATATACATGCTGCGACTGCACTCGCTTCTGACTTTCAAGGCGAGTTAAGTGCGGGGAACTCACACCAGTCTGCCCTGTCTGATAGGGCAACACTGGTCCGAGTGCAATGCCAGTTACACTCGCGCGAGTCCCATGCACAGTGTGCCTTCAGCCATACCCATATATCAGCTCATGCCTCAAACACACAACAGCATTTTCCAATTGTATTTCTCTGCGATGACAGTCATGCAGAGGATAAACACGTTACATAATGGATTAATTGGCTCTGGAATGACTCAATTGACCAATGGAATCAATCTGGTTTTTGGTGTCTGATGACTTACGCACATGTTCTATTTTTCTGACGCTAAGGTGAAACTGAACTGTAAATGTTATGTATGAACAGAGTCCAGGCTTGCAGTAAAGCACAAGTTATACTGGTGCTACAATGAAAAATATAAAATAGACCGGATCTTAAAAGCAAGCATTTCAGTTGATGAAGAAAGGGTTACTAGCCCTCACTCCTGAGTGGCATTGGGGAAGTCTGCAGAGATTATGTAGGACATCTCAATCATAAGCGTTATCTGCAGATAGAGCCGGTCCCCTGGGTGGTCCCTTGGCAATGACTGAGGTGCTGTGCGGAGATTACGGGAAGGAGATGATATTTCCTGCAGATGCTTCACATATAAGGAATATTTCCCAGCGTTGTACACTATTCATCCATTGCTCTGAGTATTAGATTGCTGTATTGGCGGTACATGACTGTTGCAAATAGGTGGGTGAATATTTACAGCTGGAGCTCGTCCAGGCCTGTTTCAAGGATTCACATGCCAATTATTGTTGAGACATGCTGCCTGTAGAAGAGCTGCCAAGGCTCTACCAGCTTCAGAAGCTGCTTTTCCCAAGCTGAGATGTTAGTTGCTGGTGTTTATGCACAGGTCTATTCTCTACATTTATGGATTATATCCACAGTACCAGAGATGTCCACCCTGTGGCAGTATTGCTGCTGTTCTCTATTAAATGGAAAGCCGCAGAGCGCTATAGTGCAGCAGTCCTTGCATTACAAGGTATGACCACTGGAGGTCGCCCAGATATACCATGAGCTTTACTTCATTTCCACTAAATCCCCACCTAAAGGCTTCTGGTGTTAGGAAAGATCCTCCCTGCAAATTTTGGATGGATATTTGATTAACCATATATTGGGTTAACTGTATTTGCTGTAATGATTCTGCTGGAAATGTCACTGGCTTGTTCATTAGGACATACATGGGGGACCCAGATTCCAGACTTCACCAAATAGATATGTCTTAAAATGCTGTAAACCCCTTGATTCATTAGTGTACCTATATGAGGCAGAGATGAAGCCCATGGGGGCACCCCGTGCTAGCCGGTCATTTTATAGTGTCATTGATTCTTGGTGAATACGGTAGAGGAACCAATAGGTGCAGATGTGCTGCCATTCTCCTTGATCATTGTAGTATTTACTGCTCCTCTTTTTTTGTAGAAATCAAGAGCATTATTACATAAGAGCTGTGATTTGTCAGCATAGAGTAGGCACTGCCGCCGTACATCTCTATCACATGGACAGTGTGGAGCATGGCACCTCTCGTCAAGTGTTTGCAGCCCGCAGAGACTGTGCCCACGCAGGAGATGTGCACAGAATGTTCATTCTTACGGCCACGGCTGTTTGATGTCAGCTGCTCGCTTCTACCAGCCCTTAAATTAAAGTCGCCTCATCAGACAATTACAACCTGTGTGAGCGATCTACACCTTATTATTTGTAGGCAGCTGCGCAAATGTAGGGGTAATTAAAGCATGAAGAGTTGCAGGCCCATACAGCTTTGTCTCCAAAAACACTGTATTCCATGAACTATAAAAAAAAGATTGTTTAGTAAATCAGTCCTGAGAATTACTCAAACTTATTCACACTGCTGAGACTTTCCATTTGTGTCCTTTTAACCCCATATTGCCTGAATTAAAATCTACATATGCATACAAATGAATTGAACTGGTATGTGAATACGCAACATTAGGCATTAAAGGTACCGTTACACACAGAGATATCTGTGCAGACATTGCTTGCAACTCACTGGTTGCAGTGAAATCATGGACACATTGTTCTATTTGTACACGGCAACAAACAACAAAATGGAACAATGTGTCCATGATTTCACTTCAACCAGTGAGTTGCAAGCAATGTCTGCACAGATATCTCTGTTTGTAATGGTACCTTTAGGCTATGTGCCTACTAGAAAATAGTAGTGCAGATTTTTAGCAGCCAGAAATCTGCACCTGGGGAAAAAAAGGCAGCAGAAAAATGGCTGTGCCAATGGTGTGGTTTTTTGCTGCAGGTAATGTGTGTTTTTAGTTAACTTGCATTCCACACTGCCAAAGTCATGTCTCTGATGATCTCCAAAGTAAAAGAAAGGGATTTTTTCGTGCGCTGCCTCCAGACAATAGGCGATCCAAATATTATCCAAACTGTTCTTTATTACTCTACGCGTTTCGTGAGAACTTCTCACTTCCTCAGGAGTTATACAGATCAGCAGCATATACGCACCAAAACACGGCATAATCCGCAATATATCTGCATAGCCTAAGGCCGAGTTCACACGTGGCGTATTTGCCGCGTATTTCTGAAGTGTCGCTTTTTTGCATGCGTTTTGCGCAAAAATAGTGCAACTGCATTCACACGCCACACTTTTTCCGGCTTGCTTTTCCCAAACCCATTTTATAATGTGGCCAAAGGGAAAATTGTGCCGAATAAGGCGCAAAGAATTGACACGGTCATTCTTTTTGCGGACATGCTTTGTAGTAAAAGCGTGTCCGCAAAAACACACGAGAATACGCGATGTGTGAACACATTTCAGCAAAAGCCATATCTTTGGCTGCAATGCGTTTCCAGCGTTGTGTTTCATTGCATTTATGCTCGCGCTCAAAAGCGCTGAGTAAATGCAGGAATACACAGCAAATATGCCACGTGTGAACGCAGCCAAAGGAGTCAAGGAACAAACAAACTGAATGATGTCAAAACAGATTTCTTGCACAATTGTTGGAAGCAGAAGATGAGGCTTCCTATTGATTAATAAGGGGTGCGTGAGGGATACATTACATGATCATTTTTAGAACAGAAGAAAAATGCCTGTATTCTGCTCCTTTTTTCCCGTTCACATAATACTCAAGGTGGCCCCTCTGCTAGTATTAGCTATACAATGGATATGCATTTATAATTACATCTATTTATTCACTTATATAGCACCATTAATTCCACAGCACTTTACAGAGATGATGATCGCTATCCCCATTGGGGCTCACAATCAACATTCTGTATCGTAAGTCTTTAGAGTGTGAGAGGAAATACCGGTAGGAGAACCTGGAGGAAAACCACAGAAAATATACAAACTCCTTATAGATGTTGTCCTTGGTGGGATTTGAACCCAGAATCCCAGCGCTGCAAGAGTGCAGTGCTAACCACTGAGCCACCGTGCCACTTTTGACATTTATTATTCTGTTTGTCTGCAAAGCAGAACAAACAGAAATGTGACCGTAGCATTACTTTAAGATTGAAAACTTGGACTAGTGACTGCAAATGTGCCAAACGGCTCATAATGGCAGTTTGGTTAATGTGGCACATCTGTGGACTGGCTACTCTAACGTGTAACACATTAGTGGTCTCTGGTCCGCAACATTTCTACAACGTTTGGCACATAGGGCCATGGTTTAGGCCACTCCCTTTCCCCTATTTCCTACTGAGCTTTCACCCTGCAGATCATGCCAAAAATATACATGGATGAGGGAGGAGATTTAGGGTGATGCTGAGCTGTGAAGTTTGAGCGAGAGAGATAAGTTTATATTGTATTCTGTAGCGGATGGGCGGCCAGTGCAATGACTGGCACAAGGTGGAGGCATCAGTGAAGCGGCTGGACAGAAATTTGAGCCTGGCTGCTGCATTCAGGACATATTGGAGAGATTCATTTTCAGATAGAGGGAGGACATGGTGTTATACAGCAGACAGACAATCTCTGGTATTTTGTATTAAAATGGGGTTGTATAATTGGGTTTCATCAGCATACAAATGGGGGTGAATAATTGGGTTTCATCAGCATACATATAATACTGAAAGCCAAATCTGCTGATGTTTTATACAATGGGGTGGTATATAGTGAGAAGAGGAGAGGGTAGGACTGTTACACTAGATCCATAAGAATATTGGGACATATATGTGGGCTAGTCTGGACATGTGAGGTTCGCTGGTTTACATCTGCCTACATAGAGAAGTGAAGTCATTAAGGCAGAATGACTTTAGAAGTTCATGCCAGAAATGTGGAAACTGTGACCATCTGCTCCCACAGTGATGCCATGTTGCTGCTGCCTATTTGATCTAGTGACTGCCCTTATTTAATGCCTTTCCATCTTCTGCCTAGTATAGATCTGAAAACACTTGTTCATTCTTTTACTTCACTGCTCTTCTAAGCCTTTCTCAGAATCCGCTAAGGATCATATGAGTATTAACTTTTAACAATTCTCTTTATCTCACAATATAATTGTAGAAAATGAATTCTAGGTTAATTATCTGCATCACTAATGGTAAAAAACTGCACAGAGTAAAAACAGGCAACCTTTATCTTTTATTAAAATACTCTCCTTTCTCAAGAATACAATCCCTGAGACTTGGAAACAGACATGGTGGTGGAGTTGGCTTACTCCTGTCCCCACAATGTACTTTCCAGGTCATCCCTCCAGCCACATCACTCTCATTCCCCTTTTTTGAGGTTCACACCATTAGGCTATTCCATCCCCTTCCCCTCAGAATAGCAGTGGTATACCGTCCCCCAGGGTCACCCACACACTTTCTCGATCATTTCTTCATGTGGCTGCCACATTTCATGTTCTCAGAATTACCAACCCTCATTCTGGGAGACTTTAACATTCCCATAAACAGCCCCATCTCACCATCTGCATTCCAGCTCCTATCTCTTACCACCTCTCTTGGCTTCTCACAGCTCTCAACCTCTGAGACACACAAAGATGGTAACGCCCTTGACCTGGTCTTTACCCGACTCTGTTCAACCTCCTCTTTGGATAACTCACCTCTTCCCCTCTCTGATCACAACATCCCTCCTTCACGCTCCGTAACCCTCGACCACCACAGCCCACCCCTACCTATCACACATCCAGAAATCTACAGGTCATTAACCCTCATGCACTCACAGACTCTCTCATCACTGTCCCCAATCTCTTTATTCTCCTGTCCAGATTTGGCAGTGAATCACTGCAATGATACTCTCAGAAGCACTCTGGACCAAATAGCGCCCCTCTCCCACAGAACCTCCAAACATAGAACAAAACAGCCTTGGCTCACATCACAAACTCGATTCCTCCAGCCATGCTCTAGGAGTGCAGAACGCCTATGGAGGAAAAGTAGCTCACCAGAGGACTTTATCCATTATAAATTCATGCTAAACACTTACAACTCTGCCCTTCACCTTGCCAAACAAATAAACTTCACCACCCTGTCTCCTCACTATCCAACATTCCAAAAAAACTCTGACACCTTTCACTCTCTCCTCAGTCCTAAAGTACAGGCCCCTATCACTGACCTCTGTGCTGATGATCTAGCCTCTTACTTTATGAAAAAAGAAAACATCCGTAGGGAAATCGTCTCCCAACCTCCAAGCCCTGCCACTCCCATTCTTCCTCACATCTCCTCTGGCTCACTCTGCACATTTGACCCAGTCACAGAACAAGAAGTACTCAGGCTCCTCTCTTCCTCTCGTCCCACTACATGCACCACTGACCCCATTCCCTCACACCTGCTTCAGTCCCTCTCTCCAGTCATCACCACTCATCTAACCAAATTCTTTAACCTCTCCCTCTCTTCTGGCATATTCCCCTCCTCCTTCAAACATTCCATCATTACTCCATTATTAAAGAAAACTTCTCTTGAACCATGCTGTATAAATAACTACAGACCAGTCTCCAATCTCCCCTTCATCTCTAAACTCTTGGAGCGCTTGGTCTACACCCGCCTCACCCGTTACCTTTCCACTCACTCTCTTGTAGGTATATTAGTCTGGTTTCCGCCCCTTCACTCTACAGAAACTGCCCTCATCAAAGGGACCTATGACTTTCTGACGGCAAAATGTAATGGTGGCCACTCTCTGCTTATTCTTCTTGACCTCTCTGCTGCTCTCACTGTTGACCACCATCTCCTACTCTCTATGCTGCACTCCATTGGCATAAAGGATACCGCTCTCTTCCTATCTTTCTGACCGTTCTTTCAGTGTATCATTTGCTGGCTCCACTTTCTCCCCTCTTCCTCTTACTATTGGGGTCCTGCCAATGTCTCTCTGTGTGCGGCACCACGATAACGCCTAGGCAGCAGGCTCGTTGTCTAGGCGTTATGTTTGATACTGGTCTCTCCTTCTCCTCCCATACACAATCTCTTGTCCGCTCCTGTCACTTACACCTGAAGAACATCTCTAGAGTCTGCCCCTTTTTCACCATTGAAACAACAAAAACCCTCACCGTGGCTCTAATCCATTCCCGCTTTGACTACGGCAATTCTCTATTAATCGGCCTCCCCCTTTCTAAACTTTCCCCTCTCCAGTCCATCCTTAACCCTAGAACGCATACCCATAGAAATCTACACATTCACGCACCTGGGGCCTTTTAGGCCTATTTACAATTATCATGGAATAACTCAAAAAAAATACTTTTCAAAGTTTATTGCAAAGTAAGGATGCATTCCCACTAGCGCTGGGGTCCGCCAGGATGGGATTCCGTAATGGATTTGACCTCCTGGTGACCCCAGCTAAGGCTGGCGGATGCATACCTGGGGCCTTGCAGGCCTGCCAGGTTTCCTGTTTTCTATTTTCTGTAAAATTACTTTAGTTAGATTTTTGAAACTCTAGGTATTCTTCAGGTATATAGTTGTTAGTAATTTCCAGTTGTTCATATATTTTTATGTTATAGGCATTTCGGTATAACAACCTTTTCTTGGGACTACCCCATAGCTTTGTAGTGTGGATCTGCAAATGGGTTCTGAAATAACTCTCTGATTGGAACATCATATGATTTTGTCAACCCTGCCAGAAGAGCAAGGCCAATATAAGCATATAGTTCCTCTTTGGTTATATTTTTCCATG
Source organism: Allobates femoralis (assembly GCA_033576535.1). Lineage (NCBI taxonomy): Eukaryota > Metazoa > Chordata > Amphibia > Anura > Aromobatidae > Allobates > Allobates femoralis. Next base: position 178,511,220 of record JARQOC010000003.1, read on the forward strand.
TTTTTTTTCTTCCTGACGCGATACATTTTCCTTCTACGTTAGTACACAAAACTACCTCATCTGCAATATCATCCGAAACAAATTTGCAGAAAACATCTCTTTTGGACATGAATTGGGGAATTCCGACAGCTCCTTGAGCAACTCTAATGTTATGTGATGGGGTGCGTGCAGGAGCCGCAGCAGTACTGTTCCAAAAAATATTCGTTTTAGATGTTCTATTTGAACGTTCTGCTGGATCCACTACTTCTTCATCATCTGAAGAATCGCTGGACTATGAAGTTGATACATTAACTGGTGGCATGTACTCTTCATCAGACAAAGAAATTTCACTTTCATCATCACTATCAAAAATGATTGCCTCGATTTCATGGTCAGTCAATCCCCTGGAAGTAGACTGTGCCATTGTAATTTTAGATGTCGTAAACTAAAAAGAAAAAAAAAAAAAGATTACAATCAGGCTTGTGCACTGTATGTGATAAGACTCTTTGTTAGGGTCCCAGCACACCAAGCGATATAAAGCAGGTAAAGTGCAGCCCCCCTCCTCTTACCTCCAACAGATCACTTTCTTGTAGTGCAGTAGAAGCCTCTGGTTTTGGAGCTCAGAAAGTTTCTATTTCCAGACAAAAGAAAGCTGACTTCTTCCTCCAAAGCTCCAGCAATTAGGACAAAAAGACCTGTGATGAGGTCAGAGACACATGACTTTGTGAGGGAGCCTCCCTTCCAAGATCACATGACCATGTTGTCATGCAGAATCCACACTCTTCCCAGAGTCATAAAAGTTCTTCCCCAGCAACAATACAGACAAAAAGACTGAATATCACATGTAAACCTAGTACGGGCCTAAAAGGCCCCAGGTGCGTGAATATGGGGTAGTCCCAAAAAAAGGTTGTTATACCGAAATGTCTGTAACATAAAAATATATGAATAACTGGAAATTACGAACAACTATATACCTGAGGATTACCTAGATTTTCCAAATTCAAACTAAAGTACTTTTACAGAAAATAGAAAACAAGTAACCTGGCAGGCCTGCGAGGCCCCAGGTATGCGTTCTAGGGTTAATGCAGCAGCCAGGATCATCCATCTGGCCAATCGTTACACAGATGCCTCCACTCTGTGCCAGTCACTCCACTGGCTGCCTGTACACTACAGGATCCAATTCAAATTGCTTGTTCTCACCCACAAAGCTCTTCTCATGCAGCACCCCCCTACATCTCCTCCCTCATCTGTCTATCACCCCACACATTCTCTACGTTTTACAAATGACCTTCGACTAATATCTGCACTAATCTGATCCTCCCACTCCCGGCTCCAAGACTTCTCCTGAGCTGCACCAATTCTCTATAATGCTCTACCCAAGAAATCAGGACTACCCACAACTTGCATGGCTTCAGACGCTCCCTAAAAACACATCTTTTTAAGACGGCCTATCATACTCCCTAATAGAAGTCCTTTGTACTGTAGATAGCCCATTCACTATCTCTCTCGATATAACTCTTCTTCAAACTCCACCAAACGTAAAAGGTCTACACAGATTGTCTGGTGATCATTCACGTAACCTTATTTCTATGCCCCATTTCCTCAAGATGCTTGGACCATCAGTGTAATAAGCCACTATACTTTGTGTAACCCCTGTCCCGTTGCATATTGTAAGTTCTTTTGAGCAGGGTCACATTTGTTTTTTGCTTTATTTTTTACATTGATTCTATGTTTATTGTATCCAATTATTGTACTGTATTTTTTTCTCTACTGTAATTACTTTATTGTATTGTATATTTTCCATATTCGAACCACTGTATTGTAAAGTGCTGTGGACTATGTAGGCGCTATATAAACAAAGATTTTTTTATTATTACTAATGCAAGGATCTTTTACTTTATCATTTAATGCTCATTGTGTACATTACTGTCCACCTCTGCAGTCTGTCTGTAGTGGCAAAGCATGTACATTATTAATCAGCTTGTCGGGACAGATCTGAAGCTTGTCCGATCATTGGTGCGCAGTGGAGGGCAGTGACACCACCATGGTGTGGGTCCAAACTGTCAGTCCTCAAGAGTGCATCACCACAGGTAACCGGTATCTGAGATTTGAAGATCATGCTTGAGAAAAACCCTTTTATGCTGAATTCATATAATAAAGGGATGCCGCATATCACAAATCAGGCTACTTAATGGGAGTTTTGGGTACAGGACCCCCTCTATGATATGCATATGTCTTAATACATAGTCAGGGGTTTAGTGTAAGAAAAGCCCTTTTAACTTGGGTTTGCCATATTTAAGAAACATGCATGCCAGTGCTTGTAGAAATGTGCCCACAGGAGTCTGACTAGGGGGTATTCTTTTCATAGAGGCTCTTGTTCCTTAACCGTTTTAATTTTTTTCTCATTTTTACATCAGCGGGACTTCTCTGCCTGGAAATCATCTACAACTATCCAATGATTATTATAGAACAATAAGAATAAAATGACGTGACCACTAAAACGTTAAATACATTGTTTTAGTGATGTATCATTGTGTACTCTTAAATTTTGTAGTATTTTGATATTACTCATAATAACTTCAACATTGATACCCTGCAGGCCTACACTACCCTGGAAGTAAACCCATACAGTCTGGCTAAAAAGCCATCAATCTCCTGTTATAGGTAATATTAATATATTAAATATGTAATTATCAATACAATATTACAAAACCTAAAGAATGACTGCAAAAAGCCTGATATATAGATAGTTCATTGATTTACATGATCACAATAACATACATTTAAAAACATTAAAAAAAAGTTGTGACCTTCATCCATAAATCCATAGGAGGTTGAAAAATGGGGGTGATCACTTCCAAATACACAATCTGCGACTCCGTAATCAATACATATCACTATGCAAAAGGGTGTATATAAAATGTTATAAGGTAGAATACAACAAAGCATATTGCGTACCAACCAACAGTCTGTCACCTGCCCATCACATGTTTTGCCATTACACGTTTTGCCATTGCCCCTTAGAAGATGTATCAGATGTTTGGGTGATAACTGTTGGTTTGTACTCTCCATTCAATGGTGTTTGATGATACTTATACCTGACTTATTATGCACTTTATCAATTACGGCTATTTAACATGAAAGTTTAGTATTACTCTATGCACAGCACACTTTGCATTAGTAAGCAATCAGTGACATTGAGTATATGCACCTTGTATTGCATTAAATATACCCACCCGTATTTTTCAGGCTATAAGACGCACTTTTTCCCCCAAAATTTTTGGGGGATGTGGGGGAGTGCATCTTATAGTACGAATATACGGGACTGTACTGTGCTGGAGGGGGGAGCAGCTTTGGAGCAATGTTGGAGGGCTGAAGTAGGCAGGATCAGGCCACTCATTAAACTAATGTAATATGCACTGAATCCCTTCTGTCCATCACCTCTCAGAACTGAGAGGTGGGTGGGGGAAGCGGCGCATATTATATTAGCCTAATGAGCTGCAGCCCCATGTGATCCTTTGTGATAGTCATTGCTTCTCATGCATCATTATTGGCATGGGGAGAAGTAAATATAATGGACGATCATACTCGCCTCTCCATATCGCTCCCTGCAGCCTGCACCATGTTTGTCTGCTTGTACCGGTATCCAATTGTGAATGGCACAGCACAGTGATGTCATCGCTGCTCGCACTGCTCACTTGATTGGATGCCGGTTCAAGCAGACAGAAGGATGTCACGGGCTACAGGGAGTGATGGAGAGAGGAGAGTATGATTGTTTATTTTTTGCTAATTGTGCGCCAGTATTGGGGCCATATCCAGGATGGGGTGCCGTATATTCAGCATGGGGGCCATAACCAGGATGGGGGGGGGGATATCCAGGATTGGAGGCAATATACAGGATGGAGGCCATACCCAGGATAGAGGGGCTATGTACAGGATGGGGACCATAACCAGAAAGGGGGATATATACAGGAAGGGGGCTATAAACAAGATGGAGAGGCTATGTACAAGATGAGGGCCATATGCAGCATGAGGGCTATATACAGGATGGGGGCCATATCCAGGATGGAGGGACCCAGGATTGGGACATTAATCCCATAAGTGTCAGCAGCAGATCTCCCCTTCTAACCACATCTTGTACCTAATTTTTGCCCCTATTTTCCTTCTCTAAAATATGGGTGCATCTTATAGTCAGAAAAATACATTACTTTGTTGCACTTACTTTATAACATTATATACAGTTGTGATCAAAGTTTGCATACCTCAGCAGATTTTTTGCTGTCTTGGCCATTTTTCAGAGAATATGAATGCTAACACACACTTTTTTTTTTCCTCTCATGGTTTGTCGTTGGCTGAAGCCATTTATTGTGAAACTACTGTATTTTCTCTTTTTAAATCATAATGACAACCAAAAACATCCAAATGACCCTGGTAAAAAGTTCACATACCCCAGTTCTTAATACCATGTATTGCCCCCTCTAACATCAAAGAAGCTTGAAGTCTTTCGTGGTAGTTTTGGATGAGGGTCTTTATTTTCTCAGATGGTAAAGCTTCCTATTCTTTCTTGGCATAAAACCATAGAAGACCAAAGAAATTGGGAGTGTGACCGCACTCCTGTTGGCATGGAAAAAAATTGTTCTTGACAAAAAAAAAATAATTACGGTATGTGATTGTATTTTCTACGTGTTGCAGGGTACCCAAAAAAAACCCTTCTTCAGGAAAAAAAACATAGATGTTGATTTTTCCTGAAGAAGGGTTTTTTTAGTTACCCTGAAACGCGTAGAAAATAAAATCACATAATTATTAATTTTTTTTGTCAAGAAGAATTTTTTTTCTATGCCAACAAGAGCGTGGTCACAATCCCAATTTCTTTGGTCTTTTATGGTTTTTTGCTTATAGTGGGAGATCGCAGCAGACTGAGAAACATGCCACATGTCTTTATAGCGGTTGTGACTTTTACAACTGTAAAAGGTGAGCAATTCTAATTTTAACTGAAAATTGTGCGCCTTTCTGTTTCCAGTTATATTACTTATTTTTCTTGGCAAAAAGCCTTCAGTTAATGTAAATTCCTGGACTTTCTTGCATGAACTGCGCGCTTGAGTTCTCCCCAGAGTGGCTCAATGATATTGAGGTCAGGAGACTAAGATGTCCTCTCCAGAACCTTCACTTTGTTCTGCTGTAGCCAATAACAGGTTGACTTGGCCTTGTGTTTTGGATCGTTGTCATGTTGGAACGTCCAAGTCGTCCCATGTGCAGCTTCTGGGCTGATGAGTGCAAATTTGTCTCCAGTATTTGGTGATAATGTGCTGCATACATCTTTCCTTCAACTTTGACCAAGTTTCCTGTGCCTTTGTAGCTCACACATCCTCACATAATCAGCGATCCACCTCCGTGCTTTAGAATAGGAATGGTGTTCCTTTCATCATAGGCCTTGTTATCTCCTCTCCAAATGTAACGTTTATGGTTGTAGCCAAAAAGTTTGATTTTGGTCTCATCACTTCAAATTACCTTGTTCCAGACGTTTGGAGGCTTGTCACTGTGCTGTTTGGTATATTGTAGGGGAGATACTTTGTGGCATTATGGCTTTCTTCTGGCGACTCGACCATGCAGCCCATTTTTTTTCAAGTGCCTCCTTATTGCGCATCTTGAAACAGCCACACCACTAGTTTTCAGTTTCATGTAGTAATGTTCAGACCTGATACCCATAATGTGGTGGTACACCATCTCAGGTCCGAGTATTCCTACATGAACAGTTTCCTGGATAGTGGATTGGTCATCGTGGGCCAGTTGAATGGCCACAAAGGTCTCCCAATCTGATCCCCTTAGTCTTTTATCTTTGGGGTCATCTGAATGCAATTGTCTATGCTGTGAAGATACGAGATGTGCAGCATCTGAACCAACGGATAGTGAAAGCCTGTGTTAGCATTTCTTCTGGTGTTGCTATCAGTGTGTCAAGAGTGGGAGAAGAGGGTTGCATTGACAATCCTACACAATGGGCAGCACTTTGAACACATTTTATAAGTGGCCATAAACTTGTAAATAACTCATGAAAGAATAAAATTATGTTAAAACCAAGCACACCATTGTTTTTCTTATGACCCTCTCCCATTGAAAAAAAAATAGTTGGATCTAAAATGACCAACTTCAAAATGGCCGCCAAGGTCACCACCTATCTGGAAAAGATTTCCCCCTCCCATATACTAATGTGCCACAAACAGGAAATCACCAACCATTCCCATTTTAATTAGCCCACCATGTAATTTGACAATAACTGGTTTCACCCAACCATTAACCATCAGTGGGAAAAAAACGTTTTTGTATTAGTCATATTTTCTGAAACAAAAGGCTAAGAAAGCAAAAAATGTTACGGGATATGTAAACTTTTGTGCACAACTGTATACACCTTTTCCTTAGCGATATGCATTGATTGCAAATAGAGTCATGTACGCTGATATTGATATCTGTAAAGGCATAGGTGTATGTTAGATTCTCCTAATCATTATGGATGAAGTACTCCACTTTCTTCAGTATTTTTAAATGCCTGTCAAGTATGTTATTCTGATCATATAAATCAATAAATGATCTACAATTCACGATTTTTGCAGTCATTCTTTAGGATTTGTACTATACTGATTCTGAACGTGTCAAATTGAGACCCAGAAAAGCATCAACAGATCCATAACCAGCAGCAATGTTGACGGTTTCTATATTGCACCACAAAATTTTATACTGTAGACGGATGAAGCAGATTACAGGAACTACTAAAATGGTAAAAAGGAATGTAGATGTTTGAAAAGTGTATGTGTAATATCTGATGTCTATAGTGCCAATGGTGTTTAAAGACGGATCTTTACTTGAATCCTTTTGTGATATGAAAGAAAAGTGGTCATAATGTATCTGAATAATGGCGCTCAGGAAACAGTCGTTTGTGTACCAAGTTTCTGCACTGTGATGTGTTCCCAGCTCTTCAAGACCCAGCATCCCCAACCATTGGTGTCTGAATGCCCTTGTTTTTCCTAATGTCTTTCATTTTTCTTTTGGGTTTGTCTTGTTCCTAATTCCTCGGAGCTCTGATCTGTAACTAAACAGTGTCTGCAGCACTCAAGGTAATTCTGCTCATTATGTTCCCTGAGCCGTATTCAGAATAGAAACAAGAGCACTTGATAGGGCTTTCTGCCTGGGTAAAATCATAGCTAATAACAGGATATCATTTAGCTATAGAATCCACAATGTTTTGTAGGACAAGGTGACATTGAACAGACTAAGCCCAAGTGGACTTTGAAGTAGAACTCTTGAGAACTTAACAATACTTAATTCAGTGCCCATCTTTATCACCTTGGAGCTTTTCAGCAAGGAGGTTTTTTAAATTGTTTCATTTTCAGCAGAAAATATTTTTTGCCAGTGAGATCTGCCATTTGGTCAATCCATCATTTATAGTGTTAATCAGCCAGCAGGATCTCTCCCCCACCCCATCTGTCACTTACTCCCTTCTCTGTCGCTCTCTCCCTTCTCTGTCGCTCTCTCCCTTCTCTGTCGCTCTCTCCCTTCTCTGTCACTCTCCTTCTCCCTTCCTCTGTCGCTCTCTCCCTTCTCTGTCGCTCTCTCCCTTCGCTGTCGCTCTCTCCCTTCTCTGTCGCTCTCTCCCTTCTGTCGCTCTCTCCCTTCTCTGTCGCTCTCTCCCTTCTCTGTCGCTCTCTCCCTTCTCTGTCGCTCTCTCCCTTCTCTGTCGCTCTCTCCCTTCTCTGTCGCTCTCTCCCTTCTCTGTCGCTCTCTCCCTTCTCTGTCGCTCTCTCCCTTCTCTGTCGCTCTCTCCCTTCTCTGTCGCTCTCTCCCTTCTCTGTCTCTCCCTTCTCTGTCGCTCTCTCTTCTCTGTCGCTCTCTCTTCTCTGTCGCTCTCTCTTCTCTGTCGCTCCTTCTCTTCCTCTCTCTCTCTGTCGCTCTCTCTTCTCTGTCGCTCTGCTCCCTTCTGTCGCTCTCTCTTCTCTGTCGCTCTCTCCCTCTGTCGCTCTCTCCCTTCTGTCGTCTCTCTCTCCTCTTCTCTGTCTCTCTCTCCCTCTCTCTGTCGCTCTCTCCTTCTCTGTCGCTCTCTCCCTTCTCTGTCGCTCTCTCCCTTCTCTGTCGCTCTCTCCCTTCTCTGTCGCTTCTCCCTTCTCTGTCGCTCTCTCCCTTCTCTGTCGCTCTCTCCCTTCTCTGTCTCTCCCTTCTCTTCCTTCTCTCCTCTCTGTCGCTCTCTCCCTTCTCTGTCGCTCTCTCCCTTCTCTGTCGCTCTCTCCCTTCTCTGTCGCTCTCTCCCTTCTCTGTCGCTCTCCTCCCTTCTCTGTCGCTCTCCCCCTTTTCTGTCGCTCTCCCCCTTTTCTGTCGCTCTCCCCCTTTTCTGTCGCTCTCCCCCTTTTCTGTCGCTCTCCCCCTTTTCTGTCGCTCTCCCCCTTTTCTGTCGCTCTCCCCCTTTTCTGTCGCTCTCCCCTTTTCTGTCGCTCTCTCCCCTTTTCTGTCGCTCTCCCCCTTTTCTGTTCGCTCTCCCCCTTTTCTGTCGCTCTCCCCCTTTTCTGTCGCTCTCCCCCTTTTCTGTCGCCTCCCGTCCTCCCCCTTTTCTGTCGCTCTCCCCCTTTTCTGTCGCTCTCCCCCTTTTCTGTCGCTCTCCCCCTTTTCTGTCGCTCTCCCCCTTTTCTGTCGCTCTCCCCCTTTTCTGTCGCTCTCCCCCTTTTCTGTCGCTCTCCCCCTTTTCTGTCGCTCTCCCCCTTTTCTGTCGCTCTCCCCCTTTTCTGTCGCTCTCCCCCTTTTCTGTCGCTCTCGCCCTTTTCTATTGCTCTCTCTGCCCTTTTCTATCGCTCTCTTGCCCTTTTCTATCGCTCTCTCTTGCCCTTTTCTATCGCTCTCTCTTGCCCTTTTCTATCGCTCTCTCTTTGCCCTTTTCTATCGCTCACTATTGCCCTTTTGTCACTCTCTTCCTTCTATTTCCTCCTCAACCACCTGTCTCCCCTGTTGCTCTCTCTCTGCCCTCTCTGGCGCCCTCTTTACCACCTCCCAAATCAAATCAAATAGGCTTTATTGACAGGACTAAAATATAATTAGTGTTGCCAATGCCTAAGCAAGAAAAATAAGTGTGACAGGGAGGGGATTGGGGTTATGGGAATTGGGTTTTGGGGGCACAATTTGGGCAGTAGTGGTCCATTCAGGGGTCTTACAGTCCCCTCGGCTTATTATTATTATTGAATATTTATATAGCGCCATTAGGTTCCATGGCGCTTTACATGTGTAAGGGCAGACGAGGACAAGAACGTAAAATGACGACAATTGAATCATACAGGTACAGTAGGGCAGAGGATCCTGTCCACGAGGGCATGTGGTGACCTTTCTCTCTGTCTTTAGTAACTATCCAGCCTCTGGTAGATGCACATTGGATTCTGTGTTGGCACAGATAAGCTTGGCATCTTCCATGGCACACCTCAATGTTTTCACTGGATTATTTTTTTGCACTTAAATTTCTCGGCAGTTAGATGTACTCTTCTTGGAGAACATGTTTGCCTTGAAGCATATATGGTATAGAAACATCTGATTTTACTTGGAGTTTCTGAATGTGTAGAATGGGACTTTTCATACAAAGTTGAGCTGCCATATTCACTAAACCTAATAATCCTTCTATTTGCCAGAGGGGTAAGTAATTAGATATTTACTTCTAGACTGAAACTGCCTATGGGCCAGGTATTCATTTACCTGCGCATAGTTCTATACAGTAACACTGTATAGTTACCATAGCTTTTTGTTTTCTATAGAAGTTGCTGTTTTCTGCTTCCTTCTATGTATTGAACCTAACAAGAAATGCTAAAATGTTTGACAGTAAGACATCTGATCGGCACGTAGATTCAATCTATTGAATTACCAGGCCTGTCCTTATAATAGAGGGTTACATTGGGTTTATTGAGCACTTTCCCTACATTTACGGTAGTTTTAAATGTAATAGTTTACCAGTATTCAGAATCTGTCACTTTATGACCCAATTATTTCATTTGCTGCATTGGCTCAGAATAAGAATGGGGCTTCCCAGTGACTTTGGCTGCAACACCCCAAAAGTTGCACTGTGTCCACTGCTCCATAGCATCACAATATAAGTAGGTGCAGCAACTTCTGCCCAGCAAGAATCTACAACCATGAGGGGTGCAATTTGCAAAAAAATCACTTGAATGTTGTGGCAACTTACTGGTCACACATTTATGTTATGGTATGATAAACATAGTACAAATTTTGCCTGCAGGCACTTACTTGCACTTTTCATGTTGCATGAAATCAGTTGAGATGTTCCCTCCCTTGTAGATTGTAAGCCTCTTTTTCTTTATGAATCAGTCTGTATTTTGTAGGCTTTTAGTTTTGATATTTTCTCTTGTCTCATGTAGACCAGTTTCACACCAGCATTTTTTTAAATCCAGCAGAGATCTGTTTTGTTTTTTTTTGTTTGTTTTGCAGCGAAAACCAAACACATCCTTTAAAGGATCCAGATTTTGTCCTTTACTGCATGGTATCGAATGGTACCGTTCCGTTTCATTTAATCCCATTTCTGAATCCTAGAAAAATCTGGACCAGTCACATCTGGTATTGTCTGTTTTTTTCCGGATATGTTTGGGAATCCTCCAAGATAGATGATAAATACATAGATACAGTGGTGTTCAAAAGTCCTGCATAGGCATGAAGAAAACTATATATTTCATACTTCTGCATCTCTACAGTGAAACTGGTGGAACATATATGTTTTTGTAATCCCTCATTGTATGCCATACTCATTTTTGAATGTCCCAAGTGTATAAATTGTTATGGTATGCACATTTTTGATTATTTTTTTTACACCATAACCATACCTACACCAGTACAGTGTGTAGAATGGTGAACAGGTTTCTAAGTTCATTAACTTCCAATGCAAGTTCACACAGACTTAAATTTTACTTTTTAAGATTTATCATTTTTTATTTAATTCAGAGTCCTGAAAAGGGCCTTTTGAGTGCATCTTTAGCTTCTAATACTTTATTGGCCGGCCTTTGCTCTTGAGCACCAACTTGCATCCCTGTGGCATTGAGTGAACAAGCTTCTGCAGATGTTCACGAGTGATGATGTGGTTCCAGGCCTGTATCAGAGCCTCAATCAACTCTCTCTTGGTCCTTGGCTGTTTTTTAGATATCTTTATTGATACCTTGTGCCACAAGTTTTCAGTTGGATTGAGGTCCGGGGACTGGGCTGGCCAGTCAATAGTAGCCACCTTGTTCTTTTTTTCCATTCCGTTACTGTCTTAGCTCTGTGACAAGGAGCCTTATTATCATCCTGGAAGATATAATCCCCTGAAAACAGGTGTTGAGCAGAAGGCAGCATTTTCTTATTAAGGATGTCTATGTATTTTTTTGCATTAACCATACCCTCCACAATATGAAGCCTTCCAACACCATTGGCTGCCATACAGCCCCAGACCATTACTTTCATCGGATGTTTCACAGAGAAGCTCAAACACTCTGGATTGTACTCTTCATGTGGAAACCTTCTCACATAAGACTTGCCATCATTTCCTAAAATGCAAAAAGTGCTTTCATCACTAAATAGCCCTTTTTCCCACTCCTCCTTCCTCCATTTTGAATATTTCAATGCCCACAGTTTTCGCCTTTGTCTTTGTATGGCTGTCATCAATGGCTTCTTTGGGCCTTGCGCCCTATCAATCCTGCTTCCAAACATCTCTTCCTAACAGTTGATGTTGCTGCCTCAATATTGCACTTTTCTTGCCATTCTCGCAGAAGCTGAGGAGAGGTGAGCTTTCCATTGGTAAGGGATGTTCTTATCAGTACTCTATCCTCCCTTTTAGTTGACTTTCTGGGCCTGTCCTGGGTAATTCCAAGCTGCTTATGTTTCTGCAAAATTCTTAAGACTGTACTCTGATTACAGCCGACCTTCCTTGTGATCTGGGGGCCAGTATAACCCTCTTCATATAGCACCACAACTCGCACACGATCCTCCGCTGACAAAAATCTGAAGGCTCCCATCATAGAGCTCTACAGTATGATTCACTAGATAGACCAACAGATAAAACACACAAACAAAGCAGCAGATGTGATGCAATGTAATGGAAAGTGATTGGCTGCCATATCCAGGTTATGATTGATCACAAGAATCTCATCTGTGATTGGCTAATTTTGGATCTGAAGCTGTACAATATTTAGTTGTGCTTTCAATTCCCATATTGTTGCAATAATTTCAGGCAAAACTGCTTCAAAAGCTAAAAATATTACAAGGAGAGAAAGCAAAATTGTATTCTGAACAAAACCATATATAATATGTCATATTAGCATCGAAGATATTCGACAGAAAAGGTTTAAAACTTGAAAAATCTATTTATCCTATGCCTATGCAGGACTTTTGAACACCACTGTAGAGCTTACCAGTCTCCCACTACTTGCTTCCAGAGCTGCTCATTAAGCTTCATGAATATTCACTGCACTGAATTGCAACGGCCAATCACAGATGCTCACTCTCTGTGACAGCATCTGTGATTGGCTCTTGCACTCAGAGCGCGCCACCACAATTTGTACATGTCTGTGGCTGGTTAACCATAGATATTAGTGTATGGCAACCAACCTGTCGTCAAAGTGTGTAAAATAAATAAATAATGTAAATAAATGCATAGTAGGGCTACCCCATATTTTTCATTCTCAGCACAGATAAAGCAGCCAGCTAAGGGCTGAAGCCCCCAGCTGCCTAGTTTTACCTTGGCTGGTAATCATAAATACAGGGGAGCTCATTATTAATATTATTTTAAATTATTTTAATAAATAATTTTAAAAAATTCATGGGCTTCGCCCTATTTTTGATTACCAGCCACGGTAAAACAAGGCAGCTGGGGGATGGTATTCTCCGCATATGGAGGCCCATAGTTATTGGGCACCCATAGTACAGAATAGCAGCCTGTAGCTGCCCCAGCAATTGGCACATTCATTAGAATCGCCAGTTGCTGGCGCTTTACCTGACTCTTCCCGATGCCCTGGTGCGGTGGCATTGGCATGATGAAAGAGGTTAATGCCAGCTGAGTATTGACAGCTTGTCATTAAGCCTAAATTAGTAATGTTTTGGTGTCTATTATATGCGCCCATTACCAATCTGGTAAGGAAATAGTTAACTCACACACACAGACAAAAATCCTTTATTGCACGTTTTGTTGTTTTTTTTGTGTCACCTATTGGTCTTTTATTTATTCAAATAGAGTAATTTTAAGTTAGGTCTTGGTTCTAATATGGTTTTTCAAAATCCTTTATTAAAGATAAAAAACACAGACAACTCTCATTTTCTCATGTATTAACTCCAAACATACATCCAAAAAAAAAGTACGATTTGTGTGTGTTTTTTTTTTTGAGTTTGTTAAAAAAACGCTTTCAACTTGATCCGACAGAGAACAGAAGCAACCAGATACTACTGCACATCATTATAAGTCTATCAGCACAAACTGGATCTGACGGATTTCCAAAAACGCTGGTGTGAAACCAGCCTTAAATGATTTTTTTCCATCATATTTTTAATATTTTTTGTAGTATGGCTGTGTAGATGTGTTTTCCTCCATAAAATTATTATTTTCCATTTGTGTGGGAATCCATTCAGTCATCAGATATTGATAGCTTTGAAGCCATATGCAGATTAGGCCTTAGGTGCGGTGGGGCGCATCAGTGCAATGGGACTGCTACATTCAGGTGTGGTGACATCCTCCAGTGCACACACAGCCTGATTTGCATGTGGCTTCTGTGCTAAATTTCTCATGTCTGTCACATCGGATTCGTACAAAAAATATACAGAATTTTTATTGGGGGCAGACATCAATGTTAGATAGCCATACCATTGCTAACATGCTTCCCCTTTAATCACCTCTTGTATTCTTATTGAAATTAAGTGGTATTCATATCTCCTACATTGGGCCGGCTGCGGTCTCCTATCCAACCAGGAGAAAGGGATAACATTGAGGTTTCCGTGCTAATTCAGCACTGCGACCCCCTAGTTCTCATGCTCAGAATGAGCCTAAGGTGATATAAGGTGAGGCCATATTATAGTTCTTTGATGTGATGAGAGGGGAAATTACCCCTTTAAGGATTCCTTTGACATCCTGGCGTATGTGTGAGTCATTCTTTACATGGCAAGTAATGCTGTCATCATAGCGGATTTTGCACCCTCCTCCCAAACCATAACTAGTGTAGAAGGTTAATTAGTTCTGTCCACTCACTGACCATCCAGTGATTCTGTGCACAAAGGCAACTTGCAGTTTTAACCATTTTACTGTCAATGCATATTTAGCTATAAAAAAAATAAATGTTGAACTTTTTTTTCTTTTTTTTTCAAATCCTTGATTTTTAGCGAAACCTTGGATCACATCACTGCACAATGCAAACAGGATGAACATTTCTGTAACGTATGGGCTGCCTGCAAGACTTTGGCGACTGCGGGGAAGTGTTGGCGGCCTCATTCCTTTATACCCAATGAGGGCTCATTTTTATCATTAGTGAAACAGACCTCACAGCTGTGCTCCCTGTTTCATCTCACTTCCCTTCCATTGGCTTCTATCACAGGACTCCTACTCTCTAATGTAGGCAGCTCTTGTGCCTTCCCAAGCTGCATCTTCTGCCACACACTGCTCGTTGCCAAGCTCTGACTTTGTCATAAGGTCTTCAGATGAGACAGCAGCGTGCAAGGTGTAACCCCCAGACTGCACAGGCACAAAGCAAACAATCAGGCTCCTAATTCTTACTAGAAGGCATTTTATGGCTCAGTGTTTCATGATGCAAAATACAGTCACTGTTGCCAAAGTAACTAATAAATCTGGCAAAAATCCTAGGCTTTTCATTTCTATTTATAATCTTGCTTTCTGTTTGCTGGGTTCCACGCTTTCTTACCATGAGAGATACTATCCTAGAATTCCTCTTATTACCTACCACCTACAAGTGAGGCCGTTTAGCTTGTACTGCCTGCTGCTGTTTCCAATCGAGTGGTGAAGTGCTGTCATTGTTCAAAAAGTTAGTAATTACACACATTTCAATATTGAAATTGCAACACAGAGAAAGAAAAGTTAGGGAGTTTTGGAAATCACAAGTTTTATAGACCTGTTAGGTCCCCTCCACATCACTTTTTTTGGGGATCTGTAGCTATCCGTCGTAAAACTGATAGCCACGGATCCGAGTTGTCTCCCCATGTTCCCTGTGGGCACGGATTGGTCCTTAATGGCCATTCATGTATGCAGGGATCTGATTGTGTCCACTTTTTTCACGTTCCCAAAATCGGAGACTGCTCTGATTTTGGGCTGCCTTAAAAAATGCGGACACAATCGGACAGCATCGGATCCGACACTGTCCAATTTAAATAACATGGGGGGTCTATGGAGCTTAGATCCGGGAAAAAACAGGATCGTTTCCCAGATCCAGTTTTAGTGCACTGAGCATGCGGAGAGGTGAGCTTTTTTTAAAATTATTTTTAACACGTTGATTTCTTTCTCTTTCGCAATGTATGGAGATACATTGCGAAAGTGAAAGTACAGCCCCGCTTGCCTGTGCTTTGCAAGTTTGGCTCCTCCCAGCTCTTTCTGTATTCGGATGCCTCAAAATCATGGATCCAGCACAGAAATGGCATCCAGAGTCACACATTCAGTCCTGTCCGTGTGGTCCTGCAAAAAACAGGATCCCCACAGACAGGAACAAAACGTGATGTGAAGGGGGCCTTATGCTGGCTTCACACTGTGTTTTTTGCACATCAGTGTGGATCTTTGAATTTCAAGGACCACACAAACAGGCACTGATCTGTTCAAAAGGATGGCAACTGATGTCCACGGATTAGTGTTTTTCACTGATCCGTCATCAGTAACCATAGATAGGGCTGGGAGGAGCTGTACCATGCTTCTGAACATGCTCAGTACAGCAAAACTGATCCATTTTACGGATCCATTTTTTTCACGGATCCGTCTTCATAGACCCCAATGTTACTTGACGCGGACAGCTACGGGTCCGCAACAGTCTCCAATTCTGGGTGTATGCAAAAAACTGACAAAAACGGATCAGTGACAAAACTTACACACAAGTATTGGCCATACAAGACCAATCCGTGCCCATAGGGATACATGGGAGGCCAAAACAGATCCGTGGCTATCAGTTTTAAAACAGATAGACACTGATCACAAAAAACGCAGTGTGAAGGCAACATTAGGCTGCCGTCACACTGCATAATTTTAAACTCTGTGTGGATCCTTGAATTTCAAGAACCACACGGATAGGCACTGATCTGTTCAAACGGATGGCAACTGATATCCACCCACTCTTTTTTTTAACGGATCCGTCATCAGTTGCCAGGGATAGGGGAGGGAGGAGCTGTATCTTGCTTTTGAGCATGCTAAGTACAGCAAAACGGATTCATTTTTTTCTCATGGATCTGTACGGATCCACGCTTTATAGACATTGTTATTTGACACAGACAGTTGCAGATCTGTATCTGTCCATTTGTGTCAGTGATTTTCAAGACAGCCCTAAATCAAAACAGTCTCTGATTTTGGGTGCATGAAAAAAACTGACACAAACGGGTCAGTGACAAAACTGACACACACGGATGGCCACTTAGGACCAATCCGTGCCCCTAGGGATACATGGGAGGCCAAAACAGATCCGTGGCCATCCGTTTTTAAATGGATAGACACGGATCACAAATTATGCAGTGTGAAGGCAGCCTTACTGATCTGCAAATATTGAAAAAATGGAAACAAAATTTTCAAAATGTCAACATTATTAGTAACGAGTATGAGCGCCACTTGCAAATATTCACACTTTGAAACCTTGACTGTTATCAATGAAGTTATTAATAGTTGTCTAAGGATTGTTTTGCTATGCTTGAACGCACTTGGACAAGTTATCAAGATCCGCAGTTGGCAACTCCCTTTGTAATTGAGACAAGTCCGAAGAGACTGCAGGCCACGATAGCACGTTCAGGCCAGGCAATAATTAGAAGTGTAATACTCACCATGGCAAGCTCCCGGGAGTGCACCCACTGGGCCGAGGCACCAATCTCTACCTGGAGGAGCATACCTGAACGACAACTGAGTCTTCATTAGGGCCTCAGATGTAGAGCTTAGGCTACCATGACAGCTGACTTCAGGGCTCGAGCTCCAACAGACAGGCACAGTCTCTGATGTATTGGTGCTGCCAGGCAGCAGATGCTAGGAGGTACACACATACTGTCGGCATGGCAGGATCTGGCAAATTCAGCGGTATGATGGCCTTGGCTGGTTCCGATAGGTGCAGCAGGTGTGACAGCACAAGGGGTGCAGGCAGGTTACTAGGACAGAGGAACAGGTTAGCAGGCACAGCTACAGGATTTACGGACATTGGTACAGGAGCAGGGCATGGAGAGGGATCTGAGAACAAGCAACGTGTCTCGAGGGAGTAGACCGAGTAGCTCAGGCACCTCCCAAAGGGTGAAGGTGCCTTAAATACTATTTGCTTCTCAACCACAAGCTGGATGGGGCCACACTTCTGGATGGGCACTCTGGCCCTTTAAGAAAATGGGGAGTGCCGTGCGTGCGTTCTTAGTGCTCTCGGAAGGCCTTCAAAGCAGAGGCAGGACCGAGGGCAAGAAGCAGGAGAGGGGTCCCAGGTAGAGACTGCTGGACCGCCAGAGAGGTGAGAATGCCATGGCCATGGTCTCCTACCATGGAGATGCCAGCAACACAGCAACAAGTTTGAATATAAAAAAAAACATTTGTCTTCCCTGATGCCCCCATGGCACTACTCCTCACATGCCCTCATATGTGATTGCTTCAGCCAATCATTGAAGACCAAGACTGGAAGGTTATTGGGCGTAAAAAAGCAATTTATTAACAAATCCACCTGTAAGCCTATATTTCCGTGTGTGAAAGCGCTGCTATGATTTTGTGTTTTTGCAGGTTTTTTTTTATTATTATTATTATTATATATGTGTTCACTTTTTTTTTTAGGATGCATATTTGTCAGTGTTTCTGATGAATGTGTCGCTCAGTGTGTCGCACAGTGTGTCGCACAGTGTGTCCGCACAGTGTGTCGCACAGTGTGTCGCTCAGTGTGTCGCTCAGTGTGTCGCTCAGTGTGTCGCTCAGTGTGTCGCTCAGTGTGTCGCTCAGTGTGTCGCTCAGTGTGTCGCTCAGTGTGTCGCACAGTGTGTCGCTCAGTGTGTCGCTCGGTCTGCACATAAAAAAAAACATCAGAGAAAAAAAAAAGTGTGTTTATGTTGCGTGGAAACATGGCCTCCATTTGCTAAAAAGCTGCATGATCTAATGCAGATTTTCTTTCATTTTCCTCTCTGCTGCGAACATTTTCTGCACCAAATCTGCTATGTGTGACCCATAACTACAGTGAACATTACTACGGTAGGCGGCTAAGGAAGACTATTCCGGGGAAACAGCATGATGGCCCCTATGGGCCCTGTATTGACTGCCATTAGTAATTGTCAGCCAGAGGTAACATGTCGTATAACCTATATAGGAAATCTACACGTCACCCCCTATGGGCATGCTAAAATTGATGCAATTACTTACCGCTTGAAGCAGGAGACCAAGATAACTCTAAAAATGATGGAAGTGAGATCCTGAAGACTTCATATAGGGGAATGTTTTTTGGGCAAATTTTGCTTGTAAATAAATGAGAGCTCAGCAAATGCCACAGTATTTGAGACATGCTCTGATTGGTATTGACATACACATGAAGCTCAGTGGCTTTTGAATGGTTACAGGTATGTTTTCTGCTTTTGTTCTCGACTTTCCATATTTAGGACATGATTCAGTGTTTCTCCTGGCTCGGGGCTCGGGACGGCACTAGACTGTGTTTTGAGAGCCAGGTGTATGAGAAGTGACTACACGTGCCTACTCTTTTACAGTCCTCCTACCCATTGTCATCTAAGAAAAGAATTAATGCTGAAATGTATATTTATAAAAACATGGTGCACTCCCACACATAGGTCTGATGCCTCGGATAGTCATAGCAACAGGGAATAAGCCTGACAGAATCCATTTGCATGCTTATCATGTGTAAAACACTTGTAAGGGTCTGTTCACATGTGTTGCACCTGACATGGATTTAGGCAGGGGCGTAACTACCACAGGTGCAGGGGTTGCGATCGCACCCGGGCTCTGCAGCCTAGGGGGCCCCAAAAGTCCCTTTGGCCTATAGAAAAAGACTAATACTATTAAAGATTTGCAATAATTGGGGGCCCCGTTGGAGCTTTCGCATCGGGGCCCCTGGGCCTGATGTTACGCCACTGGATTTGGGCAGGGGATCCACATCCCATGCATGTAAATAGGGTCTTGGAAACTACACATTCAGCAGAAAAGATTTAAGCAGATTTTTTAATCTGCCATAAAAAAACATGAGGATTAGGCCAAGTGAATTATTAATTGTTCGCTAATCCTCTCATGGTTCTACCACCCACCCATCACCCAACCACATCAGAATGTGCAACAGGGTGCAGCCCCAAATATGTACAGTCAGCAGATTCAGGTGACAATCAGTGATGACATTAGATTTCTTATTCCAAAGAATGTATGTAATCATCTTTATAATAGAGATGGGTTAAAGCAAGTAGTAGTGCATCTCAATGAATTAGAATATCATCAAAAACCAATGTAATATTGCCATGTTTCAGAGCGTTTCTGGGAGCCTTGAAACACGTTGACTAATGAAGCAATATTATATTCACCTTTTGATGACTAGTGGAATATGGCAGTGCAGTTTTTAACCCTTCATTCTTCCTATATGAATTTTCGGAAATAATAAACTTTGGGTTTTCAATGACTATAAACCATAATCATCAACATTAACAGAAATAAACACTTGAAATAGATCACTCTGTAATGACTCTATATAATATATGTGTTACACTTTATGTATTGAATTACTGAAACTAATTAACTTTTTGATGATATTCTAATTCATTGAGATGCACTTTTATGAAGAATGTTTTTGAGGTCACGTGTGTTGGGAGGGTGATTGGGGGACACGCCCTGAGGAAAACATTAAGTTGAAACGTACTGTCGGCTGTGGGATTGAGGCAGGAGCACTGTGGCAGTCAGGGGTCCAAAGGAGTCCATTCAGGCACCAGGTAATTTGAACACTCTACTATTCAATATATGATCATTTAATGACCGTTTTAACACAAGTGAGATGGTGCTGTAAATATATTATTTTTGATCCCCTGTTAGTGATTGCTGCTACTTTTGTGCTTTTTTGTAGCCCACCCTAGTACTCTGTGCATGGTAGGGACTGTGTTCCCGCTTAGGACATGTGTATAATAAATAATTTTATATGAATTAATTTTAATCAATAAAGTAACTTTTGCCATAAAATATTGGATGTGCTGATTCACTATAAAAATATCAACACAGTTTAATCTGTGGCGATATTTTGTAAGGTAAAACGTGTTTGAGGTGAAGCACCTAATTTTTAGGTGGACCTTTTTATGTGAATACACAGTTTCTTCCTGAAAATGATTGCAATCACAAATTCTTTGGTATTATTATCTTCATTTAATTTGTTTTCAATGAAAAAAACACAGAAGAAAATGAAGCAAAAAGCAAAACATTGATCATTTCACACAAAACTCCAAAAATGGGCCAGACAAAAGTATTGGCACCCTCAGCCTAATACTTGGTTGCACAACCTTTAGCCAAAATAACTAATCAACCGCTTCTGGTAACGATCAATGAGTTTCTTACAATGCTCTGCTGGAATTTTAAACCATTCTTCTTTGGCAAACTGCTCCAGGTCCCTGATATTTGAAGGGTGCCTTCTCCAAACTGCCATTTTTAGATCTCTCCACAGGTGTTCTATGGGTTTCAGGTCTGGACTCATTGCTGGTCACCTTAGAAGTCTCCAGTGCTTTCTCTCAAACCATTTTCTAGTGCTTTTTGAAGTGTGTTTTGGGTCATTGTCCTGCTGGAAGACCCATGACCTCTGAGGGAGACCCAGCTTTCTCACACTGGGCCCTACATTATGCTGCAAAATGTGTTGGTTGTCTTCAGACTTCATAATGCCATGCACATGGTCAAGCAGTCCAGTGCCAGAGGCAGCAAAGCAACCCCAAAACATCAGGAAACCTCCACCATGTTTGACTGCAGGGACCGTGGTCTTTTCTTTGAATGCCTCTTTTTTTCTCCTGTAAACTCTATGTTGATGCCTTTTGTCCAAAAAGCTCTACTTTTGTCTCATCTGACCAGAGAACATTCTTCCAAAACGTTGTACGCTTTCTCAGGTAAGTTTTGGCAAACTCCAGCCTGGCTTTTTTATGTCTCGGGGTAAGAAGTGGGGTCTTCCTGGGTCTCCTACCATACAGTCCCTTTTCATTCAGACGCCAACGGATAGTAGGGGCTGACATTGTTGTACCCTTGGACTGCAGGGCAGCTTGAACTTGTTTGGATGTTAGTCGAGGTTCTTTATCCACCATCCGCACAATCTTGCGTTGAAATCGCTCGTCAATTTTTCTTTTCCGTCCACATCTAGGGAGGTTAGCCACAGTGCCATGGGCTTTAAACTTCTTGATGACACTGCGCACGGTAGAGACAGGAGCATTCAGGTCTTTGGAGATGGACTTGTAGCCTTGAGATTGCTCATACTTCCTCACAATTTGGTTTCTCGAGTCCTCAGACAGTTCTTTGTTCTTCTTTCTTTTCTCCATGCTCAATGTGGTACACACAAGGACACAGGACAGAGGTTTAGTCAACTTTAATCCATGTCAACTGGCTGCAAGTGTGATTTAGTTATTGCCAACACCTGTTTGGTGCCACAGGTATGTTACAGGTGCTGTTAATTACACAAATTAGAGAAGCATCACATGATTTTTCTAACAGTGTCAATACTTTTGTCCACCCCCTTTTTTATGTTTGGTGTGGAATTAGATCCAATTTGGCTTTAGGACAATTCTTTTTGTGTTTTTTCATTCAAGACAAATTAAATGAAGATAATAATACCAAAGAATTTGTGATTGCAATAATTTTCAGGAAGAAACTGAGTATTATCTGACAGAATTGCAGGGGTGTCTATACTTTTGGCCACAACTGTATATATTGTAGTAATTTCAGCCCACCAGTCATTTGATAGTAGCTGTTAAGGCCTGGCATAATATTTCATGTGTGGGCATATGTTTTGCAGTGGGCAGAAAAGGTCAATTCAAACTTGAAACTTTCTTCCGCCATCTCCTCTATGCACTAATTACGTGTTCACTAATGAGCAGCGTGGCTCCATATCTCGCTTACTTACTTTATTAAACTGACATTTGCTGGTGGCCTTTTAAGATGCTGGTATATCATACTACTCACTGTGAGTCACACATTAAATTCAGCCCCCATATCTTCCCACTGTGTTTTATTGAGAAACCATCAGGAATTTGAGACTGTTGATGATATACCTCGTTATTGTCTGTGCATCTAGATTTATCTGGTCTACTAAAAGAAAGGAAAGTAGAAAAGTTAAGCTCTGCTTGGCTAAGCCTTTTGAAGTGACTACACACCATTCTGGGCCAAGACCAGTTCATTTTAGGTAACATCGGTGTCCTCAACCTCTGCGTACCGTGGACTGTACATGACCATATCCTCAATGATGGGTCTTGTGCAGATACATGTATTTTTGATCCGAGCGCGATCCGACAAAACATTGGCTTGCGGTCAGATCAATGTTCCCTCATCCCAGGAAAAAAATCTCCACATGCACAATTTGCCTCCAAGAATCAGATGACAATCAGCCATTGAAGTCTGGGGTCAATGGAAAAAAATAGAACCACACTCTGGTGACAGAATGGAGAAGATAGAGAAACTTTTTTTATACTTCTTCATATACGAGAAAAATTGATCCCACTCTGATCAAACTGTGACCACAGTCTGATTAGCATTTTTCCAATTTCCAATTACATAAAAATGTCACTATATATATATATATAATATATATACTAGAAAATAGGCCCGATGCTATTGCATCGGGAGTGCGTAGAAATGAACAGGTACCGTAGAAATAGCGGCTGAATAGTACAGTCCTCTCTCCAGAAACGACGGTGTTGTTGCAGGATTTATATGGTGACTCACTGGTTAACACTATATGGTGGCTCAGTGGTTAGCACTGTACGGTGGCTCAGTGGTTAGCACTGTATGGTGGCTCAGTGGTTAGCACTGTATACGGTGGCTTAGTGGTTAGCACTGGATACGGTGGCTTACTGGTTAGCACTGTATATGGTGGCTTAGTGGTTAGCACTGTATATGGTGGCTCAGTGGTTAGCACATTATATGGTGGCTGAGTGGTTAGCACTGCATGGTGGCTCAGTGGTTAGCACTGTATATGGTGGCTCAGTGGTTAGCATTGTATATGGTGGCTTAGTGGTTAGCAGAATATATGGTGTCTTACTGGTTAGCACTGTATATGGTGGCTTAGTGGTTAGCACTGTATATGGTGGCTCAGTGGTTAGCACTGTATGGTGGCTCAGTGGTTAGCACTGTATATGGTGGCTCAGTGGTTAGCACTGTATATGGTGGCTCAGTGGTTAGCACTGTATATGGTGGCTCAGTGGTTAGCACTGTATATGGTGGCTCAGTGGTTAGCACATTATATGGTGGCTGAGTGGTTAGCACTGTATATGGTGGCTCAGTGGTTAGCACTGGATGGTGGCTGAGTGGTTAGCACTGTATATGGTGGCTCAGTGGTTAGGACATTATATGGTGGCTGAGTGGTTAGCACTGTATGGTGGCAGAGTGGTTAGCACTGTATATGGTGGCTTAGTGGTTAGCACTGTATATGATGGCTCAGTGGTTAGGACAGTATATGGTGGGTCAGTGGTTAGCACTGTATGGTGGGTCAGTGGTTAGGAGTGTATACAATGTCTCAGTAGTTAGCACTGTATATGGTGGCTGAGTGGTTAGTTGTTTTCCCATGTTCTCTGGCCCATCTTCCACTGTTCTCTGCCCCGTGTTTCCCTGTTCTGTGCGGTGTCTTCCCCTGTTTTCTGGCCCTGTCCTCTACCAGTGTGTCCCGCCGTCTTGTGCTGCTGTCCTGTGCCCCTGTGTCCCCCTGTCCTGTGCCTGTGTCCCCTTGTCGTCTGCCCATGTTCCTCTGTCCTCTGCCCCTGTGTCTCCCTGTCCTCTGCCCCTGTGTCTCCCTGTCCTCTGCCCCTGTGTCTCCCTGTCCTCTGCCCCTGTGTCCTCCTGTCCTGTGCCCTGTGTCCCCCTGTCCTGTGTGCCCCTGTTCTGTGTCCCCCTGTCATCTCCCCCTGTCCTCTGGCCCGTGTGCCTGAGTCCTGTGGCCCTGTCCTGTGTTCTCCTGTCCTGTGTCCCCCTGTCCGGTGTCCCCCTGTCCGGTGTGCCCCTGTCCGGTGTGGCCCTGTCCGGTGTGGCTGTGTGGTGTGTGTCCCTGTCGTCTACCCCTGTTTGGTGTCCCCTTGTCCTCTGGGCCTGTTGTGTCCCTCTGTCCTGTGTCCCCCTGTCCTTTGCCCCTGTTGTGTCCCTCTGTGTCCTCCTGTCCTGTGTGTCCGTGTCCTCTACCCCTGTTCTGTGTCCCCTTGTCCTCTGCCCCTGTTGTCATCCTGTCCTGTGTGTCCCTGTCCTCTACCCCTATTCTGTGTCCCCTTGTCCTTTGCCTCTGTTGTGTCGTCCTGTCCTGTGTGTCCCTGTCCTCTGCCCCTGTTCTGTGTCCCCCTGTCCTTTGGCCCTGTTGTGTCCTCCTGTCCTGTGTGTCCCTGTCCTCTACCCCTGTTCTGTGTCCCCTTGTCCTTTGCCCCTGTTGTGTCCTCCTGTCCTGTGTGTCCCTGTCCTCTGCCCCTGTTCTATGTCCCCTTGTCCTCTGCCCTTGTTGTGTCCTCCTGTCCTGTGTGTCCCTGTCCTGTGCCCCTGTTCTGTGTCCCCCTGTCCTTTGCCTGTGTTGTGTCCCTCTGTCCTGTGTGTCCCTGTCCTGTGCCCCTGTTCTGTGTCCCCCTGTCCTTTGCCTGTGTTGTGTCCCTCTGTCCTGTGTGTCCCTGTCCTCTACCCCTGTTCTGTGTCCCCTTGTCCTCTGCCCTTGTTGTGTCCTCCTGTCCTGTGTGTCCCTGTCCTGTGCCCCTGTTCTGTGTCCCCCTGTCCTTTGCCTGTGTTGTGTCCCTCTGTCCTGTGTGTCCCTGTCCTGTGCCCCTGTTCTGTGTCCCCCTGTCCTTTGCCTGTGTTGTGTCCCTCTGTCCTGTGTGTCCCTGTCCTCTACCCCTGTTCTGTGTCCCCTTGTCCTCTGCCCTTGTTGTGTCTCCTGTCCTGTCCTGTTGTGTCCCTGTTCCGTGTCCCTGTCCTGTTGCCTGTGTCCCCTGTCCTGTCTGTCCCCTGTTTGTGTCCCTCTGTCCTTGCCTCTTACCTGTCGTGTCCCCTGTCCTGTGTGTCCCTGTCCTGTGTCCCTGTCCTGCCCTGTGTTCGCCTTGTCCTCTGCCCCAGTTGTGTGCCCATGTCCTGTGTCCCCCTGTCCTCTGCTCTCTGTATTCCTTGGAGCGGCATTGAAGCCGGTCATGTGACAGGGCGGGCTAATGTGACATCACAGAGGGCCTGTCACATGACCGGCTCGAAAAAGAAAGTTTGTGTGCAGTCAGCAGAGCGGGGAGGGGTAAGTGCGGAGCGGCCGGGGGAGAGCGGGCGGCAGCGGCGATACTGACCGGCATATGCGGTGGGAGATCAGCGGCTTATGCGCATGAGCGGCTGATCTCCCGAGGGGCGCTGGGCGGTCACCTCGGCGCTATGTTGGTGGGATAGCGGAGTCTCTGGGGCGACGTGTAATATCCAAGATGGCGGCAAAATCTCGCGAGATTTTGTCGCCATCTTGGATATTACATGTCGCCGCAAGGACAGTGCTCCTCCAGCTGCATGGCGTCACCGAGGCCCCAGCGGTGCTAGAGCAGCGAGGGGCAGCGGTGACCTCGGGGAGGCGACGGCGGGGCGGACGGGTGGGCGGCGGAGACGGCGGGTGGCGGGGACGGCAGTGCGGCTGCGGCTCGCGCAAAGGAGTCTGGGATTCGGCGACAACGCCCGAATTCCAAACTCCCGATTATATAAGTAGATATATATATATATATACACACAGAGAGAGAGAGAGTTTCTGATTAGAAGAGCTCAGTGTGGCACCTGCAATGTGCATTGCTCAGTGTCATAGATGGAAATAACAAAAGGAGGAAACCCTTTAAAGTGGTTGTCCAGTGTTAGAAAAAACAATGGAGCAAGTGCAATAAGTGCTCTAACATATCAAAGTAAGCATTACTTATCTGTTAAAGCCGTTGCTGCCCCCATGATGCCTCTCTGCTGCTCTACCGCTGGTCTTTCTGTGCATCGCTGCAGTGGTCCGTCCACAATACCCAACCACTTCAGCCAATCACAGGGTTTACTGGTATCCTTTGGTTGAGTGTACACGTCTGCTGAGGACTGTGATTGGCTGTAGAAGTCATGTGCTTTAGTCAGGATGTCACTACCGCTGGTGGGGAGCAGTGGACAGCCGGTGCTACAGTGGCAGAGGCTTCCATTATGTGTTGTTGGATTGATTGCATCATTACCTGCCTTTGGCCCATTGAGTGCAATCTCTGTAAGCCAAGCTCCCCTGCCTCTAATTTGGCCTAGTGATTTAGATTTTATTAATATGTATCTGTTCACTCTGTTCTAAGTAAATTGAAGGAAACTCATTGAAATCTACATCTGTACAGAAAGGTGGAAGAAAGGATAGAGGGGGGGTAGGTTTGCTCTGTCGCCCAGTCATGTTCATTTTACATTGTCATTCAGATCTGGGGCTTGTTATAGCAGGAAAATGTTTTCCTTTTAAATCCCTGACTTCTAATCATTAGAGTGTAACAGAGGAAGTATTAAAGTGGTGAAGGGCAAGTCCACAAGCAGGGGGTTTCAAGGGTCTCCAGGACTCGGCTAATAATAGTTTTCCTTTAATGTGACATAAGTTAAGTAGTTCATGACCTGCTGGCTCGGAGATTGAACATGTCTGATTTTATCATCATAGGACTTAAATGTTCTGCTGAACACACTGATGCTTTTTCCTCCTTGGTTTTTAGTGTTTGCCATTGAATAGCATATCCCCAATATGGTGCAAAATCATTGCTTTAAAAGTACCTGCGTACAGAATGTGTATCTTCTCCAATTTTTTCTTTTCTTCCTACACTGGGCACATTTTACTAATCCTGTCTGCTCCATCGATCATGCGATTGTTTTCAGTGGGGAGAGTAGGGTAAGCCACTGCCAGACATTTCTGAACTCCTGGGGAAACAAGAGGATCATCCGTTGTAATCCAGCATCATCAGTCATGGGTGAGCTGGAGGTCCCAAAACAGATTAGATCCTTGGCCTGATGAAATTGGAGGGTTCGGCCATCTTTAAACAATGGGGCATTTACACCATATTAAAATGCTCTCAACGTATAAGTGCCTTGTGCTGTTAGTAAATGTTGCGTATCTTTTGCACATTTTTGTCTACCTTTAAACCAAGTTTTAGCTTCCTCACTTTTAGACCAATTATTTTTTATGTCACAAATTTTTGTCACAACAAAAAGTGTCTTAAATGTTAAATCGAAATCTGGTAGGCATTTAAATGTTAATGGTAAAGTGAAATGGTAAATCCGTCTCCAAATTAATTGACTTGGTAAAATTAAAACTGAAGTTGTCAAAAAGTTGTCCTAGAAACTTATTAATGGAGTATTTATTTATTTTTTTACAGAAGGCAACAACAAAATCATAAGTGGATGCAGAATAAATATAAACACTTCCATTGTATTTTCTATTGGGCCCATCATCAATCTGTGGGTGCACTTCTTATTTATTGACTGATTTTTTTTTTTTTTTTTTTTTAAATATTTATAAATAAAAGTGCTGAGAAGGCTTCCTAATATCACCTGAAAGGGCTCAGACTTCTAGTATTCTGGCATACAGATTGGTATCTTGAAACCCTCTGCGGCCACTTGGCAGTGAAAGTGGTTACTGAATGGGAACTGTCTTTAACAGCTTTTTAAGATGAGTGGTAGTGCAGGTTAGTGCAAAGTGGGATCTCACTGCTGCAAAGGGTTATGGGATCCAACTCTGCATGCCGAGGTTCCCAAATGGGCAAGTTGAGCTCTGGCTTTTACTTAGGTTTGGCCCTTTTTGGAAACAATAGGGACCTTTTTGAGTGTTTTTGTTAATATGTGATATGTACAAAATCACCTCTAGGAGAAGCCAGCTATTTTTTTAAATAAAAAGGACAGCCTCAGATTGTTGATAGGTACTCTAAAAGGAGTCTGATAGTCCTTATTCACATGTATATGGGGGTCTCCTTTAGTGTGGCCAAGGTCTAAATGTACCATTTCGCCCCCTTAATCTGCATTTTGGGAATGTCATCTGGTTTTGATTGACAATAGTCACTTGCCCAGAGCGAGTGCAGCCTGGACTCAGCATGTGTGTCTGTGTATGAGCCCCGAAGCACACATAGTGTGGGTCGGCACGTTCTTCTCCCTGGCTCCACTTTCCAGCTATCAGCTGCTACACAGATACACTTCAGAGATGGTCCATGGAGGAGTATGTGCCCATCCACACTGTGCATGCGTAGACAGGCTTAGGCCGGGTTCACACCACGGTCAGATCCGATCCGGGGTTGTCAGGGGTGAACCTGACAGCCCTGGACTGGATTTCGGCCCCATAGTATGCTATGGAGCCGGATGGCAGCTATCTGCGCCGGATCGCACCGGAGCCGCATCTGGGAGCTGGACGCCGGGTGTTGAAGCTCAGCACCGCTCGTCGCTGAACTTCAGCACCACGGAGCTGTCCCCTGCTGATTGTTCAGGAGCCGCGGTCCTGAATTATCAACAGCTGCGGCTGCAAATGAGCCATTCGGCTGAACACCGGACTGGAGGGCATAATTGGCCCTCTGGTTCTGTGTCCAGATCCGGTCCGGGGCTGTCAGGTTCACCCCTGACTGCCCCGGATCGGATCTGGCTGTGGTGTGAAGCTGGCCTTAGGCAGTGTTAGCACACATGTGCAGACATGGGGGCTGAGGTCAGCGAGTGCTGTAAATCAGATAAATGGGGAAGTCCTCAAAATGTAAATTGAAGTGGTATAAAAGTGCAGTAAGCCCTTGGCCATGCTAAGAGTGCACCCACCTAAGCCCCCTCATTTGAATAAAAAGTAATTTTCTCAAGCAATGTACTACTAAAATGTACAGTTTGAGAATGATTTTAATAGAGGCTAAGTCCCTTATGTCACTGTAGAGATGGTTTAATATTCATTTTCAGAATTGCAGAGTCCACTTAAGAATACAATCTTTGTTCTAGCTTTAAGAAATACTGACCAAATCTTCATTGTGTGAATGAGGTCTATGATCTTTGGTTGGGCAGGTTGCTTGTGGCTTCAGTTGATGAGATTAGGAGCCATTTCTCGGCCTCATATTGGTTAGATCTGTGAGCTCCTGTGCTGTATCTGAGCTGGGGCTGCACAATAGTCCTTATTTCCACAGAAACCAGTAGCTTGTGTTCTGTAATATATGCACACCCACTTAACACCACATATGGCTGCAGTGTCGCCTTATTGACCCCGGTAACATCTGGTATATACGCCACATTAAATGGAAGCATTTTAGGGAGGAGGGATGCTAAAAGAGGCCATAATTGATGCTTCAGATGAGTGTCTGCTTCATTTTTACTAATCTTGTGTGAGTGTAAGCAATCATCGTACTTTGATAAAAATAAAATAAAAAAAAGCACCACTCTCCACAATACATTGTAAGCATGGAAAGCTTGTGTAAATCCTAATGTATTTCAAATAGCCCTGGATTGTGCATGTAAACTTCAGGGTATGTTTAAAGCTCAGTGCAGGCTACAATGACAGACATGTTGGCGTATTCAGGGCTGGACGCTGCGGTCATGCATCAGTAGAGAGCTGTCCTTGAATGGCACTCGCAGGGCTACAGACCCAATAACGACACATTTATCCACTTTGGGTTACTCACTGATCCTCAGACATTTTAGACATGGTTCCTTATTTACAATTCAGATCAGCAATATTAACAGTATCCTTGATTCTTGTCCTTATATTTGTCTTTTTTTTCTTTTTCTCTCAAACAACGCTTGTCATTTACTAACCCATCCCAGGACAGGAACTGGCAGTAATTTGTTAAAGCTGGATATGTGCAGTGTAGTTTTACTTCAGTTGGATTAACCTTAATGGACTCAGCTAAAGACACAGTACCTGGATCGTGTTCTGATTTTTTTTTTCCTTTGTTTGGGTAATCTCTATAAAAAAAATTAAATGAATAAAACTTTTTTTTTTTTTTTTTTTTTTAAACAAGGTATCCAGAGGGGTATAAATTGTATCTTGTTGCATCATTGCAGAGAAGTAACCGTAACCTTGGCCATCTGCCAAGGTCTATTGTGTTTTTGAATAGGAGACGGGTATGACAACAGTTTATTTTTAAA
This sequence comes from Allobates femoralis, assembly GCA_033576535.1. Lineage (NCBI taxonomy): Eukaryota > Metazoa > Chordata > Amphibia > Anura > Aromobatidae > Allobates > Allobates femoralis. Next base: position 178,541,626 of record JARQOC010000003.1, read on the forward strand.
AACTCTTAATCCTCCATTACACAGTCAGATAATCTGCTTGTGACAAACGCTGATCGATGATATAGCAAGCCGGACGCCGCTCGTTTCATTTCACTTACATGCTACAATTATGGTGAGGCTTACGTACAAGCGATTGTTCGTTCTCGGCAGCACATTCTTGTGTAACATGGGGGGATGTGCTGCCAACAGGAAGGAAAGGCATCATTGACAAACAAGATTTCTGTTCTTTTCTCCTTCCATTGCTGAGCAATGATCAGGAGTGAGCATTTGTGGAGGAGTGTCCAGGCCATCATCGATTATGTCTTTTAGATCAGGCACTTGATTTTCAAAAATTAAGAGAAATAATAGATGTACTTTTTGATCACACTTCACTGGACTGGTAATCTGACAAAATGGTGTTCTGTAACCAACAGCAGAGGTACCGGAGACCCTTTCCCTGGCAGTGCCAAGAACTGAAACGTGGTTAACAGGAACTTGGCTCATAGCTTTTCCACTACTGGATGTAATGGCTACTGTACGGAAATATGCTGCCATCAGATACTAAATATGGGAAAAAATCTGGAAAAAATTAAAAAATAAATTTTAAATAATTGTATTGCTCATGTTTTTATGAAGTTTAATGCCACAAATTATTACCGTATATACTCGTGTATAAGCCGAGTTTTTCAGCACATAAAATGTGCTGAAAAGTCCCCCCTCGGCTTATACACGGGTATATACGGTACTTGAAAACAATTACAGTTGAATAAACATTGTGGTACTTTCAGCGCCCCCCCCCCCCCAGTGGTATCCCGCCCCCCCGTGGTATCCCGCCCCCCCCCCCCCCCCGTATATACAGCCCCCCCCGTGGTATCCCGCCCCCCCCCGTATATACAGCCCCCCCGTGGTATCCAGGGCCCCCCCTTGCTGCACCTGTAAAGGAAGATATCAGTATACTTATCGCTGCCGCCGCTCCGCTTCTCGGTCACCGCGCTGCTCCGGCCGGGTCTTCATGTTTCCTGTTCCTTCTCCGGTGCTCAGGAAATGACGTCATTGTTCGAGCGTCGGAGAAGGAACAGGAAACATGAAGACCCGGAGCATCGCAGTGACCGAGAAGCGGAGCGGCGGCGGCGGCAGCGATAAGTATACTGACATCTTCCCTTACAGGTGCAGCAAGGGGGGCCCTGGATACCACGGGGGGGCTGTATACAGCTGGGGCTGCTGTATACAGCTGGGGCCCCTGTATACTAATGGGGGGGGGGTCTGTATACCCCTGGGGCTGCTGCTGTATATACCCCCTGGGGCTGCTGCTGTATATACCCCCCTGGGGCTGCTGCTGTATATACCCCCTGGGGCTGCTGCTGTATATACCCCCTGGGGCTGCTGCTGTATATACCCCCTGGGGCTGCTGCTGTATACTACCACTGGGGCTGCTGCTGTATATACCCCCTGGGGCTGCTGCTGTATACTACCACTGAGGCTGCTGCTGTATACTACTACTGGGGCTGCTGTATACTACTACTGGGGCTTCTGTATACTACCACTGGGGCTGCTGCTGTATATACCCCGTGGGGCTGCTGCTGTATATACCCCCTGGGGCTGCTGCTGTATACTACCACTGGGGCTGCTGCTGTATACTACTACTGGGGCTGCTGTATACTACTACTGGGGCTTCTGTATACTACTACTGGGGCTGCTGCTGTATATACCACTGAGGCTGCTGTATACTACTACTGGGGCTTCTGTATACTACCTCTGGGGCTTCTGTATACTACCACTGGGGCTGCTGTATATACCTCTGGGGCTGCTGTATACTACCACTGGGGCTGCTGTATATATCTCTGGGGCTGCTGTATACTACCACTGGGGCTGCTGCTGTATATACCACTGGGGAGGCTGCTGTATATACCTCTGGGGCTGCTGTATACTACCACTGGGGCTGCTGTATATATCTCTGGGGCTGCTGTATACTACCACTGGGGCTGCTGCTGTATATACCACTGGGGAGGCTGCTGTAACACTGCTGGGGCCTGTATGTACCACTGGGGAGGCTGCTGTATACCACACTTCTGGGGGCTGTATACCTGTGCTGGGGTCCACCCTCGGCTTATACACGAGTCAATAGGTTTTCCCAGATTTTGGGGGCAAAAGTAGGGGGGTCGGCTTATACACGGGTCGGCTTATACACGAGTATATACGGTATTTGATTTCTGGTGTGATGAGGTGGCTCCATACACAAAAGACAACTGTGAGTTCAAGCAGCTATATTTCTACAAGTAAAGAATTTCCTTAATAATTAGAGCATCAATTGGGTTTGGAATTGATAGGAAATATTGGGCTTCATATGTAAATTAAGTGGAAGTTAAGTCAAATGCCAGCTAATAAAAGTAGATAATATCTACTATTTAGTTGTAATTTTGGCCCTTATTTAGTAACGTATATGTAACTCTGCAGTCATGTGCTAATTTTGGATTGCAACACGGTTCAGAGGGGAGTTTAATACTTGCTTTAGTATCCTGTGCTCCCTTGGATATGAGTTGCTTTGGGGAAGTAGAGGTGTGTCACAGTCCGCGCTGCCAAAGTGCTGTCAAAGTGTTCCGTTTTAAAGAATGCAAGTAGATGGTATCCAAGTTTAACCTTCTTTTTATTCTCCAACGCGTTTCAACGCCTTTCCTGGCGTCTTCATCAGGGATCATCAGGGATCCCTGATGAAGACGCCAGGAAAGGCGTTGAAACGCGTTGGAGAATAAAAAGAAGGTTAAACTTGGACACCGTCTACTTGCATTCTTTAAAACGGAACACTTTGACAGCACTTTGGCAGCGCGGACTGTGACACACCTCTACTTCCCCAAAGCATCTGATTTCGTCTCCACGTGTGGAGACCGGTGGAAGTCCAGCAGCAGCCATCAGGATACTTATCCTACCAGGTCTATTAACCAGTCGTGGGTGTCACAACTGGCATAGGTGAGTGGCTTTTCTTTTCTCACCACCACAGGAGTAGTGTCTAGTGATAAGGGCACTATTGCACCTCTTGTTCCCCCCCCCCCCCCCCCTTGTCTTGGATATGAGTAACACTTGATTTATTATGTGAATATCTTTCATTACTCTTTTTTTTTTTTTTTTCTTTTTTTAAATAATTTTTATAGAATTTTTTGTCAAGAAAATCTTACAGCAATCCGTGTTGATCAAAAGATTAACAGACATATAATATAGTATAACATAGATCACTGTCATATCAACAGAATTGAACAGATTTAACCTAATTTAACTTAAAATTTAAATAGAAATTTAAATAACACTCCCCCCACCCCCCAAACTACTGCATCATTTACCTCATGCGGGGTCTAAAAAAAACAAAATATTACTACCTCGTTATTCTCAAATCTCCCACTTTCATTACTCTTAACTGGTATGTGCCATTAAATTGTTTTTTAATAATCATATCACCACAATTCCTAATATTGAGTGACCATGCTTTCTGTTCTGTGCAGATCACTTTTCAGCAGCCACATAGGCTGGTTGTAACACATTGACTTGTAGAGAAGAGTGATGTGTTCATAGTTTCATGATGGCTAATACTATTATGAAGGGAGGGGGAGCTGTATCATCACTTACTATGAATGGTGAATACTGTAACATACTGCATATAGAGGAACTAATCCTGTCAGTAATGATGGAGACTGTTGAAAAGTCATTTATCATGATCAAAAGGTTGAGTCTAGTACTAAACATAGTGGCCAACATGAAGTAGCAAGACATGTATACCATGTACATGTATGTATGTATTTGTGTGTGTAAATATATATATAATATATACACAAACAGTAGGTACAGAAAGTATTCACACCCCTTTAAATTTTTCACTCTGTTTCATTGCAGCCATTTGGTAAATTTAAAAAAGTTCATTTTTTTCTCATTATTGTACACTCTGCAACCCATGTTCACTGAAAAAAATTTTTAAAAACAGAAAAACTGAAATATCACACGGTCATATGTATTCAGACCCTTTGCTCAGACACTCGTATAAGTCACATGCTGTCCATTTCCTTGTGATTCTCCTTGAGATGGTTCTACCGTTTCATTAAAGTCAAGCTGTGTTTAATTAAAATGATAGGACTTGATTTGTAAAGGCACACAACTGTCTATATAACACCTAAGGCTGGTTTCACACAGCAGTTTTTTGCCTGATCAGGTTCCATCCGGTTTGTGTGCCAAAACCAGGAGTGACTCCAAAACACAGAACAGGTGTCAATCTTTCAATAATACTTTTTCTCTGCAAGTTCCTATCTTGGTTTAGGCACACAAACCGGATGGAACCTGATCAGGTAAGAAAACTACAGTGTGAAACCAGCCTAACATCTCAAAGTGCATGTCAGACTAAATGAGTATCATGAGGTCAAAGGAACTGCCCAAGGAGCTCAGAGACAGAATTGTGGCAAGGCACAGATGTGGCCAAGGTTACAAAAGAATTTCTGTAGTACTTAAAGTTTCTAAGAACACAGTGGCCTCCATAATCCTTAAATGGAAGAAGTTTGGGATCACCAGAAGTCGTCTTAGATCTGGCCGTCTAGCCAAACTGAGCAATCATGGGAGAAGAACCTTGGTGAGAGAGGTAAAGAAGAACCCCAAAATTACTGTGACTGAGCTCCAGAGATGCAGTAGTGAGATGAAAGTCCCACAAAGTCAACTATCACTGCAGCCCTCCACCAGGCTGGCCTTTATGCAGAGTGGCCCAATGGAAGCCTCTCCTCAGTGCAAGACTATACTATCGTTCTAAAGTTTGGGGTCATTTATAAATTTCCTTATTTTTCAAATCAAAGCACATTTTTTTTTTCAATGAAGCCAACATTAAATGAATCAGAAATACACTATACATTGTTAATATGGTAAATGACTATTCAAGTTGCAAACATCTGGTTTTTAATGCAATATCAACAGTACATAGGTTTATAGAGGCCCATTTCCAACAACCACCACTCCAGTGTTTTAATGGTACATTGCGTTTGCTGTTTAAGAAGGCTAATGGATGTTTAGAAAACCCTAGAAAACCCTTGCACAAATATGTTAGCTCAGCTGAAAACGGTTTGGCTGATTAGAGTAGCTATAAAATTGACTTTTCTTTGAGCTACAGTAGTTGAGAATCTGGAGCATTACATTTGTTTGTTCTATGAATCTCTCAAAATGGCCAGAAAAAGAGAACTTTCATGTGAAACTCAAGTCTATTCTTGTTGTTAGAAATGGAGGCTACTCCATGCAAGAATTTGCCAAGAAACTGAAGATTTCCTACAACGGTGTGTACTACTTTCAGAGGAGAGCACAAACAGGGTCTAACCAGAGTAGAAAGAGAAGTGGGAGGCCGCGCTGCACAACTGAGCAACAAGACAAGTACATTAGAGTCTCTAGTTTGAGAAATTGACGCCTCTCAGCTCCTCATCTGGCAGCTTCATTAAATAGTACCTGCCAAAGGTCTGCAATGCTGTAATTGCTGCAAAGGGAGCATTCTTTGACAAAAGCAAAGTTTGAAAGAGAAAATTATTATTTCAAATAAAAATCATTATTTCTAACCTTGTCAATGTCTGGGCTATGTTTTCTATTCATTTTGCAACTCATTTGATAAATAAAAGTATGAGTTTTCATGGAAAACACACAATTGTCTGGGTGACCCCAAACTTTTGAACGGTAGTGTATGAAAAACTGCATAGAGGTTGCAAAAAGAAAAAGCAAATAAAGGACAGGTGGCAGCATCATGCTATGGGGGTGTTTTTCAGCGGCAGGGACAGGACGACTGGTTGCAATTGAAGGAAACATGAATGCAGCCAAGTAGAGATGTCCTGGATGAAAACCTCTTCCAGAGTACTCTGGACCTCAGACTTGGCCGAAGGTTCACCTTCCAACTAAGCACACAGTTAAAATATCAAAGGAGTGGCTTCAGAATAACTCTGTGACCATTCTTGACTGGTCCAGCCAGAGCTCTTACCTAAACCCAATTGAGCATCTCTGGAGAGACCTGAAAATGGCTGTCCACCAACATTCAACATCCAACCTAACAGAACTGGAGAGGATCTGCAAGGAAGAATGGCAAAGAATCCCCAAATCCAGGTGTGAAAAACTTGTTGCATCATTCCCAAGAAGACTCATGGCTGTACTAGCTCAAAAGGATGCTTCTACTCAATACTGAGCAAAGGGTCTGAATATTTATGATAATGTGATATTTTATTTTTTATTTTTTAATAAAGTTGCAAAAATATCTACCATATTTTTTGGATTATAAGACACACTTTTGTTCCCTCAAATTTTGGGGGTAAGTGGGGGTCTTGTAATCCAAATCTATCTGTGCTGTGCTGTAGTGGAGGGGGCACTTTGGAGCGGTGTCCAGGGCCTGGATCAGGAGGCAGCGGGAGGTCACATGCTCCTTCTCATTAGCCTCATTTAATATGCACTGAATCCCGCTGTCCATCACTTCAGTACCGACGCAGCGCTGAGAGATGGACGGAGGGAGTGGCGCATATTAAATTTGCCTGCACTCACCGCCCCCCCACTGTGAGATATGCCCCCCTGTGCTGGATGTGGCCCCCCACCTGTCACCCTATATGCCCCCCTGTGCTGAATGTGCCCCCCCCCCATCATACCATATACCCCCCTTGCTGGTGCGCACACAATAAAATAACCACTGGCACTTACCCTTCCAGCAAAGGCTCCGTGCTTCCAGCTGCTTGGTGTTTTTTCCTGTGTGTGCCGGCCGATCATTTGATCGGCACAGTACAGTATATGAGAAAATGGGTTCAGTAGCTTCAAAAATATACAAAAGGAAAATAGGTGCTGAGCTTGCCATAAACCAAGTTCCAATGGCAAATTATATTCTTATTATTCATTATTCATTATATAGCGCCATTAATTCCATGGCACTTTACATGTGAAAAGGGGCATACATAGACAAGTGCAATAAACATGAGCAATACAAGGCATACACAAGTACAGAAGGATAGAGAACCCTGCCTGCAAGGGTTTACAGTCTACAAGGGATGGGTGAGGAAACACTAGGAGAGGGTAGAGCTAGTCATGCGGTGGTTCAGTAGACTGAGGATCAATGCAGGTTGTAGACTTGTCGGAAGAGACAAACTCCAAATAAAAGTGACCAAGAAGTGGACTTTAATCCCCCATGGCGTTCTCTTATCAGGTGTGTTTGCATGGGTTCACTCCAAAGACATCCTCATAGCCAATATTTATAGTGAGCCCCAATGACGACAGTAATAATGACCTCTTTAAAGAGGTGTGTAATTATTGGTGCTATATAGGTGAGTAAAACAAAAAATATAATAAATTTCACACTAACAGGAGAAATATTATGGAAATTCAAATTGTCGGCTAAAAAGTATTAACATACGGCTGTCCTATTCTAGACACTGCTAGCAAGGTAATCCAGATACCTGAGTCACTGAGAAACACTGCAAGTGTATGAAGGAACACTCGTCTTCACCTTCACAGAATTCATGCCCTTCCTAGTCACCATAAATGGTCTGTCAAGCCTATCTTATAGACAGCTACATATTATTTTTTCCATGAACACGGATCTTTGCATTTGTCAACCTGTTTCCATTTTATTGTCATTCCTAAATACTTCTTCATGGCAATTGAGAAGATCTGTCACTTTAGAAACAGGAAATTATAAAAGAACCAGGAAAGAAACACAGAAGTGACAGAGGCAAACATACGTAATCCGGACAAATCAGATTCTTCACGTTTATTAGCATTACACTGGTTTTATTTATTTTATCAGCTATAGTTCTGAATCAAACTTTACCCGATAGTAATGTACACAATATATTAAGGGGTCCTCCACCTTGGGCAATCCTAATTGTTAGAAAAGTAGATAAAAAGCTGGTCACAAAGTCCTCCCTCCAGGGATTCTGAAATCAGTCTGTAGGGAAACCTGGCAGTGTTTCATCAGGTTATGTTCACACAGCAAAGCCTGGGGTCAATAATATCATTGGCAAACGATTTGCTGCATTTTTTGCATTTTTTTGTTGTTTTTTTTTATTCCTGCGTTTTTCTTCAAATGAGGATGTTTATTCTCCCAAAACCACTGTAAAAACGCAAGTATTGGATTCTATTGCGGTTCTACTACTTCTCCTTGTTCCAATAGATCCTAAATCTGTGCAACTGCAACTAAAACGCAACAAAGAATTGACATGCTCATTCTTTGGAAAACACATAAAAAAACTTGTACAGGAAAAAACACCTTTGTGTTTGGACAGCTTTTTACCCAATCACATGGTTTTGCTGGGGATCAAAACTGCAGGTTTAGATTGGCATAGATTTGCATAAAACCATGGTAAAAACGCAGCAAGAACGTCATGTGTGAACATAACCTTACTGTATTGAGACACCACAGGGCAAGGTCCACATTACCCAAATCATTGGTCAGGTGTTGAAGAGCAGAACAGGATGGTCCTCCAGCGCCTCTGTGTAACTGCTCCACATTCTGGCCAGAACAGCAAAGCAACTTCTATTTAATGGGAAATTACTAATATGAAAATATATTTACAAGACTAAAAACACCTACAAAAAGAAATGTGGAATCTGAAAATGACTTAAGGCTTTGTCCAGACACATTGGTTTTTGGTTTTGCAAATCTACAGCAAAACCTGAGGTGTTTCCAGCATCTCTTTGATTTTTCAAATGTTTGCTGCATTCTTTCATGCAGATTTTGCGAGTGTTAGCTGCAAATTTGGTTTCTGCGTTTTTACCCATAGAACAAAGCAAAACCACAGAAAAAGAATTGACATGCTCATTCTTTCAAATCCGCAGTGCACTTTTTGCACTGAAAAAACCCAATGTGCGTGGATAGCTTATCCCAGAATCACATAGGTTTTACTGGGAAACCAAAAACACAGGAAAGGAAAAACACAGGAAAGGATTAGCATAGATTTACATAAAACCAAGACAAAACCTGAGCCCAAATCCACAGCAAAAATGCACTATGTGAACATAGCCTTAAGGTTCATTCAGATTTCTACATTAATTAAAATGTCTTAAATAAACCTAATATTTGAAATGACAGTATCACTAACTATAAAAAAAAATCATTTTTATTTATATACCGTATACACACATATATACAAAAAAAAAGAAATAGAGTGACTGCAGAATTATCAGTTTAAGACTCTTTTAAATGGTTCTCCACAACTTGAACAACCCTTCTCATCACCATATTCCCCTACGTAAAATAATACCAGCCTCTTCTCCAGTTTGGTGCTATTGCAGCGTCAGGACTCGCATGACATAACAATTAGTTGCAGTTAGTGGCCACTTTATTTTTACTGTATTTGGACATAATTGACGTCCGGAAGAGGTGGCAGCATTCGCACCTTCTGGATGCCAGATTCATCCAAGGAGAATGGGAGAACTGGAAACAGCCTTGCTGGAAGTGGCTGAACCGGAGGTGAGTACAGGCAAAGCAACCGTGCTAACCACTGAGCCACCATGCCACTTAATTTTACACTCCAATGCGCCTCACATTGAAATCTGCTGCAACTGGTTTCCTGAAAAGCCACCAAGTTTGACACTTGAGGTGTCTCTTATCATGTCTGTTAAGTTGATTGCTCATGTGTTGAGCCTCCATCAATCTTGCACGCCTTTTACGCCATGTTATTGGAGGATGTTGGTCATGGCTATCACGTTCACCCTGCTGATCTGGTCCTTACACTACCCGCTCATGCAGTCCTAACACCCTTCTGTTCCTTCCATAATCTGGATGGTTTTCTGTGCTTTGATTTAAGGCGTTCTGTCCATTTCACCCCAGCTTTCTTACTGTGCACTATTTTTCAGCTGCTTAGGCTCATTACCATACAGCTGCCCAGCAGAATAGAGAGGGGAGCAGGCACAAGCTGCACTGTCTGCAAGTATTGCTGTCTTGCAAATGGGACAGTGGCAGATGGGACATGTACTTGAGCTGCTTTTTTCTTCCCTTTCCTCATAACCGTCTCAGTCTGCATTAAACATCATCCTGAAAAAGTCTTAAGCCACCCGATGGATTCATGCTGAAGAGGTATTCAGCGTACTGAAACCCTTTATAGAATATTAATCGACCTATTATACAGAAGCGTATGGTGCCTTCTGAAATGTCGAATACACTCGAATGTACATTTTTCTGCCATCTTTTAACAGGACAGAACTTGTTGCATTGTTACATCTTTCAATTGCCTTTTAATCTCCAATTACTGGATTATGATATTATTAATATCAGGGGTGTTCCTCGGTTTCCTTCATACAATATTATTATTTGGCCTACTGCAGGGCACACATTCCTTTTTTTTTCTGAAGTTCTTGTAATAGCGCTGATCAATGGTCACAGGACATCATTGTCAGGAGCAGAATTGTCTAAAACTACACAAGCTGCTCTGTGTTAACATTTACGATGCCTGCCTGACATGCTGCCATTTTATTTAAAGGTGGGGTGGGGGGGCTCCATTCATAAACTTTGCATTTGGCTGGCTTCCCTCTCATAAAATATTGAGGCATTTCCTCTCTTTGAAGATCTTGGTTCATTGAAGTTTTATGGTGTAACAAGAATAGTATGCAGAATATTCTACTGAAAGACATTTCCACAGCAGTCATGTATGAGAGTGATGTTGACAGCGCTGAAGATTAGACTTTGCTATGGCTTTTTAACCACCTCCTTAGACTCTGTGCCGTCATAGGAGCGTGCACAAGCCGCTGCTGGACCATCTCCTGTCTGCCTCGCCTGGAGGTTTACTGAATGTTGTGATGAGTTAATTGAGATTGAAATCTCTAGAGCTTCTTAAAAGAGTCTTCTGTGTTTTCTGCCCTTACTCCCATGTTGTCTGTGACTCATGCCAAACTTTGATGAGGTCATTGAACAAACACGTCAGGTTTTTCCATCCTATGTTTCGGCACTGATCTCCTTTTATGTCAGAGCACTCTGATGTAGAATCTGTGAGCCACCTGCTTAAAAATGCATGAGCAAGGTCTTATATAAGCCACATTACATGTCCTTTTTATTAATTTAGCTGTAATTTTAAAAATAAAACGTCTTATTTTTTATGACAGGTGTGCTTAAAATATTAATCAGGCCACAAAACTAAGTGTGAAGCCTATCTCCCCCCTCCCCCCCCCTCCAATAAACTGCATGCATGACACTACCTACGTACTTATGAGGATTCAACAAACCAATGAGCCATGCACACAGTGTACAAATTTGTAAGGCTGGTTTCACACTACGATTTTGTGAAATCCGACGCTGTCCGATATAATTTGGACAGCATCGGATCCAAACTGATCCCTGCAATCGGATGCCAAATAGGGCATCCAATTCCGACATTTTGTAGGGTCAGTTTGGCTGGCTCCTCCTGTCATCTCGCTCCTCTCTGCCTCCTGTCACCTGTCTGTCCCCTGTTCTCCCCTGCTCTCCCCCGGTACTCCCGCTTCTCCCCTCTTTCTCCCCTGTATTTCCCCTCTTTCTCCCCTCTCCTCTGGACTAAAAAATAAAAAACAATCTTTATTCTCACCTGTCCACGAGTCCCCCGGCATTTCCAGCTATATCTTCTCATCCTGGACCTTGCGTGATGTACAGTCACATGACCGGTTAATGCGGTAACCGTTCATGTGACTGTGACATCACGGCCTGGTCCTACAGGCAGGAGGTGCTGGAGACGCTGGGGGACTCGTGGACAGGTGAGCATACATATTCTTTAAACCCCTGCTTCACTTAATTTTACTTTCGCAATGTATGTATATACATTGCGGAAGTGAGATTAGATGGTTAGGAGCAGTTTTAGTGTTCAGTTTTTTATTCGGATGCAAAAATCAGAGCAGTCTCCGATTTTTGCACCGGAAAGAAATCTGAAAAAATCAGATCGGACGCAATTCGGATGCCATTTAGTGCACATCTGAATCGATCCGATCCCCATGGGATTACATGGGGGCAAATTCGGATCCGATGCTGTCCCGGATTTCACAAAATCGTAGTGTGAAACCACCTAAGGCCCCTTTCACATCAGTGGTAAACGCTGATTGCGGCAGTTGCGGTGAAAAAACGTCTGCGATCGCGGCACACTTGCGGCAAGCCCCATACAATGTCTATGGGGCTTGCGGTAAGTGTGTGGCAGGTGCGGTTTTGGCACTTACAGCAGGTGCGGCCGTAAGCCTGATAAATCTCCTGCCAACAGAAAACCCTCCCCCCGGCCGGGCAGTATATGTTACCTCACACATACACATAATAGACAGCTCATGTGACTGACATCTGCCTTAATTCCCTATATGGCACATGTGTTGCACATTGGCTGTTTTTAATCAGATGTTTATTTTTGGAAATTAAAGATAGCACACGAGGCGAGTTGTGTGAGGCAATTTGTGCACATCTGTGTCTGTCTATGTGGTGTGTGTGTCCCTGGGGTGTGTGTCCTTGTGGGGTGAGTGCATGTGTCCCTATAGGGTGTGTATGTGTGTGTGTGTCCCTGTGGGGGAAGGGGGAGTCTGTGTGGTGTGTTTCTAGTTGTGGTGTGTGTGTCCGTTAGGTGAATGCATGTGTCCTTATAGGGTGTGTATGTCTGTGTCCCTGTGGGGGGGTCTGTGTGGTGTGTGTCTCTGTTGTGTGTGTATGTGTGTGTGTGTGTCCCTGTGGGGTGAGTGCATGTGTCCCTATAGGGTGTGTATGTGTGTGTGTCCTTGTGGGGGGGTCTGTGTGGTGTGTGTTGTCTCTGTGTTGTGTGTCTTTGTGGTGTGTGTGTGTCCCTGTAGGGTGAGTGCATGTGTCGCTATAGGGTGTGTGTGTGTCCATGGGGTGTGTGTGTGTCTCTTTGTGGTGTGTGTGTGTGTTGTGTGTGTTCGGTGCGTGGTGAGTATCCAATGTTGGGGCTGCATCTTAGCGACTATACACTTGCTGTTATTATTTGTGTGGTGTGTATACTAGTGCCCATGTGTGGTGAATATCCCATGTTTGGGCCCCACTTTAGTGACTATATGCTGGTATATGCTGTTAGTCTTTGGCGCTGTCATTAAGCCCCTCTCATTCACAACTGGTAACTGTCACTTTTTCCCCATTATGTAGATGGGGCAAAATTGTTTGGTGAATTGGAACGCGCGGGGTTAAAATTTCGCCTCACAACATAGCCTATGACGCTCTCTGGGTCCAGACGTGTGACTGTGCAAAATTTTGTGGCTGTAGCTGGCAGCTGTCGATTTTCCTCCAACACTTTTCCTTTCACTTTTTCCCCATTATGTAGATAGGGGCAAAATTGTTTGGTGAACTGGAACGCGCAGGGTTAACATTTCGCCTCACAACATAGCATATGACGCTCTCGGGGTCCAGATGTGTGACTGTGCAAAATTTTCTGGCTGTAGTTGCGACTGTGTAGATGCCAATCTCGGATATACAGTGCCTACAAGTAGTCTTCAACCCCCTGCAGATGTAGCTGGTTGACACATGCGGAATTAACTTGGCATTGTGACATTTGGACTGTAGATCAGCCTGGAAGTGGGAAATGCACTGCAGCCAAAAAGATTTTTTTTTTTTTTTTTTTTTTTTTAAAACGTTAAAAGTTAATTCAGAGGGTCATTTATTATTCAACCCCTCAAACCACCAGCATTCTGTTTGGTCCCCCTAAAGTATTAAGAAGTAGTTCAGGCACAAAGAAAATGAGCTTCACATGTGTGGATTAATTATCTCTTTTGCCAGCCTTTTCTGACTATTTAAGACCCTCCCCAAACTTGTGAACAGCACTCATACATGGTCAACATGGGAAAGACAAAGGAGCATTCCAAGGCCATCAGAGACAAGATTGTGGAGGGTCACAAGGCTAGCAAGGGGTTCAAAACCCTTTCCAAGGAGTTGGGCCTACCTGTCTCCACTGTTGGGAGCATCATCCGGAAGTGGAAGGCTTATGGAACTACTGTTAGCCTTCCCGGCCTGGACAGCCTTTGAAAGTTTCCTCCCGTGTTGAGGCCAGGCTTGTCCGAAGAATCAAGGCTAACCCAAGGACAACAAGGAAGGAGCTCCGGGAAGATCTCATGGCAGTGGGGACATTGGTTTCAGTCAATACCATAAGTAACGTACTCCACCGCAATGGTCTCCGTTCCAGACGAGCCCGTAAGGTACCTTTACTTTCAAAGCGTCATGTCAAGGCTCGTCTACAGTTTGCCCATGATCACTTGGAGGACTCTGAGACAGACTGGTTCAAGGTTCTATGGTCTGATGAGACCAAGATCGAGATCTTTGGTGCCAACCACACACGTGACGTTTGGAGACTGGATAGCACTGCATACGACCCCAAGAATACCATCCCTACAGTCAAGCATGGTGGTGGCAGCATCATGCTGTGGGGCTGTTTCTCAGCCAAGGGGCCTGGCCATCTGGTCCGCATCCATGGGAAGATGGATAGCACGGCCTACCTGGAGATTTTGACCAAGAACCTCCGCTCCTCCATCAAGGATCTTAAAATGGGTCGTAATTTCATCTTCCAACAAGACAACGACCCAAAGCACACAGCCAAGAAAACCAAGGCCTGGTTCAAGAGGGAAAAAATCAAGGTGATGGAGTGGCCTAGTCCGTCTCCTGACCTTAACCCAATTGAAAACTTGTGGAAGGAGCTCAAGATTAAAGTCCACATGAGACACCCAAAGAACCTAGATAACTTGGAGAAGATCTGCATGGAGGAGTGGGCCAAGATAACTCCAGAGACCTGTGCCGGCCTGATCAGGTCTTATAAAAGACGATTATTAGCTGTAATTGCAAACAAGGGTTATTCCACAAAATATTAAACCTAGGGGTTGAATAATAATTGACCCACACTTTTATGTTTAAAATGTATTAAAATTCAACTGAGCAACATAACTTTTTGGTTTGTAAGATTTATGCTTCTGTTAATAAATCCTACTCTCGTTTACAGTTTGAAGGCTCTAACTTACTTGCATCTTATCAAACCACCTAAATCTGCAGGGGGTTGAAGAGTACTTGTAGGCACTGTACATACACACACACACATACATAAACACATTCAGCTTTATATATTAGATGGCACCATTAGATTCCATGGTGCTTTACATGAGAAGAGGGGAGAACGAGGACAAATACAGTATATATGGACAATCAAGTCTTAGATACAGGAGGGAAGAGGACCCCCGTGATTGCCAATCAAACGTCACTTGGGCCATGGAGGTTTTCTTAGGCATGCACTCGAGCGAGGACATGTTATCAACATGGCTCTTGAGCAACATGTAGATGCCCAAGGATGAGAGAGGGTACAGAACGGTGGAGCGAGCACACACACAATTAATACTCGCTGACCTCCACGGAAAAGTATCAAGCATCAGTATACAGTTAGGGCCAGAAATATTTGGACAGTGACACAAGTTTTGTTATTTTAGCTGTTTACAAAAACATGGTCAGAAATACAATTATATATATAATATGGGCTGAAAGTGCACACTCCCAGCTGCAATATGAGAGTTTCCACATCCAAATCGGAGAAAGGGTTTAGGAATCATAGCTCTGTAATGCATAGCCTCCTCTTTTTCAAGGGACCAAAAGTAATTGGACAATGGACTCTAAGGGCTGCAATTAACTCTGAAGGCGTCTCCCTCATTAACCTGTAATCAATGAAGTAGTTAAAAGGTCAGGGGTGGATTCCAGGTGTGTGGTTTTGCATTTGGAAGCTGTTGCTGTGACCAGACAACATGCGGTCAAAGGAACTCTCAATTGAGGTGAAGCAGAACATCCTAATGCTGAAAAAAAAGAAAAAATCCATCAGAGAGATAGCAGACATGCTTGGAGTAGCAAAATCAACAGTTGGGTACATTCTGAGAAAAAAGGAATTGACTGGTGAGCTTGGGAACTCTAAAAGGCCTGGGCGTCCACGGATGACAACAGTGGTGGATGATCGCCGCATACTTTATTTGGTGAAGAAGAACCCGTTCACAACATCAACTGAAGTCCAGAACACTCTCAGTGAAGTAAGTGTATCTGTCTCTAAGTCAACAGTAAAGAGAAGACTCCATGACAGTAAATACAAAGGGTTCACATCTAGATGCAAACCATTCATCAATTCCAAAAATAGACAGGCCAGAGTTAAATTTGCTGAAAAACACCTCAAGAAGCCAGCTCAGTTCTGGAAAAGTATTCTATGGACAGATGAGACAAAGATCAACCTGTACCAGAATGATGGGAAGAAAAAAGTTTGGAGAAGAAAGGGAACGGCACATGATCCAAGGCACACCACATCCTCTGTAAAACATGGTGGAGGCAACGTGATGGCATGGGCATGCATGGCTTTCAATGGCACTGGGTCACTTGTGTTTATTGATGACATAACAGCAGACAAGAGTAGCCGGATGAATTCTGAAGTGTACCGGGATATACTTTCAGCCCAGATTCAGCCAAATGCTGCAAAGTTGATTGGACGGCGCTTCATAGTACAGATGGACAATGACCCCAAGCATACAGCCAAAGCTACCCAGGAGTTCATGAGTGCAAAAAAGTGGAACATTCTGCAATGGCCAAGTCAATCACCAGATCTTAACCCAATTGAGCATGCATTTCACTTGCTGAAATCCAGACTTAAGACGGAAAGACCCACAAACAAGCAAGACCTGAAGGCTGCGGCTGTAAAGGCCTGGCAAAGCATTAAGAAGGAGGAAAGCCAGCGTTTGGTGATGTCCATGGGTTCCAGACTTAAGGCAGTGATTGCCTCCAAAGGATTCGCAACAAAATATTGAAAATAAAAATATTTTGTTTGGGTTATGTTTATTTCGTCCAATTGCTTTTGACCTCCTAAAATGTGGAGTGTTTGTAAAGAAATGTGTACAATTCCTACATTTTCTATCAGATATTTTTGTTCAACCCTTCAAATTAAACGTTACAATCTGCACTTGAATTCTGCTGTAGAAGTTTCATTTCAAATCCAATGTGGTGGCATGCAGAGCCCAACTCGCGAAAATTGTGTCACTGTCCAAATATTTCTGGCCCTAACTGTATGTGAATGTACTGCACACACTAAAATGGAGATGATATTATAAAGTACCAGTTGCCTCAAAATTATTTATGATATAAAGGGAAGGAGAGATATGGAGAACATTATAGATAACTATACATGTATGTACATAATATAAATAAAGTACCGTATATACTCGCGTATAAGCCGAGTTTTTCAGCCCAAAAATTGGGCTGAAAAGTACCCCCCTCGGCTTATACGCGAGTCAGTGCGGGGGCTGCTGTATACAGCGGTATACAGCAGCCCCCGCATCCCCAGTAATGCAGGGCCCCCCCCCCTCATGCTCCGGTCACCTGTAAAGCAAGTTATACTTATCAGTGCCCGCTGCCGTCCGCGCCCGCCGCTGCCGACATGCGATCCTCCATCTTCATTCATCTTCTTCCTGCTTCTGTGCGCGTCGCAGGCAATGACGTCATTACCGGCGACGCGCACAGGAAACAGGAAGAAGATGCATGAAGACGGAGGATCGCATGTCGGCAGCGGCGGGCGCGGACGGCAGCGGGCACTGATAAGTATAATTTGCTTTACAGGAGACCGGAGCATGAGGGGGGGGCCCTGCATTACTGGGGCTGCCTGTATACTACCACTGGGGCTGCTGTATATATATCGGCCCTGCATTACTGGGGCTGCAATACCACTGGGGCTGCTGTATATAGGGGCTGCAGTACCACTGGGGCTGCAATACCACTGGGGCTGCTGTATATAGGGGCTGCTGTATACACCACTGGGGCTGCTGTATATAGGGGCTGCAATACCACTGGGGCTGCAATACCACTGGGGCTGCAATACCACTGGGGCTGCTGTATATAGGGGCTGCAATACCACTGGGGCTGCAATACTACTGGGGCTGCAATACCACTGGGGCTGCTGTATATAGGGGCTGCAATACCACTGGGGCTGCAATACCACTGGGGCTGCTGTATATAGGGGCTGCAATACCACTGGGGCTGCTGTATATAGGGGCTGCTGTATACACCACTGGGGCTGCAATACCACTGGGGCTGCTGTATATAGGGGCTGCAATACCACTGGGGCTGCTGTATATAGGGGCTGCAATACCACTGGGGCTGCAATACCACTGGGGCTGCTGTATATTGGGGCTGCTGTATACACCTCTGGGGCTGCATATACCTCTGGGGCTGCATATACCTCTGGGGCTGCTGTATACTACCACTGGGGCTGCTGCTGTATACTACCACTGGGGAGGCTGCTGTATACTACCACTGGGGAGGCTGCTGTATACCTCACTGCTGGGGGTTGTATACCTGTGCTGGAGTCCACCCTCGGCTTATACGCGAGTCAATAGATTTTCCCAGGTTTTGGGGGCAAAAGTAGGGGGGTCGGCTTATACACGGGTCGGCTTATACACGAGTATATACGGTAAGTATCAGGCAATACATATAACATTCCACAATGCTCCAATGCCATCCATCTGATCATTCCAACATATTTGAGGCACGTATATCTGAATTTGCCAGATGTAGGCAAGAAAAGCAGACTGTATTAGAAAGGAAAAGCCCAGGGTCGGAAAAATCTAACCAGTAACAGAAAAAGTGTAAAACATAAAAGCAATAGCGGGTGGCAGTTATGTCTTTTTTTTTTTTTACACTGCGCTCTTTCAACAAGTTTATATAAAAACATGTTAGTAAAGTAAAAGACCAGCATAATGTGGTGATGTTTGTAAGACTTTCTGGCCATAAAAATATTTTTGCCATATATGCATGGTAGGTGTTTGGGCCAACATTCACTAATTCAAAGTATCAGCAGCAGCTCCTTCTCTCTCCTGACTTCCCTTACTCCTGAGCGATCAGCTGAGCATTTGTGTTCTCACCAGATAGAAGAGGAAGAAGCCTCTGCCAGACACCCCTAAAAACTGCTCATCTCCCCTGAAAACAAAAGTATCAACCAATAAAAATCCAACTGACCGATCCTTCTCTTCTCCAATATCTGAAGTGGCAGTCCACACGTGTCCGTACACATCAGATACCACTTCGGACAACTTTCATCTAAGTCAGGGCTCATGTCATGTTTAGCCCTACATTCAGTGCCTCTGTCAGGGCTTACGTCTGAACCCCCACTATGAAATGAATAGCGCTAAATAAATGAATATATATACGGTATATATAATGACAACCCCCACAAAACAGGATTCAGGTGTATGTGCCAAAGAACTATTGACTATTATGATTTTGTCGTGCATCATGTACTGTCTGTGCCTAGTTCTTGCGGCAGGAAGATGTAGTATAAAATATCTTGCTGCCAGCATTAACTAACTGTATATGGCTAAAAATGAGGTGTAACAATACTGCCTTCATCATAATAGTCACTGGCTTTGACGCCACATACGCCTAAGTCCTGTATTGTGGGGGCTGGGGTGTAAACTTGAATGGAGCCACTGAACGTAAGAGTAAACGCTTTGTGAACACAAGTGCATGGGTGCCTTTACAAACATTAGCACATTTGGGACATGTTTTTCAAAATGGGTTGTGGAGTTTATTCTCTAAGGAATGTGTCAGACTCTTGATGGCCAGTTGAAATGGGAAATGTGTTTATCCAAATTTCCATGCAATAATACCCTATGGTACATTGTTGCCCCAATTAGCTATAATAATTGCCTTCCGTTTGGTGAGTTATTAATAACATGCATCTCACATGGAAGTAAGTAATGTCTCCCAGAACAGTTTCCTGACTGTGATGACTAAATATCCTTTGTCATTGTTTTATGTCCAGCAGGGACGTGACCCTTATATGTATATATAAAGAATATGACATAATGAACATTTCAGCTCACTTGCTGTGCATCCGTATACAAACTCCAGGTATTTAGGACAACCAATTGTATTGTTGGCTTTAGGGTTAAAATTCCTCTCGGTATTTTATACTTCAGCTTGGAAGTTTGATTACTTGTATTTCTTACAAATGCATCATAGTATGGAGATCCATGAGAATTCTGCTGCCTTCTGAGCTGAAATCTCCCAGAAACCATTGCTGGTTTGTACGTGATGAAGCTACTGGTATCAGATTATAGGAGCTGGGCTATTATTTAGTCCTGGTCGTCCTCCATCCACAGGTCACTTTTATCCAGATACCTCCAATATGATCCTAAACTACAGATTTCCAGGCATTTGTCTGCCGTAGGTCCAGCTTGGCTTTTTAGTGAATCTGATTATTACCTTGTGGTGAGATGTGTGACGAGTATATCAGGAATCTTCTCTGTCTAGTCTTGCAATCATAATTTACATTACATGTAACCATTCTGATCACTCCCTTATGTTTAATTCATTAGTGATGATTGGTAGCTTATTGTAGAGTCAGAGTGTTTTCAGGGATTCTCAATCAACAGTGTTTTATTTCAGGGTCTTTACCATTTTGATTGTAGGTGATGAGGATAGTCTACAAAATAGCCAGATGATGAGAAAAGTAAACCACTGTTATAAAGCTCGACATATGAGAAGTGCTTTACACTGGTCCCCCTTTCCATACCTTGTAAAGGCTGTATTCCAGCTGTGATACACATCACTATGCCACGTGGGGACATTCCTGCACTTATCTCTGTGCCCCACAACCATCTGCTGTGACAGCAGTTAACCTGAAGAGAAACATTATTCTACATCCACCAAGGGAGAGAATGACACATTTGAAAGCAATCTGCACGGAGTTCGCATGTAATGGATCTGCTATTTATGCTTTGACCTGGGCATACATTATGCTTGTCGATGACTACAGTTTTAAACAATCCACAGTTTTGTTGAGAGAAATACTTACTAGGGAACTGCATTTGGTTTTCTGAAAGTTCTTGCTCAAATGCTGAAAAAACCTGTTATGATGAGTGGTATGTGATCTGCAGGACTGAGGTTATCGAGCAGGGAAGCTGATCAGACTAATAGAGCAAAACCTTGTATCTTTATAAACTCATGTATACGAGTCGAGTGAGTGGTCCTACTAATGACTTCCAGTCGTCCCTTTCTGACTGTGAATGCAGAGGGAGCCTTTCATCACTGAGTAGGACCGCCCACTGGACTCTTTCGTACAAACAGCTGTATTTCAGTGAAAATACATTACAGTCTATACTGAATCCTTTCCCATTTTGCTCTACACCATACTGTCCACAGATCGGACTGCAGTTACAATGTGACAGATTACCTTTAAGAATTCAGAAATGGTTTGATTAAATTAGTTTGAATGCAGGGGATCATACAGAAATGCTCTACCCTTCCATATAGATAAGCAGGGCTTAAACGTGAGCTAGTCTTTTCATTCACATTTCTGCTTATTTCCTGATGTTGCTGTATGTGCCGATTTCCTGTTTTTAGGATGGATTTCTATGTTTTCATTCTTGTTACTGATGTGGGAATATTTGGGATCAGCCACACGGTCCTATTCCTAAATCAATTTAAAAAGAAGAAATGCGCAGCACGATTCTTAATATCAAATGGGATGTTTGCATACAATGAAAGCACAATAGACACTGCAAATAAAGCAAGCACAACCAGATTCTAACAATTTACAACAACCTTTATTGCAAAAATACAATAACAAGCATTAAAAACATGTAAAATTGCATACAATTGCATGTATGAAAGACAAACGGCAGGTGAGAGCACAGGATAAAAGCATACAAAAAATGTATAGTATCTGGCAATAAATTGCAAAATCATAGCCCTGTATGTGTATGCTCCCGTATATATAAGTAAAGTTCTAGGAATGCGCAAGCAAATAAAATAAACATAACTAATAATAATGACCAATATACCAATGACCTATATCTAATAAGATGTTATAAGATCTGGATTATTCGCCAAGATGGTATATACAGCTAACGTCCCTCCCACAGAGCCGGGTGATCACCTAAGGAAGAGGTAAGTAGGAGCAAGAAAAAATCGAGAGAGAAAAAATAATATATAGAAATAGCAGTAAATGGTATAAGTATACCTAGCACTGGGGGAGCAGACCTGAGATCAGGTCAAGTCTCCAAACTGAGTGATACCCAGCGTTTGGATGCCTCTTTGAGCGATGACAAAATAACATCCACATTCTGACAAACTCGTAACTTTTCTGTTCTGAGATTGTCGCTCTTCCCTGAAGGTACCACAGTCCTGGACGGCAGTGATCTAATTAACTGCGGCTGCAATCCACATCTGAACCAGAATAAAAGGAGCCAGAACAAGCCTGCCTCTTTGTGCTGAGTGTATTTGATCTGGATCTCACTAGAAGTCTACCTCTTCTGTTTTTTTTATATTGCCTGGCTTATACATGAGAAGATGTGACAAGAGAAATGTCCTTCGTGTAACTTTCTAAACCTTTTCTAATGCTCTTAGCCATTTTATTAGTTGATTTTCCGTTCAGTACATCTTAAAGCAGCACTCCTGAAATTATTTTTGCTTATATACTGCAGCATTAAGAATACATTAAGTCTTTTGGGTAAACCTGTTTCAGTGGATGCATCTTACCTGTTTTGTTTGCTGTCGTTTCCTTCCTCCCCTCTGATGTAGGTCCCCTATTACTGATTACTTTTACCATCACAGCCTCATCACTGTTTTTATGCCAATATAATGGGGGCCAGTGACAGATCAGTGATGGAGAACTTCAGTCACCTGATCTAAGGTCTGTCTGTTCTGTGTGATGCAGCTTCTATATATTACTGGTTCTTATGTAATCCAGAAATCTTCATTTACGGGGGGTGGATGTTACCCTGTAGTTCCCGAGACGTCAGAGCCTAACCTCCTATGTACACATTAGGGCATGTACCAGACTGGTGGACGGAGTGAAGGGCACATATCAATGCTTCCCACAATGAAGTTGGTAAAAGCTATGGTTGCAACTGTGCTTAGATGATACGAGTTACGCAGCTAAGACTATTAATACTCTGTTACCTCTGGATGGGTACCTTTACATGCCGCAACATTGCATGCAATTTCACTTGTACACAGCCACAAAATGGAACAATGTGTCCATGATTTCACTGCAACCAGTAAGTTGCAATGTTGCGACGTGTAAAGGTACCCTAAATGTGGGAAAATTATAGATTAATTTAGGGGGAAAGACTATTTCCTTTCAATTCTCAAATTTAGGGATTATATGAGACAATATAAAGAAGCCAAACAGAAATGATCCTGAAAGATTTAGCCTGTCCTATGTTTTTTACTGTTGACCATCAACAAATATAGATCGGCTACATGTAGCTTTCCGGCATGGCTTCCTCTAATTTTGACCATCATTGTAGTGTGAGTACTAGAGGTTTGGGCAGATCTATTCCAGCATGTGGGAGGTTGGTTGTGTTCTCTGGGGGAATGTTGTGAAGGTTACCCTTGTGCCCATCTGGAATAGGATGACTCGTACTGACAGACAGCTGTCACATTAGACATTTTGGTGGTGATTTGTGTCGCACATCTCCATCAATCTATAATTCTTAAAATAACATTGTTTGCTCATTAACGAAACCAGGCCAGCATGACGAGGTAATATTTAACACACAGTGCAGACTATTGCTGGTTTCCCTGCATGAATCATTCTGGTTGTATGAGAGCACAACACCAGCTCTTCTATTGCTTTCTGATTGCAATAAATGCCTTCAATTTCTAATATTGAAGAGGACCTGTTCTCCCTCCTAATGCATCTGTCTTACTAAATGCATGTATTCTCCATGAAATAACAATTATTGAGCTATTCTTCTCTAACGGACCTTTCACATCAGAGTTTTTGCTGAATCGCGGCAGATCCGGAGATTTACAGCATCTGCCGCGTAATGGCTGACTTGTGGCAAGCCCCCCAATCATTCTCCATGGGACTTGCGGCAGGTGTGGTTTTTGCCACAATCCGGCAAATCCGGCACTTGTGGCAAGTCAAAAAACGCGGTGAGCAGCATTTTGTTTGACTTGCCACAAGTACTGGATTTGCCGGATTGCGGCAAAAAACACACCTTCCGCTAGTCTCATAGAAAATTATTGGGGGGCTTGCCGCTAGTCGGCCGGTACGCAGCAGATGCCGTAAATATGCCTCGATTCAACAAAACTACTGATGTGAAAGCAGCCTAACTCCTTCAAGAAATATCTGAAGAGTTTACCATTCTCCTTATAAAATGGGCATGTCTATGAACCTGGCACTGCCAGCATTGATTGGAACATGTTAATCATGCACATATCAGGATTGTGGATATTTTCACCGATCAGTTTGCTTCTCCATTACACTTTTTATTGTACTTCACTGGTTCAGGAGTAGAGTAATGTGCAGGACATTAGGCCATGTGTAAAATTAGATGGTTTTATTGAAGTATCAAGCCAGACAAGATGTCTAAACATGCTTTTTCAATGCCAAATGACTGTCAATAACCTCCATATGGCTCCCCTATAATGCCAGTCAGACATTACTCTTTCCAATCCCTCTTTTTTGCAAATGCGCAGAGATTACTGCAAAAATAAATAAATGGTGATCTCTGCAGGTTAACTCAGGTTTACAAGTTCTAGCCTTGCACCAATAAATTAATTTTCAGCACTTTTTATATTTAATGGTGTTCCTCATGCTGATGTTGGGTATATAAATAATCTTCTAGCCGCATGCAGATACCTACTTATGTGAAATTCATTGCGCTGTTGACACCTGTTTAGGGTTAGACTACAAGAGAGGAGGACCTCAGTGGTTGGGAAGTGTACACCACAAGGTTAATGATAATGGGTTACCTAGGCTTCAAAGAACATGGCATGACCCCTGCATGCCTGACATTCCTTCCAGTTCTGTGAGGGAGTTTAGCCTCCTCAACTGCATCCCGAGGGCAAGAATGAGTCCTACGTGCCAGCGAGCCCATCCTTGTTGAGAAATGAAGAGGGATAAGTTCAGGACCATTTCATTGAGAGAGAGATAATATTGTCAAAATGTATACATCCCCTATATGTGGGCTCCAGGCAAAGGTTAGGCCAGCAGCAGCGGTATTTGTATATTTGTAGCCTAATCCTCTTTGTCTAAATTCACAATGGCATTTTGTCAGCATTAGATAGATATATGATATTAACAAAACGGCTGTGTTTACTAGCCCAGAGCTATCGCCACCTCAGGTTTCACCCAGGATGGACCTGCGTTGGGTTTCTCTTGTGCAGATATTATCTTGTGGATAAATGTTATCTGCAATAAATGGAAGAGAAAAAAGATACTTGTGTGGATTACTTTATACAGGGTCTTGGGATGTGCGGAACGTGATCTAGCCTTTTATATGGTATTAAGATTTAATTATAGAAAACCTGACAAACTAAGAAAGGTGCTAGAATAAGATTGCCAGTGGATTTTCACTTCTACATAGATGTAATGGTTCAAATTTTAAGCTCTTTATGAATATTGTGTTCAGAAAATAACCAAGCTGGGATATATGAGCACTTTTTGACTGCAGAAACAGACAAGACCCCAGGACAGGCAGATTGAGGGGCAGTTAGGTCCCTTTCACATCAGCGTTTTTTCCAAAATGTGGCAGATCCGGCAGATTTACCGCATCTGCCGCCTAACTACCGCACTTGTGACACGCCCCATGCATTGTCTAGAGGTCTCGCAGCAAGTGCGGTATTGCTGCGGTTCTGGCCGAGAAAAAAAAACACTGCTGACCGGTTTTGTTTTTTTTTGGCGGCCGCAACTGCCATAACTGTGGCCATACCACAATTGCTGCACCTACTGCAAGACCTATAGACAATGCATCGGGCGTGCCGCAAGTGCGGCAGATGCGGTAAATCAGCCGCGTTTTGAAAAAAATGCTGACGTGAAAGGGGCCTTACATAAGGAAGGACTTGATTTTTTGGGCTGATGGGATATATTCTTGAAGACTGCTTAGTGTGAGAACAAAAGAAGGCCTTAAGGCCACGTCACACGCTATAATATTGTGAACGATGTTAGCGATCTCATGCACGTGCGATCACTAACAGCATCATTAGACCTGTCACACAGGCAGACTCACCAGCGATCAGGACCAACAAGAACGCTGGTAACCAAGGTACACATCGGATTACTAAGCGCCGCGCTTAGTAACCCGATGTGTACTATGGTTACCATCTCCCAGCAAAGGCTGTGCCACTGGGAGATCGTTCATCGCGGTGTCTCACAGCACGATCCTGCAGATTGAAGAACATGTTCACAAATCTAGGATAAACGATCCATTATAGGATCGTTCAATTTGGCTGGGGAAATCGCGGTGTTACACGCTACGATGTTGTTCCGACATCGTTCGTGCGTCACTGAACACGTGACTTTTGAACGATGTTGTGAACGAGATGGAAGCGTGTGACGTGGCCTATAGGCCCATCATTGTTGAGAAGCTGGGGTATTTTTCCTTTGTACATCTTATTTTTTTGTTTGTGCTACCCATTTTTTTTTTTATCTAATATCCATTATTTACCTGCATCTGTATGCTGTTTGTGTGAAGCATGGACTTGTGACTATCACCTAATTTTGTTGCATTTCCAAATATCTTGAGAACTAGCTGCAAGTATCTAGAGGAAAGGCAGGTGTGTTCTTCAAAAGGATTTAATGATCTCAGTAGTCAATTTCTGCTCACTCTTTTTTTCCCCATTAACAAAGATCTTAGAATATCAATAATTTCCACAATTGGATGTTTATCTCAGCACAGGAACATTTTTTTTTTTAATCTTATATATGTGCCCCTGATATGTACTGTGTAATGGATGTGTCTGATCATACAGGGACATGGTCTGATCATACCACATCTCCTGTGCTGAGATAATCTTATATATGTGTCCCTGCTATGTACTGTGTAATGGATGTGTCTGATCATACAGGGACATGGTCTGATCATACCACATCGGCTGTACTGAGATAATCTTGTATATTTGTCCCTGCTATGTACTGTGTAATGGCCGTATCTGACCTTACAGGGACACGATCTGATCATACCAAATCTCCTGGGCAGGGAGGAAGTAAAAGAGTACACAGACATTTACAGAACGGGTGATTCTTTTTGTGAGGTAAAAAAATTACCTACCTGTTTTTTTTTTAAAGCAAATGTTTTACCGCAAATAATTATTTGTGATCCCTTGCTGCAATGTCTATATCCTCTGTTTTTTCCCCCTACAACCCCCCACCTCTGCCCGGGAGATGTGGTATGATTAGACCATGTCCCTATACGGTCAGACAAATCCATTACACAGTACATAGCAGGGACACATACATAAGATTATCTCAGTACGGGCCACGTCACACACACAGATATCTGTGCAGAGATTGTTCGCAGATCTCTGGTCGTAGTGAAATCATGGACACATTTTTACATTTGTACACGGCCACAAAATGGAACAATATGTTCATGATTTCACTGCAACCAGAGATCTGCCAACAATATCTGCACAGATATCTGTGTGTGTGTGACGTGGCCCTACAGCCGATGTGGTATGATCAGACCATGTCCCTGTATGGTCAGACATATCCATTACACAGTACATAGCAGGGACACATACATAAGATTATCTCAGCACAGGAGATGTGGTATGACCAGAACATGTGCCTGTATGGTCAGACACATCCATTACACAGTACATAGCAGTGACACATGTATAAGATTATCTCGGCACAGGAGATATAATATGATCAGCCATGTCCCTGTATGGTCAGACACATCCATTACACAGTACATAGCAGGACACATATATAAGATTATCTCGGCACAGGAGATGTGGTATGATCAAACCATGTCCCTGTATGGTCAGACACATCCATTACACAGTACATAGCAGGGACACATATATAAGATTATCTCGGCACAGGAGATGTGGTATGATCAAACCATGTCCCTGTATGGTCAGACACATCCATTACACAGTACATAGCAGGGACACATATATAAGATTATCTCGGCACAGGAGATGTGGTATGATCAAACCATGTCCCTGTATGGTCAGACACATCCATTACATAGTACATAGCAGGGATATGTATAGAAGATTCTCAAGATTTGATTAAAATGAACTTTGTTCATGGGAAAACCCCTTTAAGCCTCTTTCAGACATCCATGTATGGACTGTGATGATCAGACTGACCATGGGTTTCCTGATCCTGACAGCCTCATTGATATATACATATGAGGCTGTTAGAAGATCTGTGGCCAGCCTGTGCATCACAGTCCATACTTGGACATCTGAACGAGGCTTTTGCGTTGTCTGTGGTGTGTTTTCCTCTGTGTTTCTCCAAAAATATTGTGAAACTACAGCATTTTTGCCACAGTTTCTGAAAATTGCAGCAATTATGGAAAACTACAGCAAAATTGCAAGGCAGATGTAACACATGAACACACCCAGAATCCCACAATCCAGCACAGATGCTCTGCCAGCTCTTCCCTGGATTTGGCTTGTAATCGGTGATGGCTGCAGCTGATCAGTGGTCTCTAGTCACGTGCTATACTGCTGGCATCTACTTTACATAATCACAAAGTAGCGTCTGTCATCCACTTCTGTCCAGGTATCTCCATATCACGTGCCAGCAGTAGCCATATTTGCACACCCAAGAGATGGGTGTGCATATATGGCACCCGCTAGCGGTGCCGCCACCACCTGCACCTCACGACAGGAACCTGCCGCCGAAAACCAGCCACTCAAGTCTCCCAGAGACTTCGCCCGACATCACGCTGCACACCGCCGAATGACTTACTGTGTCTACCCAGCACACAGTTAGTCAGACAGTTACTGGACACCAGAGCTCACCACACGGGGAGAGAGAGACAGCTGCCGCCCTCCCAATGCAATAGCATCGGTCACCCATCTAGTAGCACATAAGCATTGACCCATCACTGCAGCCATTACCATTGCTTGGCATGGCCACCTAGTTACATTACATAGTAGTAGAGGTGTGCACATATTAGCAGTCCGCTAAGTAAAACATGTCCTTGTAAGTATTTAGCTTTAGATTAAAAAGATGGTAATTATTTTGTTTCTAAGTAATGATTTGTAAACTGTGGACTGCACAGAAGGCAGATGTCAGCCACCGTGAGAATCACTGAGATTTATTGATGGAATAATTAAGCTGGTAAATGCAATTATTTTGCTTAATGATTCCTTGGCCTTGTTCACCATAAGCAAGATCATATTCATTAACACCAAAGGAAATCTATTATCCTGTGCCCCTCACCCCTCTGCTCTAGTCATACATGTTGAGCAAAATGCTGCTGTTGATGGGCATGGGGAAGGATCATGATATGTAGTCTGGGAGGTCTGCAGACCACATGTGGCGGCACAATCTGTTTTTGAGATTGTCATATGAAGTATTTTGTTAGTAATCACAGGAACAAGAAGGGCCATGGTGGCTCCGGAGATTGTCAGTGTAGTAAAGCAGTCACACTGTAATGTCTGTCATATGACGTGTAGACGGGGATCCCAGCAGTGTACTGGCGATACTGCCAGAAAAAAACCCTAATCTCTGTGGAGACATCTAAGGCTGGCTTTACACCACGGTAAGGTCCGATCCGGGGCTGTCTGGTGTAAACCAGACAGCCCCGGACCGGATTTTTGCACCATAGCATTATGGAGCTCTCTGCCATCCGGTTTCCATCTCTCCGGCAGAATCCAGGAGAAATCTGATTATTCTCACCGTACACAAAAACGTTGCTTGCAACGTTTTTGTGTCTGGGGAGAAAAATCTCCCCAAATTGCTGTATCCTGGACTCTCCCGGATCCGATGCAATCCAGCACTCCCTACCATGGGAGCCTATGGGGCCGGATTGTCCCGGTCCGGGAGGATCCGGGAACCGGACACCTGCACTCCGAAGTTGTTTCAGAACCGCGGCTAGCTCCCTGCTAGCCGCGGTTCTGATTAATCAGCGGCGGCAGCTGCGTGCGGCTGTACACCGGACTGGAGGGCATATTAGCATCCCTGACTGCCCCAGACCGGACTCTGCCATGGTGTGAAGCCACCCTAACCTGGATTGTTCTCAATCTATTTTCCCCCAATATTCTCATCTCCGGGCTATGAGCAGACCTAATGGGGATTGGTATGAATCAAACAGAATGTAAAGTGTCAGGACAAGTAAATGTCCCTATTTTTTTCTTATTCATTTTAGTGTGGTTTTAAAAGGTAATCTGTCCCCAGATTTTGCCACCTAGTCTGAAAGCAGCATAATATAGTGAAAGAGACCCTGATTCCAGTGATGTCACTTACTGGGCTGCTTGCTATATACCTTTGATAATCTCCTGCAATTAAACTGTGATTTAATCAGAAGAGGGAGTAGTAAAGTGTCACCATTTTGTCTTTCATATTAATGAGCTCGGTATAACCACACCCCCACCACTAATTAGATTGGCCAGCATAGATCAGCTGTCAGGTTCCCTTTAAAGGCCACGTTACACACACAGATATCTGTTCAGATATTGTTCACAGATCTCTTGTTGCAGTGAAATCATGGACACATTGCTCCACTTTGTACACGGCCACAAAATGGAACAATGTGTCCATGATTTCACTGCAACCAGAGATCTATGACCAATATCTGAACAGATATCTGTGTGTGTGATGTGGCCTTAAATGTTACTGCAAGTGAAAAGATACCACAAAATTGAAGTCATATCAGCTGGCCTTTTCGATTATTATTATACAATGGGCTTCAAATTGGTGCACTCATCCAAAACCATTTGTGCACTAATCTGTTAGGTCCTTTAAAATCTAATTTACCTTTACAACAGGGAATTTTCTTGTTGCGCAATATAATTAAATAAATTACATTCTGTAAATACAAAACTATACCCTGTATATGTTGATAAATTTCTATATTTCATGTAACACTTGCAGGATAAATTATGAGACCCTCTAGTTGCAGCGCACTAGCTGTTGCAGCCCTGTACTCACGGTGCACTAACAGTTTTGGCCCTCTACCATTCTGCTGCAGCCAATTTGGATATTTACCATGAAGGCCCAGTCAGTGCAGCCCTCTATGGACTAACTGCTGTAACCCACTAACATTGTGCCTGATCTGATTCAGCCCTTCACTGCGAAACCTCGGCCTGTGCAATTCTTTAAACGAACGCCTGTGGACCTATGCCTGCAGCACATTAACCACTGTGGACATCTACCCACAGCATGCTAACTGCTGCAGCCCTTTATCATTGAGCCCTAGCCAATTCTGCCCTTTACCGTGGAGCCCGGCTGGTGCAGCCCTCTGTGTTATAGATCTGTGCCCTCTGCCCACAGCACACTAACTGCTATTTCAGACCTCAACTGCAGAGCCCCAGCAGTACAGCACCATTTGCCCCAACTGTTTAGTCCTTTACCGCAGAACCAACTGCTACAGCCCCATGTAGCTCTTTTCTGTATGCGACTTCCACAACCCCTGTACCCTGACTGTTGCCACTGTTACGGCAATTTGCAGCCCTTTACTGCAGATCCTTGCCAGCCCACTCCTGTGGGGCCATTGCATCCTTTACTATGAGCCCACTGCTATGGGGCCATGCAGCCCTTTACTATGAGCCTATTAATACATGCATCTTTATACAAGACCTATACCTGTATGTTAAATTCTATTTCATGTAACTGCAGAATCCTATGCAGCACCCTCTAGTGGAGCCACTATGTTGCAGCCCTTTACTCAGGTGCCTACCAGTTGGGCCATACCACTTTACATGTGAGCCACGATGCTATGTGTCCATGAAAGCCCTTCTAGTGAGCAGCTTCATGGACTAATTTGTACAGCCCTTACATGGCCATTGAAGCCCCACTGCTATCGGGCCAGTGCAATCCTTTATAAGCACTGCAGACAGCGCCTCTGTGGACCTATGCTGCAGCCTTTTAACTTGGACACACCCACAGCTGGCTCTGTGCAGCCCTTTACTGTGAAGCCATTGCTATGGGGCCAGTGCAGCCCTTACTGTGGACCATGCTATGGCCATGCGCCCAAGCCACTTATGCCATTGCAGCCCTTAATGCGAGCCCACTGCTACAGATGGGCCAACTATTGCAGCCCTTTACTGGAGCCCACTGCTAGGCAGCCCTATAGCCCCTTATGCTGAGTCTGAGCCCACTCTGGAGGCCCTTACTGGATGCATGGCACATGCAGCCCTCTACTGTTGCCAGCCACTCTATGGGGCCATGCAGAGCCCTTCACTGCATGGCAAGCCCACGTGCCCGCTATGGGGCCAGTGCAGCCCTTACTGCGAGCCACTGATGGGCATGCAGCCTCTACTGTGAGCCCACTGCTATGGGGCCAGTGCAGCCCTTTACTGCTGGAGCCCACTGCTAGGCCAGTGCAGCCCTATTCCACTGATGGGAGCCCACTGCTATGGGGCCAGTGCAGCCCTTTACTATGGAGCCCACTGCTATGGGGCCAGTGCAGCCCTTTACTGTGGAGCCCACTGCTATGGGGCCAGTGCAGCCCTATACTGTGACCTTACTTAGCCATGCTATGGGCCAGTGCAGCCCTTTACTTATGAAGCCCACTGCTATGGGGCCAGTGCAGCCCTTTACTGGGAGCCCACTGCTATGGGGCCAGTGCAGCCCTTTACTGTGGAGCCCACTGCTATGGGGCCAGTGCAGCCCTTACTGTGAGCCCACTGCTATGGCCAGTGAGCCCACTGCCTGTATGGGGCCAGTGCAGCCCTTTACTTGGAGCCCACTGCTATGGGGCCAGTGCAGCCCTTTACTGTGGAGCCCACTGCTATGGGGCCAGTGCAGCCCTTACTGTGGAGCCCATGCTATGGGGCCAGTGCAGCCCTTTACCCTATGCGGAGCCCACTGCTATTGGGGGCCCATGTGCAGCCCTTTACTATGGAGCCCACTGCTATGGGGCCAGTGCAGCCCTTTACTGGGAGCCCACTGCTATGGGCCAGTGCAGCCCTCTACTGTGGAGCCCACTGCTATGGGGCCAGTGCAGCCCTTTACTGTGGAGCCCACTGCTATGGGCCAGTGCAGCCCTCTACTGTGAGCCCACTGCTATGGGGCCAGTGCACAGCCCACTGCTATGTGCCCAGTGCAGCCCTATTCTGTGGAGCCCACTGCTATGGGGCCAGTGCAGCCCTTTACTTGAGCCCACTGCTATGGGGCCAGTGCAGCCCTTTACTGTGGAGCCCACTGCTATGGGGCCAGTGCAGCCCTTTAATGCGGAGCCCACTTCTACAGTATGGGCCATGCAGCCTCTACTGTGCAGCCCTTTACTATGGAGCCCACTGCTATGGGGCCAGTGCAGCCCTTTACTGCGGAGCCCACTGCTATGGGGCCAGTGCAGCCCTTACTGTGGAGCCCACTGCTATGGGGCCAGTGCAGCCCTTTACTGTGGAGCCCACTGCTATGGGCCAGTGCAGCCCTCTACTGTGAGCCCACTGCTATGGGGCCAGTGCAGCCCACTGCTATGGGGCCAGTGCAGCCCTTTACTATAGAGCCCACTCTATGGGGCAAGTGCAGCCCTTTACTGTGGAGCCCACTGCTATGGCCAGTGCAGCCCTATACTGTGGAGCCCACTGCTATGGGCCAGTGCAGCCCTTTACTATAGAGCCCACTGCTATGGGGCCAGTGCAGCCCTTTACTGCGGAGCCCACTGCTATGGGGCCAGTGCAGCCCTTTACTGCGGAGCCCACTGCTATGGTGCTCAGTGCAGCCCTATACTGTGGAGCCCACTGCTATGGAGCCAGTGCAGCCCTCTACTGTGGAGCCCAGTGTATGGGGCCAGTGCAGCCCTTTACTGTGGAGCCCACTGCTATGGGGCCAGTGCAGCCCTTTACTGTGGAGCCCACTGCTATGGGCCCAGTGCAGCCCTTTACTATGGAGCCCACTGCTATGGGGCCAGTGCAGCCCTTTACTGTGGAGCCCACTGCTATGGGCCAGTGCAGCCCTTTACTGTGGAGCCCACTGCTATGGGGCCAGTGCAGCCCTATACTGTGGAGCCCACTGCTATGGGGCCCAGTGCAGCCACTTTACTGTGGAGCCCACTGCTATGGAGCCAGTGCAGCCCTTTAATGTGAGCCCACTGCTATGGAGCCAGTGCAGCCCTATACTGGAGCCCACTGCTATGGGGCCAGTGCAGCCCTTTATATGCGGAGCCCACTGCTATGGGGCAAGTGCAGCCCTTTACTGTGGAGCCCACTGCTATGGGCCAGTGCAGCCCTTTACTGTGGAGCCCACTGCTATGGGGCCAGTGCAGCCCTTTACTATGGAGCCCACTGCTATGGGGCCAGTGAGCCCTTTACTATGGAGCCCACTGCTATGGGGCCAGTGCAGCCCTTTACTGTGAGCCCACTGCTATGGGGCCAGTGCAGCCCTTTAATGCGGAGCCCACTGCTATGGGCCAGTGCAGCCCTTTAATGCGGAGCCCCTGCTATGGGGCCAGTGCAGCCCTTACTGTGGAGCCCACTGCTATGGGCCAGTGCAGCACTTTACTGTGGAGCCCACTGCTATGGGGCCCAGTGCAGCCCTTTACTGTGGAGCCCACTGCTATGGGCCAGTGCAGCCCTTTACTGTGGAGCCCACTGCTATGGGGCCAGTGCAGTCCTTTACTATGGAGCCCACTGCTATGGGGCCAGTGCAGCCCTTTACTATGGAGCCCACTGCTATGGGCCAGTGCAGCCCTTTACTATGGAGCCCACTCCATGGGTACAATGCAGCCCTTTACTGCAGAGCCCACTCCTATGGGCCAGTGCAATCCCTTTACTGTGGAGACCACTCCAGTGGGGCCAGTGCATCCCTTTACTATGGAGCCCACTGCTATGGGGCCAGTGCAGCCCTTTACTGTAGAGCCCACTGCTATGGGGCCAGTGCAGCCCTTTAATGCGGAGCCCACTGCTATGGGGCCAGTGCAGCCCTTTACTGTGGAGCCCACTGCTATGTGCCCAGTGCAGCCCTATACTGTGGAGCCCACTGCTATGGGCCAGTGCAGCCCTTTAATGTGGAGCCCACTGCTATGGGGCCAGTGCAGCCCTATACTGTGGAGCCCACTGCTATGGGGCCAGTGCAGCCCTTTAATGTGGAGCCCACTGCTATGGAGCCAGTGCAGCCCTTTAATGTGGAGCCCACTGCTATGGGGCCAGTGCAGCACTTTACTGTGGAGCCCACTGCTATGGAGCCAGTGCAGCCCTTTAATGTGGAGCCCACTGCTATGGAGCCAGTGCAGCCCTATACTGCGGAGCCCACTGCTATGGAGCCAGTGCAGCCCTATACTGTGGAGCCCACTGCTATGGGGCCCAGTGCAGCACTTTACTGTGGAGCCCACTGCTATGGAGCCAGTGCAGCCCTTTAATGTGGAGCCACTGCTATGGAGCCAGTGCAGCCCTATACTGCGGAGCCCACTGCTATGGGCCAGTGCAGCCCTTTACTGTGGAGCCCACTGCTATGGGGCCAGTGCAGCCCTTTACTGTGGAGCCCACTGCTATGGGGCCAGTGCAGCCCTTTACTGTGGAGCCCACTGCTATGGGGCCAGTGCAGCCCTTTACTATGGAGCCCACTGCTATGGGGCCAGTGCAGCCATATACTGCGGAGCCCACTGCTATGGGGCCAGTGCAGCCCTATACTGTGGAGACCACATGCTATGGAGCCCAGTGCAGCCCTTTACTGTGGAGCCCACTGCTATGGGGCCAGTGCAGCCCTCTATTGTGGAGCCCACTGCTATGGGGCCAGTGCAGCCCTTTACTGTGGAGCCCACTGCTATGGAGCCAGTGCAGCCCCTTACTGCGGAGCCCACTGCTATGGAGCCCAGTGCAGCCCTTTTCTGTGGAGCCCACTGCTATGGGGCCAGTGCAGCCCTCTATTGTGGAGCCCACTGCTATGGGGCCAGTGCAGCCCTATACTGTGGAGACCACTGCTATGGAGCCAGTGCAGCCCTCTACTGTGGAGCCCACTGCTATGGAGCCAGTGCAGCCCTCTACTGTGGAGCCCACTGCTATGGAGCCAGTGCAGCCCTGTGGTCCAGCTGTGCCCCACATTAGTCAGTGAGCAGTCTGGGTCCGCAGTGTGCATTGCTCCTGGGACACACACGTGCTACCTGTGGCCTCTATACCCTGCAATGGGGATGTGGTGAGGTGATGCCCCCTGCTGGTGGCCGAGCCCTCCATGATCGCTGTCAGTCACAGTCGGGGCAGACTGTAGACGCAGCGCTCCCTCCCTCAGTGCGCTGTGCTGACAGGCTCCGTGATTCTCCGTATAATTGATGTGTGGGCTGTGCAGCTCCAGCCTGGACTGCACCAATGCAGCTCTTCACACGGGGGAGGCGGATCCCGGTCTTTCCTGCGTGACGCGTGTAGAAATCAGTTAGTCTCCGTGCCGCCCCTGTTCCCGTCGTGGTCCGCTCCTCCCGTGTTCAGTCTCTGGAGTTGCTGTCAGCGGGGATAGTGGCTGTGCGCTGCCGGGCGGTGCGGTGTGCTGGACTGTGCTGTGTACAGTGCGGTGTGCTGGGCTGTGTACAGTGCCGGGCTCTGCTGTGTACAGTGCGGTGTGCTGGGCTCTGCTGTGTACAGTGCGGTGTGCTGGCTCTGCTGTGTACAGTGCGGTGTGCCGGGCTCTGCTCCTTGCCCTCCGCCTCCTCCGGACGTGTCCGAGCATGTCCACAGCAGCACACCGTGCAGTAGTCACACAGTCGCCGTCCTCCATCCTCTGCTCTCCTCCAGGCCAGCTCATCCTCCGGACACTCGGGATCTAGTGCGGACTCCTCCGGCCGGAATCATGGGCTTCTACGGCACTTTAAAAATGATCTTTTACAAAGTAAGTAGTGCTGGGTGCTGGTGAGGGGCTGAGCCGGGTGTGATTAGCAGCATCCTCCCCTCCTGCCTCTGCAGATGGCACACACACTGGCATAGATAGGAGCGCTGTGAGGAGCCAGCAGCTGTGTGCCCTGAGTCTGGTGACAATGCCCTCTGCCGGGCTCCAGTACTGTAAACTTCCAGGATGGGAGCGATTCTCCAGCTACTTACCCACCAGCCTGGTAAGCTTCGTGCCAAGGTTATCCTGTGTATTGTGTGCCCTCTGAGCCTGCTCCACATGGGCACCAGCCACACGTCGCTATGGCTGTAGGATGTGTATGATGTAGGACTGAGAAGTTTAGGAATCTTCCCAGACAAGGTTATCCAGCAGCAGAGCATGGTGCTGAATATTAATCCTGCCTATGGTAGCCGCGGAGTCGGAACTTTACTGGACACTTGGCTTTATGGCGGCGTAAATGTGTCTGGCATATGCCCTGTCTGGGCTCATCATGCACCAGACACCACCCTGGACGTGGATCCCCTATTCGCCATGGTTGTCGTTTGTGCAGGTGGATCATGTGTGTTGTTTGCTTGCCCTCCTCATTACAGATCTGAGCCATGTTTTTGTGATCCTGCAGGATTGTAAGTCCCTGGAGTTGCCCAGAACAAATCTATATTTTAATGACTTGCAGCATTAATTCCATTGGAGACCTTGCGTGGCGCTCGATTTATCCCACTCGGATAGATGAGCCAGAAGTAACTAGCTGATTTGTAAATTGAAATGAAGCTGCGGCTCCTGCATTGTGGATGGCGGCTTTTCATCTGTGGAAGAAGAACCACATGTTGGCAGAGCCTGGTTAGACATGAGTCCTCACAGCAGTCTCATTATGGCAGGTCACATTCTTGGAAATGGCGGGCAGCCTGGTATTGTAGTTGTGTAACTCGATGTATGCAAATCCTAAATCACTTGGAAGTCATTAAGTCTCCTTTTCTGTACTTTAGTGATGAATTATGTTTATAGGGCGAGCGACACCTGCCATTAATTGTAGGGAGAAAACGCAACAGGTTAGTGCTTATGGCTGCTGGTTACTACAGTAGTCGGTAGAGGGACTTGTGTAGCTGCTACAATAAAATGTGTCGCCTCCTGGCTGAATAATGGGATTTTGGTGTATAGGATTGTATAACGGGAATTTTCCCATGTATCTCGGTTATTATGACTCTCTTGTGTTTGGTTATTAAGGGTTTGTTATTAGTTTCTATATAAATAAAGCGATTCCTATAAATCTTCTCCTGGATGAATTTGCATTTTACTTCCCATTTCCGTGTTTGACACCTCATTTGTTACTCTAGACTTTGATACATTGTTTCCACTGCTACGGTTTTATACATTTAGTTTTTTTTCCTTTTTTGATTTCAGATGAAGAGAAAGTTGGACCATGGATCCGAGGTCCGGTCTTTCTCTTTGGGAAAGAAACCCTGCAAAGGCTCGGAGTACACAAGGTAATTAAGTTCAATAATAGCTGCTTTGGTGATGACATGAGTGAACATCCTGCCTCACCAGCTGCTGAGCTGCCTCTTTAATTTGGACACAGCTTTGCTTTCATTACTCCTCCAGAGGGTCGTCTCCGGTCCTGAATAACAGCAGATTAATTGGTGGCTGTGTGGAAAATCCAAGTTGGGAAGATTGAAGCAAGACCATTACCGTGGAGAGGGGGGAATCACCAACTTCAGCTTCCTATTCTATAGCACTGGGATATATTTAGCAGAAGAAATTATGCAGACTTTTTTTTTTAACACATTCTATTTTAGGGATTTTAATTGGGCTCATTATATAAATCAATATGCTTAAAATTGGGGCAGCTAGAAGAAAATACTGCAGAACACCAAGTGGGGATTTATAATGTACATTAATTCTGTAGCCCCAGTGTTGTGTAAAATAAAAGTTGAAGTACAGGTGGATTAAGTACTTTTATTTTATATTGTGTAGCAAAAGTGAGATCCCCCTCATGGCCTAACGTTGACTCCATGTTCTGATGTTGAGGACACTATGGCACATCGGTGGTAGTAAGTCAGGAGTGGCTCCAGGGCAAGGACTAGGTGCCCATCTTTCCATTCTACCTTTTTTTTTTATATGGGTTACAAATAGTATGATGTTGAGAGCTAATCCCGTGAAAGTGGCCCAAGTTGTGTTCATGTTCCTCCCACGTCTTACCAATGATCTTCATGTCCTGATGAAGCTCCTCCTATGTCCCATCAATCATTTCCACATCAATATGCCCCAACCGTCAACTTGAGGATATAATGTAGTTTTCTCCATTGGAGATTTCCATGATATCCTAGTAACCAATATCAGGTTGTGATGGGGTTGCGCTTTCAATACCTTAGTACTAGAGTTTCCCACACACCCAAGAATGAGCCTGAAGTTACGTTGAAGCTTATCCCATGCCATTTCATCTTGCCTTTAGATTCTGTTGAGCCTCAGGGTCTAGTGAAGCTCCTCAGTGTCAGATTATTAGATCTCAGGGCCAGGTAGGACTTCCCATATGTTATAAGAAGGAGCATGAGAAGCTTTCTTCAGATGTGTCAATAAACCTGCTGTTATATCTTTAAGAATCTGATGCAGTAAGCAGCCCTGTATGATGGAGATGCTAGTCTTTGATGCATTTTGCCTCGCCTGCTTCCTACTGTCACTGGCACTTTACACAGTCATCCTCTCCAGTCACGGTTTAATCTCTTTGCTCTGAGATTTGCATGACCTCACGGTTCCCTACGGTGGAGAGTTCTAGCACAATCACAGACATGGTTCATTTAACCCTCAGAATGCCTGTGGGGTTCTCCATGGATATACACTTCACACAAGCACTCCCCATCCTTGTAGAGTTATGTTCTTCTTTTCCCCTGACTTGTTTTGATGCATTTTCTCAAGTGTACATTTATCTCTTTGCTCCTTGTTTTCCAAATAAAAACCTTGCATAATTTCTGCACGCTGCTTTATTCCTGGG
The DNA here is from genome assembly GCA_033576535.1 of Allobates femoralis. Lineage (NCBI taxonomy): Eukaryota > Metazoa > Chordata > Amphibia > Anura > Aromobatidae > Allobates > Allobates femoralis. The sequence continues at coordinate 178,581,238 of JARQOC010000003.1, forward strand.
CACACAAGAATGTGACCACTTGATACCCCCAGAGGAGCAATCAGTTTAGCACAATTCATTAACGCTTTCACACTGCGATTAAAACCAGAGGTCTTTTATATGAATCTTAGTAGACCCCAGAGTATTCCTCTTCTGTGAAAGGTGGCAAAATACAAAGCTTTTATTGTAATAAAAGCCTTCCATATGAAAATGGCAGAAGGGATTCCCTGCTTTTAAGAACCCCCCCCACTAGTGTTAATCACTGTAAAGTGGAGAGACCTCAGAGACCTTATAAGACTAGAAGACATGGAATGAAAATCTTGATGTAAATATCAATCATCTCCAAGATATAAATCCTGTCCTATGGAAATGCGATGTCTACACCCTTCATTTCTCTACATGAAATAAATAACCCTGCGGCTTTCAGAAAAAAAACCAATCATTATCTGAATTGGCCATACCATTAACCCCTTAAGTCTGCAGCAGGGGAGAATCTGTGAAGGGCAGTGTTACATTAGTAAGGGGTAGAGTACATGCCCAGTGGGAATGTTGGCTATAAATGAACGTGCCTGAGAAATTGATTATATGCTTGACTAGCGTGACATCCTCGCTGCACACCCCTACTTTGAGTGACAGCCTGAACTGCCTCTATATCAAGTCATCTTTTCACTCTATGGTCAATTAAGCTAGATCATTAAAGTGATAGAAGCAGACAATAAAATACTGTATACAAATCCATATATTTCTATGTATAAGCTGAGGAGGATAGCTATACCTCATGATACACCAGTATAGGAACTTTCCTACCTGTCACAGCCTTATGTTCTGCATTATACATTATCATCATGATGGAGCTCCAACATCATATGAATCACCTTTAGGTTCAGGGATAGGTTTCTGGTAACGAAACATTAGGAAACACAACTTTACTCTTGTTCTCACCTATTACTTTTCTACAGTACTACAGGTCTTGTGCCATGTTCAGCAACACCTACAACATTTGGTGATCTGCGGGCAGCGAATGGGCAGGGTCAGCAACGACGTCGGATTACATCAGTGCAGCCACCTTCAGGCCTTCAAGAATGGCTGAAAATGTTCCAGGTATGCACTTATTTCTGTAAGTTTTCCTTTGTTAAGAGTTATTCCCAAAATAACAAGTTCTAGAGCCCCAATCTCCAGATTTCTGAGGGTCCCAGTAGTCAGATTCCATTGATCAGCAAGTTGACTTTCATTTCATTGCTTGGAGGGTAACTTGTTTTTTTTTGGGAATAACACTTTAATTCAGATAGTGATATTTTTAGTTATTTATTTTTTGTTCTGCTGTTGGTATTAATTGACATTTCCTTGTATGTATAAAACAGGGTGTATAGGCCCCTGTCACCGTGGTGCTGAAATGTGTTTGTCTAAGTTTTTATGGCACCAAATTCTAAATTTTGTAGAAATGTTTGCCTTTTTGGCTTGGTGTACTGAGCCTATAAAGGAGTTAAATGGACCCATTGTTCCTGCTTGCAAGTTCCCTTAGTTTTCTGCCTCATTAGTTCCTATGTCCATAAGTTGAGCCAGCTAGGCAGTACTCCTTTTGTAAACTGAATGAGCGCAAACATCTCTGTACTTTTGACAGAGTGTACATTCAGAAGGTCACTACAAAATTGCTTAGTACAGGGATAATGTTTGACACGACAGAGAACCTTTTTAGACCCTGCTGTACAAGTTGAGCAATAAAAGCGTGCTCTGTTGTGTTTGTGTACTGTATGAATGCAGAAGGTGAACCCAACAGATCCAGCTATTGTGAGATGCACGGCTCCAAGCATCACTTTGGTCTGTAGACCTTCCTGTAATGAGGGGAATGAGGACTATAAACCTTTGGTGAGGGAGAGCAAATGGTGGACTGTCCCAACATGTCCTAAGACATCAGTGCTGAACATCTACAGCTTGAAGGCATGAGTGCAGATAACTAGGAGAACCACGTCATCGGGGAGGTTTCCACTCATGTTACAATTAAGGATGGCTTCTTTTATCTATGATAATTGTTTCCCCCCTGGGAAAATGAGAGCCTTTCATGATTGGCAAAGCAAATGGGAAGCTATGATGGAGATGAATGGTTTAGTAGTTTATCAAGCCTCAACATGTTATCTGAAAGCAGGGATGTGCAGGTAATTATCCCCGGCATCTGGGCTCCTTGCCAGGTGTTCCTCCATTCTCTCCTGGAGGAAGTCTGAGGTCTGTCGCTTAGCACCCTCCACCAAAATACTACTGTTTTTATTTGCACGATTTGTCCCTAATAGTTACTCTGCATGAGAAAGGCCCCGCTTATCTATCTCCTCCACTCCCTCGCCCTCCAGCTGTAATTGCTGGTTCCCATTCATTCAGGTCATTTGGTGGAGCTCTGGTATGCAAATGTACATTACAGCAGATAATCAACCACTACATTTCAGGATTAGAAGGGCATTCATGTCCCAAACTGGGACACTGTTCCCATGAAAAATACAGTAACCAAAAACAGATCTATTGTTCTCATGATGATCAAGTCCAACATATCTCCACGCTGTCACAGTCCAATTAAAGCTGGAGAGATGGAATTGTATAATGTCTTGTGACAAGGCAAATCGACTGCAAATACCACTTAGCGGGGTGCAAGGTTTCTGTATGAATTAAATGTGTTCTAGTTTGGGCTAGGTCTTCATCCTGTCACTTGGGAACATTCTGAAGAGATGACTATTAGCGGAGGCCACGAAATATCACAAGTCTGTCCAGAGTTTTGTTGTCATAATGTTAATGTAGTTGGTTTCTAGCATTTGGGTATTTTTTTGATACATTGCTTAAAAGCCCCCCATCTCTTTATCCTTAAAGGGAACCATGTTGCTCAATCCAGGTGCAGTGTGAATCAGAGCCTGGCAACATGAATGCTTGTTGTTGCATTTCAGAGAAACCTTAGGCCTCAATTAATTGAGATGTGTATGTAAGGCTGCCTTCACACTTGCAGATGCATCTGCAGCGTTTTGCAGATGCATCTGCAAGTATCAGCATGCAGACCGCGGTCCCTATGTTTATAATAGGGCGCACCGCGGTCTGAATGCTCTCATTGATTCCTATATGTGAGCCGTAAGCAGGCGGATGCCTGCTGACAGATCACACACTCCCGCCCCGCACCTTGGACGCAACATCTCGCGTCCATAGTGCGGGCGGGAGAGTGTGATCTGTAAGCAGGCATACGCCTGCTTACGGCTCACATATAGGAATCAATGAGAGCATTCACACCACGGCCGTGGTCTGCATGCTGATACTTGCAGATGCATCTGCAAAACGCTGCAGATGCATCTGCAAGTGTGAAGCCAGCCTAAAACACCTTTAAAAAGCCAAAGAATTTTGGTGCAATATGGGGATTCACAAGAAAATTGCGGCTTTTGACATTTTCTCGCCAGTTTCAACCTGCTCTACCAAAGCTGGCAGGCCTGGGATGGTCCGGAGATGTGACTTTGGCAACCAACCTAATTCATGATTAATTGTGACGTACCTTAAGACATTAATGATTGCCTGGAATAGGATTTGTGTTATATTGGTAGGAGTCTAACAGCTAAGACTAGGGTTGAGTGAGTTTAATCGTTACTATTCACTACTGGCATGGATAGTATTCTATTCGTGACACTCGTTACTCAGAGAGTATCGCAGGTGCTTGTGAGTGATGTGTCGATCGTTATGAATCTGACACAAATTGCCATTTCCCTTCAGTGCATAAAGTGAGCTGGCACCTCAGTCAGAGCAGATTGAATGTTAGGGTCTGTCTGTGGTGCTCCGCAAGGTGTTTTATGCAGTGAAAATGCAAAAAAAGCCCACCCTCCCGCCCCAGAATGACTCCTTTTTATGGCAGGATGTGTGTGGGCAGAGCCTAACATTTGACTTGCTATGTGGACGAATATGCGAGTATTAAAAACTACTTGTTATGAGTATAGCGAGTGCAAATATTTCGCTACTCGCTCATCACTAGCTAAGACTACCACTGATGACTAAAGCTAGCCCTGCACAGAGAACATTTGTTTAGCAGATGACTTTCTCTTCCAACTCCTCCATATGTATAGGCTCTTAGCTGAGCGTTCATATGTTTTCAGTGGATAGAGAGGAGGAAGCCTCATCTAGAAATAGCAGCGGTTCATCTTCCAGGTAAATAAAGGAATCAGGATTTGAACATTCAATTAGCTTATCCTTATCTTCCACATCATCATGTCGGTAAGAGTTGGGAGACCCTATAAATTTAATTTTTAACTGGTCTCATTAAAATCGTCATTTCCACCCAACAGTCATTTTATGCGAAAGGGAACCTTAAAGTGTAACAGCCGTTAAAATTTTAACCTAATAATAATGTAGAGCAAGTGATTATTATAAACTTTCAAATACACTTCATAAATGAAATCTGGAAGAAAACCTTCCAGAAGATGTCCCCACTAAGCTGTTTCTAAACCTGACATATGATGAGTGTCAAGGAAATCTGTCTTCAGCTCCACACATGAATACAGCCATATATAGGTGGGGGGGGGGGGGCTACAAAGAGTTCCCAATACAGCTAAATGGAGACTCAGGTTTCCTCATGTTGGTAAACTTGATTAGGATATGGGAAGGGGAGGCGGCTCTTCGGATAATCACTCCTGGATTCCAGACACCCGATCGGTGGTATGGCAGCCACCCGTGTAAACATATAAGAAAGATCGGTGTCCAATTCTGCTTTCCATGTGCTTTGTTTAGTGCATATATAAAAGCATCACCTACCCCGTGGGGTTAGCTTAACACCACAGGGTATGTGATGCTTTTATGTATGCACTAAATAAAGCACATGTAAAGCAGAATTGGACACCGATCTTTCTTCTTATCATATCTCGGGTTGGAACAGTGCGGAGCTCTGGCTGTCAGCACACCGCTCCTGTGATCTCTCTCCATTCACATAGGCTCTGCCCCGTGTTATCAGCTGAGGAGCTGTGTGGAGGCCATCAGCTGATTGCACAGAGCAGAGCTGTGTGAATGGAGAGGAGTCAGATAAGATCACAGGAGCTGTGTACTGATATCCTGATCTCTGCACTGCCCTTGCCTGAGGTAATCTGAGAGTGGGGACATCTTCTGGAAGGGTTTTGAAACATTTTCTTTTGGATTTAACTTGTGGAATATATTTGAAAGTTTATGATCACTTGCTCTGCATTGTTATTAAATATTCAAACAGTGGTTACACCTTGATATTTGAAGGTAACCTGCATCAGTGTCAGTTAAACTGTAGGGGTGTGTCTACACCACGGATCACAGCACTGTGAGCGGTGATTGACTGAAAGCTGGTGGCTCCTGGGCAGAATAAAGTTGATATTATTTTGGGTGCCACACATTTAGTAGGGCGACTGGGCACCTTTTTAAACTGTTATCCTACAGACTTGTATATCTACAGCTTAATAGCGATATCTGATGTGACTGGTTCCCTTTAAGGAAATTATGTGCTGTGTATGTGTTTCTAATTTTGCTCTTGTAGATGAGTGAAGTGAGCCCCATAAAGTGTCTGTCCATGCACCCCTCTCAGCTGACTGAAGCTGCCCCTTCATTATGAAATCGCCACTATACTTTAAGGCCAAGGTCACACATTATGGATTTATTTGCATTCCTGATTTTGCATCAGAAATCTACGGTTGAATACAAATGTTTTTCATCACAACCCTTGTTTCGTTGTGGATTTTCAATGTTGTGGGGTTTTAGCATATTTTCCCCATTAACATCAATGTATTTGCTAATCTGCAATTAAAATCTGTGATTGCAGATTAGGCCAAGGAACGGGTTTCCAATTATACGCAGTGGTCCACCTAAACCATGTGCACACAGTGCGTTTTTTTTATCATTTTTTTTTTTAGTGCAGTTTTGTAACAAGACTGCATACAAATCCTTATGGTAGCAACGTTAATGAGAATTCTGAAGTTTCGTGCACATGTGCTGTTTTTTTATTTTATTGCAGATATTGTGCAGAAATAAATTTGCAGCAGGTCAAATCTTGATGCGGTTTTCTACCCCAAATATATGATAAACACATGCAAAACCTGCATGAAACGGTTTGCGTTTTTCTTTGTTTTTTCTGGCCAGATGTAGGTTTGGTGCAGAAATTTTTGCAACCAAATACTCAGTGTGCCCATACCCGAAACCAGCTCCCTCATCCATGTTCTCATGTTATATTCTCTTGTCTGTGTTGGAATAATAACATGTTGAACTCTTTGATGATCCAAGCTCAGGGCAGATGTGGAAGACTTTCTGTTTTTCTCTCGTCTATTAGCTTTGCAGAGGCCGGAGTCCATCCTTATTGAGCGAAGTTAGGTCTTTTACTAATAGTACGTGGCATATAGTTTATCTACAATTATTGAGCTTTTATCTTACTCTTATTAGGTTGTATTGCATTTTTTTCTCTATATTAGGCCTTTAGTTTTACATTAGTCATACATTCATTAAGTGCAAATGATTGTCACCAAAAATGTGCTCCACACATATGTATAACTGTATGGGCCACTTTACACACACCAACTTATCTGTCCTAACTTCTCACAACTTACTGGTTGCAGTGAAATCATGGACACATTGCTCCATTTTGTGGCTGTGTACAAATGGAACAATGTGTCCATGATTTCACTGCAACCAGTAAGTTGTTGAGAAGTTGGACAGATAAGTTGGTGTGTGTAAAGTGGCCATATGAAGTTGAACATGAGGTGTACGGGCTACACTACCGTTCAAAAGTTTGGGGTCATTTAGAAATGTCCTTATTTTTTTAAAGAAAAGCACCTGTTTTTTTTTTTTTTTTCAATGAAGCTAACATTAAAGTGAAACTGTTACCTAGATAAAGCCCCCCAGGCTATCACTACCTGTCCCTCCACCTTCCTATTACTACTCTAACTATCCCTTTCTGTGCTAAATGTGACCTGTGACTGTTAAAATGTATGTAAAACTTACTGGGTCCTATGTTAATGACCGGGGGGGCTACCGTTACTAGTTCCCCTGGGCGACCTCTTTTGGTCCCTCTCACCGCCTCCAGCATCCTTTATCACGCCCCCATGGGCGTGATCTTGAAATTATATTGTGCAACCCCACCCTGCCTAGCTCTGCTCTGCAGCCTTCCTGGTACGACGCTGAACGCGTCCTTTCCAGAACTTTGGGCCGATACACTTAAAAGGTGTATCGCCCGACTTCAATAAGATGAGCTGAAGTAATGTGCTCCACGGAGCATGTGCAGATGAAGTCTGGGCTATACACCTTTTAGGTGTATCGACCCAAACGTCCGGAAATGACGCGTTCAACGTCATACCAGGAAGGATGCAGAGCGAGGCAGGCTGGGGGGGCGAGCAATTTAATTTCAAGATCACGCCCATGTGGGCGTGATAAAGGATGCTGGAGGCGGCGAGATGGGCCAAAAGGGGGTTCCCAGGGGGGCTAGTAAAGGTAGATCCCCTTATATTAACATACACCCCAGTAAGTTTTAAATAAACCTTATTAAACAGTCACAGGGCACATTTAGCACAGAGAGGGATAGTTAGGGTACAGTTACACGTCGCAACATTGCATGCAATTTCACTTACAATTGCGATGCAGTGATCATGGACACATTGTTCATTTTGTACACGGCAACAAAATAGAACAATGTGTCCATGATTTTACTGCAACCAGCAAATTGCAAATGAAATTGCATGCAATGTTGCGATGTGTAACAGTACCCTTAGGGTACCTTTTACACGTCGCGATATCGCAATGCAACATCGACAAAAAGTCACGTGGTACGGTCGTTGCAGTTGATATCCTTGGTGCATTGTGTCGTGTAAATGGGCAATGCGACTCGAAAAAATCGTAGGTATGATATTGCAAGAAGATTGTGCAAGCCCTTCAACCATACGATATTGCATATGCGATGTGGCATGATGTGGTGCTGTGTGACGGCGCAACTACGATCTTGTTTGCAACTTCCCCTATTCACTACAATGTTAATGCTCGGTACTGGGTTGCTCATACCCAGCGCACAAAAATTGAGGACAACATCCTAGTTGCGTTGCCTGCCGATATCTCCCTGTGTGGACATCTCCTATGTGATCTTGGACAAGTGGCAAAAACGTGCGCGCTCCCGTGAAATTGTATGCGATATCGGAACGATATTGCGACATGTAACGGTACCCTTAGAGTAATAACAGGAAGGTGCAGGGACAGATAGCCTGGTTGGCTTTATCTAGGTGACAGGTTCACTTTAAATCAATAGAAGTACACGCTATACATTGTTAATGTGGTAAATGGCTAATTCTAGCTGCAAACGTCTGTTTTTATTATTATTATTATTTATTTATATAGCGCCATTAGGTTCCATGGCGCTTTACATGAGGATAAGGGAGACAAGAACAAGTACACTAAATCTAGGTGATTAGGACGTACAGGTACAGGAGGGGCAGGGACCCTGTCCACGAGGGCTCACGGTCTGAGGGGCGGGTTAGGATACAGTAGGATGGGGGAATGTCATGTATGGTGCGGTCGCCTGGGTCTCAATGGGAAGGGTGTGTAGGAAGCTTGGACGGGAATAGGTGAGTCTTCAGGTGACACTTGAAGCTACGCAGGGCAGGAGAGTGTCTGATGTGTTCGGGCAGGGAGTTCCAGAGTAAAGCAGATGCCCAGGTGAAGTCCTGGGCTCGGTTGTGTGAAGAGGTGATGAGGGGGGAGCAGAGGAGGAGTTCTTGGGAGGAGCAGAGGTTGCGTGAGGAATAGGTATCGGGACACCAGGTCGGAGATGTATGGTGGGGCCTATGGTTAGTGTTTTGAATTGGGATCTCTTGGAGACGGGGAAACAGTGAAGGGCTTGCAAGAGGGGGAGACAGGGGAGTAGCGGGAGGACAGGTAGATGAGTCGGGCAGCGGAGTTGAGGATAGACTGGAGAGGTTGAGGGAGTTAGCTGGGAGGCCATTGAGAAGGAGGTTGCAGTAGTCAAGGCGGAGATGATAAGAGCATGAATGAGTGTTTTAGCGGTGTCGTGGGTGAGGAACGAGCGGATCCCGAGTTGTTCTTGAGCTGGAGCCGGAGGGATGTGGTGAGGGCCTCGATGTGGGGCTTGAAGGATAGGGAGGAGTCAAGGATTACCCCGAGGCACTTGGCTTGGGGGACTGGTGGAGAGGGCGCAGTCGTTGACACGGATGCATAGGTTGGGAAGTGGGGGGGAATTTCTTGCGGGGAAGACTATGAATTCAGTTTTGTCCATGTTGAGTTTAAGGAAGCGAGCAGAGAAGAAGGATGAGATGGCGGAAAGGCATTGTGGGATTTTGGAGAGTAGGGCAGGTAGATTTGGGTGTCGTCGGCGTAGAGGTGGTACTGGAGGCCGTGGGACTCATTGAGTTGCCCTAGGCTGAGGGTGTATATGGAGAAAAGTAGGGGTCCCAGGATCGAACCTTGGGGGACTCCGACATAAAGGGAGTAGGGTGAGGAGGAGGTGTGGGAGTGGGAGACGCTGAAGGTCCGGTCCGCTAGGTATGAGGAGATCCAGGAGAGGGAAGGTGGGTGATGCCGAGGGGATCCAGGATCCGGAGAAGAAGGGAGTGGTCAACCGTGTCGAAGGTGGCAGACAGGTCAAGGAGGAGGAGGAGGATGGAGTAGTGGTGTTTGTTCTTGGCAGTCAGTAGGTCGTTGGTGACTGGTCAGGGCTGTTTCAGTGGAGTGGAGGGGTCGGAAGCCGGACTGTAGGCGGTCGAAGTGGGAGCACGAGGAGAGATGAGAGGACAGTTTGGAGTGGACGTGCTGTTCAAGTAGCTTAGAGGCGAATGGCAGAAGAGATATGGGGCGATAGTTAGAGACTGAGGTAGGGTCAAGTGAGGTTTTTTTTAGGATGGGTGTGATTAGGGCGTGTTTGAAGGCCGAGGGGAAGGCACCAGTGCTAAGTGAAAGGTTAAAGAGGTGGGTGAAGGCTGGGAATGAGGTGGGATGGGAGCGGGTCATGGGCGCTGGTGGTGAGGTGTGATTTTGACAGGAGGGAGGAGAGTTGGTCTTCAGTTATGGGGGGGAAGTGGCTGATGGAGGAGGAGGGCGCAGTGTAGGTGGGAAGGGGAGTTGTGGGGATAGTGGACCGAAGCTGTTTCTGATCTTGTCGATCTTCTTTTTAATGCAATATCTACAGTACATAGGTGTATAGAGGCCCATTTTCAACAACCAGCACTCCAGTATTTTAATGGTACATTGTGTTTGCTAACTGTGTAAGAAGGCTAATGGATGTTTAGAAAACCCGTGCACTAGTATGTTAGCACAGCTGAATGTTTGCCTGATTAGAGAAGCTATAAAATCGACCTTCCTTTGAGATACAGTAGTTGAAAATCTGGAGCATTACATTTGGTTTGTTCTATGAAACTCTCAAAATGGCCAGAAAAAGAGAACTTTCATGTGAAATTCGACAGTCGATTCTTGTTCTTAGAAATTAAGCTTATTCCATGTGAGAGATTGCAAAGAAACTGAGGATTTCCTACAACGCTGTGTACTACTCCCTTCAGAGGAGAGCACAATAGGCTCTAACCAGAGTAGAAAGAGAAGTGGGAGGCCTCACTGCACAACTGAGCAACAAGACAAAAGTACATTAGAGTCTCTAGTTTGAGAAATCAGCACCTCACAGCTCTCAACTGGCAGCTTCGTTAAAGAGTATCCGCCAAAGGTCTTCAATGCTGTAATTGCTGCAAAGGGAGCATTCATTGCTGAAAGCAAGTTTTAAGGAGAAAATTCTTATTTAAATAAAAATCATTATTTCTAACTTTGTCAATGTCTGGACTATATTTTCTATTCATTTTGCAACTCATTTGATAAATAGAAGTATGAATTTTCATGGACAATACAAAATTGTCTGGGTGACCCCAAACTTTTGAACGGTAGTGTATATGTAATAAAGGTCACCTGATATGAACAGAACTCTTTTATGTACACTGTGTCGGCACTTGAACATGTGGTCTAGTCTCGTAACTTCAAGATGCCTCGTAATTTGGCTGTACTTCTAAATAAGGCACATTGCTGTTATTTAGCTTTCCTGAATTCCTTCATCCTGGCGTTCCCTAGTGCTATTCAGGCCCTGCTCAACTCATGACCGTGTTTCTTTCCTAAGTGTTTAGTTCCTAGATCACCATACACAGTGTGTGCCAAACCTGTCATTATCAGCAGTATTAAATGGCGATCTTTTGTGCACAGGGTGTACTGACTTACCCAAATGTCAAATGTTTGTGGCGAGTAGGATGGACATGATGGGTAACTGTATGACCAAGCCTTTGTTTTCACAGGAGATAAGTGACTGCTAGTGAAGCCTGTCAGTGGTGTATTCCCCTTTTTTCAATGCGATATCTCCTCTCACCTGTTTGAGGTATATGGCCACCTTATGATTTTCTGAGGAAAAGTATTATGGAATACAGTATGCACGACTGAATGTCAGGTTTCTCTTCTCTGCTGGTCCACCTTAAAGGGGTTGTGCACTACTTTTATATTGACCAGCTATCCTTGATCTAGGTAGTCAATATCAGATTGGTGCGGGTGCAACACTAGTCACCCCTGGCGGCCAGTGTGATTAGTTGTAAAGCGGAACAGCACAGCGCCATCAGCTGTAGTGGTTGCAGCCGGTTACAACATGTTTTGCTCTATTCGAATGAATGAGTGGATCTTCAGTACCATCCTGCTTCCAATATACAGTGGGCCGCTCTGTGTTTTACTCCGCTACTGGTAAATCTGGCCATTGTGAGCCCTGTGAACAGCTGGAGGGGGTTGCAGCCCACCAATCTGACACTGATGCACTCCTGAGGACAGGTCCTCATTAAGTGTGTGCTCCATATGGATGGTTACTGCACGTGTTTCACTAGTTCTTCAGACCACCTTGAGGCTGAGCTGTACTGTCAAGTATGACCTGGTCTATCCCCTTTTTGGCAGGCTGTGGGGGTTATGGCTAGGACGTCTGTACTCATATACAGCTGTATGACTTGTAGTTGAAGCATATGATAATGTCATTAGTCCTACTAAATGGACGTCATGCTCTAGGGGGTGAATCCTTTTTCTAGGAACTGACTGTTTAGAGTGAAGCCTGTTTTATTGTGGGCAGTGCTATGACTGTGTGGTTTACATGATCATTGACACTATTGATGGTATGTTCACTTTTGGTCACGTATGTACTATGCCTTGTCATCCATTGCTTTTTACATTAATGGTCCATAGTGCCTGATGTGAAACAATGGGCACACAGGTTGTTACCTGATGTACAGTAGTTGTTTTCAGGCTGACAATCGCGAAGTGTCCTCGTTCTTCTTGTGGTGCAGCACCAATTAAGTTGTGCGTTTATTATAAAGCTTTAAATGGTTTTCATTTCCTAAGCTGCACTTATTACTAAAGCAATAAAAAGGCTTCCAAGAATCTCCGATTTGTTTTTCACTTTATTGTTCTGGCTTTATGAAGAAATACTTCTGGGACCGTTTGACAATAAAGTGGCCTCTGGGGTGATCTATTGACTTTCAATTTTTATTATTGTGAGCTTTACATGGTACAGGTTGTGAAAACCAGAAGGCAGAAAATCATTCAACTTAGCATGTGTCTATCTGCTTTAGTGCCCACCTTATAAGCAAATCAGTCTGGCTGCCCCTCTGTACAGGCGGATGTAGATGTGGTGGGGCAGTAGGGCATTTAGCTACTTAGCTACTTCTGTATGGATGGTTATTATATTTCCCTAATGCTATCATTCTAAGTTTTTACTACTACTACTACTACTACTACTACTACATTATATTTTCTTTAAAAGCCATATATTATATATATATATATAATCTATGTACAGAATTCTCCATAATCTGTCACCAGGTTTTTGCCACCTAATCTGAGATCAGCATAATGTCAACAGAGACCTTAATTCCATTGATGTCACTTACTGGGCTGCCTTACTGTAGTTTTGATAATCTCCTGATGATAACCTAGTGATTTTATCACTATAGGACTAGTAAATCTGGTGCTTTGTAGCCTTCCTCCTTCTTCTTGCGCCTTATTTACCCATTCCCCACTACTGTTTGGCATCTTTCTGCCTATGTACAGTGTACACAGAAAGATGCCAATCAGTGGTTTGGACAGGGTTATATAGCGCTCAATATTCAGAGAACTGCTATATTTGCTGCAGATAAAGCAGTGGTTTTATCAAAACTGCAGCAAGCAGCTCTGCAAGTCCCTGCTCCTACATCATGTTGCTCTTAAGCCCCCGCCACACAAAGCAAGATCGCTGCTAGGTCACAAATTTGGTGACGCAACAGCGACCTGGCCAGCGATCTCGCTATGTTTGACACGTAGCAGCGACTAGGCCCCTGCTGTGAGATCGCTGGTCGTATCCGAGTCGCCTGGACCATTTTTTGATTGTTGGGGTCCCGCCGGGCAGCATGCATCGGTGTGTTTGACAGGGATAACGACACGACTCAATACTACAGGTCTGAGAAACAGGGTCCCAACGACCTCTGTATCATTCCAGATCGTTGTTGCGTCACTGGTGAGATCTCTGTTTGACATCTCAACAGCGACGCACCAGCGATCCCTACAGGTCTATCGGTGTCTGGATCGCTGGTGCGTCGCCAAGTGTGATGGTACCCTCAGATATGGTAGCAAGAACCTGGTGACAACTTCCCTATAAGGTCAACGAGAGCTGTATTCACCTTAGTGATAATAGCAAAGCTACGTACACCCATATTTTCAGCGGTTAGGGCAGCTCTAGAGGGGCCATCTCTGCAGACATAACCCATTTCCTGTCCTTTCTCTTTGATGTCACCATGCAGTGAATATAAGGTATTCATACACCATGGGTGTCTATACCGGGTGACCACTTTACGGCCATGCCCCTCATACTAGCATTGACAATTATATGATGATGCTTAAAGTTGCCTGTAAATATTCTCACACAATGTCCTTCAGCGCCATATTCTTTCCGCATGATGGTTTTTTGAGAATGAAGGTTTGGTGACAAGATGGTAATATATCTGAATTTCTTTTGATTCTCCGCAGAGCTGGAGTGGACCAGAAAAGCTTCTCGCCCTGGATGAGCTCATAGACAGTTGTGAACCCACCCAAGTGAAGCATATGATGCAAGTTATTGAGCCTCAGTTTCAACGGGACTTCATTTCTTTGCTGCCTAAGGAGGTGAGATCTGTCAGGTGATAGTGGGCACAGCGTCCTCATCTGCCCCTTTTACATTCGGTTACTTGTGTTGTGTGTAAGGGGAGGTGAGCGGACATGTTTGTGTCTGTGTACACTAATTCTAGCATTAAAGTATCCTGACATGGAAAATGTGATCCATCCCATGTACTGCTTGTCCTGGCCATGGCATGTTGTTTAGTTGCTCTCCCCCCCTCTGTACACACAGGGTCAATGTTTGTTGTTCAGGAACTGGGATTTGTGCTTGGTGCACGTACAGTTGCTGTTTTCCAGCATTGCTGCATTGTGGAGCTGTGATTCATGCCATGAATCGTCTGCTCACTACAACACATTGATCCACACTGCATTGCAGGCTCCTCGTTCAGCAGCGCAGCTTGTTGTCTCCCCATATTGCATCCATTACTGTGTAGAGGACAGTGCACTATGTCGGCATCTTTCTGTCATCCGTAGCTCTGCAGAAGCCGGCCATTGTCTTGGTGCAATGACAGATAATATGAGGGCTGGCTGTGGTGTGACAGATGATGCCCTCCTGAAAAAGAATTATTAATGTAGTGAGCAGGTTTTTGATCTTTGCTTCTGCATGCAGCGACGTTCATCCTCAGGACTTCATCTTGATATCATTTACAGTTCTATCAGAAGGATGACTGTGAAATCTCATTACGTGCGTGTAATTATTTGTTGATTTTTAATCTTGGAGCTATAAGATGTAGATGACATAATGATTACCGTTATATAATATAGAGGAACTAACCCCATTTACAGAGTAGTTCCACCTAAATGGATAAGCCACGTACAATCATATGTCCTTGAGATGTTCTATTCTGTCAAATTTTTGCATATTCTGCTTAGTAATTTCTAAGGCCTCATATAACTGTTTCATTGCTGGTTCCATGGGGTCTTAAAAGGGTTTTCCAGTTTTAAAAAAAAACTTGTGTCCAAACTGATGTATAACGACTGTAAAATAAAAAATGCACTCGCACTGTCCTGATCCGGCACCAGTCTCCTTATATTGACTACAGCGCACATCATTGCTGCTGCCAATCACTGAGATCAGCAGTGATTGGCTGCAGCGTTGATGTGATCAGTTGACACCAATATACATAGCCCAGAGGAGCTGTATACGATCTATGTTAATTTAGTCAACGCTTTTTTTCGCATGGGGGAGAGCCACTGTGCCTCTGTGTTCCTTCCAATTCATGTGACTTGTGCTGTGAAATTCTGGATATGTATCCATGTTCTCAAAAAACATTACTTCTAAGGCCGGCTTCACACTACGGCTGGGATCTGATCCGTGGCTGTCCGCTTGAGCCAGACAGCCCCGGACCGGATCAGCACACAGAACTGGAGGGCTAATTTGCCCTCTGGTCCCGTGTGCAGCGACACGCAGCCGCCGCCGCTGATGGGTCAGGACCGCGGTTAGCTCCCCGCAAGAGGCGGTCCCAACCTATCAGCGGCGGCAGCTGCGTGTCGCTGCACACCAGAGCGGAGGGCAAATTAGCCCTCCAGTTCTGTGTGCTGATCCGGTCCAGGGCTGTCTCGCTCAAGCGGACAGCCACGGATCAGATCCCAGCCGTAGTGTGAAGCCGGCCTAAGGGAAACTATGTCTGTAAATATATTTGGTACCTGAGCAGTTCACATGTATGCGTCCCTGCCCTATAGATGGGACCTATGTTATATTGGATTGTCACCGTTTTTTGTGGATGTTGAACATTTCTAGCTAGTGACTCTCCAAATGTATGTAGCAATACAAATATGACAAGCCAATAGTCTGCAGATTTTCTTTTTTTGAGACTAATGACCTTCCTCTGCAAACAGTAACATATCGGTTGTGGGGCACCCAGCTCACACACAAGAAGAAACTACTATATCAAATTTACAATTTAATAACTTATATTTTTTTACAGTTCACATGGAAATTAATTTTAATCTGAATGTTCTGAAGTCAAAACATGACAATTATTCACAATTTTTTTTCCTCTGAGCAATATGTGGCCCACTCTGCAGGTGTATGACCAGGGTTAGGCTATGTTCACACACTGTGTTTGTGCTGTGGTTTTACTTTGGTTTTATGCTAATCTTTGCTTATATCAACCTTCGTTTTTGTTTCCCAGATAAAGCTACCGTATGTGATTCAGGGAAAAGCTGTCCACACGCATTGGTTTAATTTCATTGCAGAATATGTCAACACCACAGGTTTTGCTGCGTTTTTGAAAGATGAGCATATGTCAATTGTTTTCTGCGTTTTTGCATTTTTTTTCCATGGCAAATCTGCAGCAAAAACACAGCAAATTTCTGCCAAGAAGTCAGGAGAAACTAGAAACCCTAATGGTGGGTTTACACACACCAATCATTGTATCCAATCTCTGAACCAATCTCTGGTTGCAGTGAAATCATGGACACATGTTCCATTTTGTGGCTGTGTACAACATGGAGCAATCTGTCATGATTTCACTGCAACCAGAGATTGGTTCAGAGATTGGATACAATGATTGGTGTGTGTAAACCCACCATAGATTTTGCTGTGTTTTGGCAAAAGCAAAAACCAATGTGTGTGGACATAGCCTTATATCCCACGATGGCCTCCCCCTAGTGTGTATTCACACATTGAGTTTGCAGAAAACATTTCTCATGGCAAAAAATGTCTCATGGCAGGAAACATTCCAGCAAAAAAGGCAAATGATTTACCAATTGTTGTGTTCTCATTCATTTGAAGTAAAAATAAGCTGAACATTACACTTAAGAAATGTCACTGTTGGTATTGTCAAGTGTAGTAATTTTTACACTTGAAAAATGTGTGACAAATCCACGTGTGAACAAGCCCTTGTGCTGGAATAGCGCAGTGATCTCTCTTGCCCCGTGTCTCACCATTTCTCCCATATGTCACATTCATTAGTGTCTTGAGATGGGGCTTTTGTCTTGGCCTCACCATCCGGTGTCTGATTTATTTCTTGGTTCCTCTGACTTCTATTTTAGGTTAGTGACCCCAAACAAGGATGTGACACGGGGCATCTGTGGTGACCCTTCCTACATAAAGCTTCACCTCACATGACTTGTCTTTAACTCTTCAATGAGGTTTATTTTATCTCCCTCTTATGCAAAAGTAATTATAGTCCAAGTGAAATCCCCCTGTGGCTCCACTACATGTCTATTGTTTCAGTCGTTTAGTATAAAAACCACAAATGCTCATCTGTAATTATGTGCAAATGTACTTCTAGTTGCCTTCACAGATTTTTTTTTTTATTTTTCCTTTTGCTTAATTTTAACCCCATGCACACCACTTTTGATGTTTCTGTAAAATGATTATTGTTTAGTGGTTGGCATGTTATAAGAGGATTTTCCAGCCGCAGTTTAATTTAATCCATTGGAAGATTGTGTCTTCAGAGAACTACACTTAGAAATAAGTCATTTCCTCCCTGATTTGATGTGTCTCATTTAGTGGAGCCAGCTGTTAGTTGCAATCTGGCTTTCCACCATGCTGCAGAACAGAAAGTCGTGTACCTACAATTGGGTTGGGTTGGACTAATTACGGCGGAGGGAGAAAGGAGGGATGCGAGGAGACCACGGCCATGTTAACAATGTCGTCATGGGCTATAAAATAATGGAGAAGAACAGTAAGACATATTTGCACCATATGCCAAATTCTCCTATGCTGGATTTTTTTCTTTTTTCTATATCATATAGATTTTTAAAGACATAGACTTCCTGTTTCTAATATAAATCCATTCTATTCTTCTAACCGATTTCCACCACTCTTCTTCTAATGTTGGTCGGGTCCTGAACCCATCTCATGTGACTGCTATAGCCAAGGACCAAAGCCTCATCACTGTGTCCAGTGATGACTGTGAGTCACATCTGAGTGGCAAGAGTAAGGGTACCGTCACACTTGGCGACGCTCCAGCGATCCCGACAACGATACGAAATGGTAGGGATGGCTGGTGCGTCGCTGTCAGGATCGCTGGTGAGATGTCAAACAGTAAGATCTCGCCAGCGACGCAGCAACGATACGGAATGATACAGCAGTCATTGGGACCCTGTCTCTCAGATTTGTAGTATTGAGGTTGTTGTCCCTGTCAAACACACTGATGCATGCTGGCCAGCGGGAGACTGACGATCAAAAAAATGGTCCAGGCCATTCCGACACGACCAGCGATCTCACAGCAGGGGCCTGGTCACTACTATGTGTCAAAATGTAGCGAGATCGCTGCTGAGGTCGTTGTTGCGTCACAAAACTTGTGACTCAGTAACGATCTCACTCTGACGGGGGCTTAAGCCGTGCAGACCTGGACTCTGTACATCCTGTTCTAATCACATTAGAAGAGAAACAGCAGCATAAGCTTTGATTTTCTTTTCCTTTTTTTTCCCGCAAGGGTGGATAGCACTTTTTATTACATCTTGCTGAAATTTTAAGTTTGTCTGTAAACTCTTGACTAGAAATGAGCGATTCTGTTCGGGGGATTCCTGTCTTCAAATCCTGGAGCCTGGATCGCTGTTCTCTGGTACACTGGGTGTCCAGTGCGAGCTGCTTGCTGTATGATTGGCTCTCCCTGGCCCTAAAAGCAGAGTAATCCTCCATAATATCTTGTTGAAATAAAAAAAAAAAAAAACGAATTCCCCACCCCCACAAGTGTTCCACTTATGGCTGGCTGTATGTGGGCTAACAAGCGATGACATACGGGGTCACGTTCAGGTTTTGAATATGCAACCCCTGTACGCGAAACTCCAAAGGGCTTCACTCTTCTCTAGCCTTAACCTTTGCCGTACAGTGTCATGATTTACCTACCCATAGTTGCTACTCACATTTCCAAGTGTAATTTTTTTCCCCTAATATATACACTATTTATTTTACTAGCTTATGTGGTGCTATTAATTCCACTGTGCTTTACTAACGCAATCCTCACTGTCCCCACAATCTAAATTCCCTATCAGTATGTCTTTGGAGTGTGGAATGAAAGCAGAGAATGCAGAGTATCTGGAAGAAACTTACACAAACACAGGGAGAACGTACAAACTCCTTGCAGATGTTGAATCCAAGACTCCAGCGCTGCAAAGCAAAAGGGCTAACGAGTGAGCCACCATGCTATGTAAATTGCCTTGTACTCCTATGATGTACTTGCTATTACTATTTTGCATTTTCCTCTGACCACAAGTTGATTACATCTTTCTTTTCCAGTTGGCGTTGTACGTTCTTTCATTTCTTGAACCCAAGGATCTTCTCCAAGCAGCACAGACTTGTCGGTACTGGCGAATTCTAGCCGAAGACAACCTCTTGTGGAGGGAAAAATGCAAAGAGGATGGTAAGGGAATGGATTTTCTTGGATTGTGAGAGTTCTACATTTACACATATACCGTATTTTTCTCTTTGTAAGACGCACTTTTAGTCCCCCAACTTTTGGGGGAAAGTGGGGGATGCGTCTTACAAAGCGAAAGTGTGCTTTGGGGGGTGGGAAAGGCGGCTCAGGAGCGGTGTCCAGGAGCAGGCTGCAGCTGCGGGCTCTGGTCACGTGGGGCTGCTCATTATCTCCTGTAATATGCACTGCATCCCGCTGTCAATCACCAGCGGGAGCAGCCCATATTACAGGAGTCTGGTCCGCAGCTGCAGCCTGTATGTATAGTCAGTGATTTCCACGCTTGCATTGCGTGGAAAGCACTGACTATACCATGGATTGATACACACCTACCTTCACCGCTGCCTGCTGACCGCGATATCCCCGCTGTCGGTGCTCTGCCGGCATCCGGGTGCTGTGAGCGTCGCTGCGAGTGACGTCATCACCGAGCGGCGCTCTCAGGACCTGGATGCCGGCAGAGCACAGATGGCGGGGATATCGCGGTCAGCAGGCAGCGGTGAAGCTAGATGAGTATGATGTGCGCAAAGATGTGGGGGCTGCACAGTGGGGGCTGCACAGTGCCAGCAGTGGGGGGGGCTGCACAGTGCCAGCAGTGGGGGGGCTACACAGTGCCAGCAGTGGGGGGGGCTACACAGTGCCAGCAGTGGGGGGGGGGGGGGGGGGCTACACAGTGCCAGCAGTGGGGGGGGGGGCTACAGTGCCAGCAGTGGGGGGGCTACATATATGATTTGTAAGACGGACACTGGCATTATAAGGGTAAGTGCACATTACCCGGCGTGTTGGTCGTCGGCGGCTGGGCGGGACCCGCCAGGAAGCTCCGGCGCCGTCCACCGGCTTCCTGGCGGGTATGTGCGGGCGGTATCCGGCGGCTGCCCAGCGGGTTCTCGGCGGCGATTCTGCAGCGGCTGGAAGCAGCACATGATTCTGCTTGCAGCCGCTGCAGAACCGGCCGGTTTTTAGAACTTGGTCATTCTTTGCTAACCCGCTGGGAAACCTGCGGGTTAGCAACGGATGACGCTGGGTAAACGCCGGTATGTGCACAGCCTTGGGCGGGTTACATTAGTTTCAATGTTAATCCAAACGCCGGTTTGGATTAACATAAATTTAAATAAAACTAATGTATGCAAAACGGCGGTTTACACAGGTAAACCGCCGAAAACCCGCCCAGTGCGCACATACCCTAAGATGGACCCCATTTAACATAAATTATTTTTTTCTCTTTTCCTTCACCAAATTTGGGGGTGCGTCTTATAATCAGGTGTGTCTTATAAAGCGAAAAATACGGTATATACACTGCTCAAAAAAATAAAGGGAACACTCAAATAACACATCCTAGATCTGAATGAATGAAATATTCTCATTGAATACTTTGTTCTGTACAAAGTTGAATGTGCTGACAACAAAATCACACAAAAATCATCAATAGAAATTAAATTTATCACTGGAGGCCTGTATTTGGAGTCACACACAAAATCAAAGTGGAATAAACTCAAATCAAAAGTTCAGTATTGTGTGTGGCCTCCATGTACCTGTATGACCTCCCTACAACGCCTGGGCATGCTCCTGATATAGTTGCGGATGGTCTCCTGAGGGATCCCCTCCCAGACCTGGACTAAAGCATCCGCCAACTCCTGGACAGTCTGTGGTGCAATGTGGCGTTGGTTGATGGAGCGAGACATGATGTCCCAGATGTGCGGGCCAGTCCATAGCTTCAATGCCTTCATCTTGCAGGAACTGCTGACACACTCCAGCCACATGAGGTCTGGCATTGTCCTGCATTAAGAGGAGCCCAGGGCCAACCGCACTAGCATATGGTCTCACAAGGGGTCTAAGGATCTCATCTCAGTACCTAATGGCAGTCAGGCTACCTCTGGCGAGCACATGGAGGGCTGTGCGGCCCTCCAAAGAAATGCCACCCCACACCATTACTGACCCACTGCCAAACCGGTCATGCTGAAGGATGTTACAGGCACCAGATCGCTCTCCACGGTGTCTCCAGACTCTGTCACGTCTGTCACATGCTCAGTATGAACCTGCTTTCATCTGTAAAAGAGCACAGGGCACCAGTGGCGAATTTGCCACTCGTGTCCTGTGGCAAATGCCAAGCGTCCTGCACGGTGTTTGGCTGTGAGCACAACCACTATCTGTGGACATCGTGCCCTCATAACATCCTTATGGAGTCTGTTTCTAACCGTTACTTTGTGCATACACATGCACATTTGTGGCCTGCTGGTGGTCATTTTGTAGGGCTCTGGCAGTGCTCCTCCTATTCCTCCTTGCACAAAGGCGGAGGTAGCGGTTCTGCTGCTGGTTTGTTGCCCTCCTACGACCCCCTCCACCTCTCCTGGTGTACTGGCCTGTCTCATGGTAGCGCCTCCAGCCTCTGGACACTACGCTGACAGGCACAGCTAACCTTTTTGCCACAGCTCCAATTGATGTGCCATCCTGGATGAGCTGCACTACCTGAGCCTCGTGTGTGGGTTGTAGAGTCCGTCTCATGCTACCAAGAGTGTGAAAGCACAACCAACATTCAAAAGTGTCCAAAACATCAGCCAGAAAGCATTGGTACTGGGAAGTGGTCTGTGGTCCCCACCTGCTGAACCACTCCTTATTCAGTGTGTCTTGATATAATTGCCAAATAGCCAATAATTTCTATCTGTTGTCTATTCCATTTGCACAACAGCATGTAAAATTGATTGTCAATCACTGTTGATTCCTAATTGAACAGTTTGGTATCACAGAAGTTTGATTTTCTTGGAGTTATATTCTGTTAATTTTTTTGAGCAGTGTACATTAATGTTATGTTCCACATGTTGTTTTTCTTTTTTAGGTATTGATGAACCATTGCATATAAAGAGAAGAAAAGTATTAAAACCTGGTTTCACACACAGTCCATGGAAAAGCGCTTACATTCGACAACACAGAATTGATACAAATTGGCGACGAGGTGAACTTAAATCCCCAAAGGTCAGTGTTAAGAAAATATATTTGTAAAAAAAAAAAAACCGTATAATTACTGCTCTTATGTATTTCAATTTCTCTTTCATGGCCACTGATTATCTGCAGTGCTCACATAGCATAACATGTATGCACGCAATAAAATGGCACCAGTGTAAGAGGTGCCGTTATATTTGTTATACTGGAGATTTCAGTATTTAAATTGAGGTTGTCAGGAGTAGTGAAGAAGTCCTTAAAAAGGAAACCATGAGCAAGAGTTTGCCTACATCATTTTGCTCTTTAGCTAAGTTACCAAAGAGTTTTAAGATTTAGCATGTAGTAGAGCTCAGAAAGCTGCCCCCCCCCCACTCACGCCAGGCACTGTGTACATCTCTATAGAAAGTGAGGTTCAGGGGGCGTGCCTGAGTACCAGGCAGACAATGTAGTCTTTTTAGTAATATACTCCTGGTGCAAAAATAGTCCTTGCAAGTAAACAACAGCAGGCAGATTGATAAGAGATGCATTGTTGAATTCTAGTTTAACCTTTACAGCATGCTGTCTTTATATTACATAGCAAAAACCTGCTGAATAGTTTATTAACAGAAAACAGTCAGCAGGTTTTTGCTACCTCATCTGATAGAAACATGATGTAGGCAAGGAGACCCCGAATTCTGCGATGTATCACATAGACTACTGACTCCAGCCCTGCTGACACAATCAGAGCCTCTAATTTTGGGCTTGTAGCAGAGCTGGAGGAGCTGCTCCCACCCACACCAGGCTCTCAATATAGATTGTGTGGGGTGGGTTGGACTGCTATATACGCCTCACGTTGTAGTCTTGTAATGGAAATCACAGGTTAATAAAGCCTTTAGTTTAAGTAAACAATAGCACGGAGCCTGATAAAAGAGGCACAGTTGTTTTTTGCCTTTCAACTCTTACAGCATGCTGTCCTCTGCTTACATTGCAAAAACCTGCCGACAGATTCCCTTTAAAGATAAAAATTGACACTGGCCTGATATGCTACCATTTTAAAATGTCTGTCTCTGGAACAAAGTACTTGTTCTGTATGTGTACACGGTAAAATACAGTGGTCTGTTAAGATTATACTCCCTGGAGGAAGCGATGGAACAATTTATAGATTTCTTATCTTTTTTTCTTCTTCTAGGTGCTGAAAGGTCATGATGATCATGTGATTACTTGTCTCCAATTTTGTGGTAACCGAATAGTTAGTGGTTCTGATGATAACACTTTAAAAGTGTGGTCAGCGGTTACTGGAAAGGTAGGTTACTTTACTGTATATTATTCATTTTATGACTTTTTGGGGAAGTCAGATACTTATGCAGAAATACAGGGTGTTGAGTTTTCATATTTGCTTCCCATTATTTCTTCTTTCTTGGCATGGGTACTTCTAGACATAGGTGGTAGTAATCTACTTGTATAATGGCTTTGTGGCTTCCACTTCCAGCTGGTTTTAATGCTATCCCACAATTCACCGCATCAACCGGAAGTGCGCCAGACGCCATATTGGAAGACCCAAGTTATGGGTCTCTTAATATGGTGTTCTCCGCACTCCAGGCCAACAGTTCACCCGCACAGTGTTACTGCTGGCTGCGCTCTCGCAGAATTATGTGACCCTGACCCCCATGATGTCACACAGGTCCTTGCCATTCTGAGAATGGCCAGCAGTAACACTGTGCTGGGGAGGGGCTGATGGTGTGGATGCGGGGAGAGGCTGCTGGTGCGGGGGGAGGCAGTCTACATCTAGTGTAACATAATTATGTTCTTCGTCCCCACTGCTGACTTTGACAACATATGAGCAGAGCATAATTATTTCTTCATTATTTTCAGGACAATTAAAAGAACATTATTGCTCAGATCCCATAAATTCCCTTGTTCCTCCACCACCTGACTGTATATACAAGTATACAGTACGTCTGTCTGCCTCCTCCACTGCAGATGTCCAAATATAAGTTCTGTCTGTATTGCTACTTGTTGCTTTCATGCAGCTAGGTTTCCTCTTTGTATGTAATCTGAATTTGTTGCTGAGTGTTCAGGAACTAGGAGACGGTTGTACTTGTCTATTTACAGCTTGTAGCTCTATTTGACGGCGGCTCGCTTTCCTTGTAAGAAGTGCCTTCAGGAGGTACGGTGTGCGGCCACTCCCTGTCTGTCCACATTCTTCAGCACAAACCTTTTCCCATGAAACAGAGTCTAGATGCCATTGTTGGGTGATGCCTTCAAACGTTCATGCGGCATGATATTGGCTTAATAGTTTCTCCCATAAAATCAATATTAAAAAACTTAGTCAAACAAAATATTATGTTAATAATACACTGTACCCTATAATCCGGAGTGATACTTTTGCCTTAGCTGTATAGCGTACTGTATAACAGGGGCATCTGAATACTTTTCTCGTGTAGCAGCTTTGTTACATAACCCAACTAAACATTAATGAGCCATGGTAATGATTTTTCTAGTAACGATGGTCACATTATCAAACAATTTCTCAATTGTTTCATGCTGTATGTACCCAGTTTCCCTGGAATCTTTTCATTTAAATCTTAATCTTTTCAGCATACAGCCTAAGGCTAGTTCTTGATGTGTAACATGGGCTCATAATTGTAAACGCAAGTCTTGGCCTGACCAGGAGTCTAATGACCTGACCAGACAAATATGCAGCAATTCCTATGAAGCTATTGGTCAGTAATTAGACTTCTCTTCAGGTAAGAACTTGCGTGAAGCTGGTCTGAATATTACCGGGCTTAAATAGTTACAGGAAGTTTTAAAAGGGTTGTCAAATGCTAGGAAAACCCCCTTCTTATTCCCCTTGTGCATCCCTATAAAAGTAAAAAAGCCTATACACTCCTCCAATGCCAGCGCAGTTTCAGCAATGTTGGGACTCGTTTCCCCGGGGTCCACATAATCTTTCTATGACACGCAAGCCCCACAACCATTCATCACCAGCCGCCTCCTCCCCACTTTCAGACGCACGAGCAATTAACAGGAAGTGAGCGCTACGGCTGCCACTAATTTAATTTCTTACCCATCTGAAGGCGAGGAGAAGGAAGCTGGTGATGATTGGCTTCTAAAAAGAAAAATGGATTCCTAAAGTTTTAATGCAATGGTGTTCTTGTAGAAAAGTTTAATTGCAGCAGTTTGGTACGTAAGATCCCCAGGCACATTAGACTTCTATTTGCTGTTGTAGACTGATTTGTCTGTCAGTATGGGGGCCCCCAACAGATCAGTTTTGGGAGAATTATGATTTAGGCATATCCCATTTTAGACTGCCAACCCTGTCATTACAAGGATAAGCCATCCCCAGAGGTGTCTGATAGCAGGTCTCTCATAGAGCACACAGGATCCCTGTGTGACTAAGCACTCCTGTGTAATGGGAGACATTGCTGAGATACCCAGTTTGTCCAGCAGCGATTTACAAAAAACCTAATCAAGAGTGAGGATCACATCCAGTGATGTGAACCTTGATATGACTGCTATATAAAGTGTATGGTTTGTGTATTCATCTTGTGGGTGCTGCTATAAAACATTTAAAATACCTCTTGTCCTACAATATCTGCTTGATTAAACCTGACAAAATCATCCAAGACAAAAATGTATGCCTTGGCAGTTGGCAAGTCCAACCTTTAATGCATGTAAGAAGACTTATGAATCATTGGCATCTATACCTTGTCTGGTACATGTAGGAGTGGTATAAATCACCATAAGAGGCTTCACAAGCTAGGAGATGATATCTTGTGGTTTCTGAGGACAATATCCTTATGAGTCACCAGCTGCTTATAAGTATATTTGATAATATGGTAATAGCGAGGAGGCTTTCATCATGTGGGCAGGCTCTATACAGGAGCTCACAACCCCATTATATGTCAAGTGGGCTCCTGAGGTAGGATCGACTTAGAATGATGATGATGGAAATGGTTTGATTCAGAGCTAGGCTTAATGCCTTCTTCATCTAACTCCTTCTAATTTTAAAGTATCACTTTATCAAAGACTAAGCTTTGTGTGTATATATTATAATAAGTGTGTGTGTTGTTATATATATTATATATATTATAGTTTATATATATATATATATAAATATATAACACACATAGTTTTTACGTCCGTCTTGCTCAACCATAGCCTAGCATGTCGATCCAGAGGGTGGCAAAAAAAAAACATGTGGCAACACTAAGCTCCACATTGAGGAAAAAAATTCCTTCCTGACTCCACACATACGGCAATCAGACTAGTTCCCTGGATCAACGCCCTATCAGAGAATCTAGTATATATAACAGGTAATATTATAGTTTTCACGAAAGGCATACAAGCCCTTCTTAAATGTTAGTAGTGAGTCACTCATTACAACATTATGTGGCAGAGTGTTCCACAGTCTCACTGCTCTTACAGTAAAGAATCCGCGTCTGTGATTATGATTAAACCTTCTTTCCTCCAGACGTAGAGGATGCCCCCATCTCAGGCCTAAGAGTAAAAATATCATTAAAAAGTCTCTGTACTGTCCCCTCATATATTTATACATTATTATAAGATCACCCCTAAACCTTCGTTTTTCCAAACTTAATAACCCCAAGTTTAATAACCTGTCTTGGTATTGCAGACTCCTAAGCCCTCTAATAACCTTGGTTGCTCTATTCTGCACTCGCTCTAGTTAAGCTATGTCTTTCTTACACACCGGAGACCAGAATTGTACAGCGTATTCTAAGTGTGGTCGCACTAATGAGCATCTATGCCTCTTTTAATACATCCCATTATTTTATTTGCCTTTGCAGCAGCTGCCTGACACTGGCCACTAAATGTGATTTTGTCATCTACCCATACTCCCAGGTCTTTTTCAGTGACGTTTTGCCAGTGTTTTACAATTAAGTACATAATTATACCTTTTATTACCTCTGCCCAAGTGCATGACCTTACATTTATAACCATTGAAGCTCATTTGCCAGGCCAAGCTTCTAGTTTACATAAATCCTCCTGTAACATAAAATTGTCTTCCTCCTTATTGATTACCCTGCAGAGTGTTTAGTGCAATCTGCAAATATTGAGATTCTACTCTGTATGCCCCCTACAAGGTTTATTAATAAATATGTTAAAAAGAAGCAGGCCCAATACTGATCCCTGTGGTACCCCACTGTTAACTGTGACCCATTCTGAGTGTGTTGAATTAATAACCACCCTTTGTTTCCTATCACTAAACCAGTTCTTAACCCACTTACACATATTTTCCCCTATCCCCATTGCTCTCATTTTATGTATCAACATTTGTGTGGCACCGTATCAAAATCTTTTGGAAAGCCCATATACATGTCCACTGCATTTCTTTGGTCCAGTCCACAACTTACCTCTTCATAGAAGCTTATCAGATTAGTTTGACAGGAACGGTCCCTTGTAAACCCATGTTGATATTGGGTCATGAGTTATTTTTCTTCAGATACTCCAGTATAGCATCTCTTAGAAAACCCTCTGGGATTTTACCCACAGTAGAGGTTGAGCTTACTGGCCTTTAATTTCCAAGTTCAGTTTTTGTCCTCTTTTTGAATATTGGCACCATATTTGCTATGTGCCAGTCCTGTGGTACAGACCCTGTTATTATGGAATCTTTAAATATCAAAAATAATGGTTTATCTACGACAGTACTTAATTCCTGCAGTACTCTGGGGTGTATCCCATCCAGGCCGGGAAATTGTCAATTTTAGTGATTATTAAGCAGTGCCGTACTTCTTGCTGGGTTAGGCTGGCTTCACATTTGCGTATGTGTCTGCATGCTGATCGCATGCAGACACATACGCAGTGCAAAGCAGGGTCTAAAAGATGTGTCCACAGCGGAGAATGTCCGCCTGCGGACACATCACTGTGGAGCCCGGGCAGCCAATCAGCGGTGTCCGGGGGCGGAGATCAGCGCCTGAGATCTCCGCCTCCCGGCCGCCGGTAAGCTCCAGGGACATGTCGGCGGGGAGAAACAGCTGATGTGACAGCTGTTTGAATCTTCCCGCCCGACACCGAGAGGAGATGTCGGCGCGGGAAGATTCAAACAGTTGTCAAATCAGCTGTTCTCCCCGCCGACATCGCTAGCAGATTACCAGCGGCCAGGAGGCGGAGGACAGCAGAGGCTCCAGCTGATCTCCCGGTGGCCGTCGGTGAGCTCCTGTGACATCACCGCCGGCCACCGGGAGATTTTTCAATGGGTCCGCAGCGTTCTCCTACGCTGTCAAGCGCAGAACACTGCGGACCCATTGAAGACAATGCATGTTTTGTGCGCTTGGGGACGCTTGCTGATTTTCCAAGGTCCCCAAGGGCACAAAAAAAACCAACATGCTGCGTCCCGGGTGCGGACGCTGGACACCGGAAGGAGCAGATATCGTCCGCATCCGCACCCGAACGCAGCAAACGCAAGCACTATGCGTTCCTATGTTAAACATAGGAACGCAGTGCGCATGCGTTTGGCTGCGTATGGGAACGCAGCATAAGCTGCGTTCACATACGCAAATGTGAAGCCAGCCTATAGCAGGTGACATTGAATGGAGAATTTTTGTTATCACTGATCGTGTTGTCTGTTAAGGGATTTTCTTGTGTAAATATTGCTTAAAAAAAGTCATTTAGCATATTGGCTTTTTCCTCATCCACCATGACACCCAGACTATTTTTAAGGAGTCAACACCATAATTTTTTAGTTTTTACTATTTATGTAGTTAAAAAATATTTTGGGATTATTATTTTTTTTACTTTCTCTGGCAATGAGTCTCTCTCTGTCTCAATCTTTGCTGCCTTGATTTGCTTTTTACAGATGTTATTTAATTTTCTGTATTAATTTAATGCCTCATCACTACCTACTTGCTTTAATCCCTAAATTCTTACTTTTTGTCACTTATGCACCCCTTACAGCTTTATTTAGCCATAGTGGTTTCCTCCTATTTCTAGCCTGTTTATTCCCATAGGGTATATATTGTGCACAAGTCCTATTCAGGATGCTAATAAAAGTCTCCCATTTGCTTTGTGTACTTTTATGACTCGGGACATCGTCACAATTTATTGCACTAAGATCATCTCTCAACCGTTGGAAATTTGCCTTCCTGAAGTTTAGTGTCCTTGTAGCCCCTCTACTACACATCTTATTAAAGGATACATGAAAACTTATTATTTTGTGATCACTATAACCCAAGTCACCTCCAACCTATATATTTGATATGCGGTCCGGCCTGTTGTTTAATATTAGGTCTAGCAGTGCCCCCCTTCTTGTTGGTTCCTGAACCAGTTGTGAAAGGTCTCTCATAATTGTCAAAAACCTATTACCTTCGCAGGAACTGCAGGTTTCTGTTCCCCAATGTATTTCAGGGTAGTTGAAGTCCCCCATAATAATGACTTCTCCCTGAGTCGCTGCTTCATCTAGTTGCTTTATGAGGATATTCTCCTTTACTTCCATTATTGTTGGAGACTTCTAACAAACCCCTATCAGTAATTTATTATTTTTCCCCCTCCCCTTATCTCCACCCACAGGGACTCTACATTTTCATTAGACTCACATATATTATCACGCAGGATGGGTTTTAAGGATGATTTTACATATATACAGACACCACCTCCCCCTCGCTTATTTGTACGGACATTTCTGAACAGACTATAGCCCTGTGAATTAACAGCCCAGTCATGGCTCTCGTCCAGCCATGTCTCCGATATCCCACCATGTCAGAATTATTTTCTAACAAAAATTAATTCTAATTCCTCCATTTTGTTGGTGAGGCTTCTGGCATTAGTATACATGCACTTTTTGCATCTCTCTCTACCTCTATTCCTTATTACTATATTGATTGTTCTAACCCCACTGCCCATGTCACCCCAATTTCATTATTTGTGCCCAGGTTAGTATTTACACTATCTTCCCCTCCTGTATAATGTACCCTCCCCCCCTCCCAATCCATAGTTTAAACACTCCCCAACCTTCTAGCCATTTTCTCCCCCAGCACAGCTGCACCCATGACCTGTAAGAAAATAGAAGCTGAGATGTGATTGATTAATATAGGTAGCCTAATAAATCTCCAGCCAACAGTAAACCCTCCCCCTGGCCGGGCAGTATATGTTACCTCACACATACACATAATAGACAGCTCATGTGACTGACATCTTCCTTAATTCCCTATATGGCACATGTGTTGCACATTGGCTGGTTTTCATCAGATGTTTATGTTTGGAAATTAAAGATAGCACACGTATGAGGTGAGTTGTGTGAGGTGATTTGTGCACATCTGTTTCTGTCTGTGTGGTGTGTGTGTCCCTGTGGGGTGAGTGAATGTGTCCCTATAGGGTGTGTATGTGTGTGCGTCCCTGTGGGGGGGGTCTGTGTGGTGTGTGTTCTGTTGTGTGTGTCTCTTTGTGATGTTGGGGTGAGTGCAAGTTTCCCTATAGGGTATGTATGTATGTGTGTCCCTGTGGGGGTGGGGTCTGTGTGGTGTGTGTGTGTGTGTATCTGTGTTGTGTGTGTCTCTTTGTGGTGTGTGTGTGTGTCCCTGTGGGGTGAGTGCATGTGTCCCTATAGGGTGTGTATCCATGTGTCCCTATAGGGTGTGTATGTGTGCGTGTCCTGTGGGGGGTGTGTGTCTGTGTTGTGTGTGTCTGTTGTGTGTCTCTTTGTGGTGTGTGTGTGTGTGTCCCTGTTGGGGGGGGGTCTGTGTGGTGTGTGTGTCTTTGTGATGTGTGTGTGTGTGTCCCTGTGGGTGAGTGCATGTGTCCTATAGGGTGGTTATGTGTGTGTGTCCCTGTGGGGGGGAAGGTCTGTGTGGTGTGTGTGTCTGTGTTGTGTGTGTCTTTGTGGTGTGTGTGTGTGTCCGTCCTGTGGGGTGAGTGCATGTGTTGCTATGGGTGTGTGTGTGTGTCTGTGTTGTGTGTGTCTCTTTGTGGTGTGTGTTTGTTCGGGTGCGTGGTGAGTATCCAATGTTGGGGCTGCACCTTAGCGACTATGCACTTGCTGTTACTCTTTGTGTGCGTGTGGTGTGTATACATGTCCCCATGCATGGTGAATATTCCACGTTGGGACCCCACCTTAGTGATTATATGCTGGTATGTGCTGTTAGTCTTTGGCGCTATCATTAAGCCCCTCTATTCACAACTGTCAACTGGTAACTTTCACTTTTTCTCCATTATGTAGATAGGGGCAAAATTGTTTGGTGAATTGGAATGCGCGGGTTTAAAATTTCGCTCACAACATAGCCATGACGCTCCCGGGGTCCAGACGTAGGACTGTGCAAAATTTTGTGGCTGTAGTTGCGACGGTGTAGATGCCAATCCCGGATATATATACACACACCACTCACACACACACACTCGGCTTTATATATTAGATATATATATATATAATGTGCTCCATATAGTATAATGCACCCCCGTAATCCTCCATATATTATAATGCGCTTCCCATAGTCCTCCCTATAGTATAATGCACGCCATAGTCCTCTAGATAATATAATGCACCCCATAGTGCTCCATATAGTATAATGCACCCCGTAGTCCTCCATATATTATAATGCACCCCCATAGTCCTCCATATAGTATAATGCACGCCATAGTCCTCTAGATAATATAATGCACCCCATAGTTCTCCTATAGTGTAATGCATCCCCCCATAGTCCTCAATGTACTATAAATACAGAGAGGGTAATGTGCCAGCGCTGGGGTGGGTGGGAAGGATGAGTGACACAGGGGGACATGCCAGCTCCAGATGGGGGGCTTTAAGAGAGACAAGAGGTGGGGACGTGCCAATGTCAAGGGGAGGAGGTAGGTGACACGGAGAGAGGGTCGTGCCAGTGGTGGTGGGGGAGTACAGCCCCCATCAACCCCCAATATTCCTCTGCAGTCACACACACACAGTAAGACACAGACACACACGCACAGTAAGACAGACACACACAGTCAGACATACACACAGTCAACACACATATACACAGTGCCACTGCACTGCGGTGCCACCGGACCCTGCCGGAGCTTACCGCTGCCACCGCCGCTGTACGTAGTCGGGCACTGTAGATGTACGATAATAAGCCATCAGCCAATCAGGCGCAGGCTGGCGTCTGATTGGCCCTGGCATTACAGTACATACACACTGAGCGGCGCAGTTACCTCCGTACAGGAGATGTACGTTAATGCCGCGGCCAATCAGACACCAGCAGCCGCCTGATTGGCTGATGGCTTATTATCGTACATCTATGGCGCCCGGCTGCTATGTACACGGCGGCGGTGATGCCAGCATTTTTTCCCCAATAGGCGCCCTGTACCCGGCGTATAAGACGACCCCCGACTTGGGAGAAGATTTTTTTGGGGGTTAAAAAGTCGTCTTATATCGCCAGATAATACGGTGTGTGTGTGTTTGTATAAGTTAAAAATTTGGGCTGAAAAGTCCCCCCTCGGCTTATACGCGAGTATACAGTATATACAGCAGCAGCCCCGGAGGTATACAGGCCCCCCCATCAAGCTCCAGGGCCCCCCCCTTGCGTGGCAGCCTGTAAAGTAAAATCATACTTATCAGTGTCCTGTCGCGCTGTCCCGCCGCTTGCCGACACATGATCCCGGGCTTCATTCCGCGTCTTCCGTCTTCCTGTGGTCGCGGGCAATGACGTCATTGCCCGCGACCGCCGGAAGACGCGGATTGAAGCCCGGGATCGTGTGTCAGCAAGCGGCGGGACAGCGCGACAGGACACTGATAAGTATGATTTTACTTTACAGGCTGCCACGCAAGGGGGGGGGGCCCTGGAGCTTGATGGGGGGACCTGTATACAGCCCTGGGGCTGCTGCTGTATACAGCCCTGGGGCTGCTGCTGTATACAGCCCTGGGGCTGCTGCTGTATACAGCCCTGGGGCTGCTGCTGTATACAGCCCTGGGGCTGCTGCTGTATACAGCCCTGGGGCTGCTGCTGTATACAGCCCTGGGGCTGCTGCTGTATACAGCTTGGGGCTGCTGCTGTATACAGCCCTTGGGGCTGCTGTATACAGCTTTGGGGCTGCTGCTGTATACACCCTGGGGCTGCTGTGTATACTACCATCTGGGGCTGCTGTATACTACCTCTGGGGCTGCTGTATACTACCTCTGGGGCTGCTGTATACTACCTCTGGGGCTGCTGTATACTACCACTGGGGCTGCTGTATACTACCACTGGGGCTGCTGTATACTACCACTGGGGCTGCTGTATACTACCTCTGGGGCTGCTGTATACTACCTCTGGGGCTGCTGTATACTACCACTGGGGCTGCTGTATACTACCTCTGGGGCTGCTGTATACTACCTCTGGGGCTGCTGTATACTACCACTGGGGCTGCTGCTGTATACTACCACTGGACTGCTGTATACTGCCACTGGGGCTGCTGTATACTGCCACTGGGGCTGCTGTATACTACCTCTGGGGCTGCTGTATACTACCACTGGGGCTGCTGTATACACACTGGTGCGTATACAACACTGGGGCTGCTGTATACTACCTCTGGGGTTGCTGTATACTACCCTGGGGCTGCTGTATACTAACCACTGGGGCTGCTGCTGTATACTACCACTGGATCTGCTGTATATACCTCTGGGGCTGCTGTATACCACACTGCTGGGGGCTGTATACCTGTGCTGGGGTCCACCCTCGGCTTATACACAGTCAATAGGTTTTCCCAGGTTTTGGGGGCAAAAGTAGGGGGGTCGGCTTATACACGAGTATGTACGTGTGTGTGTATATATATATATATATATATATATATATATATAAACAAATATATATATATATATATATAATAATTATGGCTGAAACTGTATCCCAAGATAGTTTTGCTGTACAAATACAAGTGTGGAGAAGCATGAGTTGGCAATCAAAATCCACATGACCATGGTGATACACTTTTGCTTAAAAGTAATGCATAGACTAAAAAGCAATGCTCCAATTAAAGCCTGAGGGGAAAAACAAAGTTTCAGTGAATTGTTTGTCTCATAAAGGTAATATTGGTACACAAATGAATATGTACTGATGAGAAAATTAGTTTTTCATGGATTTTTTTATTGAGGAGTATGCAAAGTAAAATCCAGGCACTGACCTTTTTGAGGTTTATGGTATTCCAGATAGAAGGAAGACAGAAATCCAACAAAATGGCGTCCAGGATTCCGGTGTTGCTCAGCACAGTTGAAGACAAAGCGAGTATAAGAAGATGCGACACTCACCCGGTTCTGGTTTCAGAGCGGCTTTATTTAAACCATGGGGTCACAAGCAAGGGAGGGAGGGGGTGCACGGGACTACGGTCACCGTTTTGTGCCAGCTGGCTCTTCTACGGATCCAGTAGCTTGGACCCGTAGAAGCGCCAGCCGGTGCGAAACTGTGACCGTAGTCCCGTGCACCCCCTCCCTCCCTTGCTTGTGACCCCATGGTTTGAATAAAGCCGCTCTGAAACCAGAATCGGGTGAGTGACGCATCTTTTTATACTCGCTTTATTATTGAGGAGAGTTATTGCTTGACTAAGTCAATGTTGAGTGGTGGTCAAGGGGCAAACAGTAGAAATCTATGCAGGAAGGAAATGTGTCTAAAGCCATCTCTGGGCTGTCTCTAGAAAATGTGTAATATACCGCTTCAGGAGATCCACCAATAGACATCTACATACATTGTCATTTTGAGATCATATAAATCTGATAATAGTCATGAACACAGAAACATTAACAATTTTGGCCAAATGCGAAAAAATGATCTCGCCCCACAAGTGTTTGAGGTTTGTGTACATGTGAGTATATCTATGGGGAGTGAAATGTCAGCAGATTAGTACAGATTTGTATCATGCCTTGATGAGAGAGACATTGACCAAGATCCAATGTGCCATCATGCAGTGACACATTTCATTTCATCATAAAGAATAATTTTCCAACTGATGAAATCAAGTGCTTGATAAGAGGAGGTAAACCTTCCATGTATTGGGCAAGGAATGAACAGAGCAAAAGATGACTCGCCCTATATTATCTCGATTATTGTGTGTCTCACTGTTCATCTGATATATGTGACATCTGGAAATGTGTAATGCCATTTTCTGCAGCTTCTACACTCTTCATATTGTATTATGTTACATGTAGTTTGTAGGTATTGCTTGTAAACTGTGTACGTTGGGTCTGAGCTTTCCAAGTCGTCTTCCAAATGTGGCCAGGTCATCATTTTATCCTCTGATCCTAGTAGGGAACACCATCATTCACATGATATATTGGTTTTGATCTTAATTTTCTTTGTTGGCTTTCCTGTTATTGTTTTTTTGGCTTTTTGGGGGGGAATTTCAGCAGTCTTAGGCTATGTTCACACACTGCACATTTGCAGAGTTTTTCTGCGTATTCCAGTGGTTTCATGCATTTACACGTCCCTTTTTTGCCACGCTTAAATGCAGTGAAACGCAATTTTGAAAATGCAGTCCAGCAAAACCTATGGGTTTTGCTGAATTGCGTTCATATATTGCGCTTTCCTACGCTTTTTTTACGCATGCGCTTTCACTGCAAAAGCATGTGCGTAAAAAGAATAGAGCTGTCAATTCTTTATGCAGTTGCCTCTGCTTTTCCCATAGCCCACATGATAAAATGGGCTTGGAAAAAGTGCACTATGTGTATGCAGTTGCGCTTTTTGCCGCGTACGTGCGTAAAAAAGTGCAAATGCAGAAAAAAGCGCAAAAAATGTGCACAGTGTGAACGTAGTCTTAGTATTGCCCATCCTTGGAGTCCATATCAGGTTTTCAATGTTTTCTAAACCTAAATGATCTCTTTCCAGTGTCTTCGAACTCTTGTTGGTCATACGGGTGGAGTCTGGTCATCTCAGATGAGAGATAACATAATCATCAGTGGTTCCACAGACAGGACGTTAAAAGTGTGGAATGCAGAGACTGGGGAATGTATACACACGCTTTATGGACATACCTCCACTGTGCGCTGCATGCATCTACATGAAAAAAGGTCAGAGCAAGAATCCAAAATACATGTATTATCTAATGTATCTCCTTGTGGCCCCTATTAACCTTTTCCAAAAGCAGTAATTGCAGCCATGAAAAGTTCTCATTTTACATGTTTTATTAATATTTTCTGAATTACTTAATTGTGCTGGATGGGGTCAGCTCATCATAGACATTGGTATTTTATCCCTAGGACATGCCATTGATGATCAAACAATGTCTGACCATTGTCATAGCTAGAAACAAAGGTGCCACTTAGTCTTTAACAAAATGAGTCCGTGTGGTTGTTTATTACTTTTGGAATTGCCTTAAAAAGTCTTAAGGTACAATCACACGCTGCCATATGGCTTCCATACGCTGGCGATTGGATCTGAGTGCGTACGTTCTGGCCATTTTTTTGAGAGCGCTGTGGAGTTGTCACACGTAGCAATTTTGCGTGAGGTCACCGGCGATCCTGCTTTCTGGAAATCACCTGGCCAAGACCGGAAGCGATCTGCCCTTCTTACATCGCCACGTCAGACGCCACAACCACATCAGCGATGTGGGTGTAGAGTTTGGCAGCGGTGAGGAATAGGCGTGCCAGAGTGTTACACAACGCCCCTACCACTCCGATTGGCCTACACAACTGCGTTACCACTAAGCACCAATCGCTGCAGATGGGGCGCGGAAAACAGCGCGCTCAGGCACGCCTACAGGATTGATTCCAGAATGTCTGAGCTCGCTTTCTACATCGCTATCGCCCTTCACGCCATGAAGCGCTGAGATCGCCTGGTGGATATCGCCTGATTTCACTGCAGTGCAGGGCAATCAGGCGATGCTCCACCAGCGATTTCTCACCGTAGAATCGCCCAGTCACATGCCATTACGCACATACGATGTGGTTTCCACATCGACGAAATCAGGAATTGCCAGCCATCTCGCCGGCGATATGGCGGCGTGTGACGTTACCTTTAAAGGGGTTGTTTGGTCTAACCTGGTAAGTCTGCAGTCACATAGAGCATCAATCCTCCCAGCACCTGCATTGTGTGCTGCGAGGATTTGCGGCTTCAAAACCAGAAACAGACTGCAGTTATGTGGTATACATATTCTGGCCAGAGCCCAAAACAAGTAAATGTGGCCTCACTCTATACAAGTGTATGGAGCAAGGGCGCCCACTAGTCGTGTTGTTGCTGGGAATAAGATACTGCGTAACTGCGGTCCGTTCCTGGCTTAAAAACCGGTGGTGCACTGTGAGGTTTGAGAGGTCTGCTGTCACATCAAGTGACTGCTGAATAATCAATATAAGACCAGACAACCCTTTTAAGGAAGTAACCTAGATAAGTATCTAAAATATAGGACAGTGCTATTTTGTGTATACAACCTTGGATACATTATTCATACCTGTTTAATGACTTGTCTTGCCCAATTTAATACTATGCATGAAATTCATATCTTTGGCATTTAATAATTATATTTTTCAATACCACCCACAGGGTTGTAAGTGGGTCACGAGATGCCACCCTTCGTGTGTGGGATATAGAGACGGGGCAGTGCTTACATGTTCTCATGGGGCATGTAGCGGCTGTCCGCTGTGTTCAGTATGATGGACGGAGAGTGGTCAGCGGGGCTTATGATTTCATGGTGAAAGTCTGGGATCCAGAGACCGAAACCTGTTTACACACACTGCAAGGCCATACAAACAGAGTTTATTCGTTACAGGTAAGAAAATCCCTTTAATTTTTTGTTTCTGCGTTTTGTAAAAAGAATTAGCCTTACTGTTTCAGAAATTGTGTGTGGAAAAAAATATTATTTTGGGTCTGTCTGTTTTATTATAAATGTATGTAGGTCAAATGCCATTCCGATTTGTATTTACTTTGCTCATAGCTCATTACTCTGTGCCCTTACCATCAGACTCTGCTGTCTTCGTTCTGTCTGCAGAGATGCCCTCTGGTTATAGGGAACATCTGATTTCTGGAAGTGATTGGCTGTACTATTGTAGGTCACTGATTATCTGCCTTATTTCCATCACATTACTGTAGAATGAGTACTTGTGACCTAATTTAATTTTACATTTTGGAGATCATAGGAGCATCCCTCCTTGGCGTCATGGGTCATGTTATGTTGATTTGTTTCATAACCATGGAATATATTGGTATAATTACACGACGGGCAGCCTTGTGCGTCATATAAGGTGAATAAACTTGTTTAGAGTGTGTCGTAGGAATGGGATTGTATGGCCTGTCTTGTGTCTGCCATTCCTTCTTGATGTAGGACTAAAATTGCAATTTTTTTTTTTTCACATAATGCATATGCATGTTTTGCTCCTAAGATATTGATGGCCGTCCAGGCAGTGATTTCCTATACAAGTATTCTGCCAGCTTACACCCAATCCTTCCTGAAAATTCTCTTTCATTTCCATTATGAATGGCTTTTTTCAGAGTAGAAAAACATTTTTTCTCTTCTCAAGTATAAAAGTTTTTACTCATGTTTGAGATTCGTTTGAAAGAAATGTTTGGGCCTTTCTCATTCTGCAAACAGTCAGCCTCACTTTCAAGCCAGTGCCTTGGAAGGGGTTGAAATAGACTGTGAGAGACTGAAGGGTATTCAGCGTTTCCATTATTTTTTAAATGTTTTTTTTAACTCAAGCCCAAAGTCCCCAGCCAGCTTCTACTACTTACCTTGCTTCTCATGCCGCTCACCCAACTTCTGATGTGAATTACAGGTCCGCTAGTTGAAGCTTGTGCATTTCATACTATGATGTGTCTTTGTAGTCTAATGCTTTTTATTTTTTCCTGGCAGTTTGATGGCATCCATGTTGTCAGTGGATCTTTGGATACCTCAATCAGAGTATGGGATGTGGAGACAGGGAATTGTATTCACACTCTTACTGGGCACCAGTCGTTAACCAGTGGAATGGAACTGAAGGACAACATCCTTGTGTCTGGAAATGCAGATTCTACTGTTAAAATCTGGGACATTAAAACAGGACAGTGTTTACAGACATTGCAAGGTAATAAGCATTGAAATCATTGGCCAAACCATCTCCTCCCAGTTTGAAGCAATCAGACGACGAGCCCAAATGTAACGATTGATGACTGCCCGGTGGTCCTTTTTCCTTTTTGGTACACTCATCCTCTATACAGAGCAGTGTTCTGTCTGCATGTAGCTATACAAGGTGTTACCTGCAGTTCACAAAGCCCAGATTAATATATTTAGTCTATAAAATAACAATTTGCGTTTGGAGATGTCAAATCTGTTCACGCTCTAGAAATCTCGGCGATAAGTGTCTGCTGTGAAACTTGCATTAACATAGTTTAGAATTTAGATTTAATATCAGATGCCTTGAATAAAGTCATTTAGAGAGCCATAAAAATAGTTCATATCGGTTCAGAAGGAAAATATTTGCAGGGAAATAAAAAGCTCAGTAGTCCTCCTCATCTAATCTTGGGAGAGGAAATCCTCCCTATTTCACTGGCTTGATTTATTTGACTAGACAGCTTATTCTGCCTCCAGTCTAATTAAGTCATTGGGTCTTATAAGGTGCTAGTAAGCCCCGAGTAATGGAAGAGATTGATTTTTGATATGTCATTCCTGAGATTTTTTTATGGTCTGCTAGCTAAAGTTCTCATTATTGTAAAGGGGCGTTTGTCTTATGTGTAGTATATTGCTTTGCAGTGCTAAATTCTTTTCATACTTTTACTTTAGAGTCTGAAACTTGTAAATCTGACCTCATTAACATAATACATTTTCCCATTCATTATGTAGGATCAATGGGGCAGATTTTACTAATGCTGTCTAATGTTTTAGACATTGCAACTTTCAACTAGTCCGTATTAACCTTTGCCAAATGTATTGCAGTGAATCATTCTAAATTATACATTTTGTATGTCCAATAAACTAATGTAACCAAGAATAAATAGAATAAAAATGTAATGCATAGGCACACAGCAGTAAGTAAATAGTAACACATGTAAAGACATGGGGTTTTTGGTTGATATTTTTAGAAAAAAAACGATTTAAAGCCATTTTATTGTGATAAGGTGTACCCAGTCGGGATGGTCCCTAATTAGTATCCACCTCTATATGTGCCAGTAGGCCTCAAAATAGACAAGGGCAGAGCAGTACCCGTGTGACTGTGTTTAACACCTGCCTGTTGAAATCTATATAGACAAGCCCAAGGGGATGGTCATACACTCAAATGTATGGAGTACAAAAAGACTACAGTAAAAATAGTGGCCAGTACACCCATAAGTATAAGTATAATATATAGGTGCACATAATGTAGCGCTTAACTGAAAATATAATCTAGAGTAAAAACTATTATAAATTTGACACATCCAAGAACCTTGCCTAACATTACACTGCCTATTATTGTGACTCAATTTTGTATGTTGTCACATTTTATGCCACTCCCTCTTCCCGCTAAGGCAAGTCCCATTATTGAGTGAGGTGTAGGAAATGTCTAAACACATCTGACACTAGAGACAGGTGCAGTAATTTTGGGCGGCAAATTTCTCCAGAATTTTGGCACATAGATCATGGTACATTCTCTTGTAGGGATGTTTATCAGCAGAAAAAAGTCAGCACTCCGCTTTCCTTGATTCGTTCCTTAGGCGATGATTAAGGAGTGATATATTTTGCAGTCTGAACTTCAATACAAACGTATGTCTTGTGTGCATGTGGATTTTCAGTAAAACCAAGGAAAATGGAATACTGACTTTCTTCTGCTGATGTCCCTCTTTGCCTGCTCAAGCTGTGACATCCGTGATGCAGGTGTGGTGAGCTGACATTTTCTGTATTTGGATTCCTTTCTAACAATATTTTAGTAATCCAAGCATCTAAAATACCATCGGATTGAGTAAACTCTCATCACCTTGAGTCGTCCAAAAAATGGGTTTGGTCATAATGGACTCCCACCAATGTTACCTTCTGGTTTGTGTGTATGATGCAATCAGACGTAAAATTCTTTAGTGTTTTTTTTATAACTTTTTTCATGTTTAGTACAATATCCGGCTAACATTTTTTTTTTTTTCCCCTTCCAGGTCCTAACAAACATCAAAGTGCTGTGACTTGTTTACAGTTCAACAAGAATTTTGTAATAACCAGCTCAGACGATGGGACTGTAAAACTATGGGACTTGAAAACAGGTGAATTTATTCGGAACCTGGTGACATTAGAAAGTGGAGGAAGTGGAGGTGTGGTGTGGCGAATTCGGGCCTCCAACACGAAGCTTGTATGTGCTGTCGGAAGCAGAAACGGGACTGAGGAAACAAAGCTGCTGGTGCTGGACTTTGATGTGGACATGAAGTGAAGGCTGGGGAAATTTGTCCAAAATTTTAGACTGTATAATTTCCCACTTTTTTTTTTTTTTTTGTTTCTGCCTCCCACTTCTTACCCAGTCCTTCCCTCCAAAAATCTATTGGCCTTGGCAAAACAGGATCTAAGCTTGGGATAACGTACGGCAAAGACCTACGCGTGGTGTATGAGAAGACATCTTGTCACAAAATGACTTCCTATTTTGATGTGGGCTACCTTTTTTTTTTTCTTTTGCAAAAAGTAGGACTCTCCAAATGAAACCAGGTGCATTTACTTCTAGCCGTCTCCAATTGGTAATGGGGCAGCCTAGTAGCTGAGCTCTCCTTAAGCTAGACCCTAACTAAACGCTTCAATACTGGTTGACTTCAGAAGAGAGCAGCTGCAACAAAGTCATTTTCTTCTTTTTCAAATGCTGAAAAAAAAATATAACTGTGAAATCTTTTTTGTACAGTTTTTCACTTTTTTTTTTTTAATTTTGCGGACTATTGCCAATGTCAATCAATCACAGTATTAGCCTCTGTCTCTCTACTTATTGTTGCTTCCATCTACATGTTTCATTGTATGTGTTGCTCTGGGGTGACAAGCTTGTCTTTACGTTCTCAGATGGATAGAAATCTTGATGCTGGTGCTAGCGAGTAGGTCTTTTCTAATTGGGATTGTTGTCCCACAGCTGTACTGTATTCCCAGTGGCCAAACATATTTATGCTGCTAAATGAAAG
Organism: Allobates femoralis; assembly: GCA_033576535.1. Classification (NCBI taxonomy): domain Eukaryota; kingdom Metazoa; phylum Chordata; class Amphibia; order Anura; family Aromobatidae; genus Allobates; species Allobates femoralis. The sequence continues at coordinate 178,623,611 of JARQOC010000003.1, forward strand.
GAGAGGAAAGAAGAAAAAAAAAAAAAAAGCAAATTTTTTTTTTTTTTTTTAATTATTATTATTTTACTGCTGTGACGTTTTAGTCCCAGACTGAATTCCAAATTTCTTCTGGTTTGGATACAGAAAAAAAAGACTTTTTGCCACTGAAAATTGAATCCACTGTGCCTCTAAGAGGCCGGATGTGGGCCAGTTTCAGATAATTAAGAGTGAAGTTTGCTTGCAAAGAAAAAATGAAAAAGATTTGAGTGTGTAAAGCTTAGTTTCTTTTCTCTTATTTTTATTTTTTTTTTGAGCAAAAATGTAAACACATTCCTTAGAACAGAGGAGTTGTAGCCTGTTCTTTTGGGAACTTTTTGTTGTGAGGCTGTGGTGAATGTTAAAATATATATTAAAAAAATACAAAAACGACAAAAAAAAAAACACAACTGACAAAAACAAAACTGATCAGATTCCATAGATGACAGTATTGTGGGAAAACAGCTGTTACAGCCCATCAGGGCACGTTCACACACGAAGCAGAAGGCAAGAGGGTTTTTTTTTTTTGCAGTGCGAGCTTCACTTGCAAATATACAAATGACAAATGTCCTATAATTTGCCTCATGTTCCAAGTCACAACTCAAGCCGAACTGTGAAAAGTGGTTTAACACTGTATCCTATGCGACATTTTGATATTTTTTTCTTAGATTTTTTTTTTTTTGTTCCTCCTCATCCTATTTTTTTTTTTTTTTTGTTTCATTATTTATAATCTGGTTTGAAAATAATCAGATTTAATTTGGTTCATTTTACAGTTCTGTAACAACATTATCTGATGGAGGAAAACAATGTTTAAAGGGATTGTGTCTATGGTTTGATTCACTTAGAAATTTTATTTTCTTATAACTTAAGTGCAATAAAATGTGGTTTTTTTCATGTTACAGACTTATTGGTGACTTTTTAAAAACATAATACATAAAATATGAAAAACTCTCATTTGGAGATTATCATCATCCATTTAATTTTAATAGTGTTTACATCAGGGCTGTGGAGCCACACATCTGACTTGATTACTTAATTTCCCTGAATCAGATTCTGACTCCACAACCAAGGCTGTGAAGTCAGTAAGCCAAACACCAACTCCAACGCTTTAATTTTCTTGACTCTGACTCCACCAAAATGGACTCCGACTCCACAGCCCTGGTTTACATGGCGGCATCCTAAGAAAGCGTTACACGTGCTCATAGCTTTGTCTGATCTTACAGCCCAATTGTGGCTGAGCTGGAATATTGCATACAACTTGTTCATGTGCAATTCTATTTCGTTAATGTCATATTAAAGGAGTAACGTTAGCATCTAATATACAAACTCTTTTCTGTTGTGTTGAAATCAGAGTTCAGTCAGAAGGTAAAGAAGGACGTGTTCAACAATCTGCCCCACCCCAGATATATTGTATAGCAGACTATCCCCATAGTGTAATAGGCCCATAGTTATAATTGATATAGGGGTAATAGCCAATTACTTGCCCTGTAGTTTTAAATACCTACTTGGACTATAGGACAACTACTAAAACAGTATCATATTTCCATTACAAATGACCAATCAAGTATCCATATATACAGGCCAATAAACTGGAACGATCACTTTTGGGAACATTTGCTTCTTAGGCCGGCTTCACACCACATTTTTACCCTGTCAGGCTGTGTCCAGTGTTTTGCAAGAAGCACCAGACACAGCCTGACAGCTCCGGACAAACAGAACCAGAGGGCAAATATGCCCTCTGGTCCTGTTTCCTGCCGGAATTGGCAGTCCGCGGCTGAAATGTCATGATCGTGGCTTGCGGGAGCTAGCTGCAGTCCTGAAATCACAGCTCTCCAGGCGCTGAGCTTCAGCACTCGGCGTCCGGGAACTGGACAGATTTCTCTTTTGTGTCCAGCGCCCATAGACTCCCATGTTGTTGGGCGCCGGATCCGGTTTTGTGTCACTTTTTGCCCTGGACACAAAAACGCTGCAAGCTTCAATTTTGTGTCCGGGGAAAAAAAAACTACTCCGGACAGATGGAAACCGGATGGCAAAACACTGCCATCGGCCCCATAGGAATACTATGGGCCAAAATCGGATCCGGGACTGTCGGTTCACACCGGACAGCCCTGGATCACAAACGTGGTGTGACGCCAGCCTTACTTGTCAGATTATTTAAACAGGTAATCATCTGACCATAAGCAAGCTAAAAAAATCATTGTTTATTGCCATGTGTGACATTAGTCATTGACAATAGTAGTGTTTCTCCTGCACTGTTACCATATGTATCTATTGAGTGACTTTGACTCTTAAGGGTACCATTACACGTCGCAATATCGTTCCAATATAGCATGCAACTTCACGGGAGCGCGCACGTTTTTGGCACTTGTTCAAGATCGCATAGGAGATGTTACACGTAGCAATCACACCTGCAACCTCTGACAATCTGGCATCCCAGAAGTCTGCTTCCAAATTGCCCAGACGATTTTGCAGATTGTAGTTGCGCCGTCACACAGCACAACCACATCAGTAATGTGGGCGTACTTTTGACACAGCTTAGGACGTAGGTGTACCTGAGTTAAGTCAACCGCGCCCAGAACACTCCGATTGGACGGCGAAAGAGCTTTACCATTGGTCAGCTATCTCATACAACATGGTGGCGAAATGGATGCAATTGCCCATTCTATCATCTTGAAACTAATGTCATATGTGATGTGTAGCAGCTCCGGCGCACACTGCAGCGTCGCCAAACTGGCAGACAGGAACGCGTCGTCAATAGGCGCCTAAACGTCGTCCTCAATAGTAAAGGAGGTGTTTGACAATGATTCACCTTGGATACATGCATTTTCACAACATTCAGGAGATGCAGAAGTCAATGAATGTAGGGTGTACGCACAAATAATCAAAGATGGCTCCTTTACCAGGGCCATCCAATCGGCATGCAATACTAGCCACCAATCGCCGTAGATGGGGCGCGGAAAACAACCCACAGGCATGCCTACGGCCTTGGTTGTGCAACCTGTGAAATTGCAAACAACATCGTAGTGACACTGCACAATCATGCCTGGTCGCATATGCAACATTGCACGGTTGTAGAGCATGCACAATCTCATTGCGATATCGTCCCTGCGATTTATTGCAGTTGCATCGCGCTGTTACACGACACAACGCACAAACAAGATCAACTGCCATTGGCCATACCAAGTGACTTTTGGTCGATGTTGCATGCAATATCGCGACGTGTAATGGTACCCTTACACTGATCTGCAGCACATGATCCAGGACGATGGTCGAGCTACTAGAAAAGTCTTTTGGTTGTCAGTCGTATAGACCATTAGCATGCATGTACTACATGTGCTTCAATAATTAATATACACTCAACACTCAAATTACAACACCAAGAGAAAAGAAAAGTGGTGGTATGAAAAGCACAGGATCGATGAAAATGGAAACAAAATTTTGCAAACAAATCGATGAAGAGGATAGACCTCCATTGCAGTTTCTATTGCCGTCTTACTTCCCACACTGAAGGTCTTTGACATTATTGGCTGGAGGTTAATAGAACATCAGTAGTTGGACATCTGGCAAACCCTTCTGATGGTTTGGATAGGCAATGTTTAACAGCTTTGGCTTTTAGTACAGGATGAATCACTACATGTCATTCTTTGAATCTGACGAGGCCGAATGGGCAGTGCCATGAAGAGACCTCCAACAAAGAACATCACACTGGTCTTAGTTCAGGGATTATGGTGTGTGGTGATAATGTACGGAAGCCAGACCTTTGTTCCATGTACAATAACAAATTCTGGTTACATTGATTTGGTAGTGGAATCAGTGGTACAGCCTTTTCTCCAAACATCCCAGGAGCCATTTTCAACATTACAACTCTCCAGCCCTTATATTGTTCCTGCTACTATGAGCAATCTGTGTGGGCCTATCCTCCTACCCTGGCCTTGACTCTCATTGAACACCTCTGGGGAATTATTGATCTGTAACTGCAAAGATAGCTGTCATCAGCGGATGTTCATGATTTGCTCAAGTGCGTTCTTCATAACAGGCTGTTCCTCAGACAACCATTATTACCCTCCTTGCTAGCAGCCATGGTATGAAGTGCGGTTTTGGCACATTGCTCTTATGCTAAATAATGATTTAAAGAGGTTTTCAAAACTTTTGTGTTTTTTTTTCATTACTTGATATCATTAAAATGATGCTTTTGTGATTTTCATAATTCTACATCACATTCTTGGTTTTGCAGTTTTATTGTTGAGGAATGTAGCTTTGTGAGTGACAAGCATTACATAGTGCAAAAGAATATGGAGTGCTCTAAAATAACAGCCCTAACATTTGTAAGTGGGTTGCAAATAAAACTTACGTCAGGGAGAGCTGAAAACATAATTCCCATTCTTCACATGTAATTGCCCACTGCATAGCTTGTCCTCCCACAAGCTACATCTGGCTTAGGCCAAAGCAATTGCTAATTTCAATCAACTTTGTATACTAATAAAGGAAAACAAGAGCCAGGAAGGAGGACATTTGAAATGTGCAGTACGATGCTAATACTTAATGGAAATGGAATACTTAAGGAATGAATTAAAGTACCACCGTCATAGAACTTTTTAAAGGCTCACAGTCTTCTAAAATGTAGAAAGGAGGATACCGGTGCATTCACCTTTTTCATCCTTTATTTCATATAAAGTTTAAAAGCATCAAGCGCCTACGGCGGCCGTCACACGCTTCAATCTTGTGAGCGATATTGTTAGCGATCACATGCACGCGCGATCGCTAACAATATTGTTCACATCGTTGGTGAGCTGTCACACAGACAGACTCACCAGCGATGTGGACCAGCGAGAACGCTGGTAACCATGGTACACATCGGGTTACTAGGCGCCTCACGGCGCTTAGTAACCCGACGTTTACCATAGATACCATCTCCCAGCATAGGCCCTGCCGCTGGGAGATCGTTCATCGTGGTGTCACAAACCACGATGATGCAGATTGATCAAGCGATTATCGCTTGATTTGAGCTCCGGCTCACAAATCTGCGATCAAACAATCAAGCGATTTTACATTGTAAAATCGCTTGATTACACGCAGCGATGCACAAACCATATCGCTTAAGCGATCAAAAAGCAGATCGCTTAAGCGATATCGTTCAAGAAATTGATGCGTGTGACGGCCGCCTACCAGGGATTGCTAGACATGTTTCGAAGTTTTCTTCTTATTCATTAGCACCAAAATGTATATAAATTGGAATTGGAGTTTAGGCAGGGAAATATGAGTGGGTGATATTTCAAGTGAAGAACCTTATCAGTCTTCAGACTTAACAACATATAGTGCTTTCCAGTTAAATCTTAACCACACATGTCCTGTTCAGTAGAACTTCATGAGCATCCCTGAACTGGTTTACGAACTTCATAAAAGTTCCATTGTCTCATGTCTATGTTGATTTAAGTAATCATACATCAACAGGAATTTCTTCTGACATATGACATATGAGAGTAGGCAGAATCACTTTTCGTTTCTCTCTAAAGCAGGGGTGGGGAACCTTTTTCTGCCAAGGGACATTTGGAAATCTCTACTGTCCTTCAGGGACCGCAAAAAATGATCAACTTAAAAATTACCCTGCCATATTTGGTTAAATAATCAACTCAGACCTACTGTGATGGCTAGAGCTGCTTGTCTTTGGTGTGGCTGTGATGTTAGGTGTTATTGATCATGTTGCTTCTCAACTGCCTTTCCAGATTGTTTTTGCCATAGACATCATAGGAGAGGCCGGAGGCATATACGTCACTGGGGAGGCTGAGAATGGGGCATAGAGATCACTGGGGAGCTGGATTTAAAGGGCAGTCAGTCAGCAAATCGTGGATTCCTGCCCAAGCCCTACGGTCCCCAGGAAGTTGCCTGGGGCTGCAGAAAAGGTCATCGAGGGCCTGCAGTTCCCCACCCCTGCTCTAAAGCTTGCAAACTATGTTGCCAGATTAAGCCCCCTTATTTTATGCATTCTTTCATTTAACAAAACACAAAAAAATTTTGAAGAATAATGGAATTACTCCTAAGGTGCCGTCACACTTTACAACATCGGCTGTGATGTCTGAAGCGATGCAGCGGGTGCTCTTCCGACATCGCAGCCTAGCTGTCACATGGCAAGATGTTGCCGGTGACGGCGTTGCGATCGCTCGCTGGGCTGAGATCAACCCAGCGAGCGATCCGCTGCAATGCAGCGAATAGGCGGGATCGGCTGTTACATCGCTATTGCGGTGTCACACCAAACGATGTCGCAGGTTGTTTAAGTTGAAGTTGACAGATGAAACCAGGGAAAACGAGGATTTAGTTGCATATATGAATTTATTAGGTATATGGACACACAACAGGAAAACACCAAGAGGGGAGACAACAATTGCACAGTCCCGGATATCACACAGTTAACTAGGCTGAGGTAGTAAGCTAGCACATAAACATTGCACACATCCCATAAGTCACCCTATTATGGTATAGTTCCCAAGAGGGCATGAAGATATATAGTATAAGATATAAGGTGTATCAAAGGGCCAGAGAAAAGTGCAAGAGTATAAGGCATAAAGCAGTTACCTGCCTATAATGGATCCGGAGCTGCTGTGGGAAGGATCCCTACAGCCGTTTCGCAGGCACACTGCCTGCTTCTTCGGGGGGAGTGTAATGAGCCGTGCCAGCGGATCTTATTTATGTATGCACGCCGTCCGTGCTTCCTCACAGTGAGGCGAGCGGTGGGCGGAGCTTCAACCCGGCAGCCTGGGAACGTCCCGCGTCACATCCGGTAGCGTGTTTGTATAGACACGCACGGATGAGCTTGGCGTTACCCGGGCAACCAGGGAGCTCCAGCACTCAATCGCCACCCGACGCTTGCTAGGGACGCGTCACCATAGCAGCGGTCGGTACACAGGAGACTAATCTACCGTGAGGCTATGAACCTATTATAGTCAGTTTAGGGTTGAACTCAAAGATTAGGAGGGAGGAAAGTAAAAAGGAGGAGGGACCAGTAAGTCATACATAAATAACATCCCATAAAGTCCAACTCCTGCCAATCCATAAGTACAGCCAAAGTTTTTTCTCAAGGACGATAATAGGTTCAGATGGTACATAGTCATCAGATGACAGCGTCAGTCTATGTCACAAGATCATCCATCCCAGAAGATGGGTAAGGGTGAAGACAGACAAATCTATAAGGGAGTATACAAGAGCAAACGTTAAAATCAAATTAAAACATCTTTATATAGGCATTCAGAGTAAGGGTGTATAGCTCACTGTCTCATTGAGACCTACCGGTACTAGAGAACCAAGTGTGATGATCCATTTTGTCTCACACTGGGCCAGTCGTTTCCGTAAATCTCCCCCCTAATCCCCCCATGAATAACATCAATCCCCAAGAAAGAGATGAACCGAGGATCACAGCCATGTTTCTCCCTAAAGTGCCGTGGTAATGTTTTTAGACCTGCCACATCCTCATCCTTCACCTTGGCTGCATCACAAATGTCGCGGCAATGTTCCCTGACTCTAATGCGAAATTCGCGGGATGTAAGTCCAACATAGATACGAGGACAGCTGCACCTAGCATAGTAGACCACAAAGGTGGTACTACAGGAGATGTAGTCTCTGATCGTATATCTTTTCGTGGTGTCAGCTGACTCAAATATATGTCCCCTCACTATGTTGGCACAAGCCGCGCAATGGCCGCAGGGGAAGCAACCTTTGCGTGGTCCTCCGGACCCAAATAGAGATGGCATCTTAGGGACATAGTGGCTGTGTACCAATAGATCACTCAAGTTCCTACATCGTCTCGGTGTCATGGGAGGGTATTCTGGTAGGCAGCGTCGAAGGACACTGTCTGACCGGAGCACCGCCCAGTGTTTGGACAGAATGGACCTCATCCTTCTCCAGTCCTAATTGTACGTAGAGATGAACCTAACCACTCCATCCCTTTTGTCTTTCCCTGACCTTCCAGACCCACCATGGGCCAGCAGTTGTGTACGAGAGACACTTTTGGCCCTGTTATAGCCGTCTTTGATAGACCTATTACTATATCCTCTCTCCTCGAATCTAGTTCTAAGTTCCCTGGCCCGCTCCTCAAAACAGCTTTCAGTAGAGCAAATCCTTCTAGTTCTCAGGAACTGACCGACAGGGATAGCTCTTATTGTTGCTCGATCATGGGAAGAGGAGGCATGCAGGAGGGAGTTGACCGCCGTCGCCTTCCTGAAAAGATCAGACTGTAATGAACCGTTGTCGTCAACACTCAGTCTGATGTCCAGGAAATCAACTACCGATTGACTGTAAGTATATGTCAATTTGATGTTGATCTCATTGGTGTTCAACTCCCCCATGAATGCCTCCAGCTGCTCCAATGTGCCGGTCCAAAAGAAAAGTAAATCGTCGATATATCTGATCCAGCACTGCACATGGGGCACGGCCCCCACCCCCTCGCCGCCAAAAAGGTTCCTCTCCCAAAAACCCAGGAAGAGGTTGGCGTACGAGGGGGCGCAGGCCACCCCCATGGCAGTGCCCTGGGTCTGCAGATAATATCGATCCTTGAACACAAAAAAATTGTGAGTCAACACAAATTGGAGCAGCTCCATCACGAGCTCGCAGAGTCCTGGGTCCCTGTCGGTCATTCCCAGGAAGAAGCGGACCGCTGACAAACCATCCTGGTGTCTAATACTGGTATACAGGGATTCAATGTCCGCTGTAACCAGAAAGGTACCCTGATCCACAAAGACCCCATCCACCCTCCTGAGGACGTCCGTAGTGTCTCGGACATAAGACGGCAGGGTCCCCACCAGAGGTTTGAGATAAAAATCAATAAACCTACATAGTGGCTCACTCATGCCGTCTATGCCGGACACTATAGGACGCCCGGAGGGTTCACGGGGTCCTTGTGGATCTTGGGGAGGAGGTAAAAAGTAGGGATTTTAGAATTGATGTTAAATAATCCATCGAAGATTTTTTTAGTAATGATACCCTCCTCAAGGGCCCTTTCCAGGATGGCTTGTAGCTCAGTGAGGAACCTGGCCAGGGGACTAGAATCGAGGCGAGCATAGGTAGTTCTATCTCGTAGCTGTCGATACGCCTCCCTCTCGTATCCCTCGCATGTCCATATCACTACATTACCCCCCTTGTCGGCAGCCTTTATGATCACATCGTCCCAAGCCTGTATCTCTTTTAATGCTTGTCGATGTTGGGGCGTCAGGTTATCAAATCTGCGTCTTTGTTTTATAGCTTTGAAATCCTCTGCGACGAGTTTGGTAAATATTTCGATGGCAGGGCATACCGACAAGGGGGGAAACTTTTTTGACCTTGGACATATGCCGGGAGGGAACATACCTTCAGCAGTTCCAGTATTCTCTTCGGCAAGATCACTCAGGGCCTCCAGTGTCTCTCTTTCCTGTGTGTTGGGTAGCTGAGTGTCCAACGTGCCTCTGCTGTGAAACCTCTTCAACAGCAATTTTCTAGAAAATAGGTTGAGGTCCTTTATGGCTGTGAAGAAATTAAAAACATCAGTAGGTGCAAAATTCAAACCCCTAAGGAGGACCTCCCGTTGTGGTAATGTCAGAATATGTTCTGATAGATTAATTACCTCAAGGGTTTTTTTTGATTGTTTGGAGCCAGCTGGAGCTTTCTTATGATTTTGTTTATTCTTGGCCCTCGTGTTGATGCCATCATTCCCCCCGGCTTCAGAATGGGATCCATCAGAGGAGACAAGAGATACCACAGAGGGAGTTCTAGATGGTGGGGCTGATCCGCCCCCGTCTGGGGCGGGTGTGTTGGGTTTACCCCCACCCGTCGTTTTCCACTTATACACTCTCTTGAGCTTTAGATCATTTAAATCCCTCTGAAATTTTTTGTATTTTATATCCTTTGTCTCCTTATCCCATTTTTTGACCTGGGAGCTGATGTCATCCTCCAGTTTTTTTAGGGCTTCAGCCGATAATTCTTCAGATAACTGCTTTTGCAGGGTTTCCATTTCTGACTCCAAATTTTTTAAAACACCCTCACTGTGTTCAAACAATAACAGCAGAAACCCATTGGAACACGTGTATCAGCAAATCCTTCCCAATCACTTTTAAACTGCTCGTCAACGATGGGAAAGGAAGGGAAGACTTGCACTCGTAGACCCCTAGGGATGAGGCCCTTTTGTAAATACATATCCAGGAAGGTGTGGTTCCACCATACCCTCTGCCTTTTCTTTAAAAGATTTTTATATTTTAGAATTTTCTCCTGAGAGGTGTGGTCAACACCCTCACCCACAGCAATGTTAGTCTCCTTCAAAGTGTCCTTAATCTCTGTCAGCCACGCACGGTCACGTGACCTGAAGTCCATGTTATTTGATGGCCAAACTGTGAAAGACACAGAAATAATCAATATAAGAATATCCATCTCTTAACAATAATTGTCTACTCCCATGATTAGTGGGGAAACGAGCATCCTCGTACAACAAGTAGATGAAACCAGGGAAAACGAGGATTTAGTTGCATATATGAATTTATTAGGTATATGGACACACAACAGGAAAACACCAAGAGGGGAGACAACAATTGCACAGTCCCGGATATCACACAGTTAACTAGGCTGAGGTAGTAAGCTAGCACATAAACATTGCACACATCCCATAAGTCACCCTATTATGGTATAGTTCCCAAGAGGGCATGAAGATATATAGTATAAGATATAAGGTGTATCAAAGGGCCAGAGAAAAGTGCAAGAGTATAAGGCATAAAGCAGTTACCTGCCTATAATGGATCCGGAGCTGCTGTGGGAAAGATCCCTACAGCCGTTTCGCAGGCACACTGGAAAACCTGTCAACTCCAACTTTAACACCTATTGCTTTTGAATCGTGCGTTTTACAACAACGATGTAGTTTCAACATCGTTCCTGACGTCACTTTGACGATGTTGTAAGGTGTAATGGGGCCTTTAGAGAGCCCAATTCTTCTCTCCATCCACATAACCTGTCAGGTAAGAGTTGGGAGACCCCAGATCTCTAAATCTATTACTATTATAGTCAGTCCCAGCGAAATTCGGGGGTTAGGCTATCTTTAATGTGCATAAGGAACATTACTGCGACGCACAGGATAGATTTGGGACAAATTAGGACTTTAAAAGGTCCATCACCAGATTTCACTATAGAAACTAGAAACAATATTAAATAGAGCTTTGGTATGTCGAAGATGATATACTGTAAAAACCTGTCAACTGGACTCAAATTGCTCATTTTAATATCGGGCACAATAACTTTTAAATGGCTGTGGAGTCAAAGTCATGGAGTTAGTGTCCATTTTGGTGGAGTCAGATTCAGGGAGATTGAGGGGTTAGAGTCAAAGGTTTGACTTGGGCTGGTTCCACACTACCATTTTTCGGTATCCGTGTGAATCCAGCTGAAACTGGGTGCACCGTCATCCATTTTTACCCCAATTGTTTTTCAATTGGGCCGCAGGCACTTGTGGGTGCATCCACTTCTGTACGGTTCCCCATGATCCGGATGTCCACGGTTTTTGCACTAACACTGAAAACGCATTTTGTAGCGATTTTTAGTGTCAGTTTCAAAACTGAACAACCGCATCCGGGGCATTACGCGTTAAATTAGAAGTGACTCTATGGAACCTGGATCTGACGAAATCCGGATCCCGCTGGATCTAGATGCTGGATCCGTGTTTTTGGACTGAGCATGCCCAGAACTCAAGTTGTAAATGACACACCCACTAGGGGACGTGTAATTTACAACTGGATCCAATGAAAAAGGTACATAGCTGGATGCAATGGGATGCTTATGCATCAGTATTATCACTGATCGATGAGAGAGATCAGTGAAAATACCGATGAGGGTGCATCCAGTTGTATCACTTTTTACAATTGCGGGGGAATCTCGGTTTTACCCACATACCCCCAGATTCCTGAAAACAGAAGTGTGAAACTACTCTTACTGACTGCGCACCAGGGCTGTGGAGTCAGAGTTTGAGTTGGAGGTTTGGCTTACCGACTCCACCACCCTGCTTTTTAAAACTATTAAAACATTTATTTTGCAATTAATTTTCAAAGTAAACACAATAACCTCATCAGGGCTAAAATCTTTTTAATAATGTTTGGCATCTGTTCTGTATTATGTGGTCACAGATTCATGTTAATACTTGAAAGCCACATTCAAATTCAACAGGTTGTATTCAACCTAATTGAATATGTAGTATATTAAATAAATGGCCATGTAATTTCATTAGATTAGTGTTAATTCACATTATCATATTTATTTTTTACCTAGATATAAATTTTAAGTAATTCTGTTACCTCACTGCAAGTAGCGCACAATGTAGCCAGCGGCATTAGAGGAGCCATGTGAGACTAAAATCATTTTAATTTACAGACTAAACAAACACTCCTACATACTTTGAAAGTAAATCTTTACAAGTCCTTGCAATTATTCATTAGGGACTTTCTCATACTTTTAGACAATTTTTAACTATAGTTCTGTGCTGGACACAATAGCAAGATCGGTATATTCAGCTGCAGTGATCATGAACTGGACGTCTGCTTCCTCGATTCTGCTGGCAAGATGACAACTCATTCCAATGTGTGGATGCATCATACAAGAGTTGGGGCTCGTCTAGATGTCACTTTTTCATGTTTCAATTCTCTTAGTTTTTCACAGAACTCATAACTATTCTAGTCTTTAGGACTGTACACATGTTCACGCATTTATTTAAAACAAGTGGTTTGCACCAAAATATGGTAATGTAATTAAAATTGACTAGTGTCGTGAATCACACTCGACAATGTAAATCTATTCAGCTGAGGATAAAAAAACTAATAAGAGAAACTAATGCAAGATTTGCCCTTGATGATTTCAACTCATAAACATATAGTGCCTGGAAAAAGTATTCATCTATTATATAATCACGAATGGGATTTTTGCCCCTTTTGAGTCCGCTCACGCTGCGAGTCAATGTCGTCATGTGGATACGCCTGAAGCATTGGCCGCGCAGCGGCCATTGCGAGCAGTTCTAAGGCGACTCGCTATGCCGGCGCAGCGGGCATGGCGAGTCGCCTTAGCAGCGCGAAGCATTGGCCGCGAAGCGGCCATTGCGAGTCAGAGACTCGCTCTGCTAGAATCCAGCTATTTATTTTATTTTTATTTTATTTTATTTTATTTTATTTTTATTTTTTTTTATTATATAATAATCACGAATGGGATTTTTGCCCCTTTTGAGTCCGCTCACGCTGCGAGTCAATGTCGTCATGTGGATACGACCGAAGCATTGGCCGCGAAGCGGCCATTGCGAGTCAGAGACTCGCACTGCTAGAATCCCGATGCATGTGCATCGGGCACCCAGCTAGTACAACATGAACATGTGCACATTTTTTTACGTTACACCCACAAACTTAAATGCCTGTCATTTGGCTTTTTTGAGATATATAAACACAAATACAGCAAGTATTTGTGAAATTTAAAGGAAATGTTTCATGGTTTTCTAAATATTTTAAAACAAATCTAAAAAAATTGACATGCATTTTATTCAGTACCCCTGGGAATACTATTTTTGGACCACCTTTTGCTGCAAATGCGTCTACAAGTCCTTTGGGGTATGTTTCTACCAGCTTTGTAGATCTAGAGACCGAAATGTTTACCCATTCTTCTTTGTAAATAACTTTAGCTCAGTGAGATTGGATGGTGAGCGTCTGAACATCAATTTTCAATTCTTGTCACAAGTTCTCAATGCGATTTCGATCTGGACTGTATCTAGGCCATTCAAACACATGAATATGATTAGATCTAAACAACTCCATTGTCTCTAGTCTTTTGCAGCCTCGAACAGGTTTTACTTCATTATTATGTATTTAGCTCATCCATCTTCCAATCAACTCTGATCAGCTTCCCTGCCTGGGCATAAAAAAGCATGATGCTGCCACCATGATTGACAGTGGGGATGGTATTTTTAGGGTGATGTGCATTGTTAGTATTCTTCCATACATAGCATTTTGGATTTAGCCCACAAAGTTCTACTCATCTGACCAGAGCAGGTTCTTCCACATGCTTGCTTTCAAAAACGGCTTTCTTCTCGCCACTCATCCATAAAGGTCAGAGTTGTAGAGTACATGACTAATTACGTATCCTGTGAACAGGTTTTCCCACCTCGGCTGTGGATCTCCGAAACTCCTGTGCCTTTCCTTGAGGTTATCTGCTCCATCTGACCCTCTCCTATCTTGCTATGTGCCCCATCCTGACCCTCTCCTTGTAGGTATGCGCTCCATCCTGACCCTCTCTTGTAGGCATGTACTCCATCTGACCCTCTCCTTGTTGTTATGTGCTCCATCCTGTCCCTCTCCTTGTAGTAATGTGCTCCATCCTGCCTTTCCTTGAGTTATTGCTCCATGCTGACCCTCTCCTTTGCTATGTGCTCCGTCCTGACCCTCTTCCTTGTAGGTTATGTGCTCCATCCTGACCCTCTCCTTGTTGTTATGTACTCCATCCTGACCCTCTCCTTGTTATGTGCTCCATCCTGTCCCTTTCCTTGAGGTTATCTGCTCCATGCTGACCCTCTCCTTTTTGCTATGTGCTCCGTCCTGACCCTCCCTTATAGTTATGTGCTCCATCCTGACCCTCTCCTTGTAGTTATGTACTCCATCCTGACCCTCTCCTTGTTGTTATGTGCTCCATCTTGTCCCTTTCCTTGAGGTTATGTGCTCTATCCTGACCCTCTCCTTGTAGTTATGTGCTTCGTGCTGACTCTCTCCTTGTAGTTATGCGCTCCATCCTGTCCTTTTCCTTGAAGTTATATGCTCCATCCTGACCCTCTCCTTGTAGTTATGTGCTCCATCCTGACCCTCTCCTTGTAGTTATGCGCTCCATCCTGTCCTTTTCCTTAAGGTTATGTGCTCCGTCCTGACCTTCTCCTTGCAGTTATTTCCCCATCTAGGCCCCCTTCTTGTAGTAATGTGCCTCATCCTTGTCACCTTGCAACAGTGCCCAGTCTTGCAGTAATGTCCCCATCCTGCCAACTTGTAGTAAAGCCCCATCTTTGTCCCCTTGTACTATTGCCCCATCCTGCTCCTTCCTAGCAGTTATGTCTTCTTACTGTCCACTCCTTGTAGTAAGGCCCCATTCTGCGCCCTCGTTACAGAAATGCCCTATCATGTCCACATCTTGCAGTAATGCCCCATCATGCCCTCTCCATGTAGTAATTCCCCATCATGGTAGTATTGCCTCTTCATGCCCCCTCCTGGTAGTGTTGTTCCATCATGCCCCTCCTGGTACTATTGCCCCATCATGCCCCCTCCAGGTAGTATTGCCCCCATCATGCCCCTCCTGTAGTATTGCCCCATCATGCCCCCTCCTGTAGGGTTGCCCCATCAATCCCCCTCCTGTAGTACTACCCCCATCATGCCCCCTTCCGTAGTATTGCCCCCTCCTGTAGTAATGCCCCATCATGCCTTCTCCATGTAGTAATGCCCTATCCTGGTAGTACTGCTGCATCATGCCCCCTCCTGCTAGTATTGTTCCATCATGCCCCTTCATGCCCCCTCCTAGTATTATTGCCCCATCATGCCCCGTCCAGCTAGTGTTGCCCCATCAAGCCCCCTCCTGTAGTATTGCCCCATCATGCCCCCTCCTGTAGTATTGCCCCCTTCTGTAGTATTGCGCCATCATGCCCCTCCTGTAGTATTGCCCCATCATGCCCCCTCCTGTAGTATTGCCCCCATCATGCCCCCTCCTGTAGTATTTCCCCCTGCTGTAGTATTGCTCCCATCATGCCCCCTCCTGTAGTATTACCCCCATCATGCCCCCTCCTGTAGTATTGCCTCCTCCTGTAGTATTGCCCCATCATGCTCCTGTACTATTGCTCCCTCCTGTAGTATTGCCCCATCATGCCCCCTCCTGTAGTATTGCCCCCGTCATGCCCCCTCCTGTAGTATTGCACCATCATGCCCCCTCCTGTAGTATTGCCACATCATGCCCCCTCCTGTAGTATTGCCCCCTCCTGTAGTATTACCCCCTCCTGTAGTATTGCCCTATCATGCCCCATATTGGTTGTGACTTATACCTTAAAAAAAAAAAAGATCATGCTCACCTACTGTAGAACTCCTGCTTCACCTCTGCTCTCTCCTCTCGTCTTCTCATCTCCCGCGGTTACATGACGTGATTGCGTCACATGACCGTGATTGCTCGATCGCGTTACATGACCGCGATAGCACGATCACGTCACATGACCGCGATTGCACGATCACGTCACATGACCACAATCGCGTCACCGCGGTCACGTGACGCTGGGTGGGCGGGGCTAGAAGAGAGTGTCGAAGGTAGGAGAAATGTCTCCTCCGATTTGCACAACAGCTTTGAACTGCCGGTGCCATAGTGCCGGCAGTTCAATGCAGCAGAGGCGAGGCCACGTGCCAGCAGAGATGGCTCTGCGTGCCCTTTCTGGCACGAGTGCCATAGGTTCGCCATCACTGCCTAGACTAAGGATTGAACAGTATTCTGCAAAATGTTCAAAACTTGGGCTGATTTTTTTTAACCTCACCCTGCTTTACTTTTCTTCACAACTTTATTCCTGACCTGTTTGGTGTGTTCCTTAGTTTTCATAATGCTGTTTAACATTCTCAAACAAACCTCTGACGCTTCACAGAACAGCTGTAGTTAATCTCAGTATAAGTTACACGCAGGGAGACTCAATATAATATTACTTTTTATATAGTGCAAACCTATTCAGTAGCACTTTACATTGGAGGGAGATATGTACAGACAATAGACATTAATAAGTAACGCCTATTTACCAGTTACAGGTGGAGTGACGGCCCTGCTCGCTAGCTTAGATTCTATAAAAAAAAAAATGAAGGGGGCGGGGAGAGTAAAAAATGGGCAGAATGTGCTTGATAGGTATAGCCAGTCATTTTATTAAATAGGAGTTTTGATACAAAGCTGTATGTGCTACTCATCAGCCAGTAACTGTCTAAGTATAATTACCATGTGCTATCAGGTGCATGAAGGATGTTGAGACAGATGAACAGAAGGACCAGATTCTGGGAAAAATATTAGAAGGGGGAACAAGGGAGAGTTATGTTATGTAGTTGAGGTTATTGGCCTGTCTAAATAGATGTGTTTTTAAAGCACACTGTAAAATTTAGTGGCTAGGTATTGGATTAAAAAAAATTGGCAAAGCACGAGAGAAGTCTTGGAGACAGAAGTGGTAGGTTCAGATTATACAGGATGTTTGTTTTAGATCACTTACAAGAAACCAATAATGCATATCAATTAAAGTGCTTTTAGTTGATTTTAATCTATGTTAGGGCCACGTCACACACACAGATATCTGTGCAGATATTGTTTGCAGATCTGTGGTTGCAGTGAAATCATGGACACATTGTTCCATTTGTACACAGCCACAAAATAGAACAATGCGTCCATGATTTCACTGCAATCAGAGATCTGTGAACAATATCTGCACAGATATCTGTGCATGTGACGTGGCCCTAACTCTAATGGCCACTTTACACGTCCCAACATCGTTTCGATGTTGGATACAACGGCGCGGGAGCGCGCATTTTTTGGGCAGAAATCCAAGATCGCATAGGAGATGTTACAAAGCGCGATATCGGCAGGCAACACAACTGCGATGTGTACGCCCCCTTGTACGGGCGACCCAGGAACGACCATTTAACATGGGAGAGAATAGGGGAAGTTGTACTCCATATCGGTGTTGGGCTGTCACACAGCACGATCCTGCCACATCGTCCATCCAATATTGGGCAGTTGGAGAGCAGGCTCATTTCTCCCCCGATATTGTTTTGGCATCGTTCTTGCATCAAATTGTACATTTACACCGCACAACGCACAAACGATATCGGGGCCAACACACGAACCACGTGACTTTTTGTTGAAGTTGGACGCTGATATCGGGACGTGTAAAGTGGCCATTAAGGTACCGTCACACGCAGCAATATTGCTAGGCAATTTCACTGGCAATTTGCTGGTTGCAGTGAAATCATGGACACATTGCTCCATTTTGTGGCTGTGTACAAATAGGAGAATGTGTCCATGATTTCACTGCAACCAGTAAATTGCCAGTGAAATTGCCTAGCAATATTGCCATGTCTGACGGTACCTTTAGAGCATTTGCAAAATAGAGATCATGGGTATAATAATAGACAGAGACGAGGCAGTAGGTGTAGAACTGTGAAGAATGTTGCAGTGTGAGATAAGTTTATATTGTACTCTAGCAGATAGGTAAGCAGTGCAATTTACCAATTAGGTGACTTTTGGAGGTGGCAAACTTGGTCACTGAATTTTATTTAGTGTATGAAACCATAGAGGGATGAATACAATTCATGTCACACTTTTCAGATTCATATTTTTCAAACTATGGTAAAACTATGCATTATTTCCTTAACACTGCTCATATACTCGCTATTTAGTGTTGGTATAACACATAAAATACATTTACATTTCTGAGTGTAATGTGAAAAAAGGTAAAAAAATTCACGGTTAATGAATAGTTTTTCAAGGCGTTGTGTATACATTGTAGATCCACATTAAAACTGGAGTAACTGAGCCATGCAAAGGCTGAGCGAATACGTAAACTGCATGCATATGTTGCTCTATATCTATAGTGAGATCTGCTGGTAATTACATAATGTCTATTGCGGGATTAAGCTGCGGAAGAAAGAGATAAAATTGATGACTTTAGGAAGGCACAGAAGGGAATAGAGAAAACAATTTTGGAGCTTTTGTGTGTTAACTTGAAATAGAATAGTTTAATTTGGGAAAAGCCCCTTTCAAGTCCAGATGATATAGCATATGGTAACTATTACACCTGGGCTTTTTGTTTGTCTCCTAGTTGCTATCAATACATGTCTGTCATCGTTTAATGACTGCTCCAGTAATAACGCATCATTTGTGATGTTTAGGCACCTTTTCTATGACAATAAACCCCGGAAGTTACTGTGTGGATGAAGTCACAGGGTTGGATTGTACCCATTGAGATTGGAAAGTTAATCATCCAGAACCAGGGATAATGAGCCTGCAGCAACAAGTTCAAGAGACACAGCCTAGTCACAATAGTGTTTAGATACACTGTCTGGGAGGTTTTTGATAAGCTTTAACTAGTGGAAATGCTTTTCCTTGGGAAGTTCCAAAAAACCCTTGTATATCTGTGACTATGTGCTGCCCTTTCTTACAAATGTTAAATGCTATTCCTCATTGAATTAAACATTATAGAATATAAAACGGTACTACTGCAATGCATTGGGCTTTCCTGCTGCCGCATTGAGCCAGTTAGCGCCCATGTGCATACAGTGCTGAGCGTTTAAAACTACTTTCACTTCTTAAGAAAATCCCAAAGCAAGATCACCTTCACACCTTGGGAAATGGACAGTTTATTAAGCTGAATGAACCATGCCATTTCTCAATTACCTAGATTCCTTCCTTCAACTCTATCTTCTTGTTACATAGGCAGTTCTAAAGAGAATCTGTCACCATGTTTTTGCTACCATAACTGAGAGCAGAACGATGTAGGAGCAGAGATCTTGATTCCAGCAATCCATTACTTGCTGTCACAGGGAGAATGTACAAACTCCTTGCAGATGTCATCCTTGGTGGGATTTGAACCCAGGACCCCATTGCTGCAAGGCTGCAGTG
Organism: Allobates femoralis; assembly: GCA_033576535.1. Lineage (NCBI taxonomy): Eukaryota > Metazoa > Chordata > Amphibia > Anura > Aromobatidae > Allobates > Allobates femoralis. The sequence goes on from JARQOC010000003.1 coordinate 178,643,255, forward strand.
CTAACCATTGAGTCATCTTCCTGTCCATTTTTTAAAATTGGGTGCTCTGTTTTGAATCTTGGGCAATCTTGGCTGTGAGGGTACACAGGAACAAGAGGGTGTTTAAGGGCATTTTTTTTTAAATTAGGTGCTCATTCACTTGTGATACACTCTTTAGTTGGAGGAGGCTAAGTTTAAACTACACGGAAGAATGTGTGTCCACATATGCAGGTGCATCTCAATGAATTAAAATATCAAAAAGTTATTTTTTTCAGTAATTTAATACAAAAAGTGAAACATATATAGAGTCATTACAAACAGAGTGATCTATTTCAAGTATTTTATTCTGTAAATGTTGATGATTATGGCTTGCAGCTAATGAAAACCCAAAGGTCATTATCTAAGAAAATTAAAGTAGGGAGGATGAAGGGTAAAAACTGCACTGTTTCATGAGACATCAAAGGGTGAATATAATATTGATTTATTAGTCAACGCGTTTGAGGGCTCCCTGAATCGCCCTTAAACATGGCAATATGTTATTGATTTGTCCCGAGGAAGGGGTCAGGGAGCCCTGAAACACACTGACTAATAAATCAATATTATAGTCACCCTTCGCTGTGTTGTGGAACATTCTATATGTACCTAGCTGGGGACTGCAGCAGCCTTGATAAGCTTTTATAGTGGTTGTGACTCTCACAATAACACAAGGTGAAGCCTCTGATACCTATTTAGGTCATATTATCTTTTACACCTTTCATCCTCCATACTTTAATATTCTGAGATAATGACCTTTGGGTTTTCATTGGCTGTAAGCCATAATCATCGACATTAACATAAATAAACCCTTAAAATAGATCACTCTGTAATCACTTATATAATATATACATTCACTTTATGTATTGAATTAGTGAAATAAATAAATTTTTTGATGATATTCTAATTCATTGAGATGCACCTGTAATTTAAACAATCTGTTTGCAACATGCTATTTAGTGTCAGACTAGTGGAGGGGGCAATGATTTCCCCAGACTAGTTGTCCATTCACTGTTATCACTCCCCTGTGGGCATGATAACATGATATCCAAGAGCCAGCATCCTTACCTGCTCTCTGACTTTTGTAATTTTATGCAAGTAATGTGCGCAATGAAGCCGGGTGTGCGTCCTCCTTTATAGGCACATTGTGAATGTCCAAGGAGCACATTGTGCCATTACTTAAGTATTCTGGTCGTCTTAAGCAGGTTTCTTTTTCAATGTCGGATTGGGATGACTAGTCTGGGGAACCAATGCCCTCTCAACTAGTCTGAAACTAATTAGTATATCAAAATATTTTTAATTATGGGACCATAAACTACAATCAAAAGCACAAAGGTTGTGGCACGTGTAATGACGAATTTTCAGGAATAATTTAGCACCCCCTTTTAGGGAAATAGGATTATCCCTATGAACCGGCAATTTACCCTAACCCATGGTCCTGGATATAGTGGATTGCTTGCTGCAGCCCATCCATTTCAGATCAGTGGCTCTTGGCTGCAGGAGCTGCGCAAGTTCCCATACCGGATTTGGCTTGCTTTGTACCTGGGCGGTTACTCACCTGAGCTGCACAGTATCATCCCGGCTGTGACATCAGACTAGGACAAAGGTCAAAATCGCGATTCCTTCCACAGCCAGCCGCAATGACGACCAGGCCGAGCCGCAAACTTCATCATCTCATAGTATTTGTGCTTGGGTCCTAGAGTCAACCAGAGCCAAGATGAGCTCTACCAGCAATGCTCTGCAGACACTGGATGGGTGAGGATCACCACGCCGTCCCGAATGCAGGTAACTCGGTATATCCCCTATCATGACAGCTACACAACAATACACTATACACCACAGCCAATTCACAAACACCAGTTACTGTGGTCATATCCAAGGCGCTGAGTAAGCACCTATTACTCATAATGGCTGACACCGTACAGCTTCATTTTAATCGGCTCCCCTGGATTGGGTAGAGAGGTTCTCAGACGCACTGATGCATAGGGCCAGCAGTGCTGAGGCTGCCTGCCAAGCGTCTTAAGTGTGTTCTGGTGTGGTGCAGCAAGCAGTCCAACGTTGGTGTGTCTGGGTGTGTATGGTGTTAATGGGTGTGTCCTGTATGGCTGTGTTTGGCCACATTTGGTGGGATGCGCATAATGTGATGGGACGCTACCAACCGGACTGCTAGAGCGGAGGCATGCATTTTTAGAGATCGGCAGGGTATTGTGAGGCTCACAAGGACAAAAAGGCATGGAGGGTCTATCACAGCGAGTGGACGTACGAGTACACAGGCAGTGAGCTGGGATCTCATTGAATCTACACGGGTGGCCGCAAGGGTGAGGGAGAGTTACTGCGTGCTGGAGCTCTGGTGGCTCACTGGTCGCTTTGGATGTGAGGGACTACCAGCACAGTGCGGAAGGTCACTGAGGTCCTCAATATCACGGGCGTCATTACTGCTTTAAGGGAAAGCTGTAGGGCAGGAGCATCACTAGGGTACTGGGTTAAACTGAGGCCTACAGGGCTGGCAGGGTGACAGGCCCTAATTGAGTCTGCGCCCTAGGACTGCGGGCCCCCCCATCACGCCCACGCCTGGCCTTTCCCTTTTTTTGTATACCTCGGCCGCCAATTCTCGTTGCCTCTTTTATGGACATACGCTAAGTTTTTTGAGGGTTGCCCCTTATAATACAGAGTGGCCTTATGTGCAAAACAATTCAATGGATTTTTTTTTTTTTTCATACACACCAATCTTATTTTCAGAGGGCTTGTAGCTGTATGCGATAAGAAATAATACTGGCTTTTAGGGTCATTTTTTTCATAAAACAGGAAATTAGCACCCTTAAGCAGGGAATGGCTTTAAAAACAGTGGATTGTTTGTGGCCCCATTCAATAGATCAGTGCTCTTTGGCTGTTGGCAGGAGCTGCGCAAAGTTCCATAACCTTTGAGATTTGGACTTGGCTTTTGATTACCTGGGCTGGTGTGACGTCACCTGTGAGCTGCACAAGTTATGTCATGCCTGGCTGGTGAATCAATCGCCGCACTAGGGAACCCAGAAGGTCAAAAAATCGTGCAGTTCCTGTCCACAGCCAGCCTGCAATGATCTGGACCATGGGCCGGAGCAGCGCAAAACAATCCACTCATCTCTGCATAGGGGGTAATTTTTGGTTGCTTGGGGTCCTAGCAGTCAAAAACACAGAGATCCAAGGATTGAGGCTCTGGACCCAGCAATTGGCTCTGCAGAACACTGGAATGGAGTGAGGAGATAAGTCACTGTGAGAGAATGGAGGAACTCAGTATATACCCATATATAAAAACACAAAAATACATTATATACACACACAGGTAGAATTTTCACATAAAATACACATGTTTTATGTGTGTGTATATACAAGAGCGCTGTGAGTATATATTGCACCTGTTTATTCATATAGAATACACACGTACAGCATATATTTTAATATACAGGCTCCCCTGGATGGGGGATAGAGTCAGGATTCATCAGAGCAGCCTGCACTCATCAGAGCAGTAGTGACAGAAGGCTGCACTGTCTAAGGCTGCCTTCACACTTGCGTTCCGGAGCGCAGCGCACCAAACGCTTGGGCACATGCGTTCCTATGTTTAACATGGGAATGCATGTGCCTGTGTATGGCTGTGTTTGGCCACATTTGCGTTCAGATGCGCATAATTTATGTGCCCCCCCAACCGCACTCCAAATGCAGCATGTAGCATTTTTTGTGCGGACGCAGGCGCTTGTTTTATCCGCAAGCGCACAAAAAATGCATGGATCTCAATGAATCCGCAGTGTCCTCTACATGACAGCGCAGGAGAACGCTGCGGATCTCATTGAAATCTCTCCCGGTGGCCGCAAGTGTGATGGCAGCTTAAGTTACTGCCTGTGTGCTTGGACCTCTGTGCTCACTGGTCGCTTTATGATCTGCAGCAACCACACAGCACACAGCTCCGAGCACAGTCACTAAATCCCTCTAATATTTCACTGCGCTTCCATTACTGCTTTGAAGAAGCCTGTAGGCAGCAGTGAGCATCTTTGCCTAAGTCAGGCGTCTCAAACTCTAGGGGTCAAGGGCCGCACAGAGTGCATGTGTACAGGCCCGTATTTGGAGTTCCTGCTGCCCTAGGCACTGTCAGCGGTGCCCCCCCCCATCACGCCCCGCCCTGCCTTTCCCCCCTTGTTGTGCCTCGTTTCCCCTCGCCGCAGAAATTCTGTATGTTCATGTTGTATGTTCTCCAAGTGTTTGCATGGGTTTCCAACCACACTACAGAGACATAGGCATTGTTCACACACAATTTGCGTTTTTTTTTAGCACTCCTAAAACCACATGCGTTTTTTTAGGAGTGCTAACAAATGTCTCTTGTGTGTCTGAAAGGAAATACAGCCTTTTTGGTGTCATTTTTTCCTCAAAAACGCAGGCAAAAATGCAAGCGTTAACGCAGGGTGCATAAATGTGCCATTTAAAAACACATGCGTTTCCCATAGGGCCCCATGTTATAGAAACACATGCGTTTTTAGAAACAACCCCTGCATTTTTTCCAGCACCCAAAAAACGCAAATGGAGCTGAAAAACACATGTACACTCAAATGCACCCTGCATTAACGCACCTGCGTTTTTTTTAACACCAAAAAACGTAGAGATGGTCAAAAAAACGCATGTGTGTGAACAAGGCCATACTGATAGGATGTTTACATTGTGAGCCCCAATAGGGACAGTGTTGATGATGTATGTAAAGTGCTGTGAAGTTCATAGTCTAATATAAATGCAAAAAATATTATTCTTAATATGATGTCACAATACCGGGATCTGAGGATCTTCTATTTCGAGGTTAGGGGCTCTCTGATGCCATGTTGCTGTCTGTCTCGCTGTCCTCCTCTTTTGAGACTGCAGTGCGGTGGACAAGAGAGCATTAACTGGTTAATAACAAGAAGTATGGAGTGTGTACTAACTGAGCCATAAACCCTCCCCATACCATGTCCAGCACATTGTAGGATTACTATATGGATTTTATTATTAGGGTACGGACACACTGGCGTGAAACTCGGATGAGTGCAATGTGTGATTTTATACTGCACTCGGACCAATGTTAATCAATGCCTGAGAGCACATTGGTGAGTGTCGGACGCTTTTTTCTCAGCCAGATTCTGGATGGAAGTTGCAACATGCTGTGACAGTATGAGATTCATGCGCGAGACTCGCCAATGCAAGGCTATGGGTCTGACAAAATCACAGACTGCAGTCGGACCATCTGAGAGGCACCGTTTTTTCACTGATACATTCTCATTCTGTAGCTGAGAACACTGTAAAATGTTCCTGTAAATGATTCTACACTAATAGCTGCTGAGAAAAAAAAAACAGATTGCACACAGACACCAACATTTTGCAACTTTTCTAAGCAATATATGCCAGAATTGTGTTAAAACCCCTTTGATGAATATTAGATTATACTATGCATTCACCTATGCAGTCTACAAATTCTGTGGCCCAAAAAAAATAAAAAAATACAGAAGAATGCAAAACAATATGTAATATACAGTAACAGTACAAGAAATATAGGAACGTCGGCCAAGGATTGTAAGGAGAGAGCTGACCAGTCCCTCACACTGTGTGCAAATACTGCCCTGTGTATACACAGGACAATCCACCACCAATATGGCTGCCCCTGCAGCCGCCACTCAGCTTTCCTAGAGTACTGAAAGGTATTAAAGCCTAGTATGGAGGAAACAGGAGTCACTTGTCATTCAGGAGCCTGGGAAAGATGGGTGAGGACATGGGAAAATGGATGGATGAATAAAATGTGTTGATTACAGGGAGAGAAAAAAGACAGTAAAATAGAGAAAGAAAACACTAACTACAGAACTGATTGATATGATATACATGAATGATTAAATAAATGAATGAATGAGACACAATGTGCAGATTGGAGAAAGGAAAAAAGGAGAAAAAAAGAAAGAAAAAGAGGGCAACAGAAAAAAAAAGAGAAAATAAAAGAATGAAAGCTAGAAAGAGGAGAGCGAGAGAAAGAAAGCAAGAGGGAAAGTGACAGGGAAAAAGAGGGGAGAAAGTGGGAAAGAAAGAGATAAAAGGAGAAAGAGAGAGGGAGAAAGAGGAGAGAGAAAAACAGGTAGAGAGAGAAAGTGAGAATGAGAGAGAGAAAAAAAGAAAGTGAAAAAGAGAGAGGAAGAGAACAGAAAGAGAGAGAAAAAGAGTGAAAGAGGGAGACAAAGAGAGACAGATAAACCCCCTATATACAGTGCAGCACTGTATACACACAGCCTCCCCGACTCCTCTGTGATTGACTGTCTGTCAGGGGAATCGTCATCGCATGTATCCCGCCTGCCACCCGCCATCAATGATCATGATCATCAAATTCATGATGCATGATGATTGATGCCCCCATGCCAGAGGTGTATGTAGGTTTTCTAGCACCCGGGGCAAGAGTTCAGTCACTGGTACACACGCGGCTCCGCTCACCTCGTACACACACGGCTCTGCTCCGTACACCTCGTACACACACAGCTCCGCTCTGTACACCTCGTACACACTCGGCTCTGCTCCGTACACCTCGTAAACACTCAGTTCTGCTCCGTACACCTCGTAAACACTCAGCTCCGCTCTGTACACCTCGTACACACTCGGCTCTGCTCCGTACACCTCGTAAACACTCAGTTCTGCTCCGTACACCTCGTACACACTCGGCTCTGCTCTTTACACCTCGTACACACACAGCTCCGCTCCGTACACCTCGTAAACACTCAGCTCTGCTCCGTACACCTCGTAAACACTCAGCTCCGCTCTGTACACCTCGTACACACTCGGCTCTGCTCCGTACACCTCGTAAACACTCAGTTCTGCTCCGTACACCTCGTACACACTCGGCTCTGCTCCGTACACCTCGTACACACACAGCTCCGCTCTGTGCACCTCGTACACACTCGGCTCTGCTCCGTACACCTCGTACACACTCGGCTCTGCTCCGTACACCTCGTACTCACTCGGCTCTGCTCCGTACACCTCGTACACACTCGGCTCTGCTCCGTACACCTCGTACACACTCGGCTCCGCTCCGTACACCTCGTACACACACGGCTCCGCTCCGTACACCTCGTATACACTCGGCTCTGCTCCATACACCTCATACACACACAGCTCCGCTCCGTACACCTCGTACACACTCGGCTCTGCTCCGTACACCTCGTACACACACAGCTCCGCTCCGTACACCTCGTATACACTCGGCTCTGCTCCGTACACCTCATACACACACAGCCCCGCTCCGTACACCTCGTACACACTCGGCTCTGCTGCATACACCTTGTACACACTCGGCTATGCGCCGTACACCTCGTACACACTCGGCTCCGCTCCGTACACCTCGTACACACTCGGCTATGCTCCGTACACCTCGTACACACTCGGCTCCGCTCCGTACACCTCGTATCTGCTCCGTACACCTCGTACACACTCGGCTCTGCTGCATACACCTTTACACACTCGGCTATGCTCCGTACACCTCGTACACACTCGGCTCTGCTCTGTACACCTCGTACACACTCGGCTCTGCTCCGTACACCTCGTACACACACGGCTCTGCTCTGTACACCTCGTACACACGTGGCTCTGCTCCGTACACCTCATACACACACGGCTCTGCTCTGTACACCTCATACACACGTGGCTCCGCTCCGTACACCTCATACACACACGGCTCTGCTCCATACACCTTCGCCTCTGCTCAGGGCCGCACCGTCCATTGGAGCCAGGGGGAGCGGCATAGGAGAAGGGGGCGGTGCCAGCAGCGGCCAGCTGCCAGAAAGATGGTGGCCGCCGCAGCTTCACCCAATGAGACTACGGCGGCGCCCTAACTGTGCAGGCAATAGGAGGGGCTGCAGTCTGCTAGCAACCCCCCCCCCCCTCACCTGAGGCTGCAGGGGAGGCAGTGCAGAAGTCTGCTAGCACCCCCCTCCCTGGCTCTGCTACATCCACACTGTCTGTACATCCTTCCTGATCCTACACATTAATTTCACCTCATCCAGCACCATAACAACCAGCACAGCAGATTCCTGCATAGGAGCTGATCATGTGACCCCTTACTCCGCCCCTCCATGTGACATCATCACAGGTCCTGTAAGCACAGAGCAGCCATAGATGTACTGTTCTGCTCTGCAGTGTAGGTGGAAATCAATATGGTGGGCATAGCATGTGGCTTGCAGAGCGACCCAGCCTCGGGCACTGCATCAGAAGGCTGGCGGCGCCCTCCCTGCCTGGTGCAGCCGGGGCAAATGACGAGCCATCCCCCTCATAGATACAGCCCTCCCCATGCACCAGCAGTGCACACATACCGGCGTCGGCATCCGGCGCTGACTAACTGAGCCGCTGCCGCCTCCGCGGGAACGTCAGGTGATCTCTCCTCCACGGTGGGCCCCTCCTCCTCGTCCTCTTCCGGGTGTTCTGCAGCTGCCTGCAGGCTGAGGTGGGTGGGCGGGCGGGATGATGATGGGGGTGGGGCTTGTGACCCGGGGGCGGGGCTTGTGACCCGGCCGGCCGGGAGCACAAAAAAAATTATAAAAAAAATAAAAATAAAAGAAAAAAAAACACGCTCAGGTGCCGCCCCCCCCAACGGCTCCGCCCTAGGCACGTGCCTACAAGTGCCTAATGGCAAATACGGCCCTGCATGTGTAGTGCCTTACTAGTTAGTGCGCTACACAGGGGTACTGCACCCAAGACAGAGAGTGCAGTATTCCTGTTATGGGGGGAGGTAATGTAGGTCTGAGGCTCTCAATCTGCATTCACACACTTAGTACAGGGGACTAATGGGTTAACCTGATGTTTGTGAAGACCCAGTCCCAGTGGGAGGAGTTTCAGGCTAGAGCAGTGTGAGCACAGGAAGCAGAGAGGCAGAAGTCTGTGGAGAGAGACAGAGAAGGACCCTTCAGGGGACACCACAGGGAGGGTGCCTGTGAAGGAAGGTAGCCCAGACAGAGAGGGGCAGACAGAGGGTGGCTGAGCACCCTGGCCCAGTCCAAAGCAGGGTACCGGCTCCAAAGCAGTGCAGAGGTCCATCCCTGAGCCGCAAATACCAGTATGATCGACAGCTTAATAGGAGCACGATCCACCCGACATGTACGATCCCCACCAGAAGCACCAAACCGGGTTGAGCACCCTTAGAGAGAAGGGTATCTCATATCACCCAACAGGCCTGGTAGTAAGCGGGATTCGTGCAGGGCAGCGCGAGGAAGAAGTAGTGCACAGAGGTAGGACAGTGGAAGAGATAAAGGAAGGAACATCCCTGGGAGCCTTAGAGAGATATTGCTTCCTCCTATGACACCTGGTTCACTACCCGAGCCGTAACACCTGTGAACTGTGTACAAGCTGAAGGTAACTGGAGTAAAGAACCTGTGCAGAGCAAGCAAATGTCTGTGTTTCTTCCTGGTTAACTGTGACATTACAGTTTCACAAAGTTTCACAGCAGAGACTGCTCTGCCCTTTTCCACCATTTACCCTTACAGCCCCAGGGATCCTGCTCCACCTGTAGGGAGCTAAGACACCTTGCTGCCGCCCATCACCCCGGAGGCCTCAGCAGCATCGGTGCCATCACCGGATCTACAGGTGGCGTCACCACATTCATCCATTAACATCATCCACGACATTCATCCATTAACTTTTATCCCTGTAAATACCCCCCTTTTTATTGTCACCATGAGGGCACAGGCTCGGACACTGACCACCCGTGACATCCTCGTACCCAAACGCCCAAGATCTGAGTACCCCAGACCCTGTGGGCCTGAACAATGTTTTCAGGATTTCCTTAGCACTTGACAGTTGGAGACATCACCTGTGCAGGAGATTAAATTGCCAACTTTCAAATGCTAAGGAAATCCTGAAAACATGCACTCTGTGTGGCCCTTGAGGCCTGGAGTTTGAGAGCCTTGGTCAAAGCCGTAAACCTTCACAGAGCAACCAAGAACGAAGAGTCGTTCAGGAAATGGCTGGCTAAAAATAAAAAAAAATCATGGTGACCTTAGGATTGCATTACAGACTGACATTTTTCCGTTTTAAACTTTTTTTTTGCCAAAATGACCATGATAGTTAAGTAATTGGCATGTATATATGTGTAATCTTTCTACATAACTGTGTAAGCAGTGGTTACTCACTACACCCAAGTTCTTTCGAGAGTCTCCTGCGGTGGACACCTGCTCTGCTCAGGTGATGTATTCATTCTTTGTATAGATGACAGTGTTGGGTTCCCAAGACAACCAGCGCCTGATGATAATGCAAGACCTTGACTTTCTATATATAAGGGACACTGTAGCATGATGCTTGGTGACAAGTTTATGTTGCTGTAAGCATTCTGACTGCTATCTTGACTTCAGTCTTCTTCCTGATTATGCTCTTGCCTTGGATTTATGTTCTTCTTCAGGTTCTGACATGTGGTGTCCTTCTGATTTATCATCTGGCTTGACACATCTTCATTGAGTTGCCCTTCGTTGTGTTTCACACAAGACCACAAATCATCAGGACTCCTGATCTGTCACTATTCTGGTGACCATCACCTAGTAATCTTCCTACGGAAATTGTCCATATCTTCATAGGAGAACCTCAAATCTTGATTTGGTTTATGGGGGGATTAAGGCTAAAGGAACATATAATGTTATATATGTACATGTACATATATAACATTGCATGCTCCTGTAGATCCTCTTTGAATTAACCGCAAACACAGGAGTTCATACGTCTCTACATGTTCAAAGACTTAATGTCCACTACTGAACGTAATTTTGTCTTGAATTCAAATAGACTCATATATTACGCTGATTTCTGTAATCCTGAGACTAATCTTCAAATTCCTTCACAAAGACATGGAGCTAAATGTTAGTCTTTGTTAATCTCCAGGGATCACTAAGAGAAGCTTACCGATTACTGTTAATACAGTGCAAACACCGAAACTACTAGAAAAGAAACTGTAGTAAGATGCCCCCAGTGGTGACAGAAGGACAAAAAATATACATACATATAATATATATTTCATATATGTATATAATATACATATTTTTATTTATTTTACACACTATATGCAATTTTGTCTTTCATATTTAGATTTGAATTCAGAAAAAAACTATGTTCTTTTAAAGTCCTACCAAAATGTTTTGCTACATCAAAATATTCCTTTTTATCCTAAAGAAACCCAAAACATTTTGATATATCTTTCTCCATATCTCTGATTCTGTGTGATCTTGACTAAACAGGCTGATGCCGCATCAGAATCGACAAATGTCTCAAAATCAAGATTTGTAAATTTGTTCCTTTTTAAGCATTACTGATGATTTCAAAAAGTTATTGTTTTGTCATGTTTGCCATCAAATGTACTAGACTTTACAGGATGGCTTTTTGCTTTTTACATTTGATCATTTTAATCTTAGACATTATTTTTGTTCTTTGTTGAAGTAGACACAAAGTTGTAACATTTTCATATTCTGTTTTTTCAATTTTAATTTATTTACTAAATTGTTGCTCCTCCTGTATGTATTGACATTAGACCTTAACAGTCACAGAGGCATTCTGAATATTGTGCTGTGACCGATATGATGATTACATCCCCATGTATAGAATTGAGTTTTATCATTTCTGCAGCATATTGCATTAATTCTGCATCAGAAAATATGCACCAAATCTTGCAACCCAATTGTTTTGCAAAGGGAAAAAAAAGAAGTACCGTATTTTTTTGGATTTTAAGATGCACTTTTGTTCCCCCCAAATTTTGGGGGAAATGAGGGTGCGTCTTCAAATCAGAATCTAAAAAGAAAAAAAAAAATATTACTGGGGGTGGGGTGGAGGGTGGGCTGCGGTCGTGGAGTGGGGGTGCCCACAGGCATTTTCTAGAAGTCATAACCTCTAGCATCCAGCTGTACACTATCAGTGAATGCAGCCAGGCACAGAGAACACGGTGGCGCCCACCATACGGTGCCGCCGCTAATTCTCCACAGCTGTGCCCTCACCCTCTGAAAGCTGCCTTTGGCACCCCCGCTCCATGACCGCAGTTCCCCCTCGGTAAGCCATGGGGGTCCGGAGGTGGGATAGTGGACAAGTACAAAAGATGATGGACCATATATACAGGATGGGGGGACATATATGCCAGGATGGGGGCATATATACAGGATTTATGGGGGCATATTTACAGGATGGGGGGCATATATAGCAGGATGAGGGACATATATAATAGGTGGGGGGGCATATATACCAGGAGGAGGACATATATAGCATGAAGGGGAGACATATATACTGATTGTAAAATGGACAGTAGCATTATAAGACCCCAGTCAACATTAAAAATTATTGTTTTTCTCTTTTCCATCACCAAATTTGGGCTGAGTTTTATAATCCGGTGCGTCTTATAAAGCAAAAACTATGGTATCTTCGTTTTGACCACAGCGATCACTTGTTGATGGCATGTTGCAGCTAGAGTGTGGGGAATGCATAGGCAAACAAAGCTTTTTGCTTAAATAAAATTGTTAACAAGTATTTGTACTTGTAAGTACCGTATATACTCGTGTATAAGCCGAGTTTTTCAGCCCAAAATATTGGGCTGAAAAGTCCCCCCCTCAGCTTATACACGGGTCATACGGTATGCTGTGGGGGGGAGCTGTGACCGGGGGCTGGAGGAGGCAGGAGGGGGCCGCGGTGACCGCAGGCGGTCACGTGGGGCCGCCTCATTAGTGCAATGAATATGCACGGCATCCCCCTGTCCATCAGCGGCGGGGGGATGCCGTGCATATTGCACTACACAGCCCCCCTCCTTAATATGCGTCCCCCAGTATTAATAAACAGCCCCACCCTCCTTATCATGTTCCCCCCCGGCTGCGGCAGCTGTTAAAATAACAAACACTGTATACATCACCTTCCGACGCAGCTCTCCACTCCTACGGTCCTCAGCGTCTCCGCTCGCGGCTTCTTCTTCCTTGTTGTGCCGGTGTCATGTGACCGGGCGCAGGAGATGACGTCATTTCCTGCGCGCGGTCACAAGCCGGCACATCAAGGAAGAAGAAGCCGCGAGCGGAGACGCTGAGGACCGGAGGAGCGGAGAGCTGCGTCGGAAGGTGATGTATACAGTGTTTGCTATTTTAACAGCTGCCGCAGCCGGGGGGGAACATGATAAGGAGGGGGGGGCTGTTTATTAATACTGGGGGACGCATATTAAGGAGGGGGGGCTGCATACTACCACTGGGCCTGCTGGATACTACACTGGGGCTGTATATACCTCTGGGGCTGCTGTATACTACCACTGGGGCTGTATATACCACTGGGGCTGCTATATACTACCACTGGGCCTGTATATACCTGTGGGGCTGCTGTATACTACCCTGGGGCTGTATATACCTCTGGGGCTGCTGTATACTAGCACTGGGGCTGTATATACCTGTGGGGCTGCTGTATACTAACTACTGGGGCTGTATATACCTGTGGGGCTGCTGTATACTACCACTGGGGCTGTATATACCTCTGGGGCTGTATACTACCACTGGGGCTGTATATACCTCTGGGGTTGCTGTATACTACCACTGGGGCTGTATATACCTCTGGGGCTGCTGTATACTACCACTGGGGCTGTATATTCCTCTGGGGCTGCTGTATACTACCACTGGGGCTGTATATACCTGTGGGGCTGCTGTATACTACCACTGGGGCTGTATATACCTGTGGGACTGCTGTATACTACCACTGGGGCTGTATATACCTGTGGGGCTGCTGTATACTACCACTGGGGCTGTATATACTGTGGGGCTGCTGTATACTACCACTGGGGCTGCTGTATATACCTTTGGGCTGCTGTATACTACCTCTGGGGCTGCTGTATACTACCTCTGGGGCTGCTGTATACTACCTGTGGGGATGCTGTATACTACCACTGGGGCTGTATATACCTCTGTGGCTGCTGTATACTACCACTGGGGCTGTATATACCTCTGGGGCTGCTGTATACTACCACTGGGCTGTATGTTCCTCTGGGGCTGCTGTATACTACCACTGGGGCTGTATATACCTGTGGGGCTGCTGTATACTACCACTGGGGCTGTATATACCTGTGGGGCTGCTGTATACTACCACTGGGGCTGTATATACCTGTGGGGCTGCTGTATACTACCACTGGGGCTGTATATACCTGTGGGGCTGCTGTATACTACCACTGGGGCTGCTGTATACTACCACTGGGGCTGCTGTATATACCTTTGGGGCTGCTGTATACTACCTCTGGGGCTGCTGTATACTACCTCTGGGCTGCTGTATACCACCTCTGGGGCTGCTGTATACTACCTGTGGGGATGCTGTATACTACCACTGGGGCTGTATATACCTCTGGGATGCTGTATACTACCACTGGGGCTGTATATACCTCTGGGGCTGCTGTATACTAACTACTGGAGCTGCTGCTGTATATACCACTGGGGCTGCTGCTGTATACTACCACTGGGGAGGCTGCTGTTATACTACCATTGGGGGGCCTGTATACCACACTGCTGGGGGCTGTATACCTGTGCTGGAGTCCACCTCGGCTTATACACGAGTCAATAGGTTTTCCCAGGTTTTGGGGGCAAAAGTAGGGGGGTCGGCTTATACACGGGTCGGCTTATACACGAGTATATACGGTAATCTGTATCAGAATATAAAACATTAGCATATTATTGCATATTTCTTCTTTCTTATTATAATATTAAATTGAAAAAATTAATAACAAATGCATGTTCTTTGTCCATAATATATTAACTTTTGGTGGATTTAAAACTACATACATCAGGTCAATAATGGTGTGTAAAATTTCAGCAATATCTAGATGAGATTTAGAAACAACCAAGGAATCCTTTTAGACCTCATAGGTACCGGGTACACTACATCATTCAATATAGAAATCAATAGCGTGAAGTGCACATTAACCCAAATAATAAGTGAAAAGAAAGAAGATGTCCACAATTGTAGCAATTTGTAGAAAATGTATTTAGTATAAGGGACTACGACAACTCTAATTTCATAGTAAAATGTAACAGAGGATCCTAAGAAAAAGGCTGGAAGGAAATCACAAGACACACATGTGCTGGTGTGGCGCACCAGGGTCCGGTTGCCACAATATTAAGCTTGGAAGTAAGGAAAGGTACCCACCTTAGGTGAAACACGCGCACAACACCTTCCCAACTCCAGGCCAGAAGGGTGAGCTCTACACCCGAGTTCAGGGCAGGTCCCCTATAAATTCTGGTCTGGAAGCAGGGTTAGGCAGTTCAGTTCCTAGGAGGACAGTAGAAGACATCCTATGGTCAGGAGCCGTTCTAAGCCCGTCCAATGAAACTGACTAGCCAGTGTGAGGGAAGTGGAGAAAAGGTGTGGGGAGTGGAGCAGAGCCAGCTCGCCCCAGCACCGAGCACAGGACGGACACCGGAGTCCAAGGTAGCAAGGGACTTTAAGCCCAGCAACCAACACCAGAGGGCGGGTAATTCCAAGTTGCTCACCCACCAAACAGGCTAGGAGACACAGCCGCATAATAGAGCTCAGGAGGCGCAGTGAAGGAGAATAACACAAAAAGGGCTCAAGCTGCCTGTCACACGGCCAAGACAGACTGAGAGGATAGGGTCACAGCACAGCTTCAAGCAGCCAGGACCCACAGGAAGTAGCACAGCAATGAGGCCTCAGAATTTCCCAAGTGTGGAAAACCTGATCTTGCTTCCAGGCTCCGGACTCCTAACACCACTCGTGAACTGTGCCCTGGATAACCTGCTTCTGACTTCAGTAAAGGTAAAGGAGACTGCTACCCCTGTGTCTGTCAGTTATTCCATACGCTGAACCCTGCACCCCCAACGAACTATCACATCCAAAGACTTTACGGTTGCCCTGGGGACCTGCTCTTCCTGTGGAGAGCTAAAACCATCCTTGCTGCTACTCCCAACATCCCCAGAGGTCCCAACTGCAGCAGCGGCTATCCCAGCCGCATTCCACGGGTGGCGTCATGACACTCTTTTATTTTTAAAACTTTTATTTTTATTTTTCTCCCCCTGAACCATCCCGGCTGCTTATATCACACCGGAGCCGCTACTGAACTGTTGTAAACTGTACCATCTGTGAGGAAAAGAGTAAACCTAGTTAAAGCTTGATGCTGTCTGTGACTGTGTTCTTTGCACCTGAGAGGAGGTAGACTGATTTTGGGATCCAGCAGCAGGAGACTGCCTGTGACTGTGAACACCCCTGCACTACACTACACTATACGGTTGCCCTGGGGACTTGCTCTTCCCATGGAGGACTTAACATCCTGGCTACTACTTCCATCATCCCCAGAGGACCCGACTGCAGCAGCGGCTATACCGGCCGCACTCCACGGGTGGCGTCACAACACTATTTTTTTTTTTTTTTTGCTTTATTTTCTTTTTTCCATACTTCCAATTTCCCCTTTTTAACTGCTCGCACAACGAGGGGATCACGGACCGGGTCACGCCACCGTGACATCCCGCAGCCCTAGATGACATTAAAAGACAGCTTTTTGACATCACTAACAGGATCTACCGACCCAGTAAAGCCGGGTTTTGTGTGCCTTACAGACTGTGTTTTTGGGCCACAACAATGGCGGCCCTAAAAGACTGAAACCATGTGCTGACAAAGGGGCGTGCCGCAGTCCCTCATTGAGGGCCAGGTCAGCATAAGGAGGGCCCTCAATGAGGGCCATTTGGAGGGAGAGCCAAAGGACTGTATAATCCTGCCCAAGGGTGTGACTGCTGCCGCCGACGAAGAATGGGAACACCCACAAAGAAAGGGAGTAGAGAGACAACAGCACAAGGAGCATAGAAAGTGTCGGGAGGCTAAGAATGGCGGGGTGGGAAGTGCGGACTCCCCCAGTTCCCTAGAGGTCAGCCAACTGCCGGATGTGGCTCCTATCTCCCTGGAGAGGGAGGGTGACGAGCTGGGCCACCACCTGGAACGGGCCCACTTGATCATCAAGGAGAAAGAGAAGGAGCCCAGTACTGGAGCAGGAGGAAGAGAAGGGACCTTATGCCCTCCAGGACCACTGAGTACGGCCAGAAGAAGAACCAGCACCAGCCCCCAAGCCACCAGCTACACGGGACTGCGGAACCCAGACCCCGATTTTGGAGTACTCACCACCGGCCCCGGTTGTGACCCAGTGCGAGGCAGGATCTATTGCCGTGGATGCAGCAACAGTAAACCGGACAGGTACTAGACTTTTAAGACAGTGTGTAGCACTTGTTTCCCTTTGTTTTCCCCAGTTTTCCTGAAAGTGTGTCCCCCTTGTTTATGAACATTTGATCATGGACTATGCTTGATCAGAACTGCACTTGTATATAGTTAACTCACTTCAGTGTGCTCTCTATTGGTTTTATAGTAAGCTTTTATACAGTAAATGTGATAATGTGTATTTGAATTGTTTGAACTAAATGAACAATTGCACTTAGGACAGCAATGCTTAAAAACACACTGGCGTGGCCGAAGTACCGGTCAGTTTAGTCCCTGTCGCCACACCCAGGGCTTGCAAAAGGGTTTTTCTTGTGGTGGGTTCCTGAAGACCAAGAGACAATAAGTGAAACGCTTATGAGATGTACCCCCGACCTATCTGATTTTTAATGGAAAAATAGAGATGAAAGATTTTATATATACATTCGGGATTCGCCAGTGAATTTCTTAATGCTCAAAGTCTTAAAAGTCAAGGCGGATGGCTGGAGTTCCATATATGACTGGACGGCTTAATCTATGATAAGGACACGGTGAGGCAAATACTATTTTCTTTATTACATATAGTGGAGGAAGTCTGCTGTACATGCTTGCAAGTGTGTCTTTTCCTTTTTATGCCATGTGTGAATAAACTGAGTTTTTTTCGTACTGTGATGGCCACTTTACACACACCAACTTCTGTGACCAACTTCGGAACAACTTACTGGTTGCAGTGAAATCATGGACACATTGTTCCATTTGTAAATGTAACAATGTGTCCATGATTTCACTGCAACCAGTAAGGCTAGTTTCACACTGCGGTCAGATCAGGTCAGATCAGGTCAGATCAGGTCAGATCAGGTCAGATCAGGTCAGGTCAGGTTTTGTGTTCCAAAACCAGGAGTGACTCCAAAACCTAGAACAGGTGTCAATTTTTCAATTATACTTTTTGTTTGCAAGTTCCTCTCCTGGTTTTGGAACACAAAACCTGACCTGATCTGACCTGATCTAACCGCAGTGTGAAACCAGCCTAAGTTGTTCAGAAGTTGGTCACAGAAGTTGGTGTGTGTAAAGCGGCCCTAACCCTGTGTATGCCTCTTTACTGCGTCGCTACCATTGCCTATCAGGGCTGATTACCAACGCTACATCTACACTTAATAGCTGGATGCACAACCTTTGGAATAAATGCCTGCAATCACTTCCAATAATCATCAACAAGCCTCTTAACTTTATATTTGTATCAATCTTCTTTTGCAAACTGGTCCAGGTGTCTCATTTTTGAAGGGCACCTTCTCTCAGCAGCAATTTTAGGATTACTCCACAGGTGTTCAATGGAACCTAGATCCGTTTTTTGGCTTAGTGTGGAAACACACTGGCGTAAAAAAAACTGTCTGTTTCTCATCCAGGAGAGTTGGACAAGTGACATCCGTTTTTTTCTCCGTTTTGCATCCAACTGCTATGCGACTGTCTGACATTTTTCTCAGATCACATCCGAGTGGTGTCCATGTGCAATCCGTTTTTTTTCTCAGCAGCTATTTACTGTATAATCATTTACAGGAACATTTTACAGTGTTATCAGCTGCACTATGATAATGTATCAGTGAAAACAAACGGATGAGTCTCGAATGGTTCGTGTGCGGTCCATGATTTTGTCGGCCCATTGACTTGCATTGGTGAGCCTCGCGTGTGAATCGCATACTGTCGCAGCATGTTGCGACTTTTTTCTCATCCAGAATCTGGATGAGATAAAAGCATCCGACACACGCCAATGTGCTCTCAGACATTGATTAACATTGGTCCGAGTGCAATGCGATAAAATCACGCATTGCAATCATGCGAATTTCTCACATAAATTTTAGCAAACTACAATCTAGCTTTTTTATGTCTCTGTGTCAGCAGTGGGGTTCTACTGGTTTTCCTGCCATAGTGTTTAATTAAATTCAAATATCAATGGATTGTTTGCATTGACACTGATACACTTTGAGCCTGCAGGACAGCCTGAATTTCTTTGAAACTTGATGGCGGCTGCTTATCCACCATCCAGACTATTTTGCATTGCAACCATTCATCAATTTTTCTCTGCTGTCCCCATCCAGGAAGATTACCTACAGTGCCATGGATTATAAACTTCTTGATTATTTTGGGCACTGTGGACAAAAGAATATCAAGATCATTGAAGATAGATTTGTAACTAGGGATGAGTGAATAGTGAAATGCTCAGATTCGCCAGAATCGTAACAAATAGTTTGTAGTACTTGCATATTCGTAACGAATAGCGAGTCCGATTCAAGTCAATGGGAAATATGAGTTTTTTTGCTGGACCCAACAAAAAGGTCTGGGGCATGAGAAAAAGGCTGAAATAGATGGGAAAGGGATGAAACTGAATGGGAAGAGCCTGTATCTGCAAGCATTTCTGACTCACATATGGTTTCTGGGAATAAGGTTGTCACTTTTAGGCCACGTGCACACGTTGAGTATTTGATGAGTTTTTTACCTCAGGATTTGTAAGCCAAAACCAGGAGTGGTAATTAAATACAGAAGTGGTGCAGGTGTTTCTATTAGACTTTGCCTCTGATTGCTCCACTCTGGTTTTGTCTACAAATCCTGAGGATAAAAAACTCATCAAACACTCAACGTGTGCACGAGGCCTTACAGATTCACAAGAACACCTACCAAACCTAACCTAAATTGCATTTTACAGCCAAAGATGTAAAGAAACAATTTTTCCTGCATAGTTACTTGTATATAAGGCTAAATAAACAAGAGAAAAAAATATCCCTTTTAATGTTTGTTCACACGTAGCTTTTGGTTTTATTTTCTTGTACAATTGGGAGGGCCCTGGCTTATACATTTTCTAGGTCCCTCCCTCATACATAATTTTTAGTTAGATAGTCCCTCAGCTGGCCCTGTACCATACATTTGGTAGGGACTACTCTTATTCATACATTTGGGCGATCCCTCCCTTATTATTGCTGACATAACGCATACATATTCCATACAGTTTACAATGCCAGCTATAACATGCCCATTAGTGTGTTGAGCTTTACCCTCCTCGTCCTAATGCAATACCACCTTTATTTCATTTTGTGGCCCTCAATTCAAGCTTTCAGAAGTCCAGCAGGGGTAAGGAAACCTGAGTTTGATGAGGGGCCTCAGGTGGCCCTATAACATACGTTTGGGAGGGACTACTCTTACTCATACATTTGAGAGGTCCCACCCTCATTGATTCTGACTTAGGGGATACATATTTCATAATAATTTACAATGCCAGGTACCACCTGCCCATTGATGTGTTGGACTTGACCCTACGCCTCCTCCTGCGAACACCACCTCCATGTCATTCTGCTGCCCTAAATTCAAGTTTTCAGATGGCCAGCAGGTGTAAGGAAACCTGAGTTTGGTGAGGGACCTCACGTGGCCCCATAATGTATGTTTGGGAGGGCCCTCCTCTGTATATTTCAGAGTGCCCTCACTCACTCACTCACTTACTCATTTAAGTAATTTAAGGACAGAGACTGCAGACAAGAAGGGCAAACGAATGGAGTACAAGAAGGGAGCAGTGACTGTGGCCTGCGAGCCTCAGATTGGCTTAACTCTGTGAATAGAAAAAATAAAGCTGCGCTAGTCAACTAGATGACAAGCTCAAATATATCCTTGTGCAAGTGAATGGACAAAGGATATATGGTGCATGACTCAGATATTTTCATTTACAGTACTCCCCAGATTATATATACTCTACTAGTTGGTCCATACACAATGTGCATAGTCTTCCCAAAAATTTGCCCTGAGGGCTGTGTTATAGACGCAGGAAGACACCATGACAAGGGCTTCCAATGACAAACATTATTTATGTAGGACTATTGTAGTAGTTCGGGCCCTCAATTCAAGTTTCAGAGGGCCAACAGGTGTAAGGAATCCTGAGTTTGGTGAGAAGCCTCAGGCGGCCATATAACATATGTTTGGGAAGGGCCTGCTCTTACTCATACATTGGGCGGTCCCTCCCTCATTGATACAGACTTGGGGAAAAGATATTCTATAGCAGTTTACAATTCGCTACAATGTGCCCATTGATGTGTTGGGTTTGACCCTTCTCCTCCTGCAATACCACCTCCATGTCATTCTGGGGCCCTCAATTCAAGTTTTCAGAGGGCCTGCAGGTGCAAGGAAATCTGAGTTTGGTGAGGGGCCCCACGTGGCCCTGTAACCATTCATGTGGGAGGGCCCTCCTCTACTCATTTGTGACGGCACTCCTCTATACCATCTATACTATCTATACTTTTTATAATATCTATTCTATCTATACTAATATATACTAAGATACTATATCTGTACTATTTAAACTAATATCTATGTCCTCACTTATTCATATTGAAGGGCCCTCAGTCATTTGGCAGGGCCTACAGTGGGCCCTTCACAATATATTGCACCCCTCCTTCCTCCCTCAGGTCCGCAGTGCAGCCTGAATTACCTTCAGGTTATGGGTTGGATGGCAGACAAGCCTCCAGTCTGTTGACAAGCAGCACCTCCAAATGTCCACACAGTTCAGTGCCATTAGCCAGGAGGCTGGGCAATCCTCAACCTGGTCCTTTTTACTCTGCTCATCCCAAGTCCCTACATAGGTCCCCAAACGTGTGCACTCAGATGAGCTCTTTACGTTTCTTTTTATTCATTCTGGACTCTCACCGTGCACCATTCAAGGAAGAACATGAATAGTACTGAAGTGTGGATCTGCACAAATATTTGAACACCCATTTACAGAAGAGAGCTACTTTGCAAAACATCAATTTCTATCTCAAGAGGTGGAAGATGATGATGAGGAGACACAGTTGCCATCAGGTCAGATTAAAATCTCAATTGAGGAGGAGGATTTGATTGAGAATTTGGAAGATGAGGTGATCAATGATGAGGCCACTGATCTAACCAGGACCGGTAGCATGCATAGTGAGCAGAGCAGTGCACAAGTGGATGGATCTATAGCACAAAAACAGGCAGGAAAAGGGATTGGTTTGACTACAGTAAGAACTGTGTCAACTATTCCTATCTGCATCCCCACTCAGACACATCTAAGACTAAGCGGGCGTTCTTCAACTGGCATTTTTATTATGATAGACTAGTCCTTCAGAGAAAAATAGAGTAATTTGTATTACTCTATCACTCACTGCTTCGCAGTGGCGCCAGTGTTGAAGCTAAGACTCTCATTTCTTTTCCTCAGGTACAGTAATTACTGTGTTCCCTTTACAGATACACCTTTAGCTGTCACTATAGCCCTTCTTTTCACTATTATTCATTTATCATTAGCCATTAAGCTTTACACATACTCATATCATATAGGTTGTAGTTTCAGTGGTGAGAGCCACTGATCTTTGTTTTTATCTCTTGCAACAGCTCTCCTGCAAAGTGTGATTTATGACCTAAACAGATGAGCTTCAGGAAAGTGTGTTGCCGCTTCACCAAGGCAATGCTGCAGGGCTCCAAGCTTGGGAGTGATGGAGAGGGTAATTCAGCAGAGGAGCAGGATCCTTTGTGGTCCTTTTCAACATACGGTTTGCGCAGATTGAAAAACACCGTCCGTTATGTATTTACAGTAGATAGAAACTGGCATACAAGTAGATGGAAACACTGATGGAAGTTTGGCAATAGCACACAGCACACAGTGTTAGTATAGGACACGGTATTATGAGAGCACCTTGGCGCAGTTACCGGGCTCTTCACAGTGGTGCCAGTGTTGAAGCTAAGACTCTCATTTCTTTTTCTCAGGTACATTAATTACTGTGTTCCCTTTCCAGATACACCTTTAGCTGTACACTATAGCCCTGCTTTTCACTATTATTCATTTATCATTAGCCATTACGCTTTACACATAGTCATATCATATAGAGTTTGCAGCATTTTACTTCTTAATGTACAGTTTTTTTGCTTGCACCTCGAACTTAGGCGATTCCGTCCATATTCTATATTGAAACTACAACCTGGCCTAGTAGTGTGCGAAAATGGGCGGAATCTGGTTATGGTTTTAAAGCTCGGCAAACTGGTACATTGCCCATGCATGGCTTACATACTAATAAGCTTAGTTGTAAAGTGATTTCTAAAAACATACCCTGACTTGCCATACCTACTGGCAAGGTATGCAGTATCAGTACCAGTTCAGAAAATCATCTCCCTTTTTTGCTGGTCTTGCAGCGCTACAACAGCACTTTAATGTGCCTTGTCAACAACTGATTTCGACCTACCCACATGCTTTAACTCAAACTTACATATGTTGGCACGGCTTAATGAGCAGGAGAAGGCAGTAGCTGAATTACAACTTCAGAATGCCCATCAGAGTAACACTCAGCCATCACACATAACTGCCAAGTGGATGTGGGATCGCTGACATTTGTGAGGTTCTTGAAATTTTGATTACTATTACTAAATTTGCCTGTATTTTGATGTATTATTATAGCACTATTTATTCCATGGCGCTTCACATGTGAAAAAGGGGCATGCATAGTACAATAATTATACAATACAAGTGTCACACCACCACAGGCGTAGCTGAATGGTGAACCCACTGGACTACTGGATACACCATTGAGGCTGATACCAGAAATGAGCCAAAGATGTTAAATAAGTGAACAGGGTTTATTGATAACAATAGCACAAATTCCCCAAGGGAAGTCCACAGGGCCAGAGCACTGGGGTTCCCCTAAGGGAGCAACTAGACGCATAATCCCATAGACAGGAATTGTCCTAGCGCAGCCAGAGAGGATCCAATGAATCAGCAAACCTGTGGGTCCGACCCAAGGCGGAACGGAAAACAGTAACCAGGGAACTTGAAAAGAGGCTAGGACGGGACTTGAACCCTGATGAAGAATGGATCCAGGAGGTTGCTGCGGACCAGCAAGGATGATACGGGTCTGCAGGTGAGTCAGGCAGGAGAAGGGATCCAGTACTGAAAGCAAATACAATACAATACGTTAGGCAGTCAAAAGACACAGAACACGCAAGTGCCTCGCTGGGACATGAGCTGGCAACCAAACTAACAAATAATTTGCCCAGGCACCTCCCTTAGGAAGTGAGGACCTTAAGAACCCACCAACTTCTCAGCAATTGGCTGAGAGGTGGTGACAGAAAAAGGGTGTACTGGCCCTTTTTATTCACTATGTGCGGCGCGCGCCCTATGTGCATTCCTCCCGCCACCAGAAGTGAGGAGGCAAGGAGAAACGCCAAGGAGCTGCCTCAGCCGGAGAGGACGTCGTGGGAGTGCGGGCCGGTAAGTATGCCTGCAGGGCACAGCAGGATACTGGCGGTCGGACGGGACCTGATCCCCCTGTGACCTGGGGAGGTGGTCCCGCCAGCCACAGGGTTACAACAAGGCACAGATGATGCTATTATTAGCATAACCATCCTGTTGCTCTATCTATTGAAACACAGTCAGAAACAGAAAGCTTTGAATGCTGAGCTGGTGGCTACAGAGCAAGATTTTCCAATAGGTGATACTACCCAGCCCAGCCTCAGTCAATATTCTCAGCCTATATTGGGTGATGATGAGGTAGAAGAGGAGGAACACAACTTGTTTATCTGCACTATAGAGGGAACTACCAACCCCAGCTTGTCACAGGTTTGGCGGACGAAGTACCTTTGTGTACGTGCTGCTGCCAGGAAGATAAATACACCAACGACACTGGACGTCTGGGTACTGGTGATATAGGTTTATTTCCAATGCGTTTCGGAGCCACGTACCAAGTTCCTTCCTCAGGGACATCAAGATTACACTGAACAGATTCTTATTTATCAGAGAAAAGGCGCCAAAGAGATAATTACAATACATCAGCATATAGGGAGGATCACAGATTGACGTCACAGTCTTTATCAACAAAGTTCCGTAGTAAAATAAATGTTCTTAAAAATGTCAAGAAATAGCATGAGAAACTGTAGTTCTAATCATATAAATGTTATATGGTTACTATATCAAACAGATAATTACAGACTTATATTAAAAAATTACAAAAGAAACAGTTTTATATAAAGTGTCAGTGCTGAATAGAACTCATAAAAACAGGTCTCATAAAGCGTTTTGTTTTTGCAGCGGCAAGTGCCGATCTGCCGGCAGAACTGCACTTACCGCACTCGATGCAAGACCCATAGACAATGCATGGGGCTTTCCGCAAGTGTGCTGCAAGTGTGGCCGTTAGGCGGCAGATGCGGTAAATCTACGGATCTGCCGCAATCACCGAAAAACGCTGATGTGAAAGGGGCCTTAGCAACAATCTGGCATCCAAATGCATCACTCAACTGAAACTGCCCTAACTAAAGTCACCAATGACCTACTAACCGCCAAGAGCAAGCGACACTACTCTGTCCTCCTCATCCTAGACCTGTCCTCTATCTTTG
Organism: Allobates femoralis; assembly: GCA_033576535.1. Taxonomy (NCBI): domain Eukaryota; kingdom Metazoa; phylum Chordata; class Amphibia; order Anura; family Aromobatidae; genus Allobates; species Allobates femoralis. The sequence continues at coordinate 178,668,827 of JARQOC010000003.1, forward strand.
ACACTGTAACAGGAGGGAATGGTCTACAGATTCTCTTATCTCTTGGCATCACTGACTTGGCCCTCTCCTGGATCTCGTCATAGCTAATAGACTGGATATTCAGCGTCTCCCTTTCCCACACCACCTCCTTATCCCACCCCCTGTCTGTTGTGTTCCACAAGTTCAGTTCTTGGACCCCTACTTTTCTCCATCTACACCTTTGGACTAGGACAGCTCATAGAATCCCATGGTTTTCAGTATCATCTCTACGCTGATGATACACAGATCTACCTATCTGGTCCTGACATCACCTCCTTACTGACCAAAATCCCACAATATCAGTCTGTTACTTCATCTTTCTTTTCTACTGACTTTCTAAAACTGAACATGGACAAAACAAAACTGATTATCTTTCTCCATCTCTCTTTACCCCTCCTCCAGACCTATCCATCAAAGTCAATGACTTCTCACTCTCCCCAGTCCCACATGCTTGGTCCCTCAGGATAATCCTCAACTCTTCCCTCTCTTTCAGCCACATATCCAAGCCCTTGCCACCTCCTGCGACTCCAACTCAAAAATATTTCCCGGATCCAAACATTCCTTTACCAAAAAACTGCAAAAACATCCTTATTGCAACCTCCTACTCTCCGGCCTCCCCTCTAGCACCCTTACATCACTCTAAACTATCCTAAACTCTGCTGCCCGACTAATCTACCTGTCTCCCCACTGTTTACCAGCCTCTCCTCTCTGCCAATCCCTTCACTGGCTTCCTATTGTCCAGAGGCTACGGTTCAAAACCCCAAAACCCTAACCTTGACATACAAAGCCATCCACAACCTGTCTCCTCCATCCATCTCTGACATGGTGTCCCGGTACTTACCTACATGCAACCTTGAATCCTCTCCTTCTCTACTCCCCTTTTAGCTCTTCTTCCCACAACCGCATACAAGATTTTTCCTGTGTTTTCCCCATACTCTGGAACTTTATGCCTCAACATATCAGACTCTCGCTCACCGTGGAAACCTTCAAAAGGAACCTGAAGACTCACCTCTTCCGACAAGCCTACAACCTGCAGTGACCCTCCGTCCACTAACCCACCGCATGACCAGCTCTCCTACTGTATCTTCCACCCATCCCTTGTAGACTGTGAACCCTTGCAGGCAGGGTCCTTCTCCTTCTGTACTTATGTGTGCCTTGTATTGCTCATGTTTGTTGTACCTGTCTATGTACAGTTGTGGCCAAAAGTATTGACACCCCTGCAATTTTGTCAGATAATACTCAGTTTCTCCTGAAAATGATTGCAATCACAAATTCTTTGATATTATTAGCTTCATTTATTTTGTCTCCAATGAAAAAACACAAAATAGAATGAAGCAAAAAGCAAAACATTGATCATTTCACACAAAACTCTAAAATGGGCCAAACAAAAGTATTGGTACCCTCAGCCTAATACTTGGTTGCACAACCTTTAGCCAAAATAACTGCGATCAACTGCTTCTGGTAACCATCAATGAGTTTCTTATAATGCTCTGCTGGAATTGTAGACCATTCTTCTTTGCAAACTGCTCCAGGTCCCTTCTCCAAACTGCCATTTTTAGATCTCTCCACAGGTGTTCTATGGGATTCAGGTCTGGACTCATTGCTGGTCACCTTAGAAGTCTCCAGTGCTTTCTCTCAAACCATTTTCTAGTACTTTTTGAAGTGTGTTTTGGGTCATTATCCTGCTGGAAGACCCATGACCTCTGAGGGAGACCCAGCTTTCTCACACTGAGCCCTACATTATGCTGCAAAATTTGTTGGTAGTCTTCAGACTTCATAATGCCATGCACACGGTCAAGCAGTCCAGTGCCAGAGGAAGCAAAGCAACCCCAAAACATCAGGGAACCTCTGCCATGTTTGACTATAGGGACCATGTTCTTTTCTTTGAATGCCTCTTTTTTTCTCCTGTAAACTCTATGTTGATGCCTTTGCCCAAAAAGCTCTACTTTTGTCTCATCTGATCAGAGAACATTCTTCCAAAACGTTGTAGGCTTTCTCAGGTAAGTTTTGGCAAACTCCAGCCTGGCTTTTTATGTCTCAGGGTAAGAAGTGGGGTCTTCCTGGGTATATTACCATACAGTCCCTTTTCATTCAGACGCCGACGGATAGTACGGGTTGACACTGTTGTACCCTCGGACTGCAGGGCAGCTTGAACTTGTTAGGATGTTAGTGAGGTTCTCTATCCACCATCCGCACAATCTTGCGTTGAAATCTCTTGTCAATTTTTCTTTTCTGTCCACATCTAGGGAGGTTAGCCACAGTGCCATGGGCTTTAAACTTCTTGATGACACTGCGCACAGTAGACACGGGAAACATTCAGGTCTTTGGAGATGGACTTGTAGACTTGAGATTGCTCATGCTTCCTCACAATTTGGTTTCTCAAGTCCTCAGACAGTTCTTTAGTCTTCTTTCTTTTCTCCATGCTCAATGTGGTCCACACAAGGACACAGGACAGAGGTTGAGTCAACTTTAATCTATGTCAACTGGCTGCAAGTGTGATTTAGTTATTGCCAACACCTGTTGGTGCCACAGGTAAGTTACAGGTGTGTTAATTACACAAATTAGAGAAGCATCACATGATTTTTCTAACAGTGCCAATACTTTGGTCCACCCCCTTTTTATGTTTGGTGTTATTTATAACAATATATATTATCCAATTTGGCTTTAGGACAATTCTTTTTGTGTTTTTTCATTGAAGACAAATTAAATGAAGATAATAATACCAAAGAATTTGTGATTGCAGTCATTTTCAGGAAGAAACTGAATATTATCTGACAGAATTGCAGGGGTGTCAATACATTTAGCCACAACTGTATGTCCCTTTTTTCACATGTAAAGCTCCATGGAATAAATGGAATAAATGACAGTATAATAATACATAATAATAATGTCCAACTGACTAGCTCAATACCCTTGCGTGGAAGACAATTTGGCCAACAAGAAATACTGGTTGTACACATTTCTTGACCCACTGTAAAGGAGAAATTTCCTTCTGTCATTTGGAGACAGAAATGTTTTTCACAATGGAATAATTTAAGAGGAACATTGTAAATCATTGATGAAAAGATCACCCTCAGGCTTCTTTCACATTACGATTTAGTGCCTGTCCGTGGGATCTAAGTTTGAAGGAGGATTTCACGGACAGGTACGGATCCACATGGATCCCTGCAATCGGATGGCAAATAGCCATCCGATCCATTCTATGCAGCATCCGTGTGGATCCTGCGGTCCCCTGTCTCTCCCTGCTCCTGCCTCCTCCTTCTTCTTCCCTCCGCTATTCTTTTCTGTCCCTCCCGCTATTCTATGCTGTCTCCCCACTCCTCTATCCTAATCTAATCCCTACCCTGTCCCCTGTTCTCTTCCAAGTGTGTTAAAAAAAAAAAAACTCCCGGAGGATACATCACCTTGTCACCGGCTCCCAGGATGCGACACCATCGGGCTGAAGGACATGTGATGATGTCACAGAGCGGTCACATGACACGTCAGCTGACCGGCTCTTGACATCACCACAGGCCCTTTGCCCTGATGATGTCGCATCCTGGGAGCCGGTGACAAGGTGATGTATCCTCCGGGAGGAGTTTTTTTTTTTTAACACACAGGGAAGAGAACAGGGGACAGGATAGGGATTAGATCAGGATAGAGGAGCGGGGGACAGAATAGAATAGATGAGAAGGACAAATAGAGGAGATGGGGAGGAGATGGGGAAAGGAAGATGCAGGGAGAGACAGGGAGAGGCAGGGAACACGAGCGACATCGGATCCGAGGTGAACTCGGATCGATGTCCATAGGCTCACAGTTTGTGGCACTCGGATCAGCACTGATCCGATGCTGTCTGATTTGAGTCACGGACACAAAATCGTAGCAGGCTGCGATTTTGTGCCTGTGATAAATCGGCCAGCATCGGATGGTGCCAAAATCGGATGCCAATAGTGGCACATCCGATCCGATCCGATTCCCATAGGGGGAGATGGGATCCGATTTCGGATCCGAGTGTATCCGTTTTGAAATTGATACAATCGGATGACCGAAAATCGTAATGTGAATGCATTCTAAGACAACATTCGCAGAGGTACCGCCTCTTTTCAACACCAAGAATTACATGGTAGAAACATGCACACTAAATGCAACACAGGTGGATGAAAATGTGCCCAAACTGGGCCAATTTAAATAAACCTCTCATCAGCAAGGGCTATCTGTGGGTGTAACTAAGACGAGGAGGGAGACGTTGATTAAGATGGTTGTAACATCTTTGGAGGAGAGTGTGGCACCCAAGGGTCCGGTTGCCGCAATGGCATTGCCTCCCTCGGGGGGTGATGTCATGCTTGGAAGTAAGAAAGGATAACCCGGTAAGCCCACCGAATGCAACACTTTTCCTAACTCCAGACCAGAAGAGGGAGCTCAGAAACTTGGGTTCAGGGGAACTCCCCTATAAATTCTGGCCTAGGGGCGGGGTTAGTTAGTTTTAGTTCCTAGGAGGACTGTGAAGACGACCTGTGGACTGGAACAATGCTAAGCTGGTCCCAGGCAGAGTAGAGAATGATGGAAAGCAAGCATGAGGGAGAGGGTCTGAGGAAGCAGAGAAGAAGCCTGGGGAGTGGAGCCAGTTGCCTGGCTCACCCCAAAGCAGAGGGCCAGAAACGGATATCGGAGTCCGAGGTTGTGAGGATTCTACTGACCCAGCAGCCAAAACCGGAGGACGGGAGACTCCACGTCTCCCGGTCACAGCAAAGTACCTTGAAGCACAACAGCATTGGAGAGCTCAGAGACAGTTGTCAGAGGAGTGGTGCCGGGAAGGGCTCAAGCTGCCTGCCATATGGGTGAGAGACTTACAAGCAGGAAGAAAAGGTCGACAGCTAAGCTACAGGCAGCCAGGACCAGCAAAGAGGAGCGTATCAGGGAGGCCTCAGAACTCATCAGGTGAGGAAATCCCCAACTTGCTTCCCGGCCACCCGATTCCTAACATCTCCTGTAGACAGTGTCTTGGTCTGAATCTGCAACTACCAGTAAAAGTAAAGGAGACTATGTACTTTGTATCTGTCGGTTATTCCGCACCCTCAGTCCTGCACCCCAATGGCCTACCACCGCCATAGACTTTACCGGTTGCCCTGGGGAACTGCTCCACCCCTGGTGAGGATACGACCTAGGCTGCGAATACATCATCCCAGAGGTCCAGCACCGCAGTGTCGGCCATCAATAGCCGAACATCACGGGTGGCGTCACTACTCCTATCCCCAAAACCAAAATCCCATAACTTTTATTTAATACCCAGGGTCACAGAGCCGGGTTTCAACCCCTGTAACTCCCCAGAAGTATTAAAGCCCGGTTCCAAGTACCCCTACGGCCCTGGGGCCGCTTCAAAAAAAAACTTTTGGTGTCCCAAACAGGATTTCATGCCGGTGTCAACAGGTACTGTGTGCCATATGTGCCATAGACTTTATTGAACTGTGTAACTGTCTCCATTACTGTACCATGCGGCACACAGGAAGCCAAAAGGGGTGCGCCATTATGGGCGGAACCTTAGAAAGGACAAAAAGAAATACCCTGACCCTCGCCATTACATCAGCCGGAGGGATGCAGGAGGCCCTGATCCAGAAATCCCCTGTACGCTCGACTCCCTGCCTGCGGAGCCGTAGACTGCTAAGCCGACAGAGACTGAGATACTGTCTGCGGTTCACTAGGGGGGAGAAAGATGTCTGATCCAGAGGAAGGAGAACCTGTGATGGTCCCAGTCATAGCCCCATATACCGCCACAGCCCCAGTAGTCGCCGCAGCCCCAGTCGCGGCCCAAGCCAAAGCCCCGGCCGCAGCTGTAGCCACGGCACCTGCAGCCGCACCAGTCATGCATTTCCTGATGCCGTATATACTGGGAGCGACATGGCTACCGCAGTCTTTAGGGGAATTGGTTACCCTGAACGACTTCAGGGAGAGACTGAAAAGCTTATTTTAAGTGTATTCCCTGACTTAGAGCCAGAAAGTTACCATTCTAATAGGACAATTGACTGGTGCAGCCCAAAGAGAGGTAAAGTCCTGGCTGGACACTGACAAAAGAACTGTTAAAGAAATCTTAGCCAGGTTGAAAGAAGCCTTTGACACCCGTACTACAGCGGAAATTATAATGAGGTTTTATGGGTGCAAACAACGGGTGCAGGACAGTATACGGGACAATGCATTAAATCTCCAAGAGGCATTAAGGGCCATGAAGCAAGAAGACCATGATTGCACAAGATAAAAACAAGCTTTTGACTGAGCAGTTTATTGAGGGGCTCCGGTCTCATACCCACCGGCCCTGCAAAACTCTGACCTGGACTTTGTGCAAAAGACTGGGTCATTAGAGTGCTGCGAGAACCAACGGCCAGTAGCACAGCACCCTCCCAGCGACTGGCTTTAACACACTACCTGGAGGAAGTGCCCTCTTCCCTGGTCACCGTGGGGGCCAATGCACAGACTCTAGAAGCTGTTACCCCTGATGCTTCACAATTGCAGGTGCAGCAGCTGACCAAGGGTATGGCTGAGCTAGCCAAAGCTGCACAGAACATGCAAGGGCCCAAATTAATGGAGAAGATACAGTTGGCCTCCAGGCCCAGTGATGTCCCATGGCTACGCCAGAGGAGGTATCCACCTACCAGAGGACGAGCCAGCGATCGCTATGATGCTACCAGACAACCCATCTGCCGCCGCTGCAACGAAGCGGGCCACATCGCAAGGTTTTGTACTTTAAACAAGAAACCCCGGGGCAGCAGGCCACCTCTCAGGAATGAGACAACCTAGCCCACACAACTGGTGTGACAGGTAGAGTGCGTTGTGAAAGTATTTGACCCCCTTGAACTTTTCAACCTTTTGCCAAATTTCATTTTTAACATATAAAAAACTGAAAAGTGGGGCATGCAATATTATTCGGCCCTTTTACTTTCAGTTCAGCAAAGTCACTCCAGAAGTTCAGTCAGGATTTCTGAATGATCCAATGTTGTCCAAAATGACTGGTAATGATAAATAGAATCCACCTGTGTGTAATCAAGACTCTGTATAAATGCACCTGCTCTGTGATAGTCTCAGGGTTCTGTTTCAAGTACAGAGAGCATCATGAAGACCAAGGAACACACCAGGCAGATCCGAAATATTGTTGTGGCGAAGTTTAAAGCCGTATTTGGATACAAGAAGATTTCCCAAGTGTTAAACATCTCAAAGAGCACTGTGCAAGTGAAGGAACACACCAGGCAGATCCGAGATATTGTTGTGGCGAAGTTTAAAACCGGATTTGGATACAAATATATTTCCCAAGTGTTAAACATCCCAAGGAGCACTGTGCAAGTGATCATATTGAAATGGAAGGAGTATCAGACCACTGCAATTCTATTAAGACCCAGCCGTCCCTCTAAACTTTCATCTCGAACAAGGAGAAGACTGATCGGAGATGCAGTCAAAAGGCCCATGATCACTCTGGATGAACTGCAGAGATCTACCGCTGAGGTGGTAGAGTCTGTCCATAGGATAACAATCAGTCGTACACTGCACAAATCTGGCCTTTATGGAAGATTTGCAAGAAGAAAGCCATTTCTCAAAGATATCCATAAAAAATCTCGTTTGAAGTTTGCCACAAGCCACCTGGGAGACGCCAAACGTGGAATAAGGTACTCTGGTCAGATCAAACCAAAATCGAAGTTTTTGGCCACAATGCAAAACGATATGTTTGGCATAAAAGCAACACAGCTCATCACCCTTAAAACACCATCCCCACTGTCAAACATGGTGGTGACAGCATCATGGCTTGGGTCTGCTTTTCTTCAGCAGGGACAGGGAAGATGGTTAAAGTTGATGGGAAGATGGACGGATCCAAATACAGGACCATTCTGGAAGAAAACCTGTTGGAGGGTCAAATCCCTGTTAGATAGCAAGACTAAGGTGTTAACCAGGTTAAAATGTAAATATGTTTTGTTTTCATGTAACTATGTAAATAAGCAACCACCAAGCGTACCGTGCCTACAGGACTTACTGTATGAACTTGTGCAAATTCTTGAACATTTAATTTAAACACAGACCCATAATCCAAAGGACTGGTTGTGGTAAAGACAATTTTGTAAAAAGTTCATCATTAGCCAACGGTGGAAGGACTAAACGCTGTAATGACTGTTTTTTCAAATTTTCTTGGTTTTTGTAATTTTTCATTTTTGAGACTTTGTACAACTTTTCTTTTGTTATTTCTCTAAAATATTTCCTCAGTCCAGGAGTATTGAATTTATCTAGGGGGGAATGTGTGTCACATGCTTAGATGGCGCTGACATTTTTGGATGCTGCTGTGTAAGTAGTTTGTCTTTAAGAGCTGCATGGTTGATGGTTGTGAAGGTCCTTGCCTCCTGTGGTGTGCTCCAGAACTGCAGTCACTATTATGTTCAATTGCTTGTTCAGGAGTTAATGTGTGACTCACCTGGAATCCCCTCCCCCTGGCTTTAAATAGCCTTCCCTCTCCTCTGTCAGGTGCTGCTGACAGCTATGTGCTCTAGGTCTTGGTGCTGTGCTGATGCTTAGCTACTGGGCTAAAGTGTTTCCTTGGGAGAATCTGTGATTCCTGACCCATGGGTGGAGGTAGGGGCACTTAGCCTAGAGCTAATCAGGAGTTTTAGGGTACAGGGTGGCAGCTCGGAAATCCTCACCATCAGATGTACCTCCGAGATCAGGGCGAGCCAGGGACCCCAGCATCAGGGTCAGATTAGGCTCTTCTGACTCCCTTTTGCCCAATTCACCTACCTGTTACCTGATTCCCTTACCTCCCAGGCGTGATATTGTGGCACCCCAGAGTCCTGTTGCCACAATGGCATTGCCTCCTTCGGAGGGTGATGCTATGCTTGGAAGCAAGAAGGGGTGTCCACACCAGGTAACACATTTCCTGACTCCAGACCAGAAGGGGGAGCTCTAACCTGGGTTGAGGGGAGCTCCCCTATAAATTCTCCTGGGGGAGGGGTTAGTCAGTTCAGTTCCTAGGAGGACTGTTAAGACAACCTGTGGACTGGAGCAGTGCTAAGCTCATCCCAGGTAGAGTTGACAGTGAGGAACAGCAAGCGTGAGGGACCCATAGGAGAGGGCCTGAGGATGGAGAGAAGTAGGCTTGGGGAGTGGAGCCAGCTGACCAGCTCACCCCAGTGTAGAGCGCCAGAAACTGACATCGGTGTCCGAGGTTGTGAGGGAATTCCAGACCCAGCAGTCAAAACCAGAGGATGGGAGAATTCCATATCTCCCGGCCACAGCAAAGCACCAGAAGGTACAGCAGCACTGCAGAGCTCAGGGCCAGTTGCCAGAGGAGTGGTGCTTGGGAAGGGCTCAAGCTGCCTACCATACTGGTGGGAGACTTAACAGCAGAGAGAGAGGGTCGCAGCTTAGCTACAGGTAGCCAGGACCAGCAAAGAGGAGCACAGCAGGGATGCCTCAGAACTCACCGGGTGAGGAGATCCCCAACTTGTTCCCTCCACCCCAGACTCGCAACAGCACCTGTGGACAGTATCCTGGTTTCTACCTGCAACTACCAGTAAAGGTAACGGAGACTACGTACTGTGTGTCTGTTGGTTATTCCGCGCCTCAGTCCAGCACCCCAACAGCCTACCACAGCCATAGACTTTTCCGGTTGCTCTGGGAAACCCGTGGGGAGCGACACCACCTTAGCTGCAATCCTATCATCCCCAGAGGTCCCACACCGCAGTGTCTGCCCTCAATAGCCGAACATCACGGGTGACGTCATGACAACCATCCCTAAAACCAAAATCCCTGAAATTTTAAGTTGATGTCCAGGGTCACGGAGCCAGGTCTCAACCCCTGCGACTTCCCAGAACTATCCAAAGCCTGGTTCCGAGTACCCCACGGCCCTGGGGCGCATCACATACCTCCTGCCCATAAGATGCAGTTGCACAGAAAAAGAAAACATCATAATTATTCGCTTAGTTGTCCAAGTGAAGCGTCAAGTTGTCCATAGCACAGAGCTTGGAAAGGTAGCTTAAATAACCAGTCACAAATGCTAAAATCACAGATTGCCAAATGGCTATTGGTGGAGATGTTGACATTTAGGATTGTGGGAATAGAGTGTTTACCTGATCTCTTGCCTGTTGCTGCCCCACGATGCTCGGTCCAGAATCGTCACTATTTTAGTGGGCTTACATATGTATGTGGGAAACAGTATTAAGAGTGCTGTCACTAACGCTGTAACTAGGAAGGTAGACATAACAAAAGACATGTGAAGAAATTGTTGAGCACAGTCAGGGATGATACATTTCTCTGACGGTACACTGGGTGAACCTGTTGGAGGGTGGGACAGAGTAACAGCCTGGGACATCACACATCCTACACATGCCAAGAATAGTTAGCCCAACTTCCATCCTCCATGTTATTCTGCAGCCCTCAAATCAATTGTGCAGAGGGCCTGCGAACCTTACTTTGGTGAGGGCCAAGAGGTGGCCCTGTAACATATGTTTGGGAGGGCCCTCCTCTACACCATCATGTTCCAAATTATTATGCAAATGTTCTTTTTCTCTGATTTTCCTAAATGGTCGGTGCAAATGACAGTCAGTGTAATAAAAGTCATCACCAGTTAGAGTATACATCGATTTTTATTGAAGAAACCTCCCAATGATAACAGTATAATCAAAATTAAAAAAAAACAACTCTAAATGCACTGTTCCATATTATTAGGCGCAGTAGAGTTTCTAAACATTTGATATGTTTGAAAGAACTGAAAATGCTCATTTGTTGAAATGGCATTAGGAGGTCATATTCTCTGAAATAAAAAGCTATTTAACTCCAAAACATCCTAAAAGACCAAGTTACATGTTAACATAGGAACCCTTCTTCGATATTACCTTCACAATTCTTGCATCCACTGAACTTGTGAGTTTCTGGAGAGTTTCTGCTTGTATTTCTCTGCATGATGTCAGAATAGCCTCCCAGAGCTGCTGTTTTGATGTGAACTGTTTCCCACCCTCATAGATCTTTTGCTTGATTATACTCCAAAGGTTCTCTATAGGGTTGAGGTTAGGGGAAGATGGTTGCCACACCATGGGTTCATCTCCTTTTATGCCCATAGCAGCCAATGACACAGATGTATTCTTTGCAGCATGAGATGGTGCATTGTCATGCATGAAGATGATTTTGCTCCTGAAGGCAAGTTTTTGCTTTTTGTACCATGGAAGAAAGTTCTCAGTCAGTAACTCTATATACTTTGCAGAGGTCATTGTCACACCTTCAGGAACCTTAAAGGGGCCTACCAGCTATTTCCCAATGATTCCAGCCCAAAACATGACTCCTCCATCTCCTTGCTGACGTCGCAGCCTTGTTGGGACATGGTGTCCATCCACCAACCATCCACTACTCAATCCATCTGGACCATCCAGGGTTGTTCGGCACTCATCAGTAAACAAGACTGTTTGAAAATCAGTCTTCATTTATGTCTGGGCCCACTGCAACCATTTCTGTTTGTGAGCACTGTTTAGGGGTGGCCGAATAGTAGGTTTTTGCACCACAGCAAGCCTTTGAAGGATCCTACACCTTGAAGTTCGAGGGACTCCAGAAGCACCAGCAGCTTCAAATATCTGTTTGCTGGTTTGTAAGGCCTTTTTAGCAGCTGCTATCTTAATCCGATGAACTTGCCTGGCAGAAACCTTCCTCATTCTGCCTTTATCTGCACGAACACGTCTGTGCTCAGAATCAGCCGCAAATCTCTTCACAGTACGATGATCACGCTAAAGTTTTCGTGCAATATCTAATATTTTCATCCCTTGTCCAAGGCATTGCACTATTTGTTGCTTTCCTTTTTCTTTGCCATGTTACTTGAAAACTGTGGCCTGCTTAATATTGTGGAACACCCAGTTTTCCTTTTATTGGGCTCACCTTCCAAACTAATTATCATAGGTATGTAAGATTGATTTCAGTGAGCCAAAGAACCCTGAGACACAATACCATCAATAGGTTTCATTTACAAAAAAAAACAACCCTATGACACTTAAAACCAATTTGCATAATAATTTGGAACATGGTGTATTCATTTGGTGCTGAAACCACTGCTTTAAAAATAATGGCATAAGCAAAGCCATGGTCGCTGGCACTCTCACCTGTCCATTAGGGAGGGCCCTCCTCTATAGTTTGGGAAAGCCCCTCCTTTATTGATTTTGGAGGGCCCCCCTTTATACATTTGGGATGGTCCACTCAGCAACAGACACGTGGAGAAGTTGTTGTGGACAGTCAGGGATGATAAATTTCTCTGACGGCACACTGGGGGAACCTGGTGGAGGGTGGGAGAGCGTGAGAGCCTGGAACATCACACATCCTACCCATGCCAAAAATAGTTGGCCAAACTTCCTGGTTTCCATCTACTCGTATGCCAGTTTCTGTCTACTATAAATCCAAAAGGGATGGTGAGTTTAAATCCATGCAAACTTTATGTTGAAAAGGACCATAAAGGATCAGAGGGTAATGATGCTTTATTTGAATAAAGCACAATTACCCTCTAATCCTTTGTGGTCCTTTTCAGTGTACAGTTTGCACAGATCAAAAAACACCGTCTATTTTGGATTTATATTGACTACCACAGTGATATCGTGGAGTGTGGATCCAGCTGCAGCTATACTATACACATATACTGGTTATGGGTCTCACAACCGAATCAGGTGAGCAGTTACATTTTGCAACTTTTTTACATTGTAAAAAGGGATAAGACCCTATTGTGCTTTTGTTTCCTCATTTCCAGCAGTTTCTGTCTGCTCTCCTCCTCCTCTGTCCTCTTCATCCTTCACCTTCTCCATGTCATTCTGCAGCCCTCAAATCAATTGTTCAGAGGACCTGCAAACCTGAGTTTCGTGAGGGCCCAGAGGTGGCCCTGTAACATATGTTTGGGAAGGCCCTCCTCTATTCATTTGGTGTTGAAACCACTGCCTTAAGAATAACATAGCATAAGCAAAGTCATGGTTGATGCCACTGAAGGTTATTTCATCTGAACATTAGGGAGGGCCCTCCTCTATTGATTTGGGAGGACCCTGTATACATTTGGGATAGCCCTTCTTTATACGTTTGTAGAGGGCCCTCCTCTATACATTTGGGAGGGTCCTCCTCTATACTTTGGGAAGGGCCCTTCTCTATACATTTAGGAGGGCCCTTCTCTATACATTCCATACATTTGGAAGGGCCCTCCTTTATTCATTTCGGAGGGTCCTCATCTATGGGCCTGCTCGTGTATACAATAATGGCAGTAAGCTGGTGTCGGCTTTAAAGGTCAGTAAGCTGCTACAGTGCCATGTGACCCACCCCATGGTAGTGGGGTACCCGGTTCCGGGTGTTGATTCACTGGGGATGTCACTGGGGCCTGTGCCTGGTCCTGTGGCCCTGGTGGTCGCTGAAAGTCAGTAAAAATAACAAAAATAAAAGTCATTCGTGATGCCACCTACGGTTCCGGTATGGTGACCGTTGCTGCGGGTCAGACCTCCGTTGTGATGTTTGGGCAGCAAGATGGTTACGCTCCCCATATGTGGAGCGGGATCCTTGGGGCAGTTGCAGTAGTTGTTTTTACACAGGGAGACAGCTTACCACACGGCACAGCCACTTGTCCTTTTCACTGCAGCAAGACAAACAAAATAAAGTATGTCACACAGTGTTTAACTCTGAACGGGCTTACTTGCAGTTCTTCAGGCAAATTAACAGGTTTTCCAGTCACTCGGGTCTTTCTCTGGCCTGGGTAGTCACCAGGGAACTAGGATGTTTCACTTAGGTTCCTCGGTGGTGTGACTGCCGTTCCCTGCCGGTTCCTTCAATGCACTCTCTTCCCCTTCCAAGTGTAGCACCTCCGCGCACAGAGCCTCGAGCCAGCTCCCTTTGGGTCTACGGCGGAGGACTCCCCTTTAGGTCCCCCTGACCCTAGTTGGGTTTGCCATTTCAAGGGATGTGCCGGGTCTTTAGCTAGAATTCTTACAGAAGCTCGGGGCCTCCCATTTAATGGCTCGGGGATGAACACCCGCACCGTGTCCGAAGCGGTCCTCTGCCTAGGGCCAGACCCTCTGGTCGGTAGTGTACCTTTTTCCAGGTTCGAGCGCACCGCAACTCCTGGTGCCCCTAGGGTCTCCTTCTCACTCACTGTCTCCATCCAACTGTCTAACTCTCACTGACTAACTCACCTCCCACCCATACACTTTTCTACCCACCTGACTCCTCCCACAGGACGGGTCTTCCCTACAGCGGGTTCACCCATGGTGCTCTATGCTAGGGTGTGTAGGAATGGGTGTTATGAGGATTCTTTATGCAGCATCCCAATTCCTTGTCACAGAATACACTTTATTTGGTAGTCCCTACATGGCATCCCGACCAGCGGGGCGCCACACATGCATGGCTTACAAATTGAACTAGTTATTTAGAACTTATTAAAAACATACCATGTCTTGCCGTACATAAATCAGAAGGTGTGCCGTATTATTGCCATTTACGCCATTCATCTACCACTTTTTCTGGTTTGCAGTGCTGCAAAACCGCTTTAATTTGACAAGTCTACAACTCATTTGCGACCTGCACTCGCGGTTCAACTAAACATATCATATGTTGTCAAAGATTAATGGGCAGCAGAAGGCTGTAGCTGAATACCAGCTTCAACATGCCCATTACATTGAGACTCACACACCATACATAACAACTGACAACTGGTTGTGGATCAATGACAATTGTGAAGTTCATGAGAACTTTGAGTACTGCACCAAGCTTGTGAGTGGTGATCAGTCAGGCTATTATCAGCGTATCCATCCCGTTACTCTATTGAAACAATCAATGCATAATCTCAAAGAGGAAGCTTTGAATGACCAACATGTGGCTATGGATCAAGATTTCCCAATGGGTGATACTACCTAGCCCAGGCAATATTCTGAGGCAACTTAGGTGATGATGAGGAAGATGTGGAGGATAAAGAGAGAAAGGACTTGTTTTTCTGTGCTACCAAGGGGACTCCCATTGCGATAGAGGGGACTCCCAACCCCAGCTTGGATGGGCTTGAGAACGGAGGTGGAGGAGGATGTGAGGCAGCATGAGGAGAGTATGTGCATTGTAACTTGTTTTAATGACTTTTGCCTGTTTGAAGCTTAGGCTCATATGGCACAGTTCGTGTGTAAGTGTCTGTTTTAAGACCCTCGCTGATACATATTTTCGCCAACAACCTATACTGGTTAGCTACCTTTCTCGACCGATGCTGCAAGGAGAAAATGTCTTCTTACCTTTTATGGTACCTTTACACAGCCGCCACAGAGGGCAGCAACAGGCAGTGCACAGCGCGTGTTTTCAACGGTTGCTAACGGTTCCTGATGCCGCATATACACGCCGCCACAGCGTGCTCCACTGAAGGCATATTTGCTCCCCGGAAGTGCCGACGGGTGCCGCGGGTTACCTTCTGTGGAGTGCCTTCCCTGATTTACACGCCGCTACCACATGGGAATATGGGCGTACATATTGTAAGTTCCTAGGTGTGACAGAGTTGTGTATTACGTGACGCTCTTACGGTGATTGGACAAAGCAATAGCATCATGATTGGCCAGCCTGCGCAGGAAGGCTGGCTAATACATGACGCTAGTGCAAATGTGTAGTGTGACTGGTGGGCTCGTTAAAAATGGCAGCCCTGTGCAGGGACAGCCAAAGGTTACACAGTAGCCCCCACCAATGATAGCTGATGGCACGTGTAATCGATGACGCTGTGTCACGCCCCTGGGAATATGTAGGCCACGCAAATACCTTGCCTGTGCCCCGATTACATACCGCCACCGTAGGGATTGTGCCTTCTTGTTTTTGAGCACGGCTCAGAAACAGGTATCCGAAGGAACTGCAAGACACAGGAGGGAAATGCCTGAATTACACGCCACCACATCGTGGTGTTTTCATGGCAACAGGCACAATTGTGTCTGATGCCTGGCGGATTCTACCTTCCTGTGGCGACGTGTAAAGGTACCATTAGAGTCACAGAAGGGTTGCACAATGGAATCCTTCAAGGGGTGCTGTTATTCATCAGTGGCTGAAAACATCACCCTCTGACAATGCTGGCAGCAGAGGTACCGACTCTTTTCAACAGTAAGCATTAATGGGGAGAGACACGCACACCTGCTGTAACAGAGGTGGGGGGGGAAATGTGCACAAACTGGGAAATTTTCAATAAACCAGAACATCAGCAAGGGTTATCTGTGCCTGTAATAATGCCAAGGATATAGAAATTGAACAACATGCTCGAGGGATACTTAAGTGACCATACCTGCATCATTCATGATGATTCAATTCCTTTTAATTATTGCTGAACACTTGGCCTGACCTCTCCTTATAGGCCTTGGAGATGCTGGCCTGCCCTGCTGCTATTGTCATGTCAGAGCGTGTTTTCTGTTATGCTGCGGCAATCAAGTCATCACTAATTGGCACACATGACTCTCCACAGAAAATGCAGGCAGACTTACTCTGGTTAAATTCAAGAAGGACTGGATTTATACCCAGTTTGTAATTGAATCCCTCCAACTGACAGCAACACAACTTAAATTTACACAAAAATATTAATTTTTCAAAATGATGTGAGCTACAGATGACCAAAACCTTGTTAAATTTGAGTTTGGTTTGCGTCAAGGGCATATGTTCACCCACTATTTCGGCAATGGTGTCATGATAGTGGTATCCCTGAAGCAGAGCTTCAGCGTTGATCAGGAATAGGAAGATGAGCAACAGGTGTAGGCATGGTGCTCAGAGAGCCTAGCTAAATTCACAAAACACACAAGAAATACACCACAAGAAATATCTCCCCATTTGAAAAAATTATGCCCAGATTGCACCAAAGTACCATCAATTCACCCAGAATAAAAAGTGTAATTTAACAAAATACCTCTGTTAGCATTCTGAAAATACTGCTGACATACGCAGCACCCCACTTGGTTGTTGATGTACGTAGACCCAAAACTGTGTATGAGTGCAAAACCACTGGCACTTCCCCTGTGTTACTTGCTTCCCAATATGTTTTCTAGGAAGCAGGTCCTGATGCCACCTGCACACAACCTGCAGTTGTACATACACAACAAACATTTAACATTGGACAGTGGATGGATGCCATATATACTTCTGGTGTCAAGCAAAATGTGATCCCAAAACTGACAGGGGGAAGATTGAATAGTGCGTGCTTTCCTTTACATGGTAGTAGTACTGCTTAGGATTTTAAAAGCACTATAGGACTGTAATAATTCACAAGATTTTGGTGACACAATCCTACCTAAATGTCAGCACAAAAACAGTGGGGAAAATAACCTAGTTCGTGCTTTGTCGCAGGCAGTAGGAAATGTTTGGACTATTGCTTTACGGAAGGCACTAAATGCCTTTTTAAGTGGACTAATGTGGACATCAAAAGGCAGGCTGTCACCACTAAAACAGAGGGGAAATTAGCCTAGTGCATGCTTTGTAGCAGGCAGTAAGAAATGTTTGGTCTACTTTTTTGCCGAGGGCACTAAACGCCTTTTTAAGTGGACTAATGTGGACAGCAGAAGGCAGGCTGTCACCACCCAAAAAGCAGGGAAATTAGCTTGGTGAGTGCTTTGTACCAGGCAGTAGGAAATGTTTGGACTACTGCTTTGTGGAAGACACTAAATGTCTTTTTAAGTGGACTAATGTGGACAGCAGAAGGCAGGCTGTCACCACCAAAACAGCACAGAAAATGGCCTTGTGAATGCTTTTAACAGGCAGTAGGAAATGTTTGGACTACTTTCCGTTGGACACTAACCACCTTTTTAAATGGACTAATGTGGACAGCAGAATCCAGGCTCTGACCCAAAAACAACGGGGAAATTAGCATGGTGCGTGCTTTGTAGCAGGCAGTAGGAAATGTTTGGACTACTGCTTTGCAGAGGGCACTAAACGCTCTTTTAAGTAGACTACTGTGGACAGCAGAAGGCAGGCTCTGACCCTATAAACAAAAGATAAAATACACCGATGCTTTAAAAAAAAAAAAAAAAAGGCAGCACTTAATGCTAGTACTCCATGTGCTGGAACAGTAGAACTTTGCCCCTAACAAGAGTTGTTTTAAGATGGACACTTTAACCTCTCCCTACCTAATATACAATCTCTCCCTTCTTATACTCTGACTTTGTTGTGTGTATGCAGCTCTCAAAAGACCTATTGTTTTGGTAGTATTATGGAGCTAGTGAGCGGCTCCTTTAAACTATTCCTGCTCGAGTATATCTCCCTCCATACTCTACACTAACGTATTATACACTGCAGGTAACCCCCAAAAGAGCATTTTTTTGTTATCAAGAGGCTTAAACACTCTCCCTAGCAGTTCAGCGATCTCTCTCTATGTATCTACAACGCTGGCTTTGGATGCAATGTGCACAAAATGGCAGTGGCAGGACTTAAATAGACCCTAAGACGCTGGGCGGCCAGCCAATCACAGTAATACCACAACAAAGATGTCTGCGGCATTACTGTCATTGGTTAAGAATCCCAGAATGTTTAATGGCTGCAAAGGAGGCACCAAAGCTGCAGGGCGGGACATCTGAATATAGCAAGGCGAGTACACAAAGTCTCGCAAAATAATGAGTAACCCGGATATCGTACTATTTGTGCGAATAGCGAATAGTAACGAATACACTTGCTCATCACTAGACATCACCGCTTATGAGATATTACAGGTCTCGTGCTGCCCTCTGTGTGTGACCCGGCGAGAGTAATGATGAATGGTATTGTTACTGATATCATCACCACTGTCACTGGTATAGCAAAGCTCAGCCTGACTGAGAGGGACCTATGACTACTTCAGATCTAAAAAAATAAATAGGTGAACCAGGGCAATTGTCAGGGAGTATCTTTTAAATACAACATTTCTGTGTGTGTCTTTTTTCTTTTAAATTACTGGGTTAGCAATGGGGATGTCTGATAGATGCCTCTCTATTACTAACACCAGTGCTTGATGCCAGCTGACACTACACAGCGAATCAACTCCATTAACAATTACCCCAATTGCCACTGCACCATGGCAATCAGGAAGAGCCAAGGAGAAGTGCCAGAATTGGTTATCAAAAATAGTTTATGAGGTGAACTATGCATAAGTCACTTCTCTTGTAGTTTATAAGGGAGCTTTTGACGGTGCCCATGAATGCCAATTCTGGTAGATTTCCTTCTGCCTGGGCAATTTGTAGCTCCATTAACAAGTTGCTCAGTTCCTTGAGTTTTTGATATCCCTTACTCACTATTTTAGAGAAATCATTAATTTTCTAATATAAAGCATTTTCTATAGCTTCTATTGACCAATAACACTCATCAAGTCTTTCCCACAACATTCGTAGCTCTGGGTCCGGATACTTTATGTTAATATCGCCGGTTCCTTTGGCGTGTTCAGCAGACTTGCTGCCAAACCACTTTACCAGGAGAGCTAACCTCTCCCTACAGGAAAGGTCCAAATCTCTGATGGCATTCTGAAAGGAGGTTTGCCAGTCCTTTAGGGACCAGCTCCCATCGAGCAAAGAACTTTGCAAGGTTCATGGCTTGGTTAGTGCCAATTCGAGCTGGTATGCTGTTGTCATGCTGCATGTGTAGGGCATCATTATACCTGTTAGGAGCTTCTGGCATAGGGTAATCTGTATAATACAGTTTTTCGATGTGAATGATATCCTTTGAAATAGATATGGAGGTTATACCTTCTGTTGTGTATAACAGTAGTGGTGGCCAGCGTCATTTTGTTGTATACTTTCTTGCTTGCAGTTAAAGATAAAATCTCTGATAATTTACATAGGTTGCTTGATGTAGTGGATCAGTATTGTCATCTATTCTGGGATGCTGGTGAACATAATCTGAGACACTTTGTGCTGGATTTTGTTGTTCTAGGTCTGGCTAAGTATGTAGTGGTAGCGGACGTGTTTTTTACCTGTGAATTTTCTGCATCTAATGCAAGTCTATGAGAAAAAATTGCACATTAAACTCGGAGTACTCACAAGAGAAGTTAACATGCTGCGGATTTGAAATATGGATTGAAGGTCAGTTTTTGCTGAGTAAAAATAAGCACAGTCGCCATGAGATTTCTATAAATCCCATCCACTATAATGGACCTGTAATATGTTGCGTGACTCAGGGCAAACAAACCGCCAAAAACTCACAAAAAAAAATGATGGTGGGCACACAACCTTACAAATTGGAGAAGTTTGGAACTTTTGTGTTTTCTTCATGTGAACAGGTGCCACACTGGAATGGAAAACATGGACACCTGGAACAAAAATTAATGATATTTGCATCCAGCACAATGATGGAAAACGAGACTTGATTCATTCCAATGATAGGTGTGGATATCATTATTATATCATTACTAGCTGTAGTACCCGGCTATGCCCGGGTTAATAAATAACTGCTGTTAGCTATAACAAAATAGAATTTGAATATGTCATATTTATGGCCTGTAAGAAAATAGAAGCTGAGCTGTGATTGATTGCTATAGGCAGCCTAATAAATCTCCAGCCAACAGTAAACCCTCCCCCCAGCCGGGCAGTATATGTTACCTCACACATACACATAATAGACAGCTCATGTGACTGACATCTGCCTTAATTCCCTATATGGCACATGTGTTGCACATTGGCTGTTTTTAATCAGATGTTTATGTTTGGAAATTAAAGATAGCACACGTATGAGGCGAGTTGTGTGAGTTGAATTGTGCATATCTGTGTCTGTCTGTGGGGTGTGTGTGTCCCTGGGGTGTGTGTATGTGTGTGTCCCTGTGGGGTGAGTGCATGTGTCACTATAGGGTGTGTATGTGTGTGTGTCCCTGTGGGGGTCTGTGTGGTGTGTGTTTCTGTGTGTGGTCTCTTTGTGGTTGTGTGTGTTGTGTATGTGTGTGTCCTGTGGTTGAGTGCATGGTCCCTATAGGGTGTGTTGTGTGTTGTCCTGTGGGGGGGGTCTGTGTGGTGTGTGTGTCTACTGTGTGGTGTGTCCATGTGGTGGTGTGTATGTGGTGAGTCATGTTCCCTATAGGGTGTGTATGTGTGTGTGTCCCTGTGGGGGGGTGTCTGTGTGGGTGTGTGTGTCTCTGTGTTGTGTGTGTCTCTTTGTGGTGTGTGTGTGTGCTCCTGTGGGGTGAGTGCATGTGTCCCTATAGGGTGTGTATGTGTGTGTGTCCTGTGGGGGGGGGTCTGTGTGGTGTGTGTGTGTGTTTGTGCTCTTGTGGTGTGTGTGTGTGTGTCCCTGTGGGATGAGTGCATGTGTACCTATAGGGTGTGTATGTGTGTGTGTCTGTAGGGGGGTCTGTGTGGGTTGTGCTGTGTGTTGTGTCTCTTTGTGGTGTGTGTGTGTCCCTGTGGGTGAGTGCATGTGTCGCTATAGGGTGTTGCGTGTGTGTCCGTGGGTCGTGTGTGTGTGTCTCTTGTGTTGTGTGTTTTTTCGGGTAGTGGTGGATCCTGTTGGGGTGCACCTTAGGACTTACATTGCTGTTACTCTATGTGTGCTGTGTGGTGTGTATACATGTCCCCGTTGCGTGGTGAATATCCCATGTTGGTGGCCCCCCTTAGTGACTATATGCTGGTATATGCTGTTAGTCTTTGGTGCTGTCATTAAGCCCCTCTCATTCACAACTGTCAACTGGTAACGGTCACTTTTTCCCCATTATGTAGATAGGGCAAAATTGTTTGGTGAACTGGAACGCGCAGGGTTAAAATTTCTCCTCTAACATAGCCTATGACGCTCTCGGGGTCCACATGTGTGACTGTGCAAAATTTGTGGCTGTAGTTGCGATGGTGTAGATGCCAATCCTGGATGTACACACACACATTCAGCTTCATATATTAGATTTGACCCCTTACCGATCAAAAATTCTGACATCAAATGTTTAACTAAACATCAGGTGTGCTTTAAAAATGACATTAAAGAATTGCCTGTCTAACAAAGAAAAAACATAGCAATATAATATTAACCTGCAGGGAAATCAAATTTGCGGTCACTGCCCTGTGTGCACTGTCAGCAGAACGCAAAGGAAATTGCTGAATGGCAGAGGTAAAGAGTTATTCTGGAGGATCTGCTTTTAAGTATGCAAATTTTTGTATGACCCAAAGGGCACTGCATTATTAATTTAGTCTGTATTGAACTCCACTATGTTATGTTATTGCATACTTTTATGTTGCAGCAATATTTCTGTCTCTACAATAGCTTGGATTGTAGACATAAGCAGTGAGTTATACCAGATTTAAGGGTAAGGAATACACCAAGGGCTCATGTCTTAGCCCAGAACACTGCTGTACATATATTTATTGTATTATTGAGGCATTAACACTTCTGTGAGCCGCATTAGTTGTTGTCATAAATTTATATCTTGCATTTTTCCCCTTCATTTGCAACTTTCATTAATGCAGGACTCTCACACCAGTGGCCTGCAGGCTGGCGCTGGTCTCAAAGTGATTTAATTTGGTCCTCTATGCTGCCAATAAATCAAACATAGCAGGATAGAACTTCATTATAGATATGTTCAATAAAAGAGTGAAGGTGAATGCAGTATGGAGCACTGGGAACTATTATAACAGCAAGGAAATAAGACTTTGAAATTTAGTATAATTCTTCAACATTGCCCACATAGAGACTTTGCATCTGGCTTCAACGTTGCTAATAAAGGTTCAGGTCTCTCCGCTTATGACCTGTCTGTAAACCGTGACATTTAAAGTAGATCATTAGCTTTATTCTTACTTAGTTTCTTTTTTATTAAGGTGGCTAAAGCGAGCACTGCTGTTGCTTAGTCATATGTTTTCTTGGCAGTCTACAGTTTTCATTGAAATGCGTTTTGTGAGACATGCACTTGGTTATTGATGTGTTCAATGTCGAGACTAGTAATTGAACCTATAAGGTGGTGATGTTGAATAATGTACTGAATATTGAAACAACCACTTCCTAAATTACTTCTTCTCTTAATATTAAAATCTAACATTGAAAAATGTATGACTAAAGTATTCTGTATCCGGTGGTGTAAGTAGAGTCTGATGGGCCCCAGCTCTAAATTTAGACCTCGGCCTTTCACCTGCAAGTTGGTCGGATGTATGGCCTTTGTGACATTCTAAATTCTATAATGACATACAAATTGCCCCACTCCTCCTTCATTATGTAGTAATGTCTATATCCTGTACTATTCCTCATCCTGGTATAGATGTCCCCATCCTAGGCCCATCCTTGCAAGGTTTAGGGGGTTGCTGCCTTTGGATGGGCCGCAGTCCAGAGGTAGAAAAGTTGCCAAGACCGGTCAAAGCCGGGACGTTAGAAAACTACAAAATTAGAATCCAATAGCGTAGTCAGAGAGCCGAGTCAAGATAGAGATCAAACATGAAAATCAACAATACATAGCAGCATACAAACAAGTGAACCAAAGACTATTTCTGGAAGTTTGAAGATATTCCCTAATCTGCTGGAAGAAAACACAAACACATCCACACAGTTAGGCTGGAGTACTACAGGACCCAGCCACTCCAACCCTAGTGGAAGAGTGACGCCTGCACTCTCCAGAATTTCTAGCAGAGACTTTTCCACTATCATCATCAGCACCTTTGAAATGAACATGATGGCACCTGTTGACAGGAGCAGAAGTTGCATAAGCAGATGCTGGTGGGGATGTTACAGTAGTAGAAGTCACAGAAGCAGAGACTTCTCCCCTATCACCAGCACCGCCTTCAGAGTCACCATGGTAGTGCCTAGTGACAGGAACCCAAGTTTCCGGAGCAGACTCTGGTGAGGTTGTGACAGTAGCAGAAGCCGCAGGATCAGAGACTTCTCACCTATCACCAGCACACATATCACCAGTGAACATGGCAGCGCCTGGTAAAAGGAGCAGAAGTCGCAGGAGCCGACTACAGCAGGGATGTGACAAGAGATGTCTCAATAAATTCAGTGAGCAGTATTAGTTAGCATATATACAGTACAGTTTTGAATTTAATTAGGGGCTTGCAAGTATAGGGACCCTTGCTGTGGGTTGTGAGCTTGCATACTTTGGCCAAAGTATGGAGCAATACCTCATGTATTTTCATCTGTTATTCACATTTTTTCATTTTTATGCAGGATTAAGCCAGGCTGACTGTTGGTTGTGTGAACTCAGATTTGGGATATCTATTCTGTGGGGTACATTTATATGGTGTTGGGCAGTCTGCCTGATCTAATGGTATGTGCATCATCAATAGGCTGTAAGCCAGACACTGTGCATCATAAGTACCTGTGTGACTGGTGACGTATTCAAGCATCATCTTGCATGTTTTATACTAGCAACCAAGTCCTTCATGAAATAGTATGTTGTGAATGGTTGTTTCATCAGTATTTTGCACCTGTGCTGACCCCACCTTTATCGTGGGGGCCGTCTGCATCCTGCTACTTCATTAGTAATCATTGTGATTTTGTTTGAATTTATGGACTTTTCTGTGAGTCCATACATACAGTTCAGTAGAGGAGGATAGATCAAAGTTTGGTATAAATTTCACTACCACTTAATAGTCTACAGATTTTCTGATTCAATTTTACGTAATCTTTTTGGCTGACTCAAAGATATGCTAATTGTAGCTAATGTCCTATTTCAGGAATATGTGCAGACTTGTTAATTTACCTACAATATAACTAAAAACATCTCCTACATCTTTAATTATTTGGATGGTGTCTGAATTCAGCTTTATAGGTGTTGCCTTTCTGCTAGCTCGCACATAGAGCCATGATATTCTTGTAATGAGATAGATAAAACCGCATTCTTACACAGCCTTGAATTGTCAACAACAGCAGGTTGATGGCAGAGAGCTTTATATGCTCAGTAGCTAGAGTACGGACGAGACAGATTGCTATGACGTCTGATCCTACTCATTCTACAACACAAAGCATCATTTAGAGACTAGCTCTCAAGGATGGCACTGTTACCATGGAAATTGTCTTTCTTTGATTTCCTATTTTGAATAGATTCCACCAATAAAGTTAATTACTTCACTTATTTTCTACTTTTGTGAATTAAGTCCTAGGCATTGACATAAGTTAATAAGCTGCTTAACGAGTTTGTAGTTATCAAGTATTATTATGCTGAGGCTGTACGTCCATGAGTGGGTAATAGATAACTTAATATTTTTTCTGATAGAAGCTAATGCTGGAAATATAGTGAAAGTATTTATATAGTTCATTGTACTCTTACACATCATAAATAAAGATTTTTTTTAACTTTGCATTAGGAGACTTTGTTGTCATAAGTGAAATGCAAAAATGTCCATATTACAAAAGTTCATAGATACACTGATCCAGGGACGCTGTCAGGGCATGACTGCTCTGATTGCTGCGAGGGACCCGTGGAGTTTGACAGGAGAGGGGGCCCGTAGAAGAGGTGAGGGGTCGGGCCCCAATGTCCTCTGAGCCCCACCCCCTTACCAATTTTATGGGCTCCCTCTCCTTTCAATCTCCTCTGGCCCCACCCCCTCACCTCTTGAGCAGGTCACTCTCCCACCATTCAATGATGTGGCCCGCAGCAGCCGTAGCAGGGGGGCTGGCCTGGCCGAGAATGACATCTTCAGTGATGTTAGGCTCAGCCAGGTTAGTATTGCACATGCACTCGATAGGCTGACATGTGCAGTACAAACCGGAAGTCACCACAGATTGTGCGGTGTCGGCAGGATGTGAAGGACAAAGCTGCTGGTGGTGGTGAGTATGATGTGTGATTGTGTGTCTGTCTATCTGTCTGTCTCTACACAGCAGTATACTGTATATACAGGTCCACACTACAACCTGTATTACAGTGTGTCTGTATACACTGTATGTATATGGTGTGAACCTGTATATATATAGTATAGTGCTGGGAATACAAGATATAGAGCTGGTAGTCTCAATTGTGCACATGGCCAGCAGTCTCTAATGTGCATATCACAGCCAGTAGTCTCTAATGTGTATATGGCTGGCATCTGTGTATACAGCTGGCAGTCTCTAATGTGTATACAGCCATCAGTCTCTAATGTGTTACATGGCCATCAGTCTCTATTGTGCATATGCCCGGCAATCTCTATGTATACAGCCGAAAGTCTCTATTGTGTATTCTCTTTTGTTTAGACAGTCAGCAGAAATGTCAATTGTGCATACAGCCAGCAGCAGTCTCTTTGTGTATTCTCTATTGTGTATCAGTCGTCTATTGTGTATATGGCCTGCAACCGTCTCCATTGTATATAAGACCCACAGCTGTCTCCATTATGTATATGGCCAGCAGCAGTCTCTATTGTGTATACAGCCTGGAGCAGTCTCTATCATGTATACAGCCAGCAGTCTCTATTGTGTATTCTCTATTGTGTATACAGCCAGCAGCAGTCTATATTGTGTATCGAATCATTAGTAGTCTCTATTGTGATTCTCTATTGGTACAGCTAGCAGCAGTCTCAATTGTGTATTCTCTATTGTGTGTACTGCCAGCAGCAGTGTTGGGGTTGGAGGCAGAGCCGGGGTGGAGGCAGACCCTGGGTGGAGACTGGTTGGATTCTCAGGGGGCCATAATATTTTGCAAGTGTGGGGCCCTGACATTCCCAGTGGCAGCCTTGCACTGATCAGCCATAGCATTAAAACAAATATCAGAGTCACGTTTTCTCCACCCAGTGTGTCTTTGATGCAATGACAGCTTGCTGCTTATGGAACCAGGGGTGTGCTGAGCTATCTGTGTATTGATTGACAACTCAGCTGTCCAATCTAACACTGGTAGGTGCTGTGCTTATTCAGGTGTTCCCTGTTCTTTAAGATTGCTCAGCTACTTAGCTGAGTAATCATAGCATTTTCCTTACTGGTGCACATTGGCTTCCTTCATCTGTGTTCTGTGTTCTGATCTATTGCTGTCACACTTAGGACACCCTCTGAACATCTGTTTGCCTTGGCAAAACCTTCGCATTCATCCACTATCATTCTTGTATTCTCACCCTGGAAAGTGACCTGACTACGACTCTGTTTACTTCCTTAGTCCACGGCATGCTCTCTTGGTAGCTGACATTAGAACATTTGAATACCCTGTCTAATGGCTTGTCACACTGAGATATTCTAGGCAACAAGTGAATAGTCAATTCTTTAAGTTAGTATTTTGGAAGCAGGAAAAACGGCAGTTATATTAAGATCTAAGTGGCTGACAAGGGAGCAATTTCAAGTTTTGTGGGGGTGTTTCCAGTAGAGGGTGGTTAGTGTCTACTAAGAGTGCTTCAATATTCAAGAGTTTGCTAGATGTTATATATTTTGAACATTAATCTTCTCTTTTAGTTCAGGCTTCAGTTCCAGGCTAAGGGCCCTTTCACATCAGCGTTTTTTTCAAATCGCGGCAGATGCGGTGAAAAACCCGCATCTGCCGCGATTACTGCATACCGGCTGCACTTGCGGCGCGGTTGCGGTTTTTGCCATGCAAAGTATAGGCGGACTTGCGGCAGGTGCGGCAAGTGCGGTTTTGCACTTGCGGCAGGTGCGGCCGCGAAAAAAAACGCTGTCAGCCGCGGTTTTTTTCGCGGCCGCACCTGCCGCAAGTGCAAAACCGCACTTGCCGCACCTGCCGCAAGTCCGCCTATACTTTGCATGGCAAAAACCGCAACCGCGCCGCAAGTGCAGCCGGTATGCGGTAATCGCGGCAGATGCGTTTTTTTCACCGCATCTGCCGCGATTTGAAAAAAACGCTGATGTGAAAGGGCCCTAAGTTATCGGTTAGTTGCCCAAATATAAATGTCACCCAGACCTGCTGATTTTCCCAGGAGAATCATCCCCATACAGATGATGTTGGAGGAAATAAATATTGGACTTGTCCAATTTCAATGTGAGATTCTTTTGTTCTCTTGAAACATAGGCCACCACAAAGCAGGTCTGTTAGCAGCTTAAAAGGGAACCTGTCACATATAAAAAGGCTATTACCTGCAGATTAATTGTATTTAAGGCCTGCCCAGCATATGTACATTGAACCCGGCTGCAAGGAGGAAACAAACTTTAATCCTCCAGCTGTCTTCAAGTTTCAGTCTTGGGGGCAGCACTGTCTCGGGTTCAGTCATGGCTCTGTGGCTGTCCATCAGTGCAGGGGATAGGGTTACAGCCGCTGTTCTTCATATACAGACTGGTGACTGAACCCATGTCAACACCACCACCATGACTGAAATCATTTTCCTCCTGGCAGTGGGGTTCAATGTGCAGATGCTGGACAGGTTTCAAATGCTATTAACATGCATATTAAACTCATATCTGTAGGTTAATAGTGTTTTTACACATGACAGCTTCCCTTTAAGTCCTTCTTCTGAATCAAGCACGTTTTTTTATGTATGGCAAGATTTAGGGCAAAATGCCAAAGTTCTGTTCCTCTTCATAAATTGGGATTTTTACTTTGTGGTGTTATATGAGTTTGGTGCCTTTGTTGTGTGTATGTGTTGGTTTCTAGTAGACACCAACAAATTCAATCCCCCATGATTGTCTCCAGCGGCAGGCTAGTTAACCTTGTTTTTTTTAATAAACATAGATAATTCAATGTTCTGACCTAGAATGTCAGAGGCTCTTATTCCAAGTTTAAATGTTCTTTAGATTTTGACTTCATTAAAGCACCATTCAAGAGGATTTTCTTCCTCACTGCTGAAGTGATGCTTTTAATGTAAGGTTCCGGCCCCTACTTCTATACTCAGTCTATGCAATCCAGGCCTGGGGAATTATCTACTTTAGTGATTTTGAGGCGGTACATCCTGTTGGGTTAAGCAGCTAACATTTTATGGAGAATTTTTAGTGTCCCTGATGTCATGTCATGGGATTTTATTGTATAAATACTGTAGAGAAAAAGGCGTTTATCAGATTGGCTTTTCTCTCATCCTCCTTCTCCATTTCTCCCAGACTATTTTTGAGGGGACCAACACTATCATAATTGAGTTTGTTACTGTTTATATAGTTGAAGAGTATTTTTGGATTATTATTACTTTTTATTGCAATGAGTCTTTCTGTTTCAATCCTTGCTGTCTTGATTTGCTTTTTACAGAATTTATTTAATTTTCTACAATTATTTAATGCCTCATCACTGCCTTCTTGCTTTAATTCTCCATACTGTTTGTTTTTGTCATTTATTGCGTCCCTTACAGCTCTATGTAGCCATAGTTGTTTCCTCCTATTTCTAGCTTGTTTATTCCCAGATTTTTTGGGCAGAAAAAAGAAATCTGGACCACATGTGTTTATGGCCCATGAGGACTTCACTTGGCCAGCCCTGTCCTACAGGAGTGTGTGTAGTGTCCTGCATTTACATACCTCAGATCATCAGGCCAGAGGCCTGCAACTTTTTTGCCAGTCTCTGTAGGGCAGTATCAATGCAGCTCTTTGAGAAACAGTCCAGCACACAAGGAGTGAAGTAGAAAAACTTTATTGTAGCCACTTTTGAAAAAAGCCTATGGTGGTAAATGATGTCATTTGAAACATTTATCAGATCTAAACAGTAATAATTTTAACATAGGCACTTAGCACAGACTATAATAAGTCTCAAAGACACATATATCAATATATACAGTATATATAAGGAAAGTCCAGCAGGGATCAACAGACTCCATTATATTGGTGCGAAGTCCATTAACGGCACAGTCCATTAAACGCTTTGAGGTGTAGCCCAAAGACTGCACTCACACTAATTCAGCAGGGCAAAGCACAGCTGGCGCTATACTTGGGAAGCAGAAAAATAAAATGAACAAAAAAAGGAGGCCCCGCTGTTCTAGGAGCTCAAAAACAACTGAAAATGTCCTTCAGGACAAACAGTCGACTAAAGGACAGGTCAGCGACCCAACAACATGCCTTTTCCAGGGAAGCCTTTAATTGGAGTAAAAACTCTCTAGCAGATTTCTCATTGTTGCCCAAAATGTATGTGGCCGTTCCGCACTGTAGTCTGCTACCGGACGGTCTTAGTAGGTCAAAGGGTACTCTTCCAGTGGCATTTCCTGCCACCACCTGCCCCCAGCACACCCTGTCATGGCCATCACTGGAGAAGAGGATTGAACAATTAAGGGATGACCGCACCCTCTAGTGAAGGCATGAGAACCTAGGCAATGCCGATGATGGCACCTGTGGGTTTGTGTTCAGCTGGCTGGCTAACCAAAAGAGGCCGATAGCGAGCAGGGATGAACCAATTACGTAGCACGTATGAAGAGTACCTTCTTTGGCTATTAAGCCAAACTCCCTCTCCTGGATGAATGCTGCCACCATGTCTCGGGTACTTTGGCAGCAAATTTATTGGCCTTAGGCCCATGCAAACTCTCTCGGGCGATGGCATCCACAAACCTAATCTCCCCAAGAAAGTAGAGAGGCCGGGGTGAATCATGTCTAATAAGATAGTTGCTTGGAGGGGCTAGGGGTCTCCACATGCGATTCTTGCAGTCAAAGGCATCTGGCGGGTGTGCTACTAAAGGCTGGGAAACAGGGTCTTCTGTTTCTTCTACCTCCTCCTCTTCCTTGTCCTCATTCTCTTCATCCTCCACATCATCCTCCTGGATTTGCTGATCCACTGGCTGCAGCATTGGCTACAGGTGTAATAACGCCAGGCATGATGCAAGATACTCCTGAGTGTGACATCTACTGCTCCCATCTGACATGGGGAGTGGCTCACCTCCTGACTGTAACCTCCTCAGGACTTCCTCTGGCATGCAAGACCAACACTGAATCCTGACCTCACTGCTAATAAGGTCCAATGCAGGTAGTGCAGTGGAGTGGAGCTCCAGGTAACATGTCTCCATGTCCTGTGTGGGCTGCTCTGGTTCTGGTGCTGAAGCACCCTCTTGCCTGGGGTGGTGAGGAAGATCACATCCTCCAGAGCTGGCATGACTTGCAGTGGATCGATCACATAGACAAACTGCATACAGTAGGCACATGGTAGCACAATGTAGCTGTATTGCACTGTTAAGATGGCGCAGTGCTCCGCAGTAATGCTTCTTTGCTTTGACTAGGGGCCCGCCTTTTCCAGTGTCAGGACACAGACGCTTACGGGATATTATTGTTTTTGCAATCTTTTTACCTAACTCCTCATTGACCACTCCATGGGGTGCTCTTCATAAGGCACTTGACTTACAAATTCTATTCCCAATGCAACAGGTAACACCTGAACTTGCGATTTGGTGGAGTGATTATTGAAGCCTGAAATATTTTTTTTTTCTTTTGAATGAAGTGGTTTTTATTTGAAATTTAAACGAACAGAGAAAATTACATCCCAATAAACGGTGGTATAAAAAGTGAACATCAACTTATATATACCAAGCAATATAACCAATCTTACATCGTATAACACCTTCCCACTCCCCTCCCCCAACCTTTCTCATTTGTCATATTACAAGCAGCAAACAAGACGTCACAAGTAGATCATAAAACACAACAGGCCACAATATTTTCTAAGGCACAAAATCAGAAGGCTGTGGGCCTTTAGGCTGGTTTATCCTTTCTCTCAGAAGGGTAGCTGAAGCTAGACCTGAATAGTCCATCGAATCACCTCACATGTTCTCAAACTGCGTATGTTGTCCTCTCTAACATATATGTTCTGTTCATCAAAACAATAAAGTAAATTTTACTAACCAATTCTTGTCTGACTGGCGATTTTGCATCCAACTAGTGGGCCGTTATAAGTTTTCTGGCAGCCTACAGGACTCTAGCTATTGTCAATTTTCCAAAGTCATCAACGGCGAGGTCCTCCATGCACCCTAGTACACAAGTCAGCAGGTTCCTCGGACTGTCCACCCCTGTTGCTACCTGTGTCAGGTTAAGGGTCTGCACCCAAAAGTTCTGCAAGCTAGGGCAGGACTACATAATATGCAAGAGGTCCGCCCCATCCTCAGAGCAGGAGGACAACAGGAATTCCCCTGCAATCCTGCCCTTTTATCCAGACCGGAGTCCTGTATGGATTAAATAGAGTTGTGACACTCTCCTGGCCTCACTCATAAAAAATCTGGGAATAAATTGTAGTATATCCTCCCACTGAGAGTCCGAAATTGGTCCCACATCAGCCTCCCATTTCTCTCTGACCGCAGCTGGGTGTCATTGCAGAAGTGAGTCCAAGAACCCCCCATATATAAGGGAGATAAATCCCCTGGTGCCCCTCAGCGACCCAATAAGATTCACCAAATTATCTGATTGCACCACTATTTGTGATATTTTAAGTTGTCGAGTAATGGCATGCCGCAGCTATAGGTATTGGAAAAATAAGGATTGACTCAAAGGGAATTCTTTCCTGAGTCCTCAAAAGTTTGAGTATGCCACCAACAAACCATATCCCAACATGTCTCCACTGGCCAAATCCCTAAAGCCAGCAACTCCACCAACCTGCGGTCAAACCAGACTGACGTGTAAAGCCAGAACTCCATTATGCCCCTCCATTGTCTAACTCTTTGTCAAATTTTATCTAGCATGGCAATTGTCAGGAATTGTCTGGGACTCACTCGGACCCTACCAGCCTCCAGACTAGCAAGCAACGGGCCCCTCCCCACTGT
Source organism: Allobates femoralis (assembly GCA_033576535.1). Lineage (NCBI taxonomy): Eukaryota > Metazoa > Chordata > Amphibia > Anura > Aromobatidae > Allobates > Allobates femoralis. The sequence continues at coordinate 178,701,259 of JARQOC010000003.1, forward strand.
AAACTCAAGAAGCTTCCCAGCCAATGTAGATTGTATGGGATCACCCCAACCCACCATATGTTGACACTGAGATGCCACATAGTAAACCCACGGGTTTGGGACCGCCAGACCCCCCTCCTCTTTTGACTTCTGTAAATGCTCTAACTTAGTGTGTGCCCTTTTCAGATTAAATCGCGAAAAAGAGAATTAATTCGGTAGAATTTATTTTGTGCCAACCAGACCGGAGTATTATGGAGTACATAAAGAAGTTGGGGCATTCGGATAGCACTCTAAAGGCAAGTGAGGAGCGGGAGGGGGGGTGCTAGTTCTCCTAAGATAAGCGAGGAACGGGATGGGGGTGCTGGCGCTGCTTCATTCACCTGCAGCTGGCTGCTGCTACCGCTCCAGTCCCGAGTCACTGTCAGCCTCCACGCTGACACGTGAGTGCGCGGCTGCTCTCACTGTAGGGGCCACCCTAAAATAGGACTAAACCACCGGCCCGGGGGGCAAATGCTCCCTGTCACCTGGGCCAGTCCGCCCCTGTCCTCATGTAAGGCCACTTTCTCCACATTGGAAGCCTCAAATATCCTCAGTACCCTGAAGCTTTGCAGCTAATGGCTCCATGGCAATAGCAAACAGCAGGGGGATAAGGGGCACTCCAGCCTCATCCCTCTAAGTAAGAAAAGCACACGACAAAAGGCCATTTACCCGTATTTTAGCGCTGGGGGACACATATAGCAGCAGTACCCAACTAATAAACTGATCTCCAAATCCCATGGTTCTTATTACCGCCCACAAGTACCTCCATTCCATGCTATCAAAGGGATTTGCATCATTTAAGGAAAACTATCACTCTCTGTCCCACATTATCCGCCCTTTCCTGCATATTCAGAATAATTACCAGAGGTTAATTGCTGTGGATTTATTGGGCATGAACCCTTATTGATCTTGGTGTATTAGGGATGCAATGACCTCATTAAGTCAGTTAACCAGCATTTTAGCCAATAGCTTGATATCAGTGGTCAACAGTGAAATTGGACGATATGAGGCTGGATCCATCAGATCTTTACCCTGTTTCGGCAATAGAACAATTATGCTTCCCATGGAATGCGCATCCCTTCCCCCACCCATGCCAAACTAGCAGTGTAGACCTCCATCAAAGTGGGAAGTAACATGTCTTTATATTTCTTGTAGACTTCCCCCGGGATGCCACCCCCCCGGGGCCTTGTCATTAGGCATAGGTGCCAGAGCAGCTTCAAGTTCCTCCATGTGAAAAGGCTCTTCGAGAATCCTCTACATCGCTAATGAGAGCTGGGGAAGCTGCACCCCCAATAAGAAATCATCAATTTCATCCTCCGTCGGCTGCACTTGGGACTTATACAAATCCGAGTAGAATCCCGTCATAACCTCCAAAATGGCCCTACTACGCGTGTGCTCACACCCATCTCTCCCCTTTAATTTAGATCATAAAAAATAAAGAGCAGCACAGCTGACGTACCTTGGGTGCAAGGCATACCACAATAGTCCTTCCTCCTACCTGGTTCAATATTGCAAAAAACATAGGCAGCACTCCCACTTGTTTTGGATAGATAAGACCTTTATTGGTCACTGTTCACAGGCGACGTTTCAATCCACAAGGGATTTTATTCAAGCCCTTTAATTTAGGGATATACACGGATTCCCTTCGGGCCGCCACTACTCTGGACAGGAGATGGCCCGCCATCTCTCCTTTCCTCAAAGAATTTTATCATACAGAACGTTCTTTTCCATTCCGCAGTTTTCATAGTCAAATTACACACCTCCCCTCTGCGCTATTCTCAAACGTTTATGGGCCTCAGAGGATTTCTCCTCAGTTAGTGCCTCTGCAGCTCCCTCCAATGCCCTGATCAGCTCTTGGTCTCTCCTGCCCGTTTCAGCTTTAACTTGCCATATTTATTTTATACATAACCCTCTTAAATAGGTCTTCATGGCTTCCCAGACCGTCAGCACCGAGGCCGATCCGATATTAGTTTAAAAAAACTCTGTCAGCTCAGCACCCATATGACCATTCAGATCTATCAACTGCAGCCAGAATGGATTTAACCTACACAGGGCTCTCCTGGAAAGCTCAGAGCTTGGCCTCTGAATCTCTACACACATACTGTAGGTGAGTGATCTGACATAGTTCTAGCCAAGTAAGGTACATCACTAACCAGGCTAACATCAGACTATTCTCCAGGGCCATGTCAATCCTGGACAATGAGGCAAAGGTAGTCAAGAAGCAGAAGTATTTATAAACTCCTGGGTGGTGGGTTCTCCAGATATCAAATAACGCAATTTCTTTCAAAACCGCACCAAAAGGGGTGCAATTACAACCCAGTTTCAACAACTCCCACCTACCTCTGTCCGAGTGAGCATCAGGAATATCAGGTGTTACGGAGGAGAGGGTGTACTTTATCCGACTCATACTATTCACTTCTCCAAAAAACTTACCATCAGCAGCCAAAAACAAAAAACAACTCTGCACTTAGCAGGATGCAGTCAGACCCCATTATGCAGAGCAAGCCCAGGTGCAGGCAGATAAAATCACTTCTACCTACAAAGACATGTGGGAGGTGACTTGCCATGCACATATTGGGCTTGCATAGGACGCCATTCACACTGATACATATGATGCGGAGTGTCTGATAGCTACCCACCGGTCCTGCCACCTGACCAAAAGGGCTGCCCAGTACGATGTCTGCGCAACACTGGATGAATAGTGCCCCATGGGGCCCAGCCGCACCCCGTGAAAATTATAAAAAAGTGCAAAACATTTTTTATGATAGACAAAAAATCTTTTATATGGGGTATTGGTTCATGTATTGGCTAAGACACATAAGCTTATGATCCACGTCACGGATCCCCATGCTTACAAGTTCTAACAAAATATATACAAAAACTACTCAGTGTCACTTCTTAATGACTCCCCTGCTCAGTGATGACTAGCCTTAGCTAGCCCTACACTCTATACTTGTGCAGTTGACTCGATATAAAAATGAGAAACTATTCACCAAAAGTGCAAAGAAGTGGCATCTCTCACAGTCCATGTTGTACTATAGTGACATAGGCCCTTTTCACATTTATGCGCCCCCTGTGCTTGCCTAGTGCAAATGCAAGCGCAGGTGCATTTAGGGGCAGCTGCAGGCAAGCGCAGAGGTGCATGGATGCACCACTCCTGTGCTCGGTTGCACTCGGTGCCCCCATTACCTTCTATGGCCGGGTGCAGCCGAACGCAGGAGCCGACATCCCCGAAGCGCGAGTGTGACTGTGCTGATGTCACCGTGAATGCACTTCTCCAAACGCACCTGGAAACGTCACATTTTACATTTCTGGGTGCGTCTGACTAAGCGCATGCGTGGTGACGTCAGCCCAGTTACACTCGCGCTTTGGGGATGTCGGCTTGTACTGTCGGCTGCACCCGACCCTAGAAGGTAATGGGGGCACCGAGCGCAACCAAGCGCAGGAGCAGGAGCAATTCATCTATGTGCCTCTGCGCTTGCCTGCAGCTGCCCCTAAATGCACCTGCGCTTGCATTTGCAGGAAGGCCAGGCAAGCGCAGGGGGCGCATAGATATGCAATGGGCCATACAGTATAACATTCACCTTATATACACAATATCACTCCTTGATTGCATTGAATATTGAGGGTGCCACATAAGTTGTTGCTAGTGCTCTCCCCTGAAAAAGAGAAACCAGAGTCAAAGTCTAAGATTGGTAGAGGCCGTTGGAGATTTAAGATGCAGGGTGTGTATATATACACTTATTTACCGAGAATTTAACGGTTAATAATCAGCGTCGTGTGGGATGATGTGCCCAGCTCACAAATTTGTCCTTCTCCCAGATTCTCTAAAGACTAAGAGAGGATACCCTTGGTATTTTTTAGTCTGCCAGGGGCTATTTTTCCAATCCACCAGGAAGACCAATCTTAGACTTTGACTCTGGTCTCCCTATTACTGTGTCACTCTTGTTTTTTTTGTAGCTATACTATCCAATTATACTGTTAGGTTTTATGTTTCCTGATCTGTAGTCAGCATCCTCCTTAATATATATGAGACTGTCAAGTTCTGGTCAGGCTATCTGTGTTAACTCCATTCATCATGGTCCTTACTTGAACCACAACATATGGACATGTGAATTCACGCTAAGCCAACACCTAGCAGGACACTTGTTGAAAGTTTCTATACCTGTATTTTTAGTTTATGTAAAACATGCGAGTTCACGTGACTTGAAATGTTTTTCTGCCAGTGACTTCTTCTTATCAAACATTGCTTAGAAACGTTCCCACTGCGATTGAAGTGGTTACAAATATATGATATAATTACAGTGAATTTACATTTTTTTTCCTGTACAGCCATGCTACTTATAAGATTGACAGCTTCACTTTACTGACACAAATTACGTGCGTCGCAGTACAATTTTCACTGGTTATCCTGCGTTTTAATTTATTGTTTTCAACCTTTTTAGAGAGTAAGCCTTTAAAAATGAATTGCTTCACAACTTCTGTCAGAACATTAATAATAGATACCAAACTATATCAAATTCATAAAAAAAAATCATGTAAAATTCATTGGCAGACATGAAAGCATAAATACTGAACAGGAACACACCTGTGACTTAAAATTCACAAATGTGTCTATAGAAGATCGCGGAGAGAAATTGCTTCTAAGACTCATGAATAAACAATAGTATAAAGAGAAAAAAGCATTAAGAATATTGGATACATTCAAGAATTCAGTAAAGCCGGTGTCGGGAAAATCTGAAATGGCAAACAAATTTTCGATTATGCAAATATACTTATGTATGTTGTAGGGATTCACTTGCTTTTCGGCAGCTGGTAACATTCACACAGGTTCATAGTTTCTTGGTCAAACAGGGAAGTTTATTGAAACTGTAAAAACTTCCACCAGAATAGCAAACAAACAGCCTTTGATTTAATTTCATATATCTCTTGTGCCCACGTCGCTATGTCATGATTCACGTGACTTTACGCTGTATATGATAGAGTTTGTAATCTAATGCGCAAGCGCGGTGGTTTACACTGTGTGGTGTCTCCATGCGTACGTTATCCATCTCCTACTTGGTCTGCATCACAAATGTATTCATTTTCCTTTGCCTACTTTGCTATGTCAGGGTTCAAGTGGCTTCACTTTGTATATGACAGGGAACACAACATAATGCACTATCGTTGTGGTTTGCATTCTTTGGAGCCTCTTTGCTCATGCGCACATGACCTTTTCTTATTGCGCCTGCGCTGTCACATCACTTATTATGTGACATATCTCAATATGTTTTATCAAATCGCTCGCGGAACATGTTACTGTCATGTGATTCCAGCCATGTCTGTGCCCATAACCAGGCACACCGCACATGAATTACCATAGCTGTTTTAGGTATTTTTATTTGTATATACTGTATATATGAGCAGGGATGGCCTTAGCCTGAATGGTGCCCTGTGCAAGACAACTTTTTGGTGCCCCACCCTACTGATTCTTTACCAGTTTCCCAGGGCATAAATAAGGACAGGAAGCATTTTTTTAAATTCTAAGAGAATGAATTTCTCCACATATATTGTACAATAAACCTCCACATTTGTGCCAGTGAATCTTCAACTAAAATTCACATTAATTCCATTGCGTCTAAACTTATGGTTAAAGGGATATTCTGATACTGCACATTTATACCATATCCATGGATATTACATAATGAATGGTACATGTGAATCTCACCAATAGGGCCCCCCATGTATCTAGAGAATGAGGTGCTGATGCTCTATGTGTAGACTGATGGGACTTCTGTCATCTCTTGGGTGAGAGTGGCCTGTGTCATGGCTCTATTGATGGGATCAGCATCTAGGATGCAGGATTTCTCCCAAATCCTGTAGATCTGTCATAAATATACAAGATGACAACACCAGATCATGCATGAAGGAGCTGTCTGCCTGCTCTGCCTGTACTGAGGGCTAAGAAGGCCAAAATAGAATTGATAAAGGGGATTGCACAAAATTAGAAAAAAATATCTGCTTTCTGCATAACGAAGGGCCCACGGCTTACATTTAATACTGTCGCTCAACTCCAATGACCTGACTAGGCTGAGGTACAGCATCACATACACAACATGAGCACATGGGGAAGCTGTTCATTGAAAATCTCTAGTTTACATAACATAATCCCTTTATTAATCAGTCTGGACTCACACCAGTTGACAGTGCTGGAAATAATTTTGTTGGAAATCTGTAAAACAAATCAACGCTAAATCATGTGGATATTGGTGATGACTTACTTCTGATCTTTTTGTGTGTTATGAAAAGACTTTGATTTTGAAATCCACAGAAAAAAAATATGTTGTACATAATACACCGTAATACACCTCAAGTGCTACAGAACTTCATAACAGACATCAGTTACTCTAGAAACTCATAATAAACCTCAGCTGCAGCAGAACATCACAATACACACCCCTGCTGCTGCAGAATCTCATAGTATACACCTCTGCTGCAAATTCTCTAATACATATCTCAACTGATGTAGAACCTCAGAACACACCAGCGGCTGCAGAAACTCATAATATACCTAAGTTGCGGCAGAACATTGCAATACACACCCCTGGTGCTACAGAACCTCATAGTATACACATCTGCTGCAGAACCTCTAATACATTTCTTAGCTGCTGCAGAGCCTCATAACACACCTCAGCTGCTGCAAAGCCTCATAGTACATGTGGTGCCCCACCAGGTAAGCTGCCACCAGAGATACTGTATTCCCACGGATAGGGGGTGTAGTACCCCTATTCTCCAGGTGTTGGGATGGTGTAGTTGAGCCTGGAAAACACACACACTCGCGCAGTAACAGGCCCCCGAGACGGTGTGTGGACCCTGAGGGAGGATCCAGGCCAGAACCACACCGCACCACACCGCCTCTACGCTCCCGACTACCACTCTTCGATAGTCGATGTTACTCCTCCTGGTCTCCTTCTACTGTCTCGTCTAACACTGCACTGTCCCACTTTTCTGGGACAGTGCAGTGTTAGACGAGACAGTAGAAGGAGACCAGGAGGAGTAATATCGACTATCGAAGAGTGGTAGTCGGGAGCGTAGAGGCGGTGTGGTGCTGACTCCCATGGGTTGGAGCAATACCACCTCGCTCACCCACAGGAGGGAAACACTGTCTGACGGAGAGAGAAGAGCCCTAGAACTAGAAAGCAATGCCCGAGAGAGTTAACTTATGCCGCCCGGGACACAAATAAGCACTCGAAGCTGTCGGTACTTGAGCTCTGTGCTGCGGAGAGCGTTGAGAGCCTGGGGAGCAGAGTGACGACCCGCACGCCTCAGAAGAGAGATACACCTTATAGCGCCGACGAAAAGACAGACTACCAGAGACTGAGACACCTAGAGAGGACAGAAAGGGCACTAACCATGGCTTGACTGCAATGACTCGGCTCTGGAGAAAGAGCGAATCGGAGACTGGCAAGGAGCGCATCCGATGGACATGTTTAACACCTGAGTAAAAGTAATGGATCTACAGCTGTGGTATGAGAGACATTTATTTGCGGTGACCATCAGCGGCAGAGGCCACCCGTAACACCTAGAGTACTGTTAAATGAGTGACCAACTGCCAAGGTACAAGCCAGGGAAAACCACTCCACTGTCCTGGGGACTACGCTCCTCCTGCGGGGAGCGATGCCATCCAAGCTGCCAGTCACCGTCCCCAGAGGTTCTGAAACAGCGGTGGCCACTTTAGCCGCACACCGCAGGTGGCGTCACAAATACCCCTTTTATCCACTCAGACTTTCCCTAACATCTTCCTGTTTATTAAAGCGACACCGCCAGGGTCACGGGACCAGGTCTCGGCCAGAAAAGAGAAGTGAAAAAGAGAGAACATCTAGTAACTGTCCGGTTCCCGAGTCTTCCCTGGCCCTGGAGTGGGCATGTCATACACAACTCAGCTGCTGCTGCAGAACCTCATAATACATACCTTAGCTACTGCAGAATGTTATAATTCTGTTATAATCCCTCAACATGTTGCATTTCTGGTGCGGACGAGACTGGGTGATTTGTGCGCAGGCATCCGCCTGCGCACAGATCACATGTAGCAGTGAATGGGTGCGCACGGTCATGTGCAGTCAAGCGCAGCACTGTGCGCCCCCATTATAATGATAGGGGCTTGCGGTGCTGCGGTCACATTGCGGATCCCCTCCGCAGAACGCTGCGGAGGGGAACGCAAATGTGAAGGCAGCTGGAGATAGAGGGAGGGAGAGGGGTAGGGGAGGATTTTACTTATTGAAAACAGGTTCAGTAATACAAAGAAACCCAACCCCTCTTATGCTAATTGCTGCACACCCTGTCCGGTGGCTGCACACTTTCTAAGAACTTCTATAACATTTCTCTCCAGCAATCATACATGTAATCATTGAAGTAAAGGTATGATTGCACTCAGTATCCCAGACCCTCTAAGGTAGTGGCTTCACTTTATAGCCCTAAAACCTGCTGGTTGGTCCTCTTTCAGTTTTTCCTAAACAGGCTAAATTTGGCCTGTAACCTTTGAATCTCAAATCCTTCAGTTTCCCCTATAAAGGCTCTGTTTGGCCTGTAACTGTGAATCTCAAATCCTTCAGTTTCCCCTAAAAAGGCTCCGTTTGGCCTGTAACCTGTGAATCACAAATCCTTCAGTTTCCCCTAAAAAGGTTCTGTTTTGGCCTGTAACCTGTGATTTTGTAATCCTTCAGTTTTCCCTAAAATGGCTCTGTTTGGCCTGTAACCCTTGAATAATCCTTCAGTTTCCTGTAAAAAGGCTTTGTTTGGCCTCCAACCTGTGAATCACAAAACCTTCAGTTCCCCTAAAATGACTGTTTGGCTTGTAACCTGTGAATCTCAAATTCTTACATTTCCACTAAAAATGCTCTGTTTGGCCTCCAAACTGTGATTTTCAAATCCTTCAGTTTACCCTAAAAAGGCTCTTTTTAGCCTGTCAACTGTAATCCTTCAGTTTCCCCTAAAAAGGCTCTCTTTGGCCTCTAACCTGTGAATCTCACATGCAGTTGGTCAGAAGGCAAGAGAAAGTCAGTGAGGGCTGGCATGCAGTGGGTAAGAAGGCAAGCAAAAAAAGGGTCAATGAGGGCTGGTATGCAGTGGGTAAAAAAGCATGAAAAAGATTTAGTGAGGTAAAGCATGCGGTGGGTCAGATGGCAAGAAAAAGGGTAAGTGAGGGCCGGTTTGCATTGGGTAAGAAGGTAAGAAAGAAAAAGGGTCAGTGAGGTCCGGCATGCAGTAAGTAAGAAGGCAAGAAAAAGGTCATACTTAAAGGGTGCAGATAGCTAAGATAGAACAGAAGCAACTTGAAAGTCCAGCAGCACGTTACCAACCATCAGGAAGTTATCTCCGCCCAAACTCAGGCTGAGCAAAAAAGAAGCATAAGGTTGCTAATCAGATACCACAGTGTGAATAGAGTCAGAAGAAGGCAAAACACCAAATGAGTGCAGAGTGGAACACTGCATGACAGTGGGTCAGATGGCAAGAAAAAGGGTCAGTGAGGGCCGGCATGCAGTGGGTAAGTAGGTAAGAAAAAAAGGGTCAGTGAGGGCCGGCATGCAGTGGGTAAGAAGGCAAGAAAAATGGTCAATGAAAGCTGGCAAGCATGGAGGAAGAGGGCAAGAAAAAGGGTCAGTGAGGGCCAGCATGTAGTGGGTCAAAAGGCAAGAAAGAGGGTAAGTGAGGGCTGACATGCAGTGGGTATGAAGGCATTCAAAAAAGGGTTAGTGAGGACTGGCATGCAGTGAGTCAAAAGGCAGAAAAATGGTCAGTGATGGCCAGCATGCAGTAGTTCAGAAGGCAAGAAAAACCCTTAGGATTCCTTACTTACCAATTGCAAGGTCTCACTGACACATTTTGGTGCCTCCTCATCCATCACTCTGAATGCCTCATTGGCCCTCGGTATTTCATTGTCACCATTTATTTGCCTCTCTGGTGGCGCCTCCCCACACCAAATGCCTTTGTCATAGTGTTGTCTAAAGTGCTATAATTCATTAAAAAGGGCCGTCCAGTATTAGATAAACCCTTTTTGCAATCTTCCTAAAGTTTCTAATAAAAAAAGCCATACTTACTTGCACTACAAGCGCTGTGTACACTGCAATTTCACAACATTGTCCTGTCATGTGAGTGCCGTAGCGTGCCACCATCCACTGATGAGCGGCAACTGCTCCAAGTGCTGCAGTCTGGGAGAAAGGTATGCTTACTTTTTATTATACACATTAAGGACATTGAAAGGGCTTGTCCAGGAGTGGAGAAGCTTTTCTAATTGTATTGGATGATATGCTGACTGCTTAAACCATCGCTTGGCCTCGGTGGTTACTTGCACATAGTTGGCCTGTTGTTACTGCTTGGTTGCAGCAGGTGGATGGGAAGTCATCCTTTCCAATTTGAGCAGGGTTCCTTTAGTAATAATTTTCAAAAATGGTAGAAAAACCCTTAAATACAATAAACCAAGCTAAGTAGTGACTGACAGTGACTGGAACAACTGGTACTTGAAAGGAGTTAATGAGGCTATCAGTGAAGGTATAGGAAGGGTAAGAAGGGCCTGGGGACTAATATACTGCATTATTGGTGGTGGATTCACCTTACATGACAAAGACCTGTTGGCAGGTTCACTTTAAAGAACAATTTTTTGTGTAAGATAACCTTTATCCCTCTTATTATGGGTTAATTAAGCTGAGTATAAATATTAATGTATATGGACCTCACTGGCCAAATATCTAAGGTATATAAAAGCTGTCCCTTGACACCGGATATCTTGAGAAGAAAAGAAACTAACAATAGGGTTCCCATTCCTTTTGTTCTTGGGAAGATAACGCATGAACACATGAACGCTTAGCTGAGCATGCCTGTTCATTGAATGGCCGGGACTTGGGAGAGATAGCTGTCAATTTGCTAACTCTACGGCATAAAATTAATTTTAATTTACTAATTTCAACCCAGTCCACATACATTTGTGAGTATTGAAAATAAAGACTTCAAACATCTGTACGTAGATCATAAATAGTAGAAAGATGGTCAATTCGGTTCTTTTTGGGACAGACTAACAGATCAAATATGTTGACTTCTATCAAACCATTTATTTCCCACCCTATTACATACAGTGGGTACAGAAAGTATTCAGACCCCTTTAAATTTTTCACTCTTTTTTTCATTGCAGCCTTTTGGTAAATTCAAAAAAGTTCATATTTTTCTCATTAATGTTTACTCTACGCCCCATCTTGACTGAAAAATATGAAACGTAGAAATTTTTGCTAAATTATTAAAAAAGAAAAACTGAAATATCACATGGTCATAAGTATTCAGAACCTTTGCTCAGTCACATGGTGTCCATTTCCTTGTGATCCTCCTTGAGATGGTTCTACTCCTTCATTGGAGTCCAGCTGTGTTTAATTAAACTGCTATATCTAAAGGGTTGAGAATGCGCAAAATAGGGTCTTATCTTTTATAGACAGATATATGTTGTCAATATTGGTATTGCTCACCTGATGTGGTTGTGTAGCACACAACCAGCGTAATGGCTCAGGAAAAAAACAGCTGCTGCAGGGACTGTACTTCCACAGGATGCGGTGCTCAAATCACAGGTTATATTTCGGACGAAGTACCTTCGTGTCCGCGCTGCTGTCAGAAAAATATACCACCGACACGGGATGTCTAGGTATTAGTGATGATTTATTTCCTTATTTCCAACGCGTTTCGGAGCCACTTGCCGAGCTCCTTCCTCAGGGAATATATCCCGCAGGTACTTCGTCCGAAATATAACCTGTAATTAAACTGATAGGATTTGATTTGGAAAGGCACACACCTGTCTACATAAGACCTCACAGCTCACAGTGCATGTCAGACCAAATGCGAATCATGAGGTCAAAGGAACTGCCCAAGGAGCTCAGAGACAGAATTGTGGCAAGGCACAGATCTGGCAAAGATTACAAAAGAACTTCTGCAGTACTCAAGGTTCGTAAGAGCACAGTGACCTCCATAATCCGTAATTGAAAGAAGTTTGGGACCACCAGAAGTCTTCCTAGACCTGGCCGTCCAGCAAAACTGAGCAATCGTAGGAGAAAAGCGTTGGTGGAAGAGGTAAAGAAGTACCCCAAGATCACTGTGGCTGAGTTCCAGAGATGCAGTTGGGAGATGGGAGAAAGTTCCACAAAGTCAACTATCACTGCAGCCCTCCACCAGTCGGACTTTATGCCAGAGGGGCCTGACAGGAGCCTCTCCTCAGGGTAAGACATATGAAAGCCTGCATAGAGTTTGCAAAAAACATGAAGGACTCGAAGACTATGAGAAATAAGATTCTCTGGTCTGATGAGACGAAGATAGAACGTTTTGGTGATAATTCCAAGCAGTATGTGTGGAGAAAAAACGGCACTGCTCATCACCTGCCCAATACAATCCCAACAGTGAAACATGGTGAAGTGGGAGACCCCGCTGCACAACTGAGCAACAAGACATGTACATTAGAGTCTCTAGTTTGAGAAATCAACGCATCACAGCTCTCCATCTGGCAGTTCATTAAATAGTACCCACCAAATGTCTGCAATGCTGTAAAGGGAGCATTCTTTGACGAAAGCAAAGTTTGAAGGAAAAAAATATTATTTAAAAAAAAAAAATCATTATTTCTAACCTTGTCAATGTCTAGACTATATTTTCTATTCATTTTGCAACTCATTTGATAAATAAAAGTATGAGTTTTCATAGAAAACACAAAATTGTCTGGGTGACACCAAACTTTTGAATGGTAGTGAATGAAAACCTGCATAGAGTTTGCAAAAAAAAAAAAACACATAAAGGACAGGTGGCAGGATCATGCTATGGGGGTGATTTTCAGCTGCAGGGACAGGACGACTGGTGGCAATTGAAGGAAACATGCATGCCTCCAAGTACAGAGATATCTTGTATGAAAACTCCTTCCAGAGTGCTCTGGACCTCAGACTTGGCCGAAGGTTCACCTTCCAACAAGACAATGACCCTAAGCACACAGTTAAAATACCAAAGGAGTGGCTTCAGAACAGCTCTGTGACCATTCTTGATTGGCCCAGCCAGAGCCCTGACCTAAACCCAACTGAGCATCTCTGGAGAGACCTGAAAATGGTTGTCCACCAAGGTTCATCATCCAACCTGACGAAACTGGAGAAGATCTGCAAGGAAGTATGGCAAAGAATCCCCAAATCCAGGTGTGGAAAACTTGCTGCATCATTCCCAAGAAGACTCATGTCTGTACTAGCTCATAAGGTGTTTCTACTCAATACTGAGCAAAGGGACTGAATACGTATGACCATGTGATATTTCAGTTTTTCTTTTTTGATAAATTTGCAAAAATGTCTACATTTCTGTTTTTTTTTAAGTCAAGAAGGGGTGCAGAGTGTACATTTATGTGAAAAAAATTGAACTTATTTTGAATTTACCAAATGGCTGTAAAGAAGCAAAGAGTGAAAAATGTAAAGGGGTCTGAATACTTTCCGTACCCACATTATTGCTTTAGGTGAGGAAAATAGATGTACCTGATGAGTTAAATTGTTTTATGTAACTCATCTTCTTTAATGTGATTACAGTAAAAGAACCATGTCAATAAACGGCTTACCTTTCTTAGATTCATCACGTACTTTTTCCATAACTAACCAGCATTTTTCTCCAATTAGCATCTCTATAAGCTTGGGAATGTTTTATTTGCAGGATTAAAATTGCAGATTTTAAATCAGCTCTAATGCTAAATGTATGCAAACCAGAAGCTCAGCAAGAAGCAATGTTTGGAAAGTTCGGTTTTCATTTTATGATTTGTCTAAATAAGATAATTAGGTTTTTGTAATTATTTCTGTAAATGTTGCGTCTGCTGGATAAATACCCACAACAAAATCCATTTGGTCGCTCTTGCTTCAGTCATAGCTTTCTTGACAGAGATTCATTCTGCAGTTTCAGTGATTTCTTTATCTTTTGTTGAAGATAACCTCAGATTTGGAAATGTTCCCTGTGCAATTTACCAATTGCTTCTATATATATTGCTGCAAATCCTATTGATGATAGTAATAACTGCAGCGATGATTCATCTGGCATAGATGGCTTCGGAAGTGCTTAAGCCTCCCAGTTTCAATAGTGATTTTCAGTTACTGCCAAAATGGCTAATATTTGATGTTTTCACCGTATATGTTCTATAAATACAGAACCGTTGTATGGGCATTCGGGGACAATTTTAAAATATGCAAAACAAAAATTTAAATACTTAATTTAAAAAATTAACTTTTAGAAAAAATTCTTAAAATGTGTCCATGAATGCATTTTATGAAAGAGAGAGAATTGGGGAAAAGGGCACTTAAGGGTATATAGTGTTAAATATAGGTTACTATACCGACTTCCGTGTCAAAAAGTCGAAAAGAGTCTTCTGTTGCACTAACCCTGCAGACCAACTGTAAATCATCAACAATGGGGAGGGGTTTTGATGTCTTAACCCTTTCATGCCATAGCCATTTTTCATTTTTGCACTTTAGTTTTTTCCTCCCCTTCTTCCAAGAGCCACAACTTTTTAATTTTTCTGTCAGTATAGCTGTATGAGAGTTTGTTTTTAGGTGGGACGAGTTGTACTTTTGAATGGCCATTCATTTTACCATAGAACGTACTGGAAAATGAGAAAAAAATTCTAAGCGTAGAGAAATTGGAAAAAAGTGCAATTCCACAATGGTTCTTTTTAGTTATTTTTTAATTACCATGTTCACTATATGGTAATACTAACCTAGCAGTATTATTCTCTAAGTAAACAAAAAAAATTCATGAGTTTGAAAAAAAAGTTGATTTTGGCACCATTTTCTGAGAATTATAACATTTTATTTTTCAGGATCTGGGGCTAGGTGGTGGCTTATTTTTTGCTCCTTGAGCTGACATTTTTTGTTGATATCATTTGTAGCCATATATCATTGTTCGCCCGATCGCTTTCGCTAAACAGAGCAGTTCATCAGCACTGCCCTGTATAGCAGAATTCATGATCTTCTATGAATGCTAGATTGCAGCTGGCATTCACACAATGTTCGTAATGTAAGACATAGGGGTCATCAGCTTATGTCTGGCTGTCATGCAAACTCATTGGTGCTTCGCGATCACTTCATGTGGGCAGCGATAGGTTTGGCAAATGACGTCCCCCCTTCTACACATGGTAAATTCCACTATCAGAAATTGATAGCTGGATTTATCTATTTAACAACTGTGGGGGGTTTCCAATCCTCCCATGGCTGTTAAGGCCCCGTCACATCTGGCGACGGGGCTGGCGACTGGCAGGAGATGCGCAAATTTTTGGCGCCCCGCTAGCGTCGCCATCCCCCATTTACACGGGGCGACATCTCCAGCCCCGCGCCGGCGAGCTGTCAGGCGTCATCGCCGCCGGGGTGTTTGAAAACCCCAGCGGCAATGCAGGACAATGGGAGCCTATGGCTCCCATCGCCTGACAGGTCGCCGACGGCCGGTTACAGCGCTGCTCTGAAACCAGGCAACCTCCCGGCGGCGCCGACATCGCCCCTTTACATGAGGCGACGTAGGGGCGATGACACCGCCGATAGGCCACGACCCTACGTCGCCTATGTATTAGGCGGCGATGTCGCCCCGTGTGATGGAAGCTTTAGAGGCACATGACAACTGAATAAATCAGCCTTCAGGGAAAGATGGGGGCTCAGTAGGCAGAGATATGACTTATGATGTAAAGATATGTCATATATTGTGAAGGGGATAATGCAGAGAGCCTAGAGAACGTCAGCCTGAACGACCACTTTAGAGAACTAAATGTGTCAAACATGTCAATCATTCTATCATTCTTTCTCATTAATGTGACTAAAACAGTAGGATAATATATGTTTAACCCCTTCATGCCATGGACAATTTTTGTTTTTTCATTTTCATTTTTTTCTTGCCTTCTTCCAAGAGCCATTTTTTTCATTTTTCACATAGACGTATGGGGGCTTGTGTTTTTGCAAGACAAGTTGTACTTTTGAATGTCACAATGCTTTCTATCATGTGAGACACTGAAAGAATGTAAATTCCAAGTGTATTGAAAGTGTAAAAAAAGTGCAGTTCCGCAAGTGTTTTTTGGGGGTTTCCTTTACCATCTTCACTATATGCTAAAATTGACCTGTCAGCATTCTCCAAGTGAGTACAATTACACAGATACCAAACGTATATCGTTTTTTTTTTTTTATTATTTAAGCATTTAAAAAATACTCATAAATGTTAAAAAAAAACAATTCCTTCACTATTTTCTGAGACCTGTAAAGGGCTTATCTTTTGTGCCCTTATTTGATATTTGTTGATTACATTTTGGGGTAGATACAATGTTTTGTTCGCCACTTGTTGCAATTTATTTCATTGTTGCGGCGGCTAAAAAAAACCCATAAGTCTGGCATTTCAAATTTTGTAATTATGTTGTATATTGATTGGATTAATTTATTTTTACTTTGATAGATTGGACTTTTATGAACACAGCGATACCAAATATGTGTATTTTTAATTGCTTTATTTTTAATGGGACAAAGGGAAGTGATTTGAAATTTTACCTATCTTTTCATATTTTTGAAAACTTTTATTTTCATTTTTTATTGTATTTGTTTATCCTCTTAGGTAACTTGAACCTGCAATTTTCTGATCTCTTGTGCACTGCTATGTATGCAAAAATTATAGTCTCCTATGAATGCCTGGCTTGGAGGTCATCAACAGACCCCTGGCTGTCATAGCAGACCACTCGTAACCTGCAATAACGTCATCGTGGGGCACCATACTCTATAATAGTATCTAATAGTGTACACATTCTGCGCAAAAGGTTCAAACAAAATATTCACAAATTGAATAATTATAAACATAAAAATGCACCAGGAATATAAGTCTTGAGGTACTGTCACATGCAGCGATATCGCCGGCTATTTCATTGGCAATTCCAGAATTCGACGATGTGAAAACCACATAGCCTGTGCGCAGTGGCGTGAGACATGACGATTTTACGGCGAGAAATCGCCGGTGGAGCGTCGCCTGATCGCCCTGCACTGGAGTGAAGTCAGGCGATAACCACCAGGAGATTTTTGTGCATCATGGCGTGTGACAGGGCGATAGCGATGTAGAGAGCGAGCTCAGACCATCTGGAAGCAATTCCAGAGGCATGCCTGAGCGTTGTGTTGGCCAATCGGAATGGTAGGGGCGCGGTGAGAAACAGCCTGGCACACCTGTCTCCTCGGTGTACTCACACTCTCCGGCCACATCACTGATGAGGTGCAGGCGTGTGACGCGGTGATGTGGACAAGGGAAATTGCTTCCTGTCTGCGCCAGGCGATTTCCAGAACACAGGATCGCCGGAGATGGCACGCAAACTCACTACGTGTGACAGATCCACGGCGATGTTAAACGTGCAACGTGCTCGCTCACGTCAAATCACCAGCGATATGGAAGCCATATGCATGTGACGGTATCTTTAGTGTAAAGGTAGAATAATTACAAACTGGTAACTAGGGTTGTGAAAATTCCAAATGTAGGGTGTAAAGTCTCTATTATCTTTGCAGACCTGGGCAGCAGCAAAAATGATGGTGGAGGACTTAGTGAGAGTATATGTGAAGACCATCCACCCAGTAGTGTCTTACTAGAGTCTGGATAGCAGAGGCAATGGGAAGCGGTGAGATCTCCTGAAGCTACAGCAGTACATCTGGCACAAAGCACAATCTAGCACATTTCAAAAAGTGATGCTTTTCTTCCTCATGGAACAATTGCTGTATAACAAGAATAACCAGAGATGTCCCTTGTCCTACATTATCCAATAAAACCAACATGTTTCCACTAGCCATTTTTTTTGTACAATCAAACTAATAAAATCCATTATTTATTTATTTAGTATCACTTAGTGAAAAAGAATATCAGCTAGTTCAACTGATGTCATGTAAAAAGGTGTCTTAATACCAAAGTGCACACAAGAAACATCTCATGATGAGTAAAACCAGTGAGCTATCGCAAGATCTTCACATCCTTATTGTTGCAAGAAATAAGTATGGCTTTGCTTACATAAGAATTTCTAAACTACTGAAGGTTCCAAGCAGCACTGTTAGGGCAATACTCTTGAAGTGAAAAGAACATTATTTCTCTATAAACCAGCCACAACCAGGTGCTCAATGCAAGATTTCAGACAGAAGATTGAAGAGAATTATTAGAAGAGTTGCCTAAGGGTACCTTTACACGCCGCAACCACAGGAGACAATTTTGGTGGCGATGTTTCTCTCTGGAATGATCGCTGCCAAATTGCCTCTTTATTGCGGTGTGTAATTGGAGAATTTGGGGCGATAAAAAAGGTTGCGCCTGGTTCCGATTTCACAGCACTGCTCCAAAATCAGAGGCAATCATGAAGGCGACATTCCCGGCTTTTGGCATGTGAAGGGGCGATAGGGATGGAATCTGCATCGCCTATTGATTTCCCGTAGGCATGCCACAGCGTGCTGGAGACCGCGCCACATCAGCGATGATTGGTGGGGACTACTGTGTTTCGATTGGCTGTCACTTCACAGGCGCCATATTTGAACAGCTGTCCATTCACCACCACACAATGGCAATGGAGTCATGTATTAGCCAGCCTTCCAGAGCAGGCTGGCCAATCATAACACTATTGCGTTGTCCAATGAGCGCGTTTGGGGCGCGGTGTACAACAATTCGGCACACCTATGTTTTCGCCGCGCTGAACATAGACGCCCACATACCTTTGGGGATGGCGGCGTGTGAAGCGGCGACAGGAGTCTACCGGATGTTTCCCGCTGTTAGTGTGGCAACTTCTGAGGTGACATGTCGCCTTAGGTTGAGGGCAAAATTGCGGCGTGTAAAAGCGCCTTCGGCGATCTGAGGCAACCATGAAAAATGTGGACGTGCACGTTAGATTGCCTCTTATCGCCGCCAAAAATTGCGGTTTGTAAAGGTACCCTAAGAGTCAACAACCACCTGCAGAGAGCTAAGGAAAGTCCTGTAATTAGGAGGCACAATTGTTTCAAAGACAACAATAAGTTATGCACTTAACCTCCATGGCATGGATGCATGCTCACCACACAATACTTCATTGCTGAACAAAAAGCATATTGAAACACATTTAAAGTTTGCTCAACAATATTTACACAAGCCTGTGAAGTATTGGGAGATCATAGTACAGTCAGGTCAGGCCAAAACTGAACTCATTGCATGCCACAATACACACCATGTTTGAAGGCCAAAAGTCACCGCACATCACCCCAAAAACACCATACCAACAGTAAAGTTTGTAGTGGGAAATCTCATGGTATAAGGCTGTTTTTAGCATATGGCTGTCATATCACAGTGAGGGACCATTTGGCCTGTGGCAAAATAGTAGGAGTAAACCAGGGAAGATGTAAAGGAAGGCCCTCATGCTAGAGTGAGGGGACAAGGGTCACTACTTGAACTCACCTGTCGCTGATTCCTGATTTCCCTAGCATCCCTAGACAGGTCCTTTCCCCCTTACGTAACCACATGCCTAGGCCCTGGCTTATCCTGGACTAGCTCTGTCTAGTGCACAGGCCAGTATTGCTACTACAGTAGTATAAAGAAAATCCTCAAAAATGTATCAAGCACTGATAAAAACTGATTCTATAACAAAAAAACAGTGCAAAAAATCAGATAAGGAACCATGGTCTAGTTTACGTGTTTTGAGGTATCCTGCCTTTTAATTATAAGGTTATGATTAAGTGGCAGGACCGCCTTGAAACATAAACCAGACCATGGTTCCTTGTCTATTTGATTTTTTGTACAGTTTTTTATTAAATTAATTCAATTTTTATCAGTGCTGGATGTATTTCTTTGGGATTTCTACTATCATTGGGACTTTATTATCCAAGCACAAAATGAACAAAATGAATTTCCCCCTTTTTTGTTACTAGTATAAAGACAACATGAGGAAGGGGAACAAACAGGGAAAACAGATATAACCTAGACTTCAGTTTTTCTCCACAGTGAGACTCCACTGCATAAGCTGGAAAGATAACCACTGCTTTCTCCAAAGACAGCTCCTTCTCAGGTCAGTATTGAATGAACTATAGTCAGCATAATGCAGGGGTAGGAAGTAGGCTCATATGGTGGAAAGCCGTGGCAGTGTGGCACCCCACCTGGTCAGGTGTCACAATTGGGGTACTGCACCCATAAATGAGTGTGCGGTAACCCCTGTCACAGTTGGAAGGCAGAAGTCTGTGGGAGGATCCCATCCCAGCACTCCCACATCCGAGCTTAGGCAAATGGTAAGGGCCCATACCCTAGGGGGAGGATTAGGGGAGAAGGGAGGACACACAGTGAGTTCTAGTTGGCACTGAGGAAAGACGGAGAATGGGGAGCCTCCTACTGAGCAAAGGAGACTTCCAGGGAGGGTGCCTGGAGAGAGAGAACAAGCAGCCCAGACTGAAGGAGGGGACCCCCCGAGCGCCCATACTCAGAGAGGGAACCCTGGTCCACTTTACCAGAGCACCAGTTCCGAAGATGGTCAGGAAGTCCAGCCCCTGCGCCGAGAACACCGGAGGTCGTGGGTCCTTTTACCGGCCCGGACACCCTGTCTGGCAGGATCAGTCACACCAGGTTAACCCACCGGGGTCGAATCCCAGAGCAGGAGAGGGAGAGAGTGGAAGCCAGGATCGTCAGAGCACCTCAACGGGCCTGGTATTAAGCAGGCTACCCCAGGACAGGCACTAGCAGCAGGACACGGGTTAGATCCAAGAAGGCATACCATGGGAGACTTCCAAAGACTCTGCAGCCCACTATTACTACCCGGCCAGATAAAGACTGTTTTGCCACTGTGCACTGTATTGCCATCTGCATCGTTCCAGTAAAGTACCCGGGTAGAGTGACAGAGTCTCTATGTGCTTATTCACTGCTGCACTGCAAACTATTTCTCCATCATCTGCACCTCCATCACTACAGGAACATCCCTGCCCCGGAGGGCCAGCTCTACTTGCAGGGAGCTGTACCTTCTTGGCTGCTATACCATTGCCTTCCGGAGGTCTGGAGCGGTGCTGGTGATCATCACCAGAATCTGCGGGTGGCGTCACGATAAACTTTTATAAACATTTATTTCCATTTCAGCTACCCCTTTTCAGTTTACCACCAGGACCATGGGTCTGGGCCGACCACCAGTGACACCCCTACAGCAGCAGAGGGCCCAGATACCCGAGTCCCCGTACCCTGGGCTAGTCAGCAGCAGCTGAGTTTACAATAACATGCTACTCACAGCAAGCTAAAAAGGAACCTTTACCCCTTCATCACTGGATGGAATTAAATAAGCTCCTACTCAGGATAAGCGATGAGCAGCCACTAAAGAGGATCTGCGATCAGCCAATCGTTATGATCTTCTGATCCCTGATCCCCCGAAGTCACTTCAGGCCATAATGCACTGGCAAACTTTGTGTTACGTCGATGTGCTTAGTTCTAGCACTGATCTTCTCACTGCATGCAAGTTTAATGCATCCTTGGTTGTCCTCATATATCACTGTTGGCTGAGTTAACGGTTTACCAAGATCATCCATCAGTTGTCTTAGCCAAATGATCTCCTGACTTGCATAGGCTGTGGACACATACTCAGCTCCTGTGGATGACAAAGCAACAGATACTTGTTTTCTACTAGACCAGGAGATTGAACTTTCTCCAAGCTTAAATACGTATCTGCTTGTGGATTTATGATCATGCAAATCACCAGCTCAATCTGCGTCAGCATAGCCGGTGAGTTTTAGATTTCCTGCTGCAGATCATTTTAAATTTACCCCTTGTGTCTCTTTTAAATATCGGAGAACTCTTTTAACAGCATTCCAGTCGTTTTGGCGCGGTTTCTCCACATATCTGCACAATATTCCAACTGCTGTTGTAATATCTGGTCGAGTCATAGTCGATATGTACAGAAGTGCCCCCACTGCCTGTCGATATTTCTCATTGTTAGGCAACAGGTCATATTCTTCCAGTTTCAGGTAGGATGATTCCATTGGCGTTGATACACCTTTGGCTTCTGTCATTCCAAACTGATTCAAAATTGAATTAATTTTTGCACTTTGATTTAGAAGAAAACTTCCATCTTCCTCTCTCTGGATATGGATTCCTAGATAATATGTTACATTTCCAAGGTCTTTTGTTTTAAAATGCTGGTTCAAAATTTCAGTAATTTTCCCAATTTCGGCTTCTTCTTGATGAACTACAATTACATCGTCCACATATAAGAGAATATACATCCACTTTCCATCTGTATATCTCGTATATAGGCATGGATCCGCTTGACCTCTTTTAAATCCTTCTTCCAACAAGACTTTGTTCATTTTGGTGTTCCATGCTCTTGCCGATTGCTTAAGACCATAAAGAGATTTTTGTAGTTGGCAACCAAGATTCTGTTCACCTTCCTTTATATAACCTTCAGGTTGAGTCATGTATAAGCCCTTCTCAATGTCACCATTTAAAAATGCAGTCTTGATATCCAAATGTCTGACAAACATCTTTTGTACAGCAGCTACGACCATCAAGGCTCTAAATGTTGTCTGCTTGGCGACTGGGGAAAAAGTAGCATCATAGTCCTCGCCATATTTTTGAGAATATCCTTTTGCGACCAACCTCGCTTTAAATCTGTGGACTTTATCTTCACAGTCATATTTGGTTTTAAATACCCACTTGCACTTGATTGCCTTTTTACCCTGTGGCAACTCAGTGAGTTTCCAACTTTGAAGTTGATGAAGCGAGTTCATTTCTTCATTAGCGACATTGATCCACTTTGTTCTTTCATGAACAGGCAGTTTTTTGCATTTCATTCCATGACTGTGGCTCTGACTCAGGTAGAGTCTTGACACTGTAGGATAGATGTTTAGCTTCTATTCCCTTGTTTGACTTTGACGATCGTCTGATTTCAGGTTCACTTAGGTCTTTTGTTGTTTCTTCAGTGGTTGAAGAATCTAGCCAGACTTCTACACTCTCCCTTTCGTTGTCTTGTGATTGTGACTGAGATTGTTGTTGTTGCTTCATCTGGACTACTGGCATAATATCACAAAACTTGAGTGACACAAAATTTTCATCAATCACTACATCTTTGCTTATTGTGACCTTGTTTGTCTCTGGGTGTAGAATTCTATAACCTTTCTGGGTTTCACTGTAACCTACCTGAATGCCTTCCTTAGCGTGAGATTCCCACTTAGTTCGTTTTTCTTTGGGAATGTGTGCAAATGCTTTGCTTCCGAAAATCCTTATGTGCTGTAGTTTTGGCTTTGCACTATTCCATTGCTCAAATGGAGTTTTCTCTGTCGCTTTACCTGGTAGTAGTGATGGGCGAATCCTAAATTACTCGGAATCGCTTGACTCTAGCGAGTCCGAGCACAGGACTCGCTACTCGTTGCGAGTCTAGCGAGTCCAATGTTAATGAATGGGGAAGCGAATAATAGCGAGTAGTGTGAGATTACAAATCGCAGATGTGTCTCGGAAGCTTCAGCCTGAAGCAATCCTAGTTCTGCCATTTATTTGCATTGCTCGTTTACTTTGCAACTGTAATCGCTGGGAAACTTGCACAGATAAGAGTCCTGTCTCCTCAGTGTGCTGCCAGCTCCAGGGTCCTAGAGCCCGTCTGCTGCCTGATGTAGCAGTGCTGAGATTGTTCTCAGTCTGCTCATTCCCTGTGTACAGACATGAATGTCTGTGCACAGAGATGATGTAGCAGAGCTGAGATTGTTCTCAGTCTGCTCATTCCCTGTGCAAAGACATCTATATTTATGCACAGGGGATGTAGCAGAGAGGACATCGCGTTTTGGACTGCGTCGGACGGAAGAGGATTTTTTTAATTAAAGATGGAGTCCCTAATGGCTTTTTTTTTTATTTCTAATAAAAAATTTTCTTTGTGTTGTGTTTTTTTTAAAACAATTTAATAGAAATTCATGGCGGTCATGTCTAATATTGGCGTGACCGCCATAAATTTCGGGCTTAGGGCCAGCTGATAATACAAAGCTGGCCCTAACCTCTTTATTACCCAGCGTGCCATTGCTACCAGGGCCGCTGGAAGAGCGGGGTTCAGCGCCAGAGGATGGCGCTTCAATGAATGCGCCATCTTCTGGGGCGGCTGCGGGCTGCAATTTGCAGCGGGGGGTGCCCAGAAAGCTTGGGCATCCCTGCGCTGCGGATTCCAGCCCCCAGCTGCTTAGCTGTACCTGGCTAGACATAGAAATTGCGCGGAGCCCCACGCATTTTTTTTTAATTATTTCATGAAATTCTGAGATTCTGACTCTGAGACTCTGACTCTGAGACTCTGACTCTGAGACTCTGACTCTGAGACTCTGACTCTGAAATTCATGAAATAATAAAAAAAAAAATGCGTGGGGCTCCGCGCAATTTCTATGTCTAGCCAGGTACAGCTAAGCAGCTGGGGGCTGGAATCCGGAGTGCAGGGATGCCCAAGCTTTCTGGGCACCCCCCGCTGCAAATTGCAGCCCGCAGCCGCCCCAGAAGATGGCGCGTTCATTGAAGCGCCATCCTCTGGCGCTGAACCCCGCTCTTCCAGCGGCCCTGGTGGCGGTAGCACGCTGGGTAATAAAGGGGTTAATACCAGCTTTGTTATACAAGCTGGTATTAAGCCCGAGATTCTTAATGTCAGGCCACGTTTGACCCAGCCACTAAGAATCTCCAATAAAGGGTTAAAAAAACACAGAGAAAATTTTTTATTTGAAATAAAAAAAAAAGCCATTAGGGACTCCATCTTTAATTAAACAAATCCTCTTCCGTCCGACGTAGTCCAAAACGCGATGTCCTCTCTGCTACATCCCCTGTGCATAGATAGATGCTATGCACAGGGAATGAGCAGACTGAGAACAATCTCAGCACTGCTACATCATGTCTGTGAGCAGGCGGGCTCTAGGACCCTGGAGCTGCACAGAGAAGACAGCTGGACTCGGCTCGCAAAGAAACAGCAGTTACATTGCGAGTTTCCCTGCTATCACTGGCACAGTAGCCAGTGATTACTCGCACGAGTCTAATGCAAACAATGGCAATCCTAGTTTTGTCAGCGTTTCTGACAAAACTAGGATTGATATTGATTTGCATTGGACTCGTGCGAGTAATTACTGGGAAACTCGCCGAGTAGCGAGTCCTGCGAGTCCCTTACTACTCGCCGAGTAACGAGTCCTAGCGAGTAGATTCGCCCATCCCTACCTGGTAGTCTGTTCTGAAGATAGCAAGCCGTCATAATAGCTTCGCCCCAATATTCTGTAGGCAGATTTGCATCAAATAACATACTCCTTCCGCTTTCACAGAGTGTTCGGTTCCTTCTTTCTGCTACACCATTTTGCTCAGGGTTGTATGGTACAGTAGTCTGAAATATGATTCCATTTCTCCTTAAAATGCTCTGTGTCTCATTACTTGTATATTCAGTCTCATTATCTGCACGTAGAATTTTTGGCATTCTCCCAAACTTGTTATATACTTCAGCTAGATATATTTCAAGTTTCTATGGAACTTCATTTTTGCTGTGAAGTAGATAGACAACTGTGTATCTTGAATTGTCATCAATGAATGTAAGAAAATATCTTTTCTTTCCAGGGGTCTGAATACGCACGCATTGGGCCACCGATATCGGTGTGTATTAAATCTAGTGGTTGTTCTGTTCTTGTAGTAGTTTTCTTAGGAAAGGCCTTTCTAGACATTTTCCCTTTGATACAGCTGGTACACCTCATTGTCTGGTTACATGGATCAATTGTAATATCATCAGCTACGTGTTCTTGAAATAACTTTCTTATTGCTTCTGGGTCTCTATGTGCAAGCCGTCTGTGCCATACATGAATACAGTTCTTGTGCATTTCTTGCTTAGCTGTGCATACACACTCTTTACATTTCAACTGTAACAGCTCATCTTTGATTTTTCCTTTTGCTAGTGTGTGACCCTCCTTTGAGATGATGCAGCTATCGTGCTTAAACGTAACTTCATTCCCTTGTTTTGTAATCTTTTTCACTGATAATAGATTACTTTCAAGACTAGGCACATATAGCACATCCTTCACATGAATCCTTCTACTTTTCGTTGCAGAGATGTTACAATCAATATAACCATCTCCTATGCCTTCTGAGTTCATACACTGACCATTCGCCATTATCACTTTCTCTGACTTGCTTTGGTTAAGCTTAGTAAAGAGGTTTCTGTCATTGGTCATGTGACTGGTTGCACCTGAATCTATACACCACGCATGCTTTGATTTAAATGCATTGACTAATGTGAATGCAGCCTCAGTATTTACAGGATCATTATTTTCAAATACAGCGCTCTTAACTATTTGTTTACTGTTTTGCTTCTTTAGCTGATTCATTTTAGCTTTCCAGACTCTGCATTCAGCTTTTAAATGACCTGGCTTCTTGCATACAAAACATTCACGTGTTTCTTTAGGATGGTTTCTGCTGGTGGGTACGTCCTGTGTTTGTAAAGCAGTTTCCTTGTTGCATATTTTGCTGCTCACACTTTCTGCCTTTCTCTTATATTCATCTACAAGCTTTCCTCTGACGTACTCCAATGTAAGCTAATTATCTGGGCGTGCATCTAGTGCAGTTACAAGCGTGTCATAGCTGTCTGGAAGACCACTAAGTAGTAGTGCTGCTACATGGAAGTCCTTCATATCTTCCCCAATGCCCCACAGGCGCTCTACGGTCTCTAGAGTGCTTCTAATGTAGTCCTGCATGTCCTGGTCACTGTGTAGCTTAGACTGATATAGCTTTCTCATTAAATAGAGTTTATTACTTAGATTTATCCTATCATGTACTTTCTGCAGCTGCTCCCACATTTCCTTTGCAGATTCACACTTACACACATACACGATCTGATCATCCTCTATGCTGAGTGATATGGTGCTCTGTGCTTTCTGATCCATCTCTAGCCAGTCCTGATGTACTGGGTCAGGCTTGGGCTCCTAAGTGTATTTCCACGTACCTTCTCTTATCAGCAGCATCTTCACCTTGAATTTCCAGGATTGGTAGTTCTGGTTATTCAGGCTTGGCACTGTAAACTTTGCTGAGCTGCTGGTAGTGGCCATCTTTACTTCTTCTCAGTTCACTGTTGTCTTTCTATCACTGTGCTCTGGAGGTCTGGGTCTTCTGTGACTCCTGGGCCCATAACCTGTTAGCAGCGCGTTAATCAGCGTGATGTCCACAGCGAGCAACAGAGAATGTTCATTTATTGAGAATTAAGAATATCCAGCTTACAACATGAGAATAGGATCAATCTGGTTTCTGGAGAGGGAGAGAGAAAACTGCTGTGACCTTCAGTTCCACACTAGAATGTGCATGCTGGGAGCAGGAGGAGGGACATCCTGTCTCTGAATGAGGACCTTTTTTTTTTTTTTTAACTTTGTTGACATCTGAACAATATGCATGCAGACATAAAATCACATCATATTAAACAAGCAATAGTTGTTGCAATACATACAGATCAATATGCATTAGGCCAACACTTTGTATAATTAAATTAAAGATAAATAGACACAGGGGCGTAACTACAATAGGTGCAGGGGTTGTGATCGCACCGGGCCCCTCAGTCTAGGGGGGCCCTGAAAGTCCCTTTGGCCTATAGAAAAAGACTAATACTATTAAAGATTTGCAATAATTGGTTGGAGGTTTCGCATCGGGGCCCCTCGGCCTGAAGTTATGCCACTGAATAGACAAATGTACCAAACCATTCTTGATAAAAATCTGCTTCTTCTACCAGGATGATGAAGATGAAACGAGGGTGGACATTTCAGCAAGATAATGATCCCAAACACACAGCCACGGCAACACTCAATTGGTTTCAGAAAAAGAAAGTAAAGCTTCTAGAATGGCCCAGTCAATCATCTGACCTGAATCCAATAGAAAATTTATGAAAGAAACGCAAGCTCAGATTTCATAGAAGGAATGCATGGAACCTTTAGGATTTGAAGAGTGTTTGTGTGGAAGAATGGTCCAAAATCACACCTGAGCAATGCATACAACCAGTTTCTACATGCAGATAGTATCTTGAAGCTATCATCACTAACAAAGTCTTTTGTACGAAGTATTAAATAACTGTCCTTAAGCATGTTCAATATATTTTTGACCCTAATGACTAGGCTCTTTTTTTGCAATTCTGATGGATCCCAGTAATTCTAAAGGTACCGTCACACGCAGCGATATCGCTGGAGATTTGACGTGAGCGGGCACACTCCGGGCACTTTTTTTTCACATTGCCGTTGCCCTGTCACACATAGAGATTTCGCCTGCGTTCTATGGCGATCCTGCATTCCGGAAATCGCCTCCCGAAGACCGTAAGCAATTTTCCCTTCATACATCGCCGTGTCACATGCCACCATCGCAGCAGCGATGTCGCCATAGTGTTTTGATAGGGGAGTGCTACAGTGTATTTCACCGTGCCCCTATCACTGTGATTGGTGGGCTGAACTGCGTTACCATTGGTCAGCCTTGCGTGAAGGCACGGTTCATCCAATAAGGCATCTCGTATACGGCCAGCCAATCGGAATGCAGTATCACTCACCATTCGATGCAGATGCGGCACGAAGTAGACAACATCTAAGCACGCCTACTGAATTTATTTCCAGATCACTGGGTACATTGCTATCGCCCTGTCACACGCCACAAAGCGCTGAGATCACTTGGTGGTTATCGCCTGATTTTACTGCAGTGCAGGGCGATCAGACGACATGCCACCAGCGATTTCTCGCCGTGAAATCGCCCTGTCTCACGCCTCTAAGCACAGGCAATGTGGTTTCCACATCGCTGAAACATACAAATTTATGGCGATATGGAAGCCATATCGCCACTTGTGACGGTACCTTAATACTTTTTTTCATGACATATTGGACTTCATGTTTGTGGTAAGATTAGGGTGATTTTTTTTTTAATTTATTTGTGAAAAAAATTGAAAATTGTTGCCAAAATTTTGAAAATTTTGCAATTTTCTAATTTTTTATTTTTATACTGTTAAACCAGAGAGTTATATCACACGAAATAGTTATTAAATAACATTTCACACATGTCTACTTTACATCAGCACACTTTTATGAAATAAGAAGTTTTTTTTGTTAGGATGTTAGAAGCAGGGGCGTAACTACAACAGCCTCAGGGGTTGCAATCAAACCCAGGCCCTGGAGCCAAGGGGGCCCAAAAAGTCCCTTTGGCCCATAGAAAAAGACCAATGCTTTAAAGATTTGCAATAATTGGGGGCCCCATTGGAGCTTTCACTTCGTGGCCCATGAGGTTCAAGTTACACCACTGAATAGAAGGGTTCAAAGTTAAACAGGAATTTCAAATTTTTTCCAACAAAATTTTCAAAGCCAATTTTTTTTTAGGGATCACATTACATTTAAGGTGACTTTGAGGTGCCTACATGACAGAAAAAGTGACATCATTCTAAAAACTGCACCCCTTAGGCTATGTGGACACCTAGCGTTTTTGGTGCTTTTTTGATGCAATGTTTAATCAATTTTTCAAGTGAAAACACATTATTATTATTCATTATTATAGCACCATTTATTCCATGGCGCTTTACATGTGGAAGGGCATACATAGACAATAATAATAATAATAAAACTTTATTTGTATAGCGCCAATATATTCCGCAGCGCTTAACAGTACAATAGTACATATAAGAAAAATATACGGTACAGAAAGGTAGTTACATACAATAAACATAGAATCAAGTCAGGAAATACAATAAAAAGGCAAAAAAATGAAGGTGACCCTGCTCGAAGGAGCTTACAATCTAAGACGGGATGGGAACACAAAGTACAGGGGCTTATAACAATGAATATCTTATGTTTAGGTGACTACTGTTAGGGAGAAGGATAGGCCACCCTGAAGAGGTGTGTTTTTAGGGAGCGTCTGAAGCTATGCAAGTTGTGGATGGTCCTAATTTCTTGGGGTAGAGCATTCCAGAGGTTTGGTGCTTCTCGAGAGAAGTCTTGGAGTCGGGAATGGGAGGTTCGGATTAATGCTGATGTTAGACAAGTGCAAATACATGAACAATTTAAGGAACACAAAGTACAGAAGGAGAGAGGGCCCTGCCAGTGGGAGCTCACAGTCTACAAGGGATGGGTGCGGTGGTTTGGCAGACTTACTGTAGGCTCACTGTAGGTTGTAGACTTGTTTAAAAAGGTGGGTCTTCAGGTTCCTTTTGAAGGTTTCCACAGTGGGCGAGAGTCTGATGTGTTGGGACAGAGAGTTCCAGAGTATAGCAGATGCACAGGAAAAATCTTGTATGCGGCTGTGGGAAGAAGAGATAAGAGAAGAGTAGAGGAGGAGACCTTGAGGGAATCAAAGGTTGTGTGAGGGTAGGTATCGGGAAACCATGTCTCAGATGTATGGAGGAGGCAGATTGTGGATGGCTTTGTATATAGTTAAGGTTTTGAACTGGGGCCTCTGAGAAATGAGGAGCTAGTGAAGAGCTTGGCAGAGAGAAGAGACTAGGGAATAGCGGAGAGACAGGTGAATCAGTTGGGCAGCAGCATTTAGGATAGACTGGAGTCGTGCAAGGATGCAAGAGAGGAGGCCAGAGAGCAGAAGATTACAATAATCGAGGAAGAAGATGATAAGTGCATGTACAAGTGTTTTTGCAGTATCTTGGTAAAGGAATGTATGGATGTAAAGGCTAGGTCTCACATAACGATATCGGTAACGATATCGTCCTATTTGTGACGTAGGAACGATATCCTTACCGATATCGTTGCGTGTGACTGATAGCAGCGATCAGGCCCCTGCTGTGAGGTCGCTGATCGTTGCACAGGGCTCCTGACCATTTTTTGGTCGTTGGCCCCCCCGCTGGTCACCACACATCGGTGTGTGTGACCGGCGGGGGCAGCGATCAGCGACCTGTCAGGATCCCCCGCCATGTCACAGCGCTGCACAGCAGCGCTGTAACATGACATCCAGGGTGACAAGCGGGCTTAGAGACCCGCTTGTTTACCATGGTTACCGGCACCCGCCGCTTCCGAGTTGCGGGGAGCGAGCGGGTGCCGACCTCTCCTATTCTGTCCCTCACTATTCTCATCTCTCCCTGCTATTTCCCTGTTCCCTACTCTATCCCCTATCCTAAACCCTAATCCTATCCCTCTCCTTGTTCTAAATAAAGAAATCCCCCCCCGAGGCTCACCGGCATCAGAGGCTCCCATACCGGCATCTCTGTAATGGAGATCTCAGGGGTAAAGGACCTGTGATGAGGTCACAGTCATGTGACCGGCCTATACTGTACAGTATACAGTATAGGCCGGTCACATGACTGTGACCTCATCATAGGTCCTTTACCCCTGAGATCTCCATTACAGAGGGACCTGTGATGAGGTCACAGTCATGTGACCGGCCTATACTGTACAGTATACAGTATAGGCCGGTCACATGACTGTGACCTCATCATAGGTCCTTTACCCCTGAGATCTCCATTACAGAGATGCCGGTATGGGAGCCTCTGATGCCGGTGAGCCTCGGGGGGGGATTTCTTTATTTAGAACAAGGAGAGGGATAGGATTAGGGTTTAGGATAGGGGATAGAGTAGGGAACAGGGAAATAGCAGGGAGAGATGAGAATAGTGAGGGACAGGATAGGAGAGGTCGGCACCCGCTCGCTCCCCTCAACTCGGAAGCGGGCGGGTGCCTGTAACCATGGTAAACAAGCGGGTCTCTAAGTGCAGGAGAGACCCGCTGTTACCATGGTTACCAGCGTCCGTCCGCTCCCAGGATGCAGGGAACGAGCGGACGCTGGGTACCAACGATCTGGCTGCCCAGAGGTCGCTGGTGAAGTCTGTCAGTGTGACAGCTCACCAGCGACCTGATAACGATGTGTCAACGATGCATCAACGATGCTGATCGTTGTCGGCATAAGGATGCAGGAGTTGTCAAGGGTTTGGATATGTGGCTTGAAGGAGAGGGCAGAGTCAAGTATCACTCCGAGGCACCAAGCATGCGGGACTGGGGCGAGTGAGCAGCCATTGACTTTGATGGATGGATCTGGTGGAAGGGTAAAGTGGGGGAAAGATGATGAATTCTGTTTTGTCCATGTTCAGTTTTAGAAATAGAGCAGAAAAGAAGGATGAAATAGCGGACAGACATTGTGGAATCCCAGCAAAGTCTGTGGGTTTTCTGAAGTTCTGTGCCCACCTTCAGGTTTTTTCACCTGCAGATTTTGGCGCAAAAAAAATAAACAACCTGCATTTTTCCTTGTGTTTTTCATATGATAGAAACACGTGGAAAAAACTCACAGAAAAATGCACCAAATAATAAACTTAAGATGCTAAAAATGCAGGTTTTTTTCTGCAGCATTTTACCTGCCAGGAGATGTGTTTTTGGGCAAAAAATATGCTGGGTGTGCACATAGCCTTAGACTGTTCAAAGCCACATTCAAGAAGTTTATTAACCCTTCAAGTGCTTAACGGGAACTAAAGCAACATGAAAGGAAAAAATTTTAATTTTACTTTTTCCAACAAAAAAAATGTACCTTTAGACTCAAATATAGATTTTTTACAAGTGTAAAAGGAGAAGTAGAATCAGACAATTTGTTGAGAAATTTTACCGATACCCTATGTGTGGCGAAAAACCACTGTTTGGGCTTAGAAGGGAAAGAGTGCCATTTTGATTTGATTTTCAGCATGGCAAGCCCAGAATGCTGCCATCCCCGGCTGCCAAAAGTAAGGTGAAGCTCACGCATTTTCTTTAATTATTTATTCAAATAATTAAAGACAAATAAAGGGCTTTCCTGTGTTTTGTAGCTACATAATTTTTTTAAATGATTAATTTTTACAGTACTATGATGTCAGTCAATGGCTGAGGGACGCAACGGCTAATCAAAGACACTGTCACAGAGAATGGGCATATGTGATTGCCTGTTGGAATAACCTGAAAACGGCCAATATATTCTAGCATCTACTCTGCGCAGGAGATGCTAAAATGAATGGGACGTTTTCAGGTTACTCCAACAGCCAATCACAGATACCCATTCTCTGTGACAATGTCTGTGATTGGCTGTTGGGTCCCTCTGCAATGGATATCCAGGATGTTACAATATAGCAAATAATAGTGTTAAATAAATACACCTAAAACATAACTTTTACTTGTGAATTAAAATGACTGAACCAGAGAAGGACAGTCGTATTGAAGCAACATAACAATACAAAAATAAATGCTGGGCAAAGGTGTGTGAAACACCCCCTTCACCGCAACACCAATAAATCACATATGTGGCACGTTAGTCACATCCCGTTATCAGAATTAGGCCAGTAGGCACAGGTCCTTTTAAGTATACTGTAGGCTTAATTTAGGTGTATGGTTCTAATGATTGTCCCACCATTCAGTAAAACAATCAATTCATCAAGTTTTCTCCTGATGATGATAGACTACGAGTAGACACACTTGTTATTGTAACCAAAAGGGTGAAAAATGTATGGAATAATCTCACTAGGTCATATATTCTCTTCCAACACATATAGTTCCCAGGACTTTCTTGATTATGCCTGTACCTTCATTCTAATATACCCGACACAAACCCATCTGGAGACAGCCATTAACCATTTGTTATAAACATTTTAATGTGTCTCTTGTGGCCCAATCATCAGGGGAGTTAGGCTGCAGATATACCGCTACCAACATTGAAGAAATGGCAAACTAAAGCCTCTAGTGCTATAGATACAAAGTAAGCAAAATACGAAAAGTGCTCTTAATAATCAAATAAGAACGCCACATGAGCTACATGTAATGCCTTAATTCACACTCGCCACATTTTATATCTTCCATTCACACGGTCACATGGGATGCTGGGTGCAGGAGATGACGTCCCATGGGGGGGTGGACCTTCCTGGAGATACTACGCTAGCAAGAGAGACAAGCCCATATAGGTGACAGCAGCTTATACCAGCGAGCAGCCACTGTAAGCATTGAAACAGTGTTTGATGATATATCAACACTATAAAGACCGCTAATAGTTTTAGATAAGCAAGATTAGCTTCTAGAACATAATCACACTTTACAAGGTAAACACATCAAGTAAAATCTGACTGGGTTGTAGTGAAGCATGGTGTTCTATTAACATCCCCAAAAATACAAAAAACGGGGGTTCTAACTAACTCAAGACCTAATATAAGACAAGAGATAGTAACAGATAAAAAGAGAAGAGAAGAATGAAAATCTACGGTGAACACTAAAAAGTTCCTATCACTAATAAAGAACTTTGCCTATTTTGCAGCGGAGGTCGGCACCCTTGACCTTGGTAAATGGCACCCCCACTCCATGGCGACTTTCCCTTCTATAGAGCCCCTATTTTACCGAGCACCTACAAAGGAGGAAAAAGAGAGCATCTCATTCAGGCCTTTTGGTGCAACAGTGTCTCATGTGAAGATGGAGATGAAATGTGTTGGGAGTGTTTATAACAAATGGCTAATAGCTGTCTCCAGATGGGCTGGTGCTGGGTGTATTAGAATGAAGACAGAGGCAAGAAAACCCTGGCAACTATATGTGCTGGGACAGAATACGTGACCTTGAAGATTGCTCCATACATTTTTCACCTTTTTGGTTGCAATAACAAGTGTGTCTATTCCTAGCCTATCATCATCAGGAGAATACTTGATGTTGGTGAATTGACTGTCTTACTGAATGGTGGGACAATCATTAGGACCATACACCTATGTTAAACCTAGATTATAATTAAAAGGACCTTTGTGTACTGGCCTAATTCTGATGATGGGATGTGACTACCGTGCCACATACGTCATTTATTGGTGTTGAGGTGAAGGGGGTGTTTCACACACCATTAACCATTATTTGTTTTTGTATTGTTGTGTTGCTTTTATATGACTTGTCCTCTGCTTAGTTCAGCCATTTTAATTGACAAGTAAAAGTTATGTTTTAAGTGTAATTATTTAATACTATTATTTGCTATACTGTACTTTCTAATTTGAATGGTCTCCTTTGGGACTTGAAACTGTACGAAGCTATATTATCCTATCCAGGAGGTTAATGAGTGGCCCAGAAGTACAAAGGCAGGACACCTGGATGCCAGTAAGAATGAGCTGCTGTAAAATTGCTATTTTCTTTCTATTTACAGCTCTCCCGAACCCAAACTGTAATAAGGACTTCCCTGGGAAGTCCGTGTTTGGGGTCCGTGCCCAAATACTAGGTGTTCAGTATGGATCCCAATCTATACAGTTCAGGTTCGCCCATCCTTACTCTCAATACATAGTACCTTACTCATGGGGAGTACGTAGATAAGGGAAACAAAGGGAATAAAGAATATCAAAGTGGAAAATAAGGCTGAGCAGTCAAGTAATAAATAAAAATGAAAAAAGTGGGGGACATGAGGAACTAAATAAAAAAGACGACATGGTAAAAAGAAAAAAAGGGGGGAACAGAAAAAGTAAATAGCAACCTGACCCAGAGATTCTTATGTTTCATCTTGTGTATCCATTGCAACTATTCATGCCTTTGGCTGATAGTGTCATTCCACCATCTTCATATTTCATTGTATTCTTTTAAATTCTATGAAATTTTTCACTTGAATAAATACATTCACAAGCATTACTTTTTGATCTGTTTATTTCTTCTGTGCTCAATATATGTTTGAACCTGGGTTGGAGACTTGTATTTTTGCAGGTGGAGTTGAATGCAATTGGTGGCAATTTGGCTACAGAACATATTGTATTAGTTCACATTTATCCTGTGCTCTATGCTGAGCTCTTACATTCAGGTTTCCAGATAGAAATACGTGATTCGGGTGAAATTCCTTCCCCCGGGATCCATTCATTAGCGAGGCAGCAGAGTTGTTCTGGACTCAGTTTGCCCTCTCTTCAATGGTGTCTGTCTTTTCAAAGGTGCACAAAACTGTGGTTGACAGCACTTTTGTACATTGCCTAAAAATATGTGTGAAAAGATGCACAACGCTAGACCACATGTCAGATTGGAATTCAAAGTGACTCTCTCTGAATCATTACAGTGAATGTTCTGTTGAAGAATTCACTTTATTACTATTTTACACCGCTCACCTTGCTGCATAGGTGACTTTATTCTTCAGGTGGGTACAATTACAGTGATACCAGAATTCTACTGTAGTTTTTAAAAACATTTTTAGGTTTATCTAGTATCACACAAAAAAACGCTTCTTTAGAAAATACATTTTTTTTTTATATCCCTGAATTTTGAAGGTTCTAGATTTTTTTTATTTTTCTGCCAACTTAGTCATGTGAAGGCTCTTTTTTTTGTGAGTTGAGTTGGAGTTTTTATTGATACCATTTTGGGCCTCATAATATTTTTTGATCGGTGTCAATTCCACTGTTTGAGAGGTAGAATCAAAAAGAAACAGCAATTCAGGAATTATTTTCTTTCGTTGTTTTTTTTATGCCATTTACCATTTTGTAAAAATGATAAGGCAACTTTATTCTCTGGGTCAGTACGATTACAGCGATACCACATTTGTATAATTTTTTAATGTTTTGCTGCTTTTACACCATAAATACTTCTTATAGAAAAAAAGATTTAGCATTTCTGTAATCTGAGAGCTATGTTTTTTTTATTTTTTCACTGATGGAGCAATATTGTAGCTTGTTGTTTGTGAAAAAAGATGCCGTTTTAATCGGTACAATTTTTATTTTTATGCAATTTTTTTTATTCCACTGTTTTGTCAACTGCTGAATATACATCGTCTTTGCAATTTTTTTTATTGTACAGTGTTCACTGAAGGCGTTAACTAGTGTGACAGTTTTATAGATCAGGTTGTTATGAATGTGGCGATACCAAATATGTGTAGTTTTTTTACATAAATATAACTATTTATTGAATATCTTTTTTTATTTTTTTGTTCTCTATTTTCTGCTTTTTTAAATGTTTACATTTAATGTGACCCCAAAAATTAGAGGTGGCAGAAGGACCAGTACTTTTTGAAAGACACAACCCTATTTAACAAGATTTTAATAGCTCATAAGGACACTATTAATATTTTTGATTTTGTGACGCAGGACAAGAAAAATGTGACCCCAAAAATTACAGAAAGACCAGTGCTTTTTAAAGGAAAGCAGTAAATGTAAATACTCTATTTGACAGGATTAAAATAGCTCACAAGGACTCAATTAATATTTTGGACTTTTTGGTACAGGCCAAACAAAATGTGACCCCAAAAATTTCAGGGGGCAGAATGACCAATGCTTTTGAAGGACACCAGAAAATGGAACTACTCTTATATAGTACTCAAAGTGTGCTGAAAATTAAGTACTAAAAAGCGCTGTTGGACTAATATGCAGGTACTTGAACGCTACTCTGCTTTCTTTCTCTCTCTCTGTTCCAAAAACTTTCCCTACACTATTCTCACCTCCTAGAGACTCAATGTAGCTCTTAAAAGAGCTGTTATGTTACAATTAGGTGGCAGAAACACTCTCCGCAGATGCTGCTTGCTCTATCCTTATGCTCACACTACTCTGTTTCTGGATGCAATGTACGCAAGATGGCGGCGAAAAGAGTTATATAGAACCTATGATGATAGGTGACCAGCCAATCACAGTAATGCAACAAACATGGCTACAGCATTTCTGTGATTGGAAAGCAAGCCATGTTTAGTGGCTGAAAATCAGGTGCCAAACATGCTGAGTGAGATGCTTGAATCTCGCGAGGCGAGCACACAAATACTCAGTGAGTACCAAGTAGTCTGAATACCTGATATCCGTGCGAGTACCAAATAGTGATGAGCAGATTTGCTCATCACTAGTAATAATGTATTCACTCTGCCCAAGAGGTCCATAATTGTGTTTATGAACACATTGCACAGTCTTTTCCTTCAGGAAAGTTGGGGGCGGTGGCAAATAAAAATCACTGTTAAACATGTGAATAGTATTAATAAATGATGCATCTAAAGAAAACATCTCCAAAATTAATAAAAAGAGATAGAAATACACTGGCGCTCTGAAGCATTACTGCCTCAATGCTGGAAGACAATAGCCTGTAAGTTCAATTCAGCAAGAGATAAGATGTGTCAACTTCTCTCTGACTTTTATTGAATCTCTATAAAAAATGAATACTTTCTCGAGGATCATTTATCTCATAGTATTTTTACAGTACATGTCAAGAAATTTGTTCATAACATTCCCCCTTTCCTTCCTTTTCTAGTTGCTGTTTGGTTTTTACCTTGTACCCCTTGTCTGTGGTTCGCTGCCTCTGGCAATGTGCTGTCGCCACACATTCTCTGAACACTGATTGCTATGGTTGGTGAGGCATAACAACACATTCGTCTGTGGGAAGTATAACGTTTGAGATCATTTGAAGAATGCCAACAGTTGTTGGGTCTTTCAGTCATTGTAATATAGCTTCCTGTCCATGGAATAATCGCTGAGTGGAAAAAAATGAAAAGTTTAAAAATTGTAATCATTTGACAGTTTCCAGACACTTAAACAGACACATTCAATGTAAAGTAAATACATGATGAAGCCCATTTACAAGTACAGCCATTAGGTAGAAAATCAACATAGAAAGGGTTTTTGTCCTGCACTGTATTATTTTGCAGTCTAGAGTAATCATGGAACAAAGGAAAGATCTAGAATTCTTTGCCTGTTCCAGCGAATGGTTTGGATATTACTCTTCAGGATTATTCTCACTGGTTAATACTAGATCTGTAATGCAGGTGAGGGCAATTGAAATTAATGCATCTTGTAGTATTTATTGTATAATGAGCTTGTGAAATTTTGCCAGTAAAAGTAACTACGTTGTCACCAGAGAAATGACTGTACTGTGCAGAACACTAACTTGAAAGTTTTCTTAGAACAAAAACAGGAGGTTTTAATATTTTGTGAACACCATATAAAAATGATACCAGGATCATTAAACTTAACTATGCTTAATAACAACTACCGTAGGAGCTATCATGAAATAATATACCATATTTTTTGGACTATAAGACACACTTTTTTTCCTCAAGATTTTGGAGGAAAGAGGGGTATGCATCTTATAGTCTATATATATTAACTTGGCTTGCTTGAGAGGAGGTACTGGAGTGGGGTCACGAGAGGCAGAAAAAGGTCCCCGATGAAGAATCCAGTGGCTGGGGCAACAACTTGTGTGGGCTAATTAAGAACATGAATATTCACTGTCTCCCCACGCCCAGTTCTCGGTGCTGAAGACAGCACCGGAGAGCTAAACATGGGGAGCAGGTTATAGTCAGTTTCCTAAATAGCCGGCACATGTGGCTACTCCCCAGCAACCGGCTTCCTTCAGCTGCTGGGGTGAAGATGCAGCTATTGAAGAATGGAGGAGCAAGGTATTGGTGGCGGCAAGTATATCAGCACCAGACTAGTGATGAAATCACTGCCGTGAACATGACATGACAGTGGCAAAAGCACATGTACCTTAGCATGGCACATCACAAAGTTCCTGTGCTCACAGTAATGATGTGAGCCTAGCCCTGCCGGTGCATGAGAAACCAGGAAGTGAATGGTCCAGCGCAATTGCCGCAGTAAATGAAGAAGCAGGAGCAGCACAGCGCCAAGTCTCCCTGGCCTGCCTCTTCTTTACATCACTGCAGCACTTGATCTGGGCCATCCACTTCCTGGTTTCTAATGCTGCGGCAGGGCTAGGCTCATATTATTACCGTGACCACAGATACTTTGTGGCACCCTGTGGATTACTGTTAGAGGTTATGTTTGGTGCTAATAATGAGGGTAAACAGGGATACTCTGTTTTATTCCAAATAAATGATTTTGTGTTGTGTGTTTTTACTACTTACTTACAGATTGGCAATAGATGGGTCTAACATAGGTCTGACATTATCAATCTAGGGCTTGGTGTCATCTGACTAATCCTCAAATGCCAGCATCCACTTATTTCCCAGTCGGCCACTGGCACCAGGGCAACTCAAAGAGCGTGGTAACCACCAGTTTTGGCAGTTCTCATGGAATTTCCAATTCTGAGGTGGCTGCAGGCTGCAATTTTTAGTGTGGGGGGCCCAGAATGCTTGAGCCTCACCACGCTGAGAATTCAAGCCACTAGCTGTCTGAGTTACCTTGGCTGGCAATCAAAAATATGACAAAGTCCACACCCATTTTTACAATGATTTATTTATTTTTACTGTAATGTGACGTCAGTTTGGTTGACACAGATGATCACAGATGCTGGCAGAGAGAGTGGGTGGGGCTACATCTTACTTTAGCCAATCAACAGGGGTAAGTAGTAAGGTTCATGAGCAGTCCTGGAAGCAGGGTGATAGTGACACTGTAGCTTGGTAAGTAATAGTTTATTGTAGTGTACAATGCTTGCAAAAACTCATAAAAAATGCAATAGATGCAGTTTTGCTACAGGATTTTCTGCACCACAAATGGACTAATTTTCCTGTGTGGGCACAGAACCTTAGGCTAGGGTCAGACCTGCGTCTGCCCCTAGCCTGGCGAATCCAGGTAAAATGTAGAAATGTTCTGCCTCTGCACATAGCGTTACAAGCAGGTAACGCTAAGCGCCGCCAGGCAATAGATCTCTATGGCAACCGGACGCTTACCACAGCCTCCGTCTCCACAGAGATCTTCCGGATATGCGCTTTTGCAGAGCGCTGTTTGCAGCTTTTTCTTGTGTGCTCTGCAAAAGTGCATATCCGAGACATATCTGTGGAGCCGGAGACTGCGGTAAGCATCTGGTTGCCATAGAGATCAATAGACAGGCAGCGCATAGCGTTACCTCCTTGTAACACTATGCGCTGAAGCAGAAAATTTCTAAGTTTCTGCCAGATCTATGGGGCTCAGGGGCAGACGCAGGTCTGACCCTAGCCTTATAGCACCAGCAAATCTGACGAGATTCCAGAGATCTGCACACAGATACACCAGCTTTTTTTTTTTTACCTGTCTGAGATGAAAAACCGCTTAGTTTTTGTGGCATTTGTAAAAGAAGCAGCATGTCAATTATTTCAGCATTTTTGCTGCATTTTTCAAAGACTGAAAGCATTGAAGAGTAGGGATGAGCGAGTCTACTCGCTAGGACTCGTTACTCGGCGATTCTTAAGGGACTCGCTGGACTCGGTAATCGGCGAGTCTTTTAGCGAATACTCGCTCAGTAACGAGTCCAATGCAATTAAATGACAATCCTAGTTTTGTCAGAGTTTACTTTCTCTCACTCGCTAGACTCGCTAGACTCTCTAGACTCGCTATATCACATCGCTATATAGCTTGAATCTCCCCAAACAGCAGCGAGTCTGAGCGAGTCTACGAGTCCGATTCCTAGCGAGTCTGCGATTCCGAGTCCTGTATTCTCTATTCGGGACTCGCGAATCCAGAATCTTTTATGTTACTAGTCAGCATTGCGTGTTAGGTCAGAAAACTTGTGAAGAAGGACAAGCATGTTAGCCAATCATAGTCAGTAATGCCATAGCATTTTTGGTTGTGGCAGGACTATGATTGGCTGCTGTCCATCGTGATGCCTATGTCATGTATGACAGGCAAGGCAGTATATAAGGCTTGCCCCCGCCATTTTGGGCACATTCCTGAGAAGAGCTGACCTAGTGCAGGGAGACTTGGAGCAGATCTAGGGACAGTTAGGCAGTGTAGGAGTCACAGATAACCCAAAAGTTCTTTTCAGAACTAACAGGACGGAGTGTAGGAGTCAAGATTCCTCACATATAACCCAAAAGTTCTTTTCAGAACTGCCAGGACGGAGGATTGCTGTACAGGACTGAAGGGAGATAGGTAGGAGTAGCCTTACAGTGCATACAGCACCATCCTCAGAGCTTAAATCACCCAGCTTTCCGCAGAGCTGCAATCCTAAGCTTTTTCTTATTTTTGGCACTAGTCTACCAGATAATTTTGGTGCCATTTTTCCACAAAAAATTCCCTGTGCCAGTGCGTTGCTGTACGGTGTCCTGCCTGCAGCTCGCACGGTACTTGTAACATTCCACGCAGCCAGCACCGCAGCCTAATAGTGCCTGGTTCTGCGTAATAAACAATTTTTTTCCTGTGCCAGTGCGTTGCTGTACGGTGTCCTGCCTGCAGCTCGCACGGTACTTGTAACATTCCACGCAGTCAGCACCGCAGCCTAATAGTGCCTGGTTCTGCGTAATAAACAATTTTTTTCCTGTGCCAGTGCGTTGCTGTACGGTGTCCTGCCTGCAGCTCGCACGGTACTTGTAACATTCCACGCAGCCAGGACCGCAGCCTAATAGTGCCTGGTTCTGCGTAATAAACAATTTTTTTCCTGTGCCAGTGCGTTGCTGTACGGTGTCCTGCCTGCAGCTCGCACGGTACTTGTAACATTCCACGCAGCCAGCACCGCAGCCTAATAGTGCCTGGTTCTGCGTAATAAACAATTTTTTTCCTGTGCCAGTGCGTTGCTGTACGGTGTCCTGCCTGCAGCTCGCACGGTACTTGTAACATTCCACGCAGCCAGCACCGCAGCCTAATAGTGCCTGGTTCTGCGTAATAAACAATTTTTTTCCTGTGCCAGTGCGTAGCTGTACGGTGTCCTGCCTGCAGCTCGCACGGTACTTGTAACATTCCACGCAGCCAGCACCGCAGCCTAATAGTGCCTGGTTCTGCGTAATAAACAATTTTTTTCCTGTGCCAGTGCGTTGCTGTACGGTGTCCTGCCTGCAGCTCGCACGGTACTTGTAACATTCCACGCAGCCAGCACCGCAGCCTAATAGTGCCTGGTTCTGCGTAATAAACAATTTTTTTCCTGTGCCAGTGCGTTGCTGTACGGTGTCCTGCCTGCAGCTCGCACGGTACTTGTAACATTCCACGCAGCCAGCACCGCAGCCTAATAGTGCCTGGTTCTGCGTAATAAACAATTTTTTTCCTGTGCCAGTGCGTTGCTGTACGGTGTCCTGCCTGCAGCTCGCACGGTACTTGTAACATTCCACGCAGCCAGCACCGCAGCCTAATAGTGCCTGGTTCTGCGTAAT
Organism: Allobates femoralis; assembly: GCA_033576535.1. NCBI lineage: Eukaryota > Metazoa > Chordata > Amphibia > Anura > Aromobatidae > Allobates > Allobates femoralis. The sequence goes on from JARQOC010000003.1 coordinate 178,744,123, forward strand.
AAACAATTTTTTTCCTGTGCCAGTGCGTTGCTGTACGGTGTCCTGCCTGCAGCTCGCACGGTACTTGTAACATTCCACGCAGCCAGCACCGCAGCCTAATAGTGCCTGGTTCTGCGTAATAAACAATTTTTTTCCTGTGCCAGTGCGTTGCTGTACGGTGTCCTGCCTGCAGCTCGCACGGTACTTGTAACATTCCACGCAGCCAGCACCGCAGCCTAATAGTGCCTGGTTCTGCGTAATAAACAATTTTTTTCCTGTGCCAGTGCGTTGCTGTACGGTGTCCTGCCTGCAGCTCGCACGGTACTTGTAACATTCCACGCAGCCAGCACCGCAGCCTAATAGTGCCTGGTTCTGCGTAATAAACAATTTTTTTCCTGTGCCAGTGCGTTGCTGTACGGTGCCCTGCCTGCAGCTCGCACGGTACTTGTAACATTCCACGCAGCCCGCACCGCAGCCTAATAGTGCCTGGTTCTGCGTAATAAACAATTTTTTTCCTGTGCCAGTGCGTTGCTGTACGGTGTCCTGCCTGCAGCTCGCACGGTACTTGTAACATTCCACGCAGCCAACACCGCAGCCTAATAGTGCCTGGTTCTGCGTAATAAACAATTTTTTTCCTGTGCCAGTGCGTTGCTGTACGGTGTCCTGCCTGCAGCTCGCACGGTACTTGTAACATTCCACGCAGCCAGCACCGCAGCCTAATAGTGCCTGGTTCTGCGTAATAAACAATTTTTTTCCTGTGCCAGTGTGTTGCTGTACGGTGTCCTGCCTGCAGCCCGCACGGTACTTGTAACATTCCACGCAGCCAGCACCGCAGCCTAATAGTGCCTGGTTCTGCGTAATAAACAATTTTTTTTCTGTGCCAGTGCGTTGCTGTACGGTGTCCTGCCTGCAGCTCGCACGGTACTTGTAACATTCCACGCAGCCAGCACCGCAGCCTAATAGTGCCTGGTTCTGCGTAATAAACAATTTTTTTCCTGTGCCAGTGCGTTGCTGTACGGTGTCCTGCCTGCAGCTCGCACGGTACTTGTAACATTCCACGCAGCCAGCACCGCAGCCTAATAGTGCCTGGTTCTGCGTAATAAACAATTTTTTTCCTGTGCCAGTGCGTTGCTGTACGGTGTCCTGCCTGCAGCTCGCACGGTACTTGTAACATTCCACGCAGCCAGCACCGCAGCCTAATAGTGCCTGGTTCTGCGTAATAAACAATTTTTTTCCTGTGCCAGTGCGTTGCTGTACGGTGTCCTGCCTGCAGCTCGCACGGTACTTGTAACATTCCACGCAGCCAGCACCGCAGCCTAATAGTGCCTGGTTCTGCGTAATAAACAATTTTTTTCCTGTGCCAGTGCGTTGCTGTACGGTGTCCTGCCTGCAGCTCGCACGGTACCTTCCATCTGTCTTAAAATATCTTAGCCTCTAGTGTGTACCTTTCACGAGATAGTACCTGCTACTTGTTTTACACATTTAGAGCCACCACAAATTCTAAAATGTCACCAAAAAAAACAAATCCCAAAAAAAGCGTTGCTAAGGGACAGGGACGAGGTACAGGCATTGGTAGTCGTGGCCAACAATGCACCGGTTCGGGCAGACAGATGAGGATTGATCGATCGTTCCTCCTGTCTAACTTTCCCCGTCAGGAGAGTAAACGAGTATTGAGGCCGGAAGACGAAGAACATCTAACGTCTTGGCTGGCAGACAAGACCTCAACAACAGGTTCTTGCAGCACACAAGGTTCCTTGAGCACTGTGTCTACTGTTGGTAGATACCATGCTGGGTCATCTAATCCACAACCTCTTCAAAGTTCCTCAGACCAACAGCAGCCCCATGACAATGTTGACACAGACATGGGTCACTCAGATGACTTATTTGGTACATATGATCCTTTACATGAATCCGGTTTGCCAGACTCAGTAGTAGATGAGATACTTGATGAAGAATTGTCCAATCATGGACAAATTTTAGAGACACCCCGGCCACATGAACGTGACTTTCAGCAAAGTCTTAGACCGTCTCAGGAGTTGGAGGATGATGATGATGAGACACACTTGTCATCCGGGGAGCAAAATCAATCTTGTTATCGGGAAGATTTTGAAGAGGAAGGGGTTGATGATGAGACCACTGATCCCACGTGGAATGTTGCCATGCAGAGCCAGCAGAGCAGCACGGAGGAAGAAAGTGTGTATGTCCCACCAACAAAGGCACCAAGGCCTACTCCTCCCACCAGAACTCAAAGAGTCACCACTGTTGCCCAAACTGTGTCCACTGTGGCGCAAAATTTGTCGACTGTTGGACAAAATGTCTCAAATGTGGGACTGAGTAATCCCTCTGGGAGTACAATCAAGCATAGAGGTCGGTCAGCCACTGTGTGGAATTTTTTTAAAGATGGGCCTTCTCAAGAAAATGTGGTCATCTGTACCATCTGCCATGCAAGGCTCAGCAGAGGCCACGGGAAAGTAAACATGAGCACCAGCAGTATGCGCAAGCACATGGCTGGTCAGCACCCTATTCAGTGGTCAAAAGTGCAGCCTTCCACAACAGTGTCATCAGACCCAAAGACTGCCACGGTAACTCAGATCCGTCCGTCACAATCAAGTGTTGCTGAAGCTGTTCCAGCTCATATGTACTCATCCCAAGCAGCGGTTGCAGAGAGACTGAACGCTACTGCAGACAGTTCTCGGTCAGCAACATCCTTACAGTTGTCAGTGACACAGCTGTACGAAAGGAAGCAGAAATACCACTCTTCCCACCCATTAGCCAAAAAAATAAATGCCCAGATAGCTAAGTTGTTAGCAGTCGAGATGTTGCCGTTTAGGCTTGTGGGTACAGACTCTTTTCGTGAGCTTTTGGCTGTGGCAGTACCACGGTACTCGGTTCCAAGCCGCCACTACTTTTCACGTTGTGCCGTCCCCGCGTTACATGAGCATGTCATTAACAACCTCAAGCGTGCCCTCACCAACGCTGTAACCGGGAAAGTACACCTTACTACGGACACGTGGACAAGCAGTTCAGGACAGGGCCGGTACGTCTCGCTCACCGCGCATTGGATCAACGTTGTGGAGAGTGTGCCAAACTCTGTTAGTGTTGCATCAAACATCCTACCCACGCCACGGATAGCTGGCACAAACTCATTCAGTGTCTCTGCATCATCCTATATGTCCAGTACAACATCTTCCGCTTCCTCGACCAATCCTCAATTGCCCTCAACATCACGGCCAAGTTGGGAGGTTTGCTGCAGCGCTTCAGCAAGACGCCAACAGGCTCTGCTGAAGCTGATCTGTTTAGGTCACACACCGCACACTGCAGTAGAGCTGTTGAAAGGTCTGAAGCAACAGACAGATGAGTGGCTATCCCCACTCCAACTCCAGACCGGTCTCGTGGTGAGCGACAATGGTCGTAACCTAGTGGCTGCACTAAAGCTTGGAAACCTTGTGCACGTGCCTTGCATGGCTCACGTGCTGAATCTAGTAGTGCAGAAATTCCTGCGTACATACCCAGAGTTATCTGACCTACTGGAGAAGGTGCGTCGAGTTTGCGCACATTTTCGTCATTCGTCAACAGCGGTTGGAAAACTTTCATTGCTTCAAAAGAAATTGAATTTGCCCAACCACAGACTCATTTGTGACATGCCGACACGATGGAACTCTACATTCCATATGTTATCGAGGATCAATGAGCAGCAGAGGGCAATATCCGAATATCAGTTGCAACATGCCCGTTAGACCGGCAGTCAGCCACGACATATTAGTACAATGGAGTGGGTGTGGATCGCTGACACAGCTGAGGTTCTTGATAATTTTGACTACTGCACAAAACTGGTGAGCGGGGATCAGTCCATCATCAGTGTCACTATCCCCATGCTGTGTCTGCTCAAAGAATCCCTCATTAATCAGAAAAATGAAGCATTGAGAGCCCAGCAGATGGCAATGGAGGCAGATTTAAACAGCGCAGTACCTAGCCAGCAAAGCCAATTTGACCAGGCAACATTGGCTCCTGAAGAGGAACCGGAGCAAGACGAGGAAGAGGATTTATTTTTTGTTGGTGCCGATGTAAACCCATATGGTACTCCCAACCCCAGCTTTGTGTCTGTCCACCATGGGTGGGCTGGAGAGGAGGAGGCGGAGACAGACTTTGCGGATGCAATGGGTATTGAACATCGTTCTGAGGACACTGAAGACATGACTCTATGCAGCTTGGGACACATGGCTGACTTCATGTGCACTTGTCTGCTAGAAGACCCACGAGTGATTAACATATTGCACAACGACCTCTACTGGTTGGCCACCTTTCTGGACCCACGTTATAAAGATAAATTCACCTCGCTGCTGTTTCAGTCACCACGTGGCTTGACAATTGACTATTTCAAGAGGGTTCTTGTGGATAATATGCTTCTAATATCACCGTCAGACAACTCTCTGCCCATAGCTAGCAACTCTGTGCAACAGCAGCCATTGGTCGGGGCACAATCATCCACGCTGTCCAGAAAAGATGCTGGAAAGATGTCCGCAAAGTGGGCTATGTTCAATAAGCCATCGAACCTGCAGCGCCATGTTGCTCCGGTAACCATCTCTCGGAGACAGAAACTTACCAACATGGTACAAGAATACTTAAGTGACAGTACCTGCTTCCTTACTGATGCCGCAGTCCCGTTTAATTACTGGGTCTCCAAGCTTCAGACTTGGACAGAGCTCTCGTTGTATGCCTTGGAGGTGCTGGCATGCCCTGCGGCTAGTGTGACATCAGAGCGGGTTTTCAGTGCCGCTGGGGGTATCATAACTGATACCAGGACACGTCTTACTCCAGAGAATGCAGACAGGCTTACTCTAATTAAGTTTAATAGGAACTGGATTTCACAAGACTTCTTGAGCCCTGAAGACGACAGTAGTCAGAGCTGAAGTGCCACGTTCAACATCAATATGATATAATAAATCATTGTATTATATTGTGCCTTTTTGGTACAAGCAGTATGTACAACACCAGTAACGATTTCCCTAACCATGTTCCTGCAACCTGGTAATGAGGCTGCTTCATCATAAACCAACACTATACCTTTACTTCAGTTTCATTAACCATCAGAACACATTTTGACAATGAATCAACCTTTATTTTGTGTTAGCAAACATTCAAAAGCCCCTTGGGCTAATTTTTGGAGCCACCCAGGCTAACAAGCTGATCATGGCCCTTAGGCCTGCATTTATACTCAAAATGCCAAACAGCCCCTTGGGCAAATTTTTGGAGCCACCCAGGCTAACAAGCTTATCATGGCCGGTAGGCCTGCATTTTTACTCAACATGCCAAACAGCCCCTTGGGCAAATTTTTGGAGCCACCCAGGCTAACAAGCTGATCATGGCCCTTAGGCCTGCATTTATACCCAAAATACCAAACAGCCCCTTGGGCAAATTTTTGGAGACACCCAGCCTAAGAAGGTTATCATGGCCCTTAGGCCTGCATTTATACTCAAAATGCCAAACAGCCCCTTGGGCAAATTTTTGGAGCCACCCAGGCTAACAAGCTTATCATGTCCGGTAGGCCTGCATTTTTACTCAACATGCCAAACAGCCCCTTGGGCTAATTTTTCCAGGCACCAAGCCTATGCCTGCATCGTGGGCATTGCATGTACTATGCTCCTAGTACAAGCAATTCTATTGTATGGGCCAAGCACCCTGCTTTCTGAAAAAAATGTATATGAAGCCCCTTGAGCTAATTTTTTTAGGCAACAAGCCTATGCTTGCATCGTGGGCGTTGCTTGTACTATCATCCTGCTGGAGCCTGGGGAAGGGTCCCACTGTACGCTCTGTAGAAAACGCGTAGACGCGATGTGTAGCAGGTACATGTCCCAGCCTCTCACATGTGTGTTCCTAGTCTTGTTGCCATAGCGAGGCATTAAGTAACCCCCCAAACACAGGCACTGTTTATTTGTCAGCAACATTTGTATGTGGAGTCATGATTTTACACTTAGTAACCAAGGTGACTTCATGCTCCATGCGGGCCGTAAAGTACTTGCTAATGATGCTCTCTCTCCCCTGTCCCCCACGCCAAATGTCTCGGGGTAATCCTTGACTCCTCCCTCTCCTTCAAGCCCCACCTCGAGTTCCTAACCAAGTCCCTGTGACTCCAACTCAAAAATATTTCAAGAATTTGCTCGTTACTCAACCCTGACACTGCTAAAACACTCATTAATGCCCTCATCATCTCCCGCCTTGACTACTGGAACCTCCTTCGCACAGGCCTCCCTGCCAACTCTCTTGCACCTCTCCAATCTATACTAAACTCTGCTGCCCGACTAATCCATCTGTCCTCACGCTACTCCCCTGTCTACCCCCTCTGCCAAGCCCTTCACTGGGTCCCCGCCCCAGAGAGAGCTCACTTTAAAACACTGACCATGACATTCAAAGCCTTACACAACCTATCCCCACCATACATCTCCGACATGATCTCCCGATACCATCTCTCACGCAACCTGCGTTCATCCCAAGAACTTCTCCTACACTCCCCCCTCATCTCCTCTTCCCACAACCGCATACAGGATTTCTCCCGGGCATCCGCCATGCTCTGGAACTCGCTGCCCCACCTCATCAGTCACTCGCCTACCCTGGGAACCTTCAAGAAACACCTAAAGACTCACCTCTTCCGACAGGCCTACAACCTGCCATGACACCCCGCTACACGCCCCACGACCGACACCTTCCCCACCCTATTGTATCCCCACCCACCCCTCGTAGAATGTGAGCCCACGCGTACAGGGTCCTCTCCTCTTGTACCTGTATGACCTTATTGTCTATGTTTATTGTACTTGTCCTTGTCTACCTTATCCTCATGTAAAGCGCCATGGAACCTATCGGTGCTATATAAATAAATAATAATTATAATAATGATGATGACTTTAAGCCCACCCACAAACAACCTACACATCCATTCCCTGAAAAAAGACAGACACAAAGCAGTTTTTGTAAACTGGGTATTATTCCGCCATAATGGCAAAGATGTCAGAATTTTTTTTTTTTTTTTGGTTAGAACTTTGTAAAAAGTAGTAGAATATAACAAATCTATTATATAATCACGAATGGGATTTTTGCCCCTTTTGAGTCCGCTCACGCTGCGAGTCAATGTCGTCATGTGGATACGTCCGAAGCATTGGCCGCGCAGCGGCCATTGCGAGCAGTTCTAAGGCGACTCGCTATGCCCGCGCAGCGGGCATGGCGAGTCGCCTTAGCAGCGCGAAGCATTGGCCGCGAAGCGGCCATTGCGAGTCAGAGACTCGCCCTGCTAGAATCCCGATGCATCTGCATCGGGCACCCAGCTAGTAATAACATAAAGAAATTGTGCAATGCACAGGAACAAAAAATAAAAACAAAAAAATAAGGGGTCTACAGCTGGTGGTAGGTTGCCGCATCCTCCGGGCTTGCCTGTAAAGTGACACCATCACCCTGGTCCTGCAAGAGGTCAAGGGCCCCATGAATGGCCTCCGCCAACCCTTGAGGGTGGATCCTCTGGGCAGGTGTGGGGAAAGATGGTAGGTCCCTGTTAGGTGGCCAGTGGTGAAAAGGAGGTACAGGCCTCTGGGGTGGCACATGGCTGTCCCGGGGTGTGGGCCTGTCTTGGAGGTTGGAGTGTGAGAGTTGCCACCCCTCCAAATACTGGAAAACCTCACCTGGGTGGTTTGGGGGGCGGCTGGCGTCAAGCACAATATGTAATGCTGACCTTGCCCGCAGTAGCCTGTCGAATGGAATTACATCCAGGAATGGGATAAGACTGTGGGCAAAGTCAGCATTACTTTGTGCACGCTGTCGATGAGGTGACCCCGGGATCAGACCATGGCGGCTGATGTGAGGTGGGCATCCAGGTTCCTCCTCTTGCGGCCGGACATGCCCCAAAGCTGGGGTTGGTGCTGGTGGCGGCGGTGGTGGTGGTGTTGGTGCTGGTGGCGGCGGTGGTGGTGGTGGTGTTGGTGCTGGTGGCGGCGGTGGTGGTGGTGTTGGTGCTGGTGGCGGCGGCGGTGGTGGTGGTGGTATTCCACCAGCTTGGCTTTGCTCCTCCACTTCAGGTGCTTCAGGGGCCTCCCTCGCCTGTTCAGGCAGCTGTGGTGGTGGAGGGTTAGCACGGCGCCTGCGGTAGTGAGCAGCTCTGTGGGTAAAGGCCAAAAAAGTTTGGTGAATGCATTGCATTTGGAAACAAAAACATAGGTCAAACATTAAGTTGCACGCTTTTTTGACTCTGTGTATCAGTGTATTCTGAATCAGATATTTTTTATTATTATTAAAGAATAACCAACTGTACATAACATAAAGGAATACGTCACTTTGTTTGCTAATTCCATAATAATACATCATTTTTCCCCCCCTTATTAACCCCCACCCCCCCCATCCCATCTAATCTAGACGATCAATAACACCAATGGTTCACATGAAAAAAACGTCCCCCTGACTTCACTTTTAACTTGACATGCTTAATTTACCAAACTTTTAGGTTATATCATCTATGTAAACCAGGGAAGGGGTTCAAACGTATACAATATATATATATAATATAATATTTAATATAATACAATATATATAATAATGACTATTCAGCCACTATCTCCATCCACATCTTTCTCAACCCTCGTCCATGGCTCCCATATCTGTGTATTCTGTGTTTTCATTGTTGACCTTAAGATTGAATTGCAGCCAATAAATTAGGACATTTTGGCTCATGCCTCAACCAATATTCTATGTGTGGGTAGTGTTGGTCCTCGATTTTTTGACATTACATTTGAAATTTAACCATTTGTCTGCCCAATTACACTGTGCCCTGCCTTAGGCAGGACAGCTATTTAGGCACTTGAAGACACATTAGTGGCCACAAGTATAGCATTTACTTTTTGTTGTAACTTTATGTGGACAAAGCTATAGCCTGACACTGTGAGGCAAACACATTCTTCAGGGTTGTTTAGCATCAGATGGACAGTAAAAGACGAAGTGTGGGCGGCCTTGGTTTCAAAGCACATAACCCAGATCTATAGGGCAGGTGAGCAAGACAGTAAATGGAGTCCTGCAGCATAGGTGACACATGAGCATTCGGCGTTAGTGGCCTACACTCCTTGTTGCTGCCATGTATGCTAATCAGGAATGTCTTGGTAAATAAAACCCACAAAACATATGGCTTGGATTTTGAAACGACTGTAATGGACATAGAGTATGGGGTTGTTTTTGATCAGCAGGTCACACATCGTTGGTGCCAAACAAGGTGGTATTCCCAGATGGACAGTTTTACAATTATTCCAACGGGGCCGAACACAAAGCCGGGAACAGCAAGGGCAAACTTCTTGTTCCCTAAAGGACCTTGGACATAAAAGCCTGTTGCACTGAAAATATGGCCCCTTTAAGTTTGATTTTATACAGCATTAATACACTATGTTTTTCGGAGGATTCTTAATGTGGCCATCAGTTAACAACAAAACAATTAAATTCACATGTGGGCCCTAATATCTACACCATCACCTTGCAGCCCCAAATATACCCATGGGAAAACTGAACCACACATATTTGTAGTGATACAGAGTATGTCCTCAAATGTGTGTGACTGTGTCAACAATCTGGGATGGTGTACAAACAGTTTAGTGCAAAAGGGGTATATCCTTACAACGTTATTTACCCTAAAAACACCCACAATTAAACGTGTAGGGATGTATGTGGCCCTTATGCAAGTGGAGGGAGGCCATTAGGAACACATACAAATGATGCTTACGACAGGCAAACCAGACAAGGCCACACACCTTAGAGGCCATTGCAGGGAAGAACATGGCTTTGTTCCACAAACATGCCAACAATAATAGCTAATTGTGAGGTCACGGAACATTGTGTCTGCCCACCCTGCTTATTTGTCCCAACGTCACAATGTGACTATAAATGTGTATGTCCTGAATCATTGCCAAAGGTAATAGAAATCTGTTGCACCATGGCAGAAACAAACCCCAGTGTGGGTATGTAAACCAGCACACTCATTATAGAGCTTCATACGTACACTGTGTGCCCTCGTGGACAGGGTCCTCTCCTCTTGTACCTGTACGACCTGATTGTCTTCCTTTACTGTTTTTTGTAGTTAACCATTATCCTCATGTAAAGTGTCACGGAACCTAATGGCGCTATATAAATAAATAATAATAATAGTAGACAACAGTGCTGCAGACACATACCTTGGCATACGGGCCACCGGTCCAAGGAAGGACAGCCGGTCGTAGTGCTTGTAGATCAGCTCTGGAGCTGCTCCCGGGTCCCCCTCTGCGATTTGGCGATGCTGTTTCTTAGGTTGATCGCGGCAGCTCCTCCAACGTTTTTGAAGATGGTCAACTGTGAAATGATTTCAAACCGGGTTTAGACATGTGTAATATTTGAAACACCAAAAGTATGTGTACAAATCAACAATAACATTTTATTCATGTTGTGTGTGTAATGTGTATACAAGGCACAGTGACACGACAGTGTGGAACATCATCAACAGCATTACGGACATTGAGCTCACGTGGACACTATCACAAATGAGGCAGGACACATGTCGACGCATCGAGAAGGTAATAGTGCGGGCACCAGACTCTGCTCATTAGTGGTATTAATATACACCCAACCCCCTGGCCGTAAGAGCCAGGAGCACCAGCCCTTAAACTAAGTGTACTGTTGTGACCCCATCCAAATATAGGCAACTATGCGACGGCGCATGATAACACATTGAGGGTCCTGTATACCCTGCTATGGGGGGCCTGTATACCCACGAGGGCCTGTATACCCACTGCTGGGGGCCCTGTATACCCACTGGGGCCCTGTATACCCACTGCTGGGGGCCCTGTATACCCACTGCTGGGGGGGGCTGTAGACCCACTGAGGGCCCTGTATACAGGGACTGACTGGCACCCTACAGTTTGGGTGCCAGCCCTCCCTCACCGGTCCAACACAGGTGAGGACGGGGGTGGGGGGGTGATGACTGGCGGCCGCCTCACAGTCACCGCAGCTCCTGCAGTCTCCTAGGGCTCGCTCCCAGCCGCAGCCTCGCGCTCCTCACAGCCGCTCACTCCCGGCCGCAGCCGCGCGCTGATGACGTCATCACGTGGCCAGGAGCTTGCGGTTCCGGCTGCAGCTTCGGGGTTATGCGCTGCTTCATGCTCCTGCAGAAGCATGACCCGTGCGGGCGGCAGCCCTTTTCATGGTCCAGGCGGCCCAAAATAGGGGAAAATACGCCGGCACCTGGGCCAGTCCGCCCCTGCCTGTATACCATAATATGGGGGCATGTATACCCATCTGGGGGCCTGTATACTCTGCAGGGGGAGCTGTATACTCTGCTGGGGGGCTGTCTACCAGTGATAGCCGCTGTATACCAGGATGGCGGTCAATATGTTTTCACAGTTTTTGGGGGCAAAAATAGGGGGGTCGGCTTATACACAGGTCGGCTTATACACGAGTATATATACAGTAAATCCAATATATAACGGGTGAACTCATTTAACTTACTCATATTGCTCTGTTCATCATGGCCACTCAGATGGAACGCAGGGAACATCACTTGGGCGATCTCTCTCCAGGCAGTAGTCCTCATGATGTTATCCCCATAGTCAGGGTCTGTTGGGAGCCATAGCAGTGGCCGAGCCTCCACCAGAGGAATCAATCGCAGCGTGTTCACAGTGACACGGCCGGCCATGATTGCTCTGTGGAATGGATTGCTCTGTGTGTGCGTCTGTCAGAGCGAGTCGTTTCCTCTTTGCTTAAAGCATGGTGTGTGCAGGAGAATCGCTTCCCCCTAGCATCATCGGCTCCAAATAAGAGAAAAACCTGCGAGTTTGGACTCGCACACTTTCAGAGACACGTCAGCGATTTGTAAATCGCATTATTCGCTATTACTCGGTTCCCTATTCATTAACATTGGACTCGCTAGACTCGCAACGAGTAGCGAGTCCTGGACTCGGACACGTGCGGGTCTAGCGATTCCGAGTAATTTAGGACTCGCTCATCCCTATTGAAGAGGGAAAAAACTCAGCAGCGTTTCTCCAGAAAAAAAAGTGCTTTTTTTTTTTGCTGTTTTGCTGCAGTTTTGCTTCAGAAAGAAATGCCCCATATAAACATACTCTTACCCCTTGGTTGCTGAAATTCAAATCAGCATCTCCTGTCAGGAAAGCGCAATGTGTTTTTCATGAATTTTTTCATGCATTTGTGGTGGAAAAATTCTGCAATAATTGACATGAGAAGATTTATTTCTGCACCAAATCTGATGGAGGAAAAAAAGCAACATGTACGCAAAACGTCAGGATTCTCATTGTTTTCTGCATAAGGATAGGCATGAAGTTTTGTTTCAGAATCATTTTTGTCTACAATAAAATGGTTCCAATCTGTGATTCCAACTGCATTCCTGCTGATCCATTTGTTAACACCCAGAAGGGGAGGGGGAAGGAGACATCACACACATTGAGCTGATCCAACGCACATTTCCAGCAGTTGTAATGCATGCCAGCCGTACACTAGGTTTTCATGGCAAATTTCAGCACCTGCTCCCCCTAGTGTATAAAGGAGGAATATATCAAACGTTTACAATTATTTTTCATATTTTGGTCCAGTAAAAAAATATGATTGTATCGGAAAAACAAATTAAAACTTAAATACTTCACATTTTTGCCATTGTTTGAAAAAAATTTAATGGCACCTTCCCTTTAAGCTAATGTCTGTGCCAGAACAGCAGGACTCCACTGTAAAACAGTTCAAACTGTGTTTGGCAGCTTTTGGGTCCCTATGAAGTTGTTTTCTAGACTCTTGATTTTGCCTCCCATTGATTTGAATTAGGTTTGGAAGTTCAGCGTATATACCGTATGCACGTTCGGCAAACTGAGCCGAACCTGAACCTTAAAAGGTTCATCTCTAATTACAATTTACTTATTCCGTCCCCATGGCAAAGTTTTCGTCCAGACAATTCCCTTAATTTCTCAATGATTGTTCGTATGTTTTATTGTTAATGGAAAGATTGTTTACTTTTTTCTTCTGTCTTCATGTATTTTACAACGGTCTCCAGAGAACAAAAAGATCATGTTCTTGTACTTGTGGCATAAGAGTTGACTTTCATGGATTTTCATTAGCACTGAGCTTCGCTGACAGCTAATTAGTGATGAGGTATGAGAGAAGGCAGAGGTCCTTCTTGGGTTTGCTATTACCTAAGAATGCCCTTCATTGTTTTACCAGTCCTTTTGCTACAATTCAGCATATTACCTTATACATTCATAAATTCTTAGATCAAATTGCAAAAAAAATGGAAAAGATTTAAATGCTTCTTCTCTGTGCATCTGACAATTCATCATGGCTTCGAGATGACACAACCTATCAAGTCATACAGTGATAAAGTCTGTTGTGCAAGGTCAAAGAGACAGAGAAAATTCTATGTATTCCTCAGCCATGGAAGCATGTCATGTTAGGAGACACAGAAATACCTTTAAGTACAGCCAATGAATCGAGAGTATGTAGTCAAAGAGAAATCCCTTACCATAAAAATCTCACAGGTTTGCAGTGTGTTATATTTGAGTATATATTTGCTTAGAATTACCACCTCACTGTAACTTTTCTGTGTATTTAACAACATATAAGTCTGCAGTCACTATGTGACCAAATCCTACATGACTAAACTCTATGTGACTGCAGACTTGTGAATCCACACAGTGTGCATTGTACTTCCTGTCAGGATTCTCTTGTACTAACACTAGCGGACATGTGACGGCAACTATGTATTATGGATGCAAGTGACGCGCCCCAGGGTATGTGGACTTGGGTATCTGGACCCTCAGCTGCGGTTGGGATGTCACTGGTGGCCAGCCCAGACCCGTGGCCCTGGTGGTCTGCTTTAAAAAGGGGGAAATTGAAATTTGAATTGTTTGTCGTGAAGCCACCTGCAGATTCTGGAGAAGGGACACCAGCGCCACTTCAGACCTCTGGAGGGCAATGGTACTGCAGCTTTGATGGAGCAGCTCCCTGCAGGTGGAGCTGGGCCTCCGGGGCAGGAGTGCACCGATGATGTAGATGCAATCTGTAAATGTGAATTATCAGCAATGCAGTGATAGAACAAATACATGGACACTCTGTCACTCTACCCGGGTACTTTACTGGAACAGTTCTGATGACAATGCAATTCACAGTAGAAAAACAGTCTTTTGCATGAGGTAGCTGGCCGGGTAGTCACAGCAGGCTGCAAGGTCTCTTGGAGTCTCCCGTGGTATGCCTTCTCTTGACTATCTCAGGTCCTGCTGCTGATTCCTGTCCTTGCACTACCCCCTTATTACCAGGCCTGTTGGGGTGCTGATGAGTACCTGTGCTTTCCAGCTCTTAAGAAGGAGGGCCTGACCTTTAGGTGGGAAATCCTAGCGTGGCGATGCTGTATGGACAGGGTGTTGGGGCCGGTAGACTGACCCACGACAGCCGGTATTGGCGGCTCAGGGGCTAGACTCTCTGCACCGCATCCTTGAAGCTGGCTCCCCGTGGTGGACCAGTGTTCCCCCCGGAGTATGGGCACTCTGGTATGGGGGCTCCCTCTCTCTTTTCCTGGGCTGCCTTTCGCTCTCTCAGGCACCCTCTATCGGAGACCCCTTTCCTCTCTCAGGGCTCCCTTTCCTTCTTCTCCTCAGGGCAAACTAGAACTCCCTGTTTTTCTACCTCCCTCCTCCCCTAACTCTCCCCCGAGGGACTGGGCTCCAACCATTTGCCTAGGCTTGAGTGCCGGGTGGGAGCCTCCTACAAACCTTGCATTCCCACTGTGACAGGGATAACTGCACACTCTTTTATGGGTGCAGTACCCCAACTGTGACGCCTGACCAGTGGGGCGCCACATTCCCCCTTGGTGGAATACACTCGTCCGCGAGTGTGTTTACCTGGTGTAACGGTAGAGTAAAATTTTCTCTTTTTTTTTTTTAAACAACATTAACAGGCAACATATTTACAAAGGTTCATTCTTATTCTTCCCTTTATGGGAGGCACCAAACTTAGAATGTTGAAAAAAAGAAAAAACATTATTAACTGTTTCATCGGCCACACGGGGAACGGTAACTGTGCGGACCCAGCGGTAATTATTGTCCTTCACTGTCCAGTGTGATTTATCACCACTGGGCCACTTTGGATAAACACATGATATCACACTAGAGTCTCTGGCTTAACAGTAACAGTCCAGGCTCAAACACAATATTACTACTATAATGCGGGATAACTGGGATCAGAGTTCTCATGAAAGTCTATGATGCTCAAAAGGCAAAAAGGATCAGTACATATTATTCAAAAACAAAAAGCCAAGACAAAAATTAACTATTTATTTTCCGCGTTTTCTTCAGTCACTGAAATATTTGCTTAGAGGCGGAACACCCTAATGACAAACCATCCCATGGGTCCCGCATGCCGCTCATAGGTGACCTGCTCTCCCCGGTAAAGGTCCCGGTACAGGTGACCGCAGCATAAATGGAGTTCAACATCTCGTCATCCCACAAATATTTCTTCCTTTAGTTCAGGTTCCCTGATGAACCCCCACCCATCTGCATAGTAAAAGGACACTACAGTACCTTGTTTACGGAGTTCAAGGGGTAACGGAGGTTGTTGGGTAGATGCGCGCAACCTCATTTAATACAAGGGAATTGAGTCTAGGACAACCTATTTAATGAACTTACATGATGATCAACATCTTAAAGGGAACCTGTCACTTGACTTATGCTGCTCAAACCACAGGCACCATCAATCAGAGCCTGGCTGCACAATTGCAACTATGTATGTTTTTCTCACAAATGTAATTTGAAAAGCCATACGCAGAGACGAGATTGTTCAGCGCCACCTCTGGTCGGCCTCTCCTTGCATCACTCTAGTTCATGCAGAAGTCTTTCCTGTGTGTATGGGAAGAACATGTCCAGGGGCAACTCCGGACTAGTCACATCTATTTTTATAGTCCACATCCAGATTTTCAAACTTTATTTTTTCTAAAATGCTAGAGTGTTTAAAAAAAAACATACCTGGTTGGAATTGTGCAGCCAGGCTGCGAATGCTTTGGGTAGCATGAATCAAGTGACAAGTTCCCTTTAACAAGCTACACAGCATTCAATATTAAATTTACAAGTGAGGTGCTTGTCTATTCTGAGTTTTACTCTATGTCTTGCCACGTAACATTCTTCACCTAAAATTAGTTTTTTCTTCATCACTTTGGATTTATTTAGATGTCAGTGTCATTCACTTGTGTTTTTAGTTTTTCTTCATTTACAGCACTTTGACAATATTATATGGGGCTACAACTGTACATCTCAGGTTTATTTTTTGCTGACTAACAGTGCTCTTAAAAAATGGAGATGTCACACTCAAGTAAATTTTGGGAAATTACTCATTCAAGTAAAAATGAACCCCACATTTATATGTTGTCCGATTTTCACAAACTACGGTAGTTGCAGGAGAGGCTTTGGAAGCCTACTGTATAACAGGTTTTTTTCTATGATATAATAGGGCGCATGGATCAATAATGGATGAAATACAGATCCATCATACTGATGAATAAGGGTCACTTTTTTTTTTTTGCAAATGTAAAAAAGATTATTGGTGTGTGGCTAAGGGTGCATGCACAATTAGGAATTGCAGCATTTTGGACACAGCGTATTGCCACTACTTCCAAAACGCTCCATTGTACAGTATCAGAATAGTGGATGGCATTTCAAGAAATCCCATCCTCACTGTGCTTCTCTCCACCACAACGTTATTTCAGCTGTAGTGTGGGTTGTATAAAAAGATTATTGGTGTGTGACTAAGGGTGCATGCACACAATCAAGGATTGCAGTGTTTTGGACACCGCAATGTTATTTTAGCTGTGGTGTGGGTTGTTGGACTTCTGCATCTCCGCAGCATGTTAATTTCATTCTGTAGAGTTAGAAGCAGTTACCGTCAGGTGAATGTGTGGCGCCCCGCATATGCAGATGTCACAGAGGGGTACTACACCCATAAAAGAGGTGTAAATGCTCCAGCTGGAAGTGGACCCTAGGATGGTGGGTGGGACCCATTCCCAGCACTCCCACATTAGATGAGTGGTGGGAGGTTACCGGGGAGGGAATATATTCACCTCTAAGGGGATCAAGGAGGTCTTTGACTGAGAGTTAGAGGAGAATTGAGGAGAGGAGAGGAGTTAGGTAGGTCTTTACTAAGTGGAACAAGGCGGAAGGTCAAACCGGGTCGGTTTCAAGCTGAACCAGAGGGAAGAAGAAGGGGCCTTGAGGAGGTCCTGAAAGAGGGTGCCCGACGAGAGGAGTCCGGGCCCTAGAGAGGACGGGAGATCCTCAGAGTGGAGAGACCATACTCCAGGGGATACTCCAGTCCACCACGGGAACGCCGGGCCCGAGGATCCTTCCAAAGTCCAGCTTTGCACTCGGCAACCGGCTGCTGTGGCTTGTTTATCAGCCGCAGCACCCTGCCAGTGGAGCGGTCTGCCTGCTTCCTCACCACGAGGGAGAGGACCCCCGGTACTACCTACACGGAGCTACTGGGTATAAGCCTATCCTAGACAGGGAAGAACGGACACGGGTTAGTTAACAAAGGTACACCAAGGGTTCCGCCATACTACCTAGGATCCACTTGCAGCCACCCGTTAAGCTACCTGTTCTTATAACATCTTGCTGAACTATGAACTGTATCTGATGCTGCTACAAATTGACAGTAAAGTACCCGGGAGAAAGTGACTTTGCTTCTGCATGTATTTTCCTACTTCAACCTGTTCCCTTGCAGGAACGCTGCCCCAGAGGAACAGCCCTGCCTGTAGGGGGCTTCGCCAACTCAGCCGCAATTCCATCTACCTCCGGCGGACTGTGGCGGCGCTGGTGACCTATCACCAGAAACTACAGGTGGCGTCACGTGAACTGTATATAGAATCCCCTGTAATTACATCCCTTTTTTGAAGATTCACACCAGGACACAGATCAGGCGCGGCCACCACTACCCCCCGTGACACAGCAACGCTACCCGTGGAGCCTGATACCCGAGTACCCCAGGGCCTGGGGCTTGACAAATGCAGTGAGAAGATGCCCTGCACTGAACGCAGATCGTGGGTACAGGGCAGCTGCGGTCTCCCTATGTTCACCGCGGGTTCCTGCAGGTCCGGAGTCACTGCGTTCAAGACACAGTGGCATCTAATGGTGTGCACATACCCTAAGCCTTTAGATTTTCACTTCTGCTCAAGTTATTAACAACTCTGGATTGTACAGTTTTCATCTGTAAATGCTTATTCTCACCTAAGTATCACATTTTATACCAGAAGTCTGTCAATTGTGTTAAGTGACTTATTAAAAATTAACAAGACCTAATACGTAAAGGAGACACGGTAAATGCCACTTCAATATTGTTTGTGCAAGAAATCTGTTGTATAACAGTTTGAAATCTCCAATAAAATTTTTTGCATTACATGTACCTGCACATTACATGTAGTTGACAATATTACTCCATCTTTACCTACTTTCAGAAAAGTGGATGCAGGATAGAGAAGGTACATGGCAAAGCTGCATTTTACAAATTCATCTTAATGTACACCATAAAAATGTCATAAATTAATAATTAGAAGAAAGGTAGAAAAGCGCACATAGGGTCTTATCCGGGTGTAACCGGGGTGTTGTATTGTGTGCTGTTGCACTAACCTTATGTTGTTGTGAGAGTCACAACAACTATTGAAGCATAAGCCGGCTTGCAGCACTCCGCCCAAGGGAAACAGGTGAAAGCATTAGATGAAAGGTGGTAATTCGTGCGCTGCCGTCTGTCCGTTGGTTCCAGGAAATCCAAGGAATCACAAGATGTTAAAAGTAATACCTTTAATGTACAATTCTTACGCGTTTCGTGGTACTTCAGACCACTTCATCAGAGATCCACAAGGTTTACAGACATATACAAAAAAAACAGGCTATAAATAGAACCTGGAGGTAGATGGCACTCCCATCATCCCATCCTGATGTCAATTAAAATCAATTAGTATATTCTTTCAATCCATTGCACTTTTTTCTAAGAGGAAAAAAAAAAAAAAAAAAAAACAGGGTAGATTAGAGGACTCAAACTCACAAGGTTACAGTCCCTGTGGCTATTTTCCACATGCCCTTATTAATTCAGCCATCTAAGATGTGACTGACAATTAGATTCCAAGGGGAGGAATACACAATCCGGACTCAGGCTCCCATTATAAGCGTCAAGACATCCTAACCTTCAGGATAACATCAATCACCTAAATAAGTCGCTTATTTCATTCAATCCTTGCGGCACCAAGGTTTTTAATTTATAAATCCAGTAAACCTCTCTACGTGACAGAGTTCGATCTCTGTCAGGGATAGATTCATGTATGAAATCTATAGGTGTAACTTTGAAGGACACCTTTTTTGCATGATGTATTGTGCAGTGTTTAGACACTCCATGTGTCATTAACCCTTCTTTTACATTAAATCTGTGGGAGGACATCCGTTGTTGTAATTTTTGTGTAGTCTTACCCACATATTGTTTACCGCAGTTGCAACTTAGCAGATATATAATAAAGGATGACTGACAATTCAAATGGTGATTGATGGTGAAGGTATCATCCCCTATATTTATACCAAAGGATTTTTTGCCATCACAGATCATGTGGCAACATAAACATTTCTTTGCACCACACTTATAAGAACCCAGTTTATCATTTTTTTCCTTTTTTTCAATAGTGTTTTTATTTCCATCTTTTAACCTACTGGGGGCCAGTGTACTTTTAAGTGTGGGAGCCCTCCTGAAGGTGATATTAGGTGCCTCAGGAATCAATTTATTAAGGATAACATCATTTTTTAGAATACCCCAATGTTTTTTTAGGATATATCTAGTACTTTCATGCTGTCTAGAGTAGACAGTAATAAAATTATAGGCATAATTTTCATTTTGCAATTTTTTTGATAAAAGGGACTTTTTTGTCGTATCAATCAATTGTTCTTGTGACATATTTTTGTTTTCTATGAAAGCTTCATTCAATAGCTTCCAAGGATAGTTTTTTTCTCTAAATCTATCCCGTAACAGGGATGCTTGGGAAATAAAATCCGGTAGTAAAGTGCAATTTTTTCTTATGCGCTGGAATTGATTTTTTGGGATATTTTTAATCCATTTTTTAAAATGCCCACTCTCATAATCCAAAAAACTATTAGCATCCACTTTTTTAAAAAATGTTTTAGTAAAAATGGTGTCATTATCATGGAATAAAGTAATGTCTAAAAAATCGATCATCTCTGTATTGCTTTCAGGGGTGAAGGTTAGACCCCAATTGTTGTTCATAAAAGAATTTAAAAATAATTTGTAATCTTTATTATCATCATTATATATAAAAATTAAGTCTTAATTTTTATATATAATGATGATAATAAAGATTACAAATTGCACTTTACTACCGGATTTTATTTCCCAAGCATCCCTGTTACGGGATAGATTTAGAGAAAAAAACTATCCTTGGAAGCTATTGAATGAAGCTTTCATAGAAAACAAAAATATGTCACAAGAACAATTGATTGATACGACAAAAAAGTCCCTTTTATCAAAAAAATTGCAAAATGAAAATTATGCCTATAATTTTATTACTGTCTACTCTAGACAGCATGAAAGTATTAGATATATCCTAAAAAAACATTGGGGTATACTAAAAAATGATGTTATCCTTAATAAATTGATTCCTGAGGCACCTAATATCACCTTCAGGAGGGCTCCCACACTTAAAAGTACACTGGCCCCCAGTAGGTTAAAAGATGGAAATAAAAACACTATTGAAAAAAAGGAAAAAAATGATAAACTGGGTTCTTATAAGTGTGGTGCAAAGAAATGTTTATGTTGCCACATGATCTGTGATGGCAAAAAATCCTTTGGTATAAATATAGGGGATGATACCTTCACCATCAATCACCATTTGAATTGTCAGTCATCCTTTGTTATATATCTGCTAAGTTGCAACTGCGGTAAACAATATGTGGGTAAGACTACACAAAAATTACAACAACGGATGTCCTCCCACAGATTTAATGTAAAAGAAGGGTTAATGACACATGGAGTGTCTAAACACTGCACAATACATCATGCAAAAAAGGTGTCCTTCAAAGTTACACCTATAGATTTCATACATGAATCTATCCCTGACAGAGATCGAACTCTGTCACGTAGAGAGGTTTACTGGATTTATAAATTAAAAACCTTGGTGCCGCAAGGATTGAATGAAATAAGCGACTTATTTAGGTGATTGATGTTATCCTGAAGGTTAGGATGTCTTGACGCTTATAATGGGAGCCTGAGTCCGGATTGTGTATTCCTCCCCTTGGAATCTAATTGTCAGTCACATCTTAGATGGCTGAATTAATAAGGGCATGTGGAAAATAGCCACAGGGACTGTAACCTTGTGAGTTTGAGTCCTCTAATCTACCCTGTTTTTTTTTTTTTTTTTTTTTCCTCTTAGAAAAAAGTGCAATGGATTGAAAGAATATACTAATTGATTTTAATTGACATCAGGATGGGATGATGGGAGTGCCATCTACCTCCAGGTTCTATTTATAGCCTGTTTTTTTTGTATATGTCTGTAAACCTTGTGGATCTCTGATGAAGTGGTCTGAAGTACCACGAAACGCGTAAGAATTGTACATTAAAGGTATTACTTTTAACATCTTGTGATTCCTTGGATTTCCTGGAACCAACGGACAGACGGCAGCGCACGAATTACCACCTTTCATCTAATGCTTTCACCCATAAATTAATAATAAAATGTACATGGCTGGGTACATTTGTTAAGCTCGGCACATGGATGTTGAAATATGCACCAACCTCATTTACATGTGCATGTCTTTTAATGAATTTAGTGATTTTACTCCAGCACTCTATTTTAGGAAGACCAGGAAATAAAATGCCTCTTTTAATGAAATAGACCATAATACATCAACCTACCGTATATGATGTTTCATTGAAATGAAACCTCTCAGCATGTTTTTACATGGACGTAGTAGTATGAATGTAATCTAAAATGACACCTGTTTTCTAAAGATCCAATGTGCCAATTATGAAAAAGTAGAAGCCATATGTAAATTAACCTGGAAGGGCGTTGGAGATATATACTTGGATTAGTGTATGCGGAACTTTTTCTTCAGTTCCAAAAACTGGCACAAAATGGAATCCAGACGGAGCCCATAACAAGGCTGGAGTCACACGAGCATTCAAAAATCTGTACAATTATCATCCAGGAGAGTAGGACGAGTGAAATCTATTTGGTATTCCGTATGTCATGCGAGTGCTATGAAAATGTGGAATTTTTTTCTCACCTACCATCCATGCCATGACACTCATTGGCCTGCTTGGGCAAGTCTTGTCCATTTTATGTGTCCACTCGCAGCATACTATGACTTTTTCTCATTCCAAATCTGGATTAGAAAAAATGTACTTATCTTCTCTGCCTCATTGGCTGAAATTGGTGCTAGTACGATAACAATTTCTTGCATGGCACTCGTTCGATTTATACACACATGGAAGCAAGGCGTAACCATGAGGCCCCTCTGATATTGTTTGCACTAATTATGTAACTAATTAATTTTGCATATGTATTCCAATTGTCTGTTCCTCAAAATGTAATAGACAAATGGAATGTGAAAATAGCCCAATACTGTGGAAAGCTGTATTCCTTATATAAAATATTGAATTTACATGGTAAGTTTATATAGAGACCTTTCTGTCCATCATGAATGATCTAACAAGTCGTTCAGCGCCAATGTAAGGAATATATATATTTTTTTTTTGCATAAACTGATTCAAAAACGTGTGGGGATGATTGATTTATTAATATGACCGATCAGTCCTCATGTGGAGTGCATACTCTTAGCAGCACATCTTGTGTTTACACAGAGAGACATACTGCCAGTCTCGACTGCAAAAACCATCCCGACTCCACACATGCATTTTGCTTGCTCGTCTGCTGATCGCTGACCTGCTTATACTTAATGAGGATGAACATTTTTCACCAGTGCCTCTTCAGCAGTTATCCGCCCATGTAAAGACTCTTTTGCAATATTCATTTTTCTGTACTAAAACGATAATATTTAACAGAAACACTTCATGATTGTTTTTTATAAACCCTTGCTGGACACAATGAACTAATTGATTCTCCACATACAGAGTATCATCAGGTCCCAGATTGTTATATTCTAACTTTATGTTCTAAATCAAGATTTCCGTTGTAATATGGCCGCAGTAAGAGAGTTACTGTGTGTTTTCAGCCATACATATTTGATGTGGGACCAGTGGTGTAACTTCAAGCTTCAGGGCCCCGATGTGAAAGCTCCAACGGGGCCCCCAATTATTGCAAATCTTTAGTAGTATTAGTCTTTTTCTATGGGCCAAAGGGACTTTTGGGGCCCCCCTAGGCTGCAAGGCCCGGTGCGATCGCAACCCCTGCACCTATTTTAGTTACGCCCCTGTGTGGGACCTCAGTGCTTGATGTGACGAGAAGCCTCACTACAGATGGAGAGAAATCAGGACCTGACTGGTAACCTCATTACATCAGGGTTTACTGGCCAGGATTACTAAAGCATGATTACTAAGTATGTGATAATCCCCATTTCCGTAGATAAGGAACGTTAAACTGAAGCATATATTCAGTGATTAATCTGGAAATTACCTGTGCTAAATTGGAGTAAAATAAGGCCCTAATTGAGGTACATTAACCACTCTTCATTGATATGTGCACATTAATTTTAAAAGTTACTCTCCACCTGTGGACTCGCTGGAAAGATTGTTGTACTGATCTTCTGTTTATAGTAATTCATTAGGGCTAGGGTCTCTCATATCAGCCTTTTTTGCTTCAGGTCCGTTTTTGTAGCAAAATGTAGCATTTTTTTTCTAAGTCTCAAAAAACGGATCAGTCTGCACTTGGGGGCACCTGCATTTTTCAAAAACGGTAATCCGGTTTTCCTGGGCCCCATAAAACGCTGCTAGTAGCGTTTTTGGGGTCCATTACAAAAACGCATGCTTTTTTTTAACATGAGACCCTATGGGAGATGCATGCGTTAATGCATGGCACATTTAGGCACCATGCGTTAACACATGCGTTTTTGGTGAAAAAATGACTAAGTCCAAAAAACGTCCAGGACCTCAGGGGACACTATTGTCACCCTAAATTTAACGGATCTGTTTTTCTAAGGCCACAAAAAAGCGGATTTGGATGAATGACTCTAGCCTATATCATGGTATTATCAGAATGTCCTTTGTACCTGTGTAAATAGGTATGTTGGGCCATTTATTGTCTTTATTTGTTCTCTACGGTAATTACTTAGGCTGGCTTCACATTAGCGTTTGTGTCTGCATGCTGATCGAATGCAGACACAAACGTAGTGTAAAGCAGGGCCATTTTGATGTGTCCGCAGCGGAGAATGTCCGCCTGCGGACACATCACTGTGCAGCCCGGCAGCCAATCAGCGGTGTCCGGGGGCGGAGATCAGCGCCGGAGATCTCCGCCTCCCAGCCGCCGGTAAGCTCCGGGACATGTCGGCGGGGAGAAACAGCTGATTTGACAGCTGTTTGAATCTTCCCGCGCCGACACCGAGAGGAGATGTCGGCGCGGGAACATTCAAACAGCTGTCACATCAGCTGTTTCTCCCCGCCGACATCGCTAGCAGATTATCGGCGACGGGGAGGAAGAGATCAGCCGAGGCTGAGCTGATCTCCCGGTGGCCGTCGGTGATCTCCTGTGACATCACCGCCGGCCACCGGAAGATTTTTCAATGGGTCTGCAGCGTTCTCCTGCGCTGTCAAGCGCAGAACACTGCGGACCCATTGAAGCCAATGCATTTTTTGTGCGCTTGGGGACGCTTGCTGATTTTCCATGGTCCCCAAGCGCACAAAAAAAACCAACATGCTGCGTCCCGGGTGCGGACGCTGGACACCGGAAGGAGCAGATATCGTCCGCATCCGCACCCGAACGCAGCAAACGCAGACACCATGCGTTCCTATGTTAAACATAGGAACGCAGTGCGCATGCGTGTGACTGCGTATGGGAACGCAGCAATGCGCTGCCTTCCCATACGCAAATGTGAAGGCAGCCTTACTCTATATTTTCTGTACTCTAACCCTACATTGTAAAGCGCTGCGGAATATGTTGGCGCTATATAAATAAAGCTTTATTATTATAAGCTTTATTATATAGCACAGATCCTGGCAATGGCCTTTATAAATGAAAACATCCCATTGAATAGGGGACATAAAATATCTCAGATATCTAAGAATGTAAGTTTATCAGTTTTAACAAGTTTGCCAAATATAGAATATTGCCAACATTGGCTCCAAGGTTTCTGCCAACTTGTGTATGATAAGAATTTAGCCATATGGTGACTGAAGAGTACGTCACGTTAACTTGACCACTGTATTGCATGAATTAAGTTATGTCGATAAGGTAATTTCTTATGTGTTGAATATTTACGTTAGAAAATCAATGTAGTTTACACATATAGACTAGATCCAGATGACTCCCATTTCTGAATTACCGTATATACTCGTGTATAAGCCGACCCGTGTATAAGCCGACCCCCCTACTTTTGCCCCCAAAACCTGGGAAAATCTATTGACTCGCGTATAAGCCGAGGGTGGACTCCAGCACAGGTATACAACCCCCAGCAGTGAGGTATACAGCAGCCTCCCCAGTGGTAGTATACAGCAGCCTCCCCAGTGGTAGTATACAGCAGCAGCCCCAGTGGTAGTATACAGCAGCCCCAGAGGTATATGCAGCCCCAGAGGTATATGCAGCCCCAGAGGTGTATACAGCAGCCCCAATATACAGCAGCCCCAGTGGTATTGCAGCCCCAGTGGTATTGCAGCCCCTATATACAGCAGCCCCAGTGGTATTGCAGCCCCTATATACAGCAGCCCCAGTGGTATTGCAGCCCCTATATACAGCAGCCCCAGTGGTATTGCAGCCCCAGTAATGCAGGGCCCCTATATACAGCAACCCCAGTGGTATTGCAGCCCCTATATACAGCAGCCCCAGTGGTATTGCAGCCCCAGTGGTATTGCAGCCCCTATATACAGCAGCCCCAGTGGTATTGCAGCCCCAGTGGTATTGCAGCCCCAATATACAGCAGCCCCAGTGGTATTGCAGCCCCAGTGGTGTATACAGCAGCCCCTATATACAGCAGCCCCAGTGGTATTGCAGCCCCAGTGGTACTGCAGCCCCTATATACAGCAGCCCCAGTGGTATTGCAGCCCCAGTGGTATTGCAGCCCCTATATACAGCAGCCCCAGTGGTATTGCAGCCCCAGTGGTATTGCAGCCCCTATATACAGCAGCCCCAGTGGTATTGCAGCCCCTATATACAGCAGCCCCAGTGGTATTGCAGCCCCAGTAATGCAGGGCCCCTATATACAGCAGCCCCAGTGGTATTGCAGCCCCAGTGGTATTGCAGCCCCTATATACAGCAGCCCCAGTGGTATTGCAGCCCCAGTAATGCAGGGCCCCTATATACAGCAGTCCCAGTGGTAGTATACAGGCAGCCCCAGTAATGCAGGGCCCGCCCGTCATGCTCCGGTCTCCTGTAAAGCAAATTATACTTACCAGTGCCCGCTGCCGTCCGCGCCCGCCGCTGCCGACATCCCGATCCTCCGTCTTCATGCATCTTCTTCCTGTTTCCTGTGCGCGTCGCCGGTAATGACGTCACTGCCTGCGACGCGCACAGAGCAGGAAGAAGATGAATGAAGATGGAGGATCGCATGTCGGCAGCGGCGGGCGCGGACGGCAGCGGGCACTGATAAGTATAACTTGCTTTACAGGTGACCGGAGCATGAGGGGGGGGGCCCTGCATTACTGGGGATGCGGGGGCTGCTGTATACCGCTGTATACAGCAGCCCCCGCACTGACTCGCGTATAAGCCGAGGGGGGTACTTTTCAGCCCAATTTTTGGGCTGAAAAACTCGGCTTATATACGGTAAGTGTTGTTGAATAATACTTCAGAACCATGGACAGGGACTAGGCCATACAGAACTTCCCAGTCATGAGGAATGAAGGTCTGCCTTAGAAAACACATATTATAACCGTACATGTTTATGAAATTTAAAGGGAAAGTGTTGTTTTGTACATGCAGTCCTATCTGAGCACATCAGAGTATAGAGGAAAAGATGTGAAGAATGAAATGTAGGATATACAGTAGTATAAAAGATTCAGTATAACTTGCATTTAAAGTGTAACCGTCGTTTAAGTTTTTATTTAATAGTAATGTAGACCAAGTGATTATAATCAACTTTCCCATATACTTTATTAATGAAATCAGGAGGGGAACCTCTAAAAAAAACTTCCACAAAATGTCCTCAGCCGGCTGTGTGAGAAGCCAATTCTCACCTCCGGCTTCAGGGGACATGGCCTAAACTGTGTTCCCAGTACAGATAAGCCAAATTACCTGGTGCTGGCACCTTGCTGAGCTCAAACAGCTGCTGGGAGATCTTATCTGACTTCTCTGTGGCTCTACTTAGCACAGAGCAGAGGCCATGTGAATGGAGAAGTCAGATAAGATATCCCAGCAGCTGTTTGACCTCAGCATGGTGCTGGTATGAGGTAATTTGACAGTGGTTTTATCTGTATGGTGAATGCAGTTTAGCCCATACCCCATAGGGGAATTAGCTTCACACACTGCCTGCTGAGGACATCTTGTGGAAGGATTTTTTTAGTGGTTTCCTTCCTAATTTCATTAATAAAGTATATGGGAAAGTTGATTATATTCACTTGCTTTTCATTATATATTATATAAAAATGTAAACAGCGGTTACGCTTTAATACACTGAAATCACTGTTTCTAAGAATGAGTGCAGGTGCGGTCCTACTCAGTGATCAACAGTTATCGCAGCATGGACAGTTGGAGACTTTCAATCTAAGTGACCTCTCAATTTGCCTGACTATGAAAGATTTCATTTGTGCTGAAATTGTGAATGAATCTATTAATTAGTTTTTAGTGGAATTTTATGGAAACCTTGAATCTTCTTGCATCAGCTAACAAGCAAATGTAATAAAAAAAAGTTTGGAAAATGTTACTTAATACAGTATTGATAGGATCGCTTCAGTACAACGCTCTACTAGATCACTGATTTCAGCTTTGAAATGTGGATCGTTTTGTGAACTTTATGTACTGGATAATGCTAATTACTTTCAATAGAAATATTTGTAAAATGCAAACTGTCGTCAGGTTTTTTCAATGTAATCTGAGAGCAGCATGATATAGTGGCTGATATACTGATTCCAGTGATGTGTCATCAGAAGATCTGCATGCTATTATTTTCATACAATCTGTTTTCTCTGCTGCAGATCTAGCAGTGCTCAGAATGCTGAGCCCTGTATTATCCCACCTATACCAGTGATTGGCTGCTTTCTATGTACACTGAACATTGACAGATGACAGATGCTAATCAGTGGTGGGTCATGGCTACACAGGGCAGTTGACTGGGAGGCCCAAGTCACTCAGTTCTATAATGATAATCTACTGGTGATAAAAAACTGATTTTATTGAAAAAGCAGCACACATTTTATTAAGGAATATATCACTACAATGAGGCTCTCAGCCCTTATGTCATTTTATTCTCAGATTACATAGCAATAGCCTGCTGACAGGATTTCCTTTAACGTTAGAAGATTTCCAAGACCTTTCTTAGCAACATTAAAGCTGGAGTATTTTTGTTTGCTTTGGGCAGACTGACATTAATTACTTGTACTACTAGGTTTGCTAAATCTCCATTAATATGTAGCTTTAACAACTTGCACTGTTTATTTCATGTCTCCCAGATTGCCTATTAAATGTCATAGTTATATGTAATACACTTCCAAACCACAGGCCAGCATTATAAACATAGTATGGGAAAGGATCTCGCCTCTGACCATGTTTAAGTACATATTTGAGTATGTGCCTGAAAATATCAGCATTTACATTACACAATTTAACTGCACTGTATAACTTTTGATGACTGACATTGGATGCCTTTCTTGAAAAATATAATACTACCGGTTATATATACTAGATTCTTTGATAGGGCATTGATCCAGGGAACTATTCTGATTGCCGTATGTGGAGTCAGGAAGGAATTTTTTCCCCCAATGTGTTGTCACATGTTTTTTTTTTGCCTTCCTCTGGATCAGCATGTTAAGCTATGGGTTGAACTAGATGGACTTAAAGTCTTCCTTGAACCTTAAATACTATGTCATCTATGTTACGTTGCATAGTTATACTGTTTTATTTTAACATACTGTAATATCATGGCTACTGTGTTGGCATTCTTGAAATTGTTCCAGAAAATGAAGTGTTTCTCCCAGAAAATAATTGCAATTAATCATGTTTTGTGATACACATATTTATTTCCTTTGAGTGTATTAGAACAACGCAAAAACTAAAAAATAAGCATATCGGACATAATTTCACACATAAATACAAAAATGACAAAATTGTTGGCAACCTCAACTTATTAATTAGTTGCACACTCTTTGGAATACATAACTGCAATCAGCCGTTTCCTTTAACCAACAACCTTCACTCCCCTCTCAACTGGAATTTGGGCCACTTTACCTTTGCAAACAACTCCATCATATTTGAACGGTGCCTTCTCCCAACAGCAATTTTGGGCAATAAATCATTAGGGTCATTGTCCTGCTGGAAGACCCATGACCTAGGATGCAAACCTAGATTTCTGTCAGAAAATTGTGACCTACAGTCCCTGACAGAAGTTATGTCGCTTATCCATGTTATGTAAATAAAAGCTTATAACCTGACGTTAAATTCATCCATTGTTTTTATAAATTACGCTTTTGAAAGCTGAAACCCTCCAAAATGTGGTATAGATTAAGAAAATAAATTGGCATCAATGCTGAAATATCGATCATTTAATGAACACAGAATGGTCAGATTTTGTCAAGACAAATGTTTTGTCACCTGGTCATATAATGCACCCTATCCTAGTTTACATCCTCACCTGTGCTCCGTAAATTATCGATAAATTAATGGGTGTGTATAAACAGAAACCCAGCACCCCAGACCTTCACTTGAACTGCAACTTGAGCTCTGACAACATGCCAAAAATCCACCCTGTGACCAAAGCCTTGATTATCAAGAGGCTGAAGACCAGATCCACTGCAGAGGTGGCTGGCACCTTTAATGTGTCTCAGCATCAAGTACAAAGAATTAAAAAAAGATTTGAAGAGACTGGAGATGTGTTTGACAAGCCCAGGTCCGGCAGACCCCCCCAAGACAACTGCTCAACATTTGTTGGTTAGAAAATCCAAAGCAAGCCCCTCTTCCACTGCAGCAGAGCTCCAACAGGCCTGGTCACCTCAAGTCCCTGTGTCAACTACAACAGTTTGTAGGATTCTGTCTCAAAATGGCCTCCATGGTCAATTCAGTGCCCAGAAGCCAGCACTAAACAAAAGGCAAATAAAAAACCATGTGGCATTTGCAAAGTCCCACAGCCTGCTAAAGAGATGGACGCTGGAAAAGTGGCAGAAGGTGGATTTCTCTGATGAATCTTCAGTAGAATTACACCACAGCCGCTGCAAATACTGCAGGAGACTTACTGGAGCCCGTATGGATCCAAATTTGTTGGTGGAAAGATCATGGTCTGGGGTTACATTCAGTATGGGGGTGTGCGAAACATTTGCAAGGTGGAAGGCAATATCAATAGCCTAAAATATCAAGAAGTATTAGCTACCTCTTACATTCCAAGTCACAAAAGGGGTCACATTCTGGAGCAGGATGGTGCTCCATCTCATACTTCCATTTCTACAACAAAAGTTCCTCCAGGCAAAAAAGATCAAGGTGCTTAAGGACTGGCCAGCCCAGTCACCAGAAATGAACATCACTGAGCATGTTTGGGTTAGGATGAAAGAGGAAGCTTGGAAGACAAAACCAAATAATCTAGATGAACTCTGGGAGGCATGTAAACCTGCATTCTTTGCTATTTCTGATGACTTCATTAATAAATTGCATGAATCATTGTTGAATCGCATGGATGCAGTCCTTCAAGCTCATGGAAGTCACACAAAATATTAAATATGACTCTAATAGCACCACAACTTCATTCACCAATGTTATGCAACATATATTTGTATTTTAAGTTAATTATTTGTTTGAAAACCACACTATTTTTTGTCGGCGACAAAACCTTTGTATTGCCAAAATCTGACCATTCTGTGTTCATTAAATGATCAATATTTTAGCATTGATGCCAATTTATTTTCTTAAACTAATCCACATTTGTGAGGGTTTCAGCTTTCAAAAAAGTAATTTATAAAACCAATGGATGAATTTAACGTCAGGTTAGCTTTTATTTACATAACATGGATAAGCGACATAACTTTTGTCAGGGACTGTAAGATCCCTTGGTAATCTTCAGATTTCATGATGCTTGCACACAGTGAAGTTACTCAGTGTCAAAGGTATGAAAACAACCCCAAAACACCTTTGAACGGCCACCATATTTGACTGTAGATACTGTTTTCTTTTCTTTGTAGGCCTCATTCTGTTTTCGGTAAATATTAGAATGTGCTTTACCAAAAAGCTCTATCTTGGTTTCATCTGTCCACAAGACACTGTCCCAGAAGGATTTTGGCTTTTCATATGCTTTTTGGCAAACTGCAGTCTAGCTTTTTTAAGTCTCTGTGTCATCAGTGGAGCCATCCTAGGTCTGCTTCCACAGAATTTAATTTCATTCAAGTGTCGACAGGTAGTATGCACTGACACTGATGCACCTTGAGCCTGCAGGACAATTTGAACTTAGACTAAATAAATCACTGACGCTCGAGGTCACTACACTTTAAAGTATGCAATTTCCAGAAAAAGTGTTGCACCCCTTGGGGATGAGAAATATTTAACGATGGAGCTGCACTCAGTTACAATGACTATACGTGATAAGTCACAAAAGGAATATAAGAATAATAATTAGTGCTGATGCACTAACACCCACACGTATAAGCATCAATCAAGGAACAATGAGAGCAATACATAAAATGACTATATAGATGAAGATGTATATGGGCAATCACAAGCATATACCTCTTCAACAAATATGGATGTAAAATATCAGATAATTTGGTTGACAATGCTAATTTGTTTAAAAACAGTTCAAAGTACCTCAGTCTGAATAGAGATGGTAGCAGAGAAGCACTGGAAAGGTGTAAATATGCAAGGATTCACTGAAAAATATGAATGAAATAGTATCAGAGGTGGACAAGGCAATTATTATAAAAGGAAATATCAACTAAAAATAGGCTCCATACAATACCTAATAAAAAGGATAAATGCTTAAAAGATGTCTACAACATCAATTAGTCAGTCAAAGACAAGGTGAGAAGATACATATAAAGACACATAAAAACAAACGCACGGCTGAGCGTAATAGCCTTTGTGATATGCGGTATGCTAAATAGAAACCAGAAGTAATGTAATGTATAGGACAGTATCTGTCAGTTTGTAAGCATCCATGCGAGATCCTTTACAAAGTCCTTTCATTGAACACTTAGATGGATGAATGCTGAAGTACCTACACTGATTGTGGCGACCCTGCGGTTTTGTCGCCACAATGGTATTGCACCATCCAATAAGTGTAATATTGTGGCGCCCCTGCGTCCAGGGTGGCCACAGGTAGAAACTGCAGCCAGGCAGGAAGGTAGACAGTTTGTTTAACAAACACCTCAACACACATATCCACTGTCATGGGGACCTAACCCGGAGTCTGGGACTCTAGGCAGACAAGGGGTAGTAGGTTAGATATGAGTGGATAGAGCGTAGTCATGGTAACGGATGGGTATATAAGGGAGTGACAGGAAGCAGTTAGCCAGTAGGCCGGTGGTGCTGAGCAGAACAGATGAAGACCAAGGAGTAGGCCAGAGTAGGCTGAGAGGACCAGTACCATCAGGTCCAGGGAAGTTGTGAAGGCCAGCAACTAACTAAAAGGAGAGTCTCCCTTATTATATTAGGAAGTTACACGGGAAGGAAAGGACCTGGTGATCCCTTGAGAAATAGGGATACCTGTGGTTTGGCTGAAACCAGAGTGTCAGCTCTGAGGGGGGCTGAAGATTAACCCGGTGCCCCAGACAACCTGACGGGGAATACAGACTCCAGATCTATATTCCCACCAGAGGATTGGGGGGACAGCAGCAACAGAGACGACCCGGCTTACCACCCAGAGACTTAGGGGGAAGCTGTTAATAGGGACCGAGCTGCCGCTCCGCAATCCTCTTTAAGGAGGAATACTGAGAAATAGCCTGAAAGGACACGTAGAGGGACTGGGGAGTCTAGGAGAGATAACCTGGCTGCAGTGGGTTCAGTATACCAGATCCAACATAACAAAGCTGTAAAGAACTGTATTTACCGTGTACTGTCTGACAAGAGAGATGGAGAAGTAAACCCGGGTGAACCCTGCTATGGTGTCTGTGTCTGATTTCAGGTATGAAGAACTGTCAGTCCTCCATTTGACCCTGTCAGGAGCCAATCACCACATCATCCCCTTTCCCTGCACCACCTACAATTACCATCACAGACTACTATCATCCCTGCCCCGGGGAACCCAGTTCTGCCCACAGGAACTATTCCATCCTAGCTGCCATAACATCATCCACGGAGGTTCTGCAGCAGCGGTGGTCCCCATCATTGACCACACATGTGGGTGGCGTCACGACTGACAAATCCCCTGTAAATAACCCCCATTTTATTGTGCGGGCTCGGGACACGGTCCGGACCAGGACCGCCATGACATCCCCCAGCAGTACCCCGGTCCGGTACCGAGTACCCCATCCCAGTGGGCTCCACAATATCATGCTCGCAGGTAAGATGGGAAAGACCTGCTGAGATACACCTACACACACCCAACACCAATCCAAACTCCTGGTGAGGGAGATGCTGGGCAGAAGAGGCTCGCTGATAAAGCAGTCCCCATCTGCTGGCTGGAGGGAGGAGTAGGTCTAGGGGGGTGGGAGGAGTTAGAGTTACTGAGGAGTTACACAGAGAGAAGGAGAGCCACATGGCAGGAGAAGAGTGAGTTCTAGGGAACCCAGGCAGCTGGGGAGAGAGCAGGACCCATCCAGAAGGGTCAGCTGCTGATCTCCAGGCCTGGGGACCCGAATCTACAATTGGCTGAATGGCCGGGTAGAGGCTCGAGCTGCCCAGGGGTACTGTCCCCAATTCGGTCTGGATTCGGCAGGAAGAGCTGAGAAACCAGAGGTCACTGAACTTCATGTGCAGTGGCTACTACCGTGGACTCTCCCAAGTGAAGGGACTACAGAGAGTCAAGAGGACTTGCAAGTCAGTCGCTCAGAAGGGCCTGCAGTTGCCTGCTTTGGGATTTGTAGCACAAGGACACCAGGAAGGAAAGAGTAGGGAAGTGTCAGAGAGAACAGGGCAGCAAAGAAAGGTTTTAACTCTCTATCTTAGCAGAGGGGACTACTTGTGAGCTAGCCAAGCTGCAATTTTGGAGGATACAATACCCTGGCTGGGTTGTCTATGGACTTGAACTGCAAGTAAAGGTGACTGGTAAGAACTACAACCCTCATACCTGTCCACTCTTTCCTTTACCTCCTTCTACCAGTAACTACTACTATCATTATCAACATCCCTACCTTTACTATACCCCAGGGGCCTGCTCCGACTGGGGGAGTGTTCATCACAGCTGCCACAACACCTATCCCCTGGAGACCACTACAAACAGACCATGTGATCATGAAGGAGTCACACTATATTAGATGTGAGACGCC
This sequence comes from Allobates femoralis, assembly GCA_033576535.1. Classification (NCBI taxonomy): domain Eukaryota; kingdom Metazoa; phylum Chordata; class Amphibia; order Anura; family Aromobatidae; genus Allobates; species Allobates femoralis. The sequence continues at coordinate 178,778,836 of JARQOC010000003.1, forward strand.
CAAGGGGAGGAACTATAATGGTCAGTGCCGACTACCACTTCCCGACCATCCCTTACACCTTACAGGTCTGTGGAACAACAAATGTCAGCAAGCCATGCTGTCTGTGCGATACACAATGGCTATATACATTCCCGGTACACCTCACAATATATATATATATATATATATATATATATATATATATATATATACGGTATATACATGTATATATGTAAGTGCATCTTGATGAATTGGAATATCATCAAAAAGTTTATTTATTTCAGTAATTCAATACAAAAATTGAAACACATAAATTTTAGAGTCATTGCAAACAGAGTGATCTATTTCAACTGTTTATTTATGTTAATGTTGATGATTATGGCTTACAGCCAATGAAAATCCAAAGGTCATTATATGAGAAAATTAAAGTAGGGAGAATAAAGGGTCTTTGAGATAAAATATTACCTAAATAGGTTTCTGATGCTCACCCTGTGTGGTTGTGAAAGTCAAAACCACTATAAAAGCATATCACAACTGCTGCAGTCCCCAGCATAGTGCATATAGAGTAGGGAGGATGAAGGGTTAAAAACCGCATGACATATTCCATGAGACATGAAAGTGTGAATATAATATTGATTTATTAGTCAACGCATTTCAGGGCTCCCTGGCCCCTTCCTCAGGACAAGTCAATATCATATTGCCATGTTTCAGGGAGCCCTGAAACGCGTTGATTAATAAATCAATATTATATTCATCCTTTGATGTCTCGTGGAATATGGCAGCACTGTTTTTAACCCTTCATCCACTCTACTTTAATTTTCTGAGATAATGACCTTTGGGTTTTCATTGGCTGTAAGCCATAATCAGCAACCATTTACAAAAATAAACATTTGAAATAGATCACTCTGTTTGTAGTGACTCTATATAGTATGTGTTTCACTTTATGTATTGAATTACTAAAACAAATTAACTTTTTGATAATATTCTAATTCATTGAGATGCACCCGTATAAAGGTTGTTTTAGCCTTGTATTTAGCTCTAAATAAATAATAAAAAAATGATGTGTCCCCCATATTTTTGATCGTCAGCTACAGTAAAGCAGACAGCTGCAGCCTGCAGGACACAGCTGGTGGCTATTAGAGATGAGCGAACCTTTTGAAGTTTAAATTTGTTTGGTTCTCCAAACAGGCAACGAACAGTTCAATGAACAGTTCGACAAACTTCTGAATCCCATTGAAATTAATGGGAGGCAATGAACAGTTCGACAAACTTCTGAATCCCATTGAAATTAATGGGAGGCAATATCAAGAGCCTAGAAAACACCTTAAAAGGGGCCCAAAAGCTGCAAAACACAGCTCAAACCAGTTTACACTTGAGCCCCGCTGTTTTGGCACAGATATAATCTTTGTACACTATTACTTAGCAAGCTTCAGTGCTGCTATCACCCTGCTTCTGGTCCAGCTCATGAACATCACTTCTTCCCCCTTGATTGGTTAAAGGCAGACTTAGCCCTGTCCACCCTCGCTTGCGGCATCTGCGATTGGTTGCCAGTATGTCATTCAAACTGATGTCAGATTACTTTAAAAATAAATAATTGAAACAATTGACATTGGGCTCCCCTCCAATTTTAATACCAGCCAAGATAAAGAGAATGGCTGGGGACTTACTCATAGTCATTGCTCCCCTGTAGGGTAAGGATAGCAGCCCACAGCCGTTCCAGAATATGGCACATTCATTGAAAGCGCCATTTTATGGCGCTGAACCCAACTCTTCCAGCTGCCCTGTGGGGTTGGCAGACTGTCACCCTCACCATGCTTGCAGGCTCACCCATGAACCTCAGACATCCTCATCATGACTTCTCTGAGGTTGTCTCAGGTTACACAGCAAATGTCACGCAGCAGGAAATTCTGTTGTTTGATCCCTCTTTTTAAGCAGAGTTTGAGAATCTGCATCAAAATCTGCATGTCCATCCTGAGGCCAGTCTATGAGATTTCAGAAGTGCTGTGCCAACATGTTTTTTTCCCTGGAGATTTGGTGCAGATTTTGGGGCAGAAAAAGGAAATATGAACCACATGTGCAAGAACAAAAAAAGCCCTATGGGCATAGCATTTCTGGTCTGTCCTAGACTTTGCTGGACTCAGGATAGACATACAGATTTTGATGTAGATTCTTAAAATCTGCATCATAAAGAGCACCAAACAACACCCTGTTCTCACAGGGCCTAAAAGAAGGTCCAGGAAGAGTCGCAGTTGTGGTGGAACGGCTCAAGAATTCCTTTTGCCCCCTAGCTACTTCCACAGAGACTTCTAGGGCAAGGGTCGCCAACTACAGTCCTCAAGGTATGAAAACAGTGTAAATTTTCAGGATTTCCTTGGCATTGTACAGGTGTTAATCCCATCACCTGTAGAGGTGATGATTCCAGCACCTTGTGCAATGCTAAGGAAATCCTGAAAACATGCTGGCTTACAGCCCTTGAGAACTTTAGAACATTAAGGTTTTTCAGTTGGACCCCAAAGTCTGCATGCATGCCCAGTAGAGGGAAGTGCAAACGGCGCAAAATGTTCCTTGGTCAAGGAAGATCTGAAACAAATAAACGTCAACAAGTCTCTTCTCTACTAAAATGCCCCTAGCACACTCCATCATGACCACCGTGTTGTGAATGTGTTGTATATTGTATTGTATAGTAAATGTATGGCATGAAACGTGAACCCCAATGGGTACAGTGTTGCAAATGGATGTACACTGCTATGGAATTAATAACGCTATATAAATGAATAAATATTATTATTAGTATTATTAGTATGACATAAAATAGTGATTGCACATTTTCTAGTAGCAATACCCGTACTATGGTGTTTCATCAATGTGAACAGACTTATAAGATCATGGATGTGAAGCATATAATGGCCATATGCTATTTTTATGTGAATTGCTATCACGTACTGTAGGTGTAGAACAGATGACCTTACTGCTGACCCTCTGCAATAAGAAAGGTTTGCTCTCCAAAAAAAAATAAAAATATTAAAATATAAAAGAAAATAATAAATAAATATTCAAAAAAATTCCCCCTAAAATATAAAGCTCTCTTAAACACGTTTTAAGCTTCCTGGACTTCCCAGCTGTTGCCACATTTGGCGCTGTTTCCAAAGTTCACAACCTGCAGGTGTCAAAAACACCTGCAAACTCCGGGAACCTTAAAAAAATTAATTTAAAGCTCAAAAAATTTTTACAACTTGATACAAGCCGCTGGCTTGTATCAATGACCCAAAGGCTGGGGACACACCTAACCATTTGGTTAAGTGTTGACCCAGCCAGTGGGTCATCTGGATAGCATTTTGTCCCCCAAATAAACAGGTAAAGTCTTAGGGTCATTTTAAATTTTTAACTTTTTCCCAAACAAAGCCACATTCATTCGCCGACTTTTGGGGAAAGTGTTCAGATTTCCTGTCCCCAAGCCGAATCGGTCACGTTCGGTTGAATTTGAAATTGGCGAACATGTTCAAGCAAAGTTCTCTCATCTTTAGTGGCTTTACCATCTATTATATAATTGCGAATGGGTTTTTTGCCCCTTCTGAGTCCACTCGCAATGCGAGTCGGCGTGGTCATGTGGACACGCCCGAAGCATTGGCCGCGCAGCGGCCATTGCGAGCAGTTCTAAGGCGACTCGCTATGCCCGCGCAGCGGGCATGGCGAGTCGCCTTAGCAGCGCGAAGCATTGGCCGCAAAGCGGCCATTGCGAGTCAGAGACTCGCTCTTCTAGAATCCCGATGCATGTGCATCGGGCACCCAGCTAGTGGATAATATTCTAAAACAGAGGTCAGCCGAAGCTATTTTTTCACATTATTTATTTATAAATAAATAAATGATTTGGAAAAAAACTACATAGGGTCCCCTCAATTTGGAAAACCAGCTAAGGTAAGGCCAACTGCTGGGGTTTAGTATGCTGAGGATGGTAAGGGCCATGGTGTTGTGCATCCCCAATTTAAAGAATAGCAGGCCGCAGCTGCCCCAGAACTGGCGCCTCCATTAGATGCACTAATCCTGGCCCTTTGCCCTGGCTGATCCCGTTGCACTGGTGCATTGACAAACGTCATAGTAGAAGGGGTTAATGACAGCTAAGAATTGACAGGTGTCATCAAACCCTAAATTTTTGATGTTCAGGCCTCTATGAGACCCGCACATTACCAATCCAGTGGGTAAATAGTTAAACAAACACACAGAAAAATCCTTTATTTTACATAAAACTCAGAGAGGAAATTCCTTTATTTGAAATGAAAGACACCTTCTTCTATCCACTTATTAACCCCAAACATACCTTGTTCATATAGTAATCCACAACATGGTGTCCAGCAAAGCTCTCCTGCTCGGCTACATTGAGGTGAGCGGTAACATTACACTGCCTGTTCATCACAAGCAGCACTCACACTTACTGAGCAGTGATGATGTCTCAGAGTTCATCTAAGATCACAGCTGGTGCGATTCCCACAGTATGTCAGCTGTGACCACAAATGAAATCTCTGACATCCCCAGCATGTAGCCCCACAGAAATACATGCAGCTGCACATTCCTCTCCGGAAAACGGGTGGCTATGCATGGTGACATCAATGTGTGGGACTGCGGCCTAATGTCTTTGCTCACTACAATGAAGAAGAGGTGAGAAACTTGTGTTGTGGATTACCATGGTATCCTGGTTCATTTGGTGTTAATAAATGGGTAAAAGAGGGTGTGTTTTTTATGTCAAATAAAGGATTTTTCTGTATGTTTTTAAACTATTACTTTATGAGATTGGTAATGTACAGGTCTCATAGAGGCCTGAATATTATCAATCCAGGGCTTGATGAAAGCTGTCAATTCTCAGCTGTCATTAACATCTTCTTTTACCCCGATGGCCACTGCACCAGGTCATTGAGATGAGCCAGGTAAAATGCCTGGATGTGTCACTTCTAATGAAAGCGGCAAATGTGAGGTGACTGCTGGATGCTATTCCTCACCTGGGAAGGCTATGTGCCTTCCAAGGGTGAATATACCAACCCCCAGGTGTGTGGTTTATCTTGGCTAGTATGAAAGTTTAGGGGGACTGCACACCAATTGTTAAATGATTTATTTATTTTTACACTGCATTTCGGGACCCACCCAGCTACTGTTTATGGAAACCAATCACAGATGCCAGCAGAGAGGGTTGCTGGGGCAAAGTCTGAGTTTAGCCAATCATGGGGTGAAGTGTGGAGAGGAACCAATGAATATGTATGAGGTTAATGAGTGGGCATGGAAGCTGGGTGATAGCTGGGCTGAAGCTTGGTAAGTGTAACAGACTAGGAAGCTAATGTCTTTGCCAAAACAGCAGGACTTTACAGTAAAATGGTTTGAACTGTTTTTCGCAGCTTTTAGGTCCCCCTGAAGGTGTTTTCTGTGTGCCTTTGATTTTGCCTGCCATTGAATTTATTGGGGGTACGGAAGGTTTGGCTAACTTCTCGAGTTTTTGCGAACCGAGCTGAAGCGAACTTTAAAAGGTTCGCTCATCTCTAATAAGGGGATTACTGTTATAAGGCCCCTTTCAGATCAGTGTTATTTTAAATTTACCGCATCTACCGTGTAATGGCTGCACTTGAGGCACACTTGCGGCATGCCCCATTCATTCTCTATGGTGCTTGCGGTCAGGTGCGGCAAGTGCAGTTTGCTGGCTCTGGCACTTGCGGCGCATGAAAAAAAATGCTAGCTGTGTTATTTTGACCCGCCACAAGTGCCGGATCCGGCAAACTGCACTTGCCGCACCTGACCGCAAGCACCATAGAAAATGAATGGGGCATGCCGCAAGTGTTCGGCAAGTGCAGCCGTTATGTGGCAGATGCAGTAAATCTGCCGCAAATTTAAAAAAACACAGATGTGAAAGGGCCTAAGCTTTGAAAGTATTTCAATTGAAAGGGCTAACTTTCCTCTAAAACACACATACTTGAGAAGAATGATTTAAAAGATGTTTTCAAGACCTTTACAGATTAGGGAGCTCTGCCTTTCTAACAATGCATTTACCTAATGGGTGCAATTGCACTGTTTGGGGTGTGTGAGAGTACTACCAGGGGTTTAACAATTGTGGTCGCAGATGTCGCAACTGTGAGCTGGCCTGAGGATGGAGGGGGCCTGCTGACCCAAGCACCTGCTTCAGTTGGATGTGTATCCAAGGAAATAAATTGTGGCACATAGGCCTGTTGGGTCCATGCACCACAACATTTGCCGCCAAACAGAAGCTGGCAGCTGACGTCAGTGTGCCAGTCATTGGTTTCGTATGGCAGTGATGTCATATATCATCATAGCAGTCCGATGTCAGCAGCTGGCCTTCCCAATGTCTACAGAGGAGGATGCCGTGCGGTGTGGGAGAGGAGAAAGATGAGTAGAATGTTTTTTTTATGCAGCAGAAGTAAAACAGGAGACATATATACCAGGAAGGGACCTATTATGGGGACATATATACCAGTATCAGGGACATATTTACCAGGAAGAGGTCCAGGATGGGAGCCAAGGATGGGGGACATAAATACCAGCATGGGCTTAGGATAGGAGACATATTTATCAGGAACAGACCCAGGATGGGGACAAATATAAGGTGAGGAAATAATTACTAAGAAGGGGCCACATGATGGCAACATATATACCACAGTGGGAAACATATTTGCCAAGATGGGGGCATACCATACATACCCGTTTGGGTAACATATATACCTTGATAGGTTTAGAATGGGGGACATTTTTACTAAAATGGGGCTCAGAATGGGATGAACTTAGTATGAGTGACATATTTACCCAGAAAGGGCCCAGGCCAGGGACATATATATCAGGACAAGGGATATATTAACTATAAAGGGTTTCTGGATCATGACATATTTACCAAGAAAAGGCTCAGAATGGGAGACATGTATACCAGGATAAGGGATATATTTACCAGGATGGGGGACATATATATCAGGATGGCAGACATATTTATCAGTATGGCAGACATATTTACCAATGATGATGACATATACTGCATGCCAAGATGGGGACATATTTATCTGTATGGAAGACATATATACCAGGACATATTGACCCGAATGGGGCCCAGGATGGGGGACATTACTGTTTGTGAAAGAGGGAGGGGTATAATACTGAATTGTTTTTAGGATTTATAATGCTTTGCAGTATATCTGACCAACAGGTGGCGGTGGAGGGGGGGTCAGGTTCCAATTTTGCACTGGGGCCCATGGGACTCTAGTTAAGCATGCAAATAAGTATTTGTGACTATGACATCCTTTCTAGCATCCGCCTTGCCTCTAAATAGCGTAGACAAAGCATATGTCATACTTCGACTGCTTTATGACTCTTTGTTATTTATCTTTTCCTTAATGTCTTTTTTAACAAGAAAATATAAAAAAGGGTTTCTCTTATGTAAAGGGCAGTCTTAATGATGAATTCCCTCTGAGATATAATGTGACACATAATAGGTACAGTGAAGAGCCCAGAGATTCCTTACATCACACAGAAAATCTGCTTAAATTTATGAACTTGTTATGAACTGCACCTTATTAGCGAGACATAAACTCATTTAGTCTATTTTACATTAATGCTCTATATTAATACTTAGCATGTCTGCAATACGTAATAGACTAAATAAAGTTCCAAAATGCACACGGCTTGCAAAGATTGTCATAAATACCCTTGTATGGTTAGACATGAGATGAGAGCGAGCTCGAAAAATGAGATCACACGGCGATATCACAGGAGAGTCAAATATTTGTGTTACTATTCAGAGTATGTAGCGAGCGTCTCCATTTTCTGCTTGCCTAGATATGAAATGCAGTGGGTAATGGACTCTGTAGAGCAGGATACCCCCTGGCTATGTACAACTGATTTCATCTTGTACATTGTGTCTTTCAACTAAAAGGACTGTACTGTAAACTTTAATTTAATCATATGTTTTTTTTTCTCCCTTTTTTTCCCTCTTGAACGTTATAAAGCAATTCTGTACATCTGCATGCCAGGCCAGTTAAGTGTTGACAGATTGACTAGTTCTAAATCTGCAAGGAATAGCATTACAGAAGGAAAGAAAACATCAAAATCCTTGACCCCTGTAAATTTATAATGCTTTTTGTCAGCAGCGCATACAAGTACAGTAATGAGAGAAGGGAATAATGCACAATATCCTCTGAATATAGGGCATCCTTATGTCTTATAGGAGCTGGATTATTCTACAATGCTATGCTCGTGTTGTTTTAGAGCTTAATTTTGCTCTTGTATAGTCAACACGAGTACAGCAAGGGTTAATGTCTCTGTATTATTGCCACATGGCATTACATTTGATGAACAGCTGGTTCTAGTTTTCTAGTACCAGCCTTAATGATTTAATGAAAACATTGGGCTATGCCATTCACACTGCCCTATATGTTAATGCAGCCAGCTGTCATCTATTTGGCAGGTATGGCACCAATATCAAGGAGGTGTCCTACCCCAGTGATGCTCAAATAATACCTAACAAGAGCAAATCACAGCAGATGGAGACATTTCTGGGAAGGAAATTCATAATTGTCACTTTTGGGACAATAGAAGTAAACAGCAATATGACAATAAGTATTGGACATACACATGGAGTTCACTTTGCCATTAGCACAGATTTATTGTTGTAGCTGTGTTATAAATTAACCTCTAATTCCTGTTTATGTTTCGTTTGGATTATGTCTTAGACATTTAGACTAAATAATGTAAAAAATAGATTGATTATATTTACATGATAAATGAATCATATTTGTCAATGCAGTGATGACCATTTTGTCATTTTGAGTATGAAATCGCACTACGCAGTTCTGCCTGTTAAAGTGGTTGTCCATTTTTAGAGAAAATTGGGTGATAGGTAGTTAAGCTACAGGACATGACCAATCATTCATATACGATTTTCACACTTACATTCGAGCTTCTCTTCCTAATTCTCTCAATGTTCAGTGGAAAAAATGAGAAGCAAGAAAAACAGCTGCCACATGACTTTAAGTATGAGAATCACACATGACTGGAGTGGCCATGTGATGACTGCTGGAGCCAGCAAGCAGAGCTGAATCCTGACAATGAGTATATTACATGCTGTTTTTGGATTGGGCACCTTGCAATGCTTAATGTTAATATTAAAGGGCTTGTCCAGGTTTGAGATGAAAGTCTGTAGTCCCTCTAAGTGACTTCAGACCTCTGAATTCTCAGAGTGCACCCACTCCACATTTTTAGGATTCTCCCGTACCAGTGGCAAGATTGAAGGGTAATGTGAGCATAAGTATGCAATTTGTATACTTCTGACCACATTCTGACTAGACGCGCCCGGCCTCAGTTAATTCATTTTCATTGAGCAAGGCCTTGTATGTCTAGTCGGCACATTACTGCATGTATGTAAAGCACATACTTGCGGTTTCATGTGACCTCCCACCCTCACCACAGGCACCAGAGAATTCGAACAGTGTGGAGTGTGCGCAGTGTTCAGACATTTGCATAAAGTAACTGCAGTACAGAAACAAATCATCAAAAGCCTTATCAGTTCAGGAATACATCACAAGAACCACCTGAGGTACCGAAATACATAACTAGAACACACATCAATACAGAAACACAGCATCAGAACCACCATCAGTAAAACAATTGTAATGTCAGGTCAACCTGTATATATATTTGTATCACATGCACCTACAACTCCCAGTATGTCCTTAACAATGGCAAGAAGATCCTGGATGTTGTTGTTATCAGTAGGGATGAGCGAGTACCTTATTATTCGTGCTCGCTATACTCGCAACGAGTAGGTAGCGGTACTCGCTACTCGTTGCGAGTATAGAGAGTACGAATACTTTCACAGTGTATCTATAGATACACTGCGAAAGTACCCTAAAAGTGAGTAAAAGTTGTTAAAAAACAATAAACTTACATACTCACCTGTCCGACACCTGTACCGGGACCGGAAAACCTCACCTCCGCTCGCTGGACAAGGACCTTTCACTACCAGCCAATCACATGGCCGGTAGCGATCTGGCCAATTAGATGGCGCCACGTCACAACTGCATCATTGCTAGCGGCCACCTGATTGGCCAGTTTGCAAGGTCCTGATAGTACATCTAGGACCTTGCAAATTGGCCAGTCAGGTGGCCGCTAGCGATCACGTGGTTGTGACGTGGCGCCATCTGATTCGCCAGATCGCTACTGGCCATCTGATTGGCTGGTAGTGAAAGGTCCTTGTCCAGCGATCAGATGGCTTCTCTGGCGGTCCCGGTGCAGGCGTCGGAAGGTGAGTATGTAAGTTTATTATTTTTTAACAACTTTTACTCACTTTTACGCTAATTTCGCAGTGTATCCATAGATACACTGCAAAAGTATTAGGACTGCTCACTACTCCCGAGTACACATAAGTACTAGGAAAATAGCGAGTAGCCCGAATACCGCTACTATTCGGCGAATACCGAATAGTAGCGAGTATACTCACTCATCCCTAGTTATCAGTCATCATCAGACCATTCTAGAATCTCTTTATTGTGTCCTCTCGCACTGTGTCCCTCTATATTGTCAAGTCTTTATACTCTTCCCCTCCTCACACTCCCCCTCATCAGCATACTGTCCCCCCCGGCTGTGGCCTCACAGTGTCCCTGCATGCGCCACCATATCCATACATCCCCACACTACTCAGTGTCTATTCTGTGCCCTCTCACATTTTCTCATCCCATACTGTTTCCTTACTACCTCCACACAGAGGTTGAGTCAACTTTAATCCATGCCAACTGGCTGCAAGTGTGATTTAGTTATTGCCAACACCTGTTAGGTGTCACAAGTAAGTTACAGGTGCTGTTAATTACACAAATTAGAGAAGCATCACATGATTTTTCTAACAGTGCCAATACTTTTGTCCACACCCTTTTTATGTTTGGTGTGGAACTATATCCACTTTGGCTTTAGGACAATTCTTTTTGTGTTTTTTTCATTGAAGACAAATTAAATGAAGATAATAAAACCAAAGAATTTGTGATTGCAATCATTTTCAGGAAGAAACTGAGTATTATCTGACATAATTGCAGGGGTGTCAATACTTTTGGCTAACACTGTATAACATCCTCCCCCATCCTGGCAGCCTCCCCCATCATGGCAGCCTCCTCCATCCTGACTACCTCCTCCATCCTGACATCCTCTCCCATTCTGACAGCCTCCGTCCTGACCACCTGATCATGTAAAAGATTGATGTAATTTATGTATTTCTGACACTTTCTTGTTTTTTGTTTTCTTTGCATGTAATATAATTTTAAGCCGATTTACTGAAGAAAGCTCATCTGGTCTGAAAATGTTCTACCTGGCTTTTACGAACTGTACCTTGACCCTTTTGTGCAAATAAAACACTCTCAGCATTCTTCTCTTTGTGGAAATTCCATTTTTTCATATATGGTGTGCCAGAGCTCACTAAATTAAGTTACAGTTCTTCTCTGAGCATTCATAGAATCTCGGTAAGCCAAGCTTATATTCTATATAAAGCCTCAAATGTTTGTTCCAGATTTTTGAAAATCATCTTACCAATCATCACTTCACTCACAAAAAAAGTATCAAAGCATTTTTCTGGTTTGCAGAAGTGGCATTTGACAAACTAAAGACTCTTTTCACATCTGCACCATGACTGGTTTATCCAAATTCTGAACTGCCTTATGTTGTTGAAGTAGACGCCTCAGTCTCCGCGGTGGGAGCTGTCTTTTCTCAACGAGTTTGAGTCAAGATGTAGCTTCATCCATGTGCATTTCTTTCTCACACCAGGTCATCTGCAGAATACTTTAGAACTATGACACAAAAACTTAGAATCTATCAATACAGCTAAGAAGTTACCAATGCTTTTTTTTGTCTTCATATTCAACTTTACATTTTTTTATCAGGTTGGGTCAAGAAATGTAAAGACAGATGCCCTGTCCAGGATGCTTTCTAAAACTCAGGAAAAGTCTAAAGGCCACTTCACACGCTAGGATCTCGTTAACGATATCGTTGAAATGTCATGGATTTGTGATCGTTCAACCGACATCGTTAGTGCGTTGTTGCGTGTAAACAAATGATGTTGGAAGGATAAATCATTGGATTGTTCAGCAAAAATTTAAGATCCTGACCTCAAATCTATCGATTGTCGTCCAATTAACGTTCTGGGAAGCAGCAACATCGTTCAGTGTGACACCTTTTTGAACGAAGTCGCTCATAATTCTCCTATTCCTGCAGCTTTATAACATTGTTCAATCGTTCATCTCCAAGTAGCTGGAGCGTTGCCAAATTTAAGATCGTTAAATTTTTGCATGTGACAACGCACTAACGATGTCGGAAGGATCGCGGTCACGTGACATAGCGAACGATCTCGTTCACTTATATCCTACCATGTAACGGTACCTTAACACTGACTATACTATTTTCTTGTGCTGGGAGGAAGAATCGACAAATCATCAGAAGGTCAAGAATTGGTTTGATTTATTTATTTATGCTGTTCACCAAGTGGTATAAGCAATAAACCAGCTTTATTCTTTGGGTCAGTTCAATTACAGTGATACCAGATTTTTATAGGGTTTTTTATGTTTTGCTACTATCACACAAAAAACACTTCTTTCCCCCCCCCCCAAAAAAGTGTTTACATTGCCATACTTTAAGAGCTATCATTTTCCTACATTGCTGCAGAGTCATGTGAGGGCTTTTTTTTGTGGGACGAGTTGGGAATTTTTTTTGTTATCAGTTTTAATTGCTTTTTACTACAATTTTTGTGCAGCAGAATGACCAAAGACAAGCAGTTCAGGAATTTTTTTGTTTTCATGTCATTCGCTGAATACTGTAGTAAAATTGTGAGACAGTTTGATTCTTTGAGTCAAAACGGTTCTATTGTTACCATATATAGATTTTTGTAATGCTTTGCTGCTTTTACATAATAAAAATGTAATAAAACACTTTATTCTGAAAGCTGTCATTTTTTAATGCATCTGCTGATGGAGCTGAGTGAAACTTTGCTAAGGAACAAGAAAATGTTTCCAGCTACAGTGGAACCTTGGATTACAAGTACCGTATATGCTCGTGTATAAGCCGAGTTACCCCCTCGGCTTATACGCGAGTCACTATACGGGCCCCCCCCCCCCCCCCAGAGGTATACAGGCCCCCCCCATGCTCCTTAAACCTGTAAAGGAAGATGATTATACTTATCGCTGTCCGGCTGCCGTCCCCGCTCTCCATCGCGCTCCTTCATCTGCATCGCGCTCCTCCATCTTCCGGCTTCCTGTCGGCACAGACAATGACGTCATTGTCGGCGCAGAACACAGGAAGTCGGAAGCCGGTGAATGAAGATGGAGGATCGCGATGCAGATGGAGGAGCGCGATGCAGAGCGGGGACGGCAGCCGGACAGCGATAAGTATAATCATCTTCCTTTACAGGTTTAAGGAGCATGGGGGGGGGCCTGTATAACTCGGGCTGGCTGTAACTGGGCTGCTGCTGTGTATAACATGGGGCTGCTGCTGTGTATAACATGGGGCTGCTGCTGTGTATAACATGGGGCTGCTGCTGTATATAACATGGGGCTGCTGCTGTATATAACATGGGGCAGCTGCTGTATATAACATGGGGCTGCTGCTGTATATAACATGGGGCTGCTGCGTGTATAACATGGGGCTGCTGCTGTTATAACATGGGGCTGCTGCTGTGTATAACATGGGGCTGCTGCTGTGTATAACATGGGGCTGCTGCTGTATATAACATGGGGCTGCTGCTGTATATAACATGGGGCTATGCTGCTGTATATAACATGGGGCTGCTGCTGTTATAACATGGTGTGTATATAACATGGGGCTGCTGCTGTATATAACATGGGGCTGCTGCTGTGTATAACATGGGGCTGCTGCTGTGTATAACATGGGGCTGCTGCTGTGTATAACATGGGGCTGCTGCTGTATATAACATGGGGCTGCTGCTGTATATAACATGGGGCTGCTGCTGTATATAACATGGGGCTGCTGCTGTGTATAACATGGGGCTGCTGCTGTGTATACCATGGGGCTGCTGCTGTGTATACCATGGGGCTGATGCTGCTGTGTATACCATGGGGCTGCTGCTGTATATACCCTGGGGCTGCTGCTGTTTATACCACTGAGGCTGCTGCTGTATATACCTCTGGGGCTGCTGTATACTACCACTGGGGCTGCTGTATATACCTCTGGGGCTGCTGTATGCTAACTACTGGGGCTGCTGCTGTATATACCACTGGGGCTGCTGCTGTATACTACCACTGGGGCTGCTGTATATACCTCAGGGGCTGCTGTATACCACACTACTGAGGGCTGTATACCTGTGCTGGGGTCCACCCTCGGCTTATACACGAGTCAATAGTTTTTCCCAGATTTTGGGGGCAAAAGTAGGGGGGTCGGCTTATACACGGGTCGGCTTATACACGAGTATATACGGTAACTTGGTGTGAGAGCTTTTTGCAAGACAAGACAAGATTTGGAGTAAGAGCAAAATGGGGGCTCTCCCCACCCCTCTACAGTACTGTACCTCCCTCAGTCTGGACTTCAGCCTGGAGTCTCCATAAAGACCATTTGTGCAACGTGATCGCAATTGTGTTGTGCTGATTGGAGTAAAGAGGAAGCTTTCACCATCTGGTAAAAGATTTATGCCTCTGTCAATGTTGACAGTGGAATCAGATGGGTTAAAGTCTCTCGATCAGTGCTTCAATTGATCATGGACATTACAGCTGCTTGTCACCTATGATATAGTTGACATCAATTGATTATTTCACTGGTGCTGCAAGTGAACCAGCATAATCATAGTGTTTTACATGTATGGCGGTTAGCAGGAACGTACCTCCCACAGTGCTGCACTTGTGCATTACTTATTAACTAGTTTAATGCACTACAGAGTTTCACACTTTTTGTTAGATAGCTTTGCGTTGACAGCATTGATGGTGAAAATTGAAATAATTTCAACATTGCTTAGACTAAGTGGTGTTCTGCTGAGTTTGCATTTGTCCTGTCTGTAGGCCTTGAATGATATAGCTCTTTTCTGATTGCATAATATATTACATAAAATATAAAAGCATAACATAGCTCAATAGTCATGGCCAGAGCCTAAGTAAGGAACAAAATAACCCTTACTTGCTATAATTTTTTAGGTTCTCTCATTATTTTAATATTTACTTTAAGGGGTGGACGGATACAGAAAATTAGCTTGAACATCCGGGACTCAAATTAAAAATCTCAATTGCATTCAGGTGTCATGTATCTTATTCTTTGGGCGGCACGGTGACTCAGTGGTTAGCCATGCAGCCTTGCTGGGGTTCAGGGTTCAAATTCCACCAAGGACAACATCTGTTATGAGTTTGTATGTTCTCCTGGTGTTTGTATGGGTTTCCTCCGGGTACTCCGGTTTACTCCCACACTCCAAAGACATACTGATAGGATGTTCAGATTGTGAGCCTCAATAGGCACAGTGTTGCTGGTGTATGTAAAGTGCTGTGGAATTAATAGTGCTATATAAGTGAACAAAATAAATAAATAATGTTGCCATGTATTGCAGAGGGGGCAGTGATCTGCCTCTCATACAAGGTTACAGATGCAACAGACCCTTCCACACCCTGTGTAACGATATCATCTTATTTTCCTGTAAGCAATAGCACAGGAAAGGTGACAAAGGTACATTCAGATTGTTCTCAGAGATTCTGTCCTTAGGGGGACCCCTAAATTGATGGGTCCCTTGATGCATGGCTTACCACCTCCTAAAACAGTCCCTGTGGTATAGTAAGAGCCAGAGGTTTTATACTCAGAACACTTTAGAGCAACTGTCGTATAAAAAAAATCCTTCATACTTGTATTGTACTCACACAATCATGAAGGTTACATATTACACAATACACTGTAATGTATCTTCGACTTTCCCATGTTTGATCTTTTCCTCATAGGAATTTTTTACAAGCTGATGCAGAGCATACTGTACACAGCTGCTTTATAGAGACAGTTGTGCAAACATATGTTATTCATGCTAAAACACAAGGTGAACATCTTGTGTAGGCAGTGGTACATTTTATTTAATTGAATTAAATTAACCAACATGCATTTAAACACTTCATATTATTATGATGTTATATTAACTTCATTTTGTTCATCGCATATTTCAAAAATGTATGCAAAATTATAATTTAATGTGTATTGGATTGTAAATTGAGAATCTTTGAATGGTTAACCTCTTCACTTTTATTAGTATTTATAAACTGAATGTGACTACAGACTTCTAAATCCTGACAGCATGCTGTGCCCACAGTCAGGATTCACTAGTATTGCTGATGAGAGCAGTTGGTCACTTGATCAATTATAGGCAATTTGCATACGTCTAGCAAAATTCTTCTCTCAATACAACTAAATAGAGAGAAGTGGACATGTCTAGTTGACACATGGCTACATGTATGCAATTTGAATACTTGTGGTCACACAACCACCTGCTCTCACCAGTAATACCGGTGATTCCTGACACATGTAAATTGCATGCCCTCTGCGACCGCGATTGTTACACCCCTGTCTGGTATATGGAATAGATTGTCTTCAAGTCACAGCATTTTCTTAGACTGTGAGCCCTCGTGGACAGGGTCCCTGCCCCTTTCCTGTACCTGTACGTCCTGATCGCCTAGATATAGTGTACTTGTTCTTGTCTCCCTCATCCTCATGTAAAGCGCCATGGAACCTAATGGCGCTATATAAATAAATAATAATAATAATAATAATGACCAGCTGACTGCAGCATAAGCAGCCTCTTTTTAACCTTAACACCCCAGAAGGTTTCTATTCCATATGCTAAAGGGATTTGCCATATCATTGTTCCAGGACAGGCTTGTGATAGTGTAGAAATACTGTGGCCATTCTAATTTAATAAAGATTACCTCCTTAGGCAAAATAAATATAAATTGCTAATTAAAGGTAAGAATTAATTTATAATAACATTTCTTTTAGTTATTTTGTATATGCTGCCCATCAGTAATAGGTGATTCTTAACAAACATGAAAATTGCATGCCTCTGCGACCGCGATTGTACACCTTCTGGTATATGGAATAGATTGTCTTCAAGTCACAGCATTTTCTTAGACTGTGAGCCCTCGTGGACAGGTCCTGCCCTCCTGTACCTGTACGTCCTGATCGCCTAGATATGTGTACTTGTTCTTGTCCCTCATCCTCATGTAAAAGCCCCATGGAACCTAATGGCGCTATAAATAAATAATAATAATAATAATGACCAGCTGACATGCTAGCATAAGCAGCTCTTTTTAACTTAACACCCCAGAAGTTCTATTCATATGCTAAAGGGATTTGCATTCATTGTTCAGGACAGGCTTGTGATAGTGAAAATACTGTGGCCATTCTAATTTAATAAAGATTACCTCCTTGGGGCAAATAAATAAAATTGCTAATTAAAGGTAGAATTAATTTATAATAACATTTCTTTAGTTATTTGTATATGCTGCAAAAATAAGGGAATTTAACAACACAGGTAATGTTGAAGTGTTCCCTTATTTTTGAGCAGTATATTTCACAATGGTAAATAATATGTATGTGTGGTGCCCTGCGTTCGGTCCCACTATGTACTGCACCTATCCAATAGTGTTGCATCATGCTCACAGTAGAAGGGAAACTTTGCTGAGACCAACACACACCACACTATCCAACTCCAGCCAGGGGATGCTAGTGAAGAATCACTTGAGAGCGTCCAATCTACTGTGAGGGAGAGTTAGATTAGGGTGGAGGCAAACAAGAGAGTTATTCTATCGAAGTCAGGAGCTGGACAGAGTAAGATACACATAGGTCAGTGGAATCCTAGTCTGAGACCGAATCTGCGCTCACTACACAGCCAGGCAGAGAAACTGGCTGAACAGGGGTACCAGCCCCAATTTGGTTTGGATATCTTCAGGATTAGCCAAGAAACTGGAGGTCCCTGGGCTGCATGTACAGTGACTACCATCGTGCACTCTCCCAAAGCTAAGGAACTGTATTGGGTCAAAAGGACTTGCAAGGCAGTAGCTCTGTGGACCCGCAGTCATCTGCCTTCTGGGACATGTAACCAGAAGACACTAGAAGGGACTAGGAGTAGCATGTCAGAGAGAAGAGCAAGGAAGACCATATTCCCTGTGTCTCAGCAGATTGGACCCATACCACTTGTGAGCTGGCCAGGCTGCAATCCTAGTGAATACAGTACCCCGGCTTGGTCTGTGTCTGCAGTGAGCTACAGTAAAGTTGCTAAGAACTGCAAGAATCCTGTGTCTGTCTCCTCTTTACTGCACCTCTCTGCACCCCAATACCTTCTGTTACTACAAACACCATCATCATCACCTCACCTTCATTGCACACAAGGGGCCCGCTCCATCTGAGGGGAGAGCTCCAACTAGCTGCTTTACAACCTATCCCCTGGGGACTACTATATGCAACGCTGGTTATTCCTGACAATAAACCTCAGATGGCGTCACAACAAAAAATATAATTCTTTCCCCTTTAAATTCCCTTTTAACATGTCCAGTATGGGCCACAACCTCGAGACTGCCATTGTGACATCCATCAGACAGACCCCAGATGGTCGAGTACCCTAGCCTGGCGACCACGACATCTGATCAGTAATTCCCTCCACATAGTATGATACCTCCACAGTCCCCCAATAGCCATAATATGATATCCTAAGTCACTGCCACATGTATGAGGCCCCTATAGCTGCCCACACACAGAATGATACTAACCCAGACAGTAGGATTTCCCTCTTCACACACTATGATGTAATACATTGAATCTACAAATACTGTAAGATAGAGCCACCCAACACAGTGTTATGCCTCCAACACAATATGATACAGCCAGTAATCCCATATGTATGATGCCCCACTTCTCCACACAAAGTATGAGTGCCCCCAAAAGTCACCTACACACAGTAAAATACCCAACAGCTCCCTCACTTACAGTATAATGGTCCCCACAATACCCCATAGAGAGTATGGCCTTGTTCACACACATGAGCTTTTTTGACCAGCTCTGCGTTTTTTGGGCTGTTAAAAAAAACGCAGGTGCGTTAACGCAGGGTGCATTTGAGTATACATGCGTTTTTCACCTCCACTTGCGTTTTTTTCCCCCAGTCCAAAAAATGCTGCATGCAGCGTTTTTTGGGTACTGGAAAAAAACGCAGGGGTTGTTTCCAAAAATGCATGCGTTTTTTTAACATGGGGCCCTATGGGAAACGCATGCGTTAACGCAGGGCACATATAGGCACCTGCGTTAACGCATGCGTTTCCCATAGGACCCCATGTTAAAAAAACGCATGCGTTTCTATAACATGGGGCCCTATGGGAAATGCATGCGTTTTTAAATGGCACATTTATGCACCCTGCGTTAACGCTAGCGTTTTTGCCTGCGTTTTTGTTGAAAAAATGATTAAGTCCAAAAACATTTCTAAACCTTTCAGACACACAAGGGACACTTTTTGGCACTCTTAGAAAAACACATGTGGTTTTTTGAGTGCTAAAAAAAACGCAAATTGTATGTGAACAAGGCCTATGTGTCCACACCTTCCGCTGCTAGGAAACTCTGAGGCTCTGTCTGCAGCATGTGCAACAGCAATGGGGTGCAGCACCCTCTGTACCCACCAGAGGGCCCTTGCACTCCATCTCATAATGGAAAGGCCGCAAACAAAGTCTTGGACTTTCCTAGCAGCAGTGGGCAGTTTTGAAGAAAATATGACAAAGTCCAAAAAGGATTCTAATCCTTTCAGACACACAAGGGACATTTTTAGCACTCTTAAAAAAACGCATGTGGTTTTAGGAGTACTAAAAAAAACGCAAATTGTGTGTGAACAATGCCTATGATGACTTCCCACAGCCCCCACATAAAATTATACCTGCACAAGTCTTCTACCCTGTACAATGGGTCCCATGCTCACACAGTCTGATGCTCCCTCCCACACAATAAAACACCCTTCAGTTCCCCCACACAGTATAATGGCCCCACAGTCCCTCTACACACAATAGGATTCCCTACAACCCCATACACAGTATAATAGACCCCCCATAGTTTTATACCATGCTGCCTTACACACAGTATAAACCACCCACAGGTCTCACACAAATTTTGCTAAACGCAGAGCTCCCCCACACAGGATGATGTCTCTACAATGAGATGCACAGCATGATGCACCCACTGATCTCCACCCTGTTTGAAGTTCCCACAACCCAAATACACAGCTTGATTCAATTTAATGACTCCCCCATACAAAGTATGAGCTCCCCACAACCCTGCACACAATGTGATGCCCATCATAAATTTATACCTGCATGTATAGTACACCCACAGCTACTCCACAAAGTAAAATGACCCTCACAGCCACCATACAATATGGAGCCCCCATCCAGAATGATTCTCTACATGTTCATCACAAAAACTATAATGGTCTTCACAGCACCCCATGTGTAGTATGATATTTCCACAGCCCCCACACAGTATGATATGCTCACAGCTTCTCCACACAGCATCAAAGTTCCCACAGTCTTTCAAACAGTATCATGCCTCACCTTAAATTCACCTCACAGAGCGAATGCCCCATATCCCTGCATATAGTATGATGCCCCACAGCATCCCCTCATTATTTGATGCTATATAGCCTCCCACACAGTATTATATCTGCACTGCTTCACACACAGTATAATACCTTCACAGCCCCCACACAAACAGTAACAGTAATGCATAGCTTACACAAAAACTGTCTCACCCCTCCCAGGGTTCATTGGATCAATTTAATATTTGGTTGCACACCCTTTGGAATAAATACAGCTAGAACCAGAAGTTTACATACACTATATAAAAAGACACATATGCATTTTTTTCTCAGTATGTGACAGAAAATCTGAATAAACCTTTCCAGTTTTACGTCAATTAGGATTACCATAATTATTTATATTTGCCACATGCCAGAATAATGAGAGATAATGTTTTTAGGCATTTTTTTACTTTTTGAAAAGTCATAAGTTTATATACATTTCTTTAGTATTTGGTACCATTGCCATTAAACTGTATGACTTGGGTCAAACGTTTTGAATATCCTTCCACCAGCTTCTCATAATAGTTGGTAGGAATTTGGGGCCATTTCTCCTGAGAGAACTGGTGTAACTGAGCCATATTTGTTGGTGGCCTTGCTCGTACCTGCCGTTTCAGATTTCCCATACGTTTACAATAGGATTGATAGCAGGGCTTTGTGACAGCCACTCCAAAACATTCAATCTGTAGGACGATGTGTCACATGATCCGCGCTGCTGCCAAGAGGTAACACCAGAGGACCGGAGTGTCTGGAGAAAATGTAGTTTTATTCCTACGCAGTTCGGAGCTATACTAAGCTCCTTCCTCAGGGATCACGTAGGAATAAAACTACATTTTCTCCATACACTCCGGTCTTCTGGTTTTACTTCTTGACAGCAGGGCGGATTGTGCAACACATCGTCCTACAGATTGATTCTTATACGCGGTGACCTGTGGATGTGTGGATCCTGCAGCAGCTGACCTCTCGCGCTCATACTTGGTTGTGGGTTAACACAACCGAACCAGGTGAGCAGATTCCAACAATTTCTATACCGCTCTTTTCATATAAAGGATAAGACTCTATTGCGCATTTTCTCACAATTTTAGATAACTCCAAAACATTGACTTTGTTACTTTGTAAACAGTTTGACAGTCATTGTCCATTTCAAAGACCCATTTCCTCCCTAGTTTTAAGTTTCTGGCTGATGTCTTGAAATGTGTTTTAGTATTGGCCCATAATCTTTTTTCCTCGTGATTGTACCTATTTTGTGAAATGCTCCAGTCCCTCCAGCAGAAAAACAACCCCACAACATGAAGCTGCTACCCCTGTGTTTCACAGGTGGGATGGGGTTCTTAGGTTTCCAAGCTTCTCCCATTTTCCTCTAAATGTAACAATGGTCATAATTGCCAAACAATTTAATTTTAGTTTTGTCTGACCACAAGTGTCGCTGTTCAGTCTTTTCCTATATTGTCAGACCGCAGGACATGTCTCCAAAAATGTAGGTCTTTGTTCCTGTGTGCATTTGAATAAATGAATCTGGATTTTTTATGTTTCTTTTGGAGTAATGGCTTCTTCCTGGTAGAGTTGCCTTTCAACCCATCTTGATACAGTACTTGCTTCACTGTGGATAATGACACAGTCTTACTAGCTTCAGCCATCATCTTCACAAGGTTTCTTGCTTTTGTTCTTGGGTTGATATGCATATGTCAGAGCAAAGTACACTCATCTCTGGGACACAGAACTCGTCAATTTTATGAGAAGTATGATGGTTGGACATTCCCATCTTGTTTGTACTTGCGTGCAATTATTTGCTCGGATGAATGAAGCACCTTCAAGTAATGGCCACTTTACACCTCCCGATATCGGCATCCAACTCCGATAAAAAGTCACGTGGTTCGTGCGTTGGCCCCGATATCGTTTGTGCGTTGTATGGTGTAAATGTCCAATATGATGCACGAACGATGCCAAAACGATATCGGGGATCAAATGAGCCTGCTCTCCAACGGCCCGATATTGGATGGACGTTGTGGCCGGATCGTTCTGTGTACAAGCCCAACAACGATGTGGAGTACAACTTCCCCTATTCTCTCCCATGTTAAATGATCGTTCCTGGGTCGGCCGTACAAGGGGGCGTACACATCGCTGTTGCGTTGCCTGCCGATATCGCGCTGTGTAACATCTCCTATGCGATCTTGGAATTATGCCCAGAGAAAGCGCGCTCCCGCGCCATTGGATCCAATATCGGAACGATATCCGGACGTGTAAAGTGTCCATTATATCTTTGGCTGATTTCTTTACACTTTCCCATGATGCTACACAAATACTACACCATACTTGATTGTAGGTAATGTGTTCTTTTCTTTGTAGCCCTCATTCTGTTGTTGGTCAACAAATATATGAAATATACGAAGTAGAAATATATGCTTTACCAAAAAGCTCCATTTTAATCTCTTCTATCCAAGAGCATGCATGACAACTTGAATTTTTTAGATCATTATTGGGGCTACTTACCCACTATCTGAATTTTTCTCTGCTGTCAATGTCCAGGGAGATTAGCCACAGTGATTGTAAACATCTCTATTATGTTGCGCACTGTGGACAAATAAACATCAAGATTTCTGGAGATGGACTTGTAACCTTGAAATTGTTGCTAATGTTCGACTATTGGATCTCAAGTCCTCAGTAAGTTCTCTTCTCCTCTTTCTGTTCTCCATGCTTAGTTTGGCACACACAGATAGACAATGGAAAGATTAAGTCAACTTCTCCCCTTTTTATCTGGTTTCTGGTGTGATTTTCATATTGCCCACATCTTTTACTTGCCAGAGGTGAGTTTAAACGAGCATCAAATGCTTGAAACAAAGTTATTAACCCACAACTTTGGAAAAGTACCAACAATTTTGTCTGGGGTTTTGTTTGAAATTACGTCCAATTTATTTCTAGTTAAATTTTTTTGTGTTATTTCAATACGCAAAGGAAATATACATGTGTATGACAAAACAAGTGTTATTACAGTAATTGCTCTGTGAGAAATACTTAATTTTGTGTGAACAATTTCAAGTGTGCCAACACTTTCGGCCATGACTGTATATTGACATGCAGATCTTCAAAAGCTAAATCCATCAACACATTTTAATCTTCTATTTGATGAATTCTTGAGAAATTATTTTCATTCATATGCATATGAGGTCTTAAGTGGTCAGGGCATAATAAAGTACTTCCCAAGCTATTGCCTCTCAAGGTTATTTCTTTGCTCAGCACTAGCCTCTTTAGCTTGATAGGTATTGCACAGTCTGATTTCCTTATCTTGCACTTGACATTACACATACAGTAAGCTATCAATCAAGTAAAGAAACTAGTGCTAACTAGTAAACAACGTTGGGGGGAAGCAGAGAAACGCTAAGTGCTCTGTAATAGCACTTATGTCTAAATTGCATATAGATAAATATCTTGATTCCTTGGGAATGCAGCAACAGATAGAATATACAGTTGATCAATTCATGATGAAAGGCAAAGAAAAACATCCCAAAGTTTCCTAAATTAATGGCATATTTTAACATGACCTTAGTGGTTGTTGCTCAATGAATGAAGAACATTACTCATGGACACTATTCACCAACTTTTTTATTTGGAATGGGTAGGCACAGCATCATTTCTAGGATAAAACTTTTGCCTCTTGTTACTTCTTAATTTTGTATTTGCAGGAAAAAAAAAAAATTTTCTGGTTTGAATTCAAGCGCTACCAGAGGGATCACAGGGATGGCAAATTATTCCAAAATAATTTCTTCTTTTATTACGCATTTCGGCTTAACATATAACAAGCCTTCATCAGATGAATGAATGATGAAGGCTTGTTATAAGTTAAGCCGAAACGGGTAATAAAAGAAGAAATTATTTTGGAATAATTTGCCATCCCTGTGATCCCTCTGGTAGCGCTTGAATTCAAACCAGAAGAAAACATTTTTTTTCCTGCACTTCAACACGAGCCTCCCTCTGGGCGACTTGCTTCTCTGGGAACAGGCAGCAGGCCAGGAGATCCAGGAAATATCCCTCTGTAGGATTATATGCAAACTGAACAAGACACCAGAAAGGTGAGCACAATACCTAAGAGCAACTGTTGCTACTAATATACTGCACTTAGATCTGCGCCTTCTCTTTTCTCCTCTATCCTAGTCTTGCTGACCTCACAGTCTTTGAAGACACTATTTGATTAATTTTGTATTTGACATTTTTGGCATTGTTCTGTTTAACATTTCTGAGACCTATTTGAATTGCTTACAGAAAGAAGTGATTATTGCAAGAAATGAATTAAAGAGGATCTGTCACCCCGCTGGTGCTTTCCCAACTGAAAGCACCACTGAGTGCAGCGTGTCTGTTGCATTCAGGGAAGGGTTCTCCCATGTCTCTAGCCCCCCTGTAAGTTGTACAAAACACTTTATAAAGTGTATAGTTAATGAGTCCGGAGGGACTTACTCAGTAATGAGTCCTCACTGCTCCCTGGTGTGCTCCCTGCCGCCAGCCCTCTCAGGACCACCTCCAGCCCCCTCAGTAACGCCTCCATTATGTGTCTCCCCTCCTCGCCTGCTCATGTGCCTCTGCATCTGAATTCACGCAGGTGCAGAGTGAGCATAGGGAGGGAGCGGGACCCAGCAGCTGAAATACCTCCTGCTGGTGAAGTCAGCGCTGGAGCCCAGATTATTTATGGCAGGCAGGCTTCGGTGCTGACATCACCAGCAGGAGGCGTTTCATGCTGTGTGACCGCTCTCGCCCATTGCTCGCTCTGCACGTAGGTGGCTTTAGACATAAAGCAGCATAAACGGCTGACAAGGAGAGACACATAAAGGAGGCATTACTGAGGGGGCTGGAGGTTGCACAGAGAGGGCTGGAGGTGGGGAGGACACCAGGGAATAGCGAGGACTCATTACTGAGTAAGTCCCTCTGAACTCGTTAACTGTACACTTTATAAAGTGTTTGTACAACTTACATGGGGGCTAGAGACATGGAGACCACTTCCCTGACTGCAGCACGCAGGGGTGCTTTCACTTTGGAAAGCACCAGGAGGGTGACAGGTCCTCTTTAACAAAGTTGATTACTGTTTATTTATATTGTAGAGAAGGAATTTCCTAAGTGCTTCATATACAGTTAAATTCCGTAAACGTAAATTCTACTGGTAAACTGTAAGAGCCAGCCATGTTTAACTGTCAGCGTTCATTATACAAAATGATGATGGAGTGCTGGTATGTCACGGTCCGCGCTGCTGTGGTATGAAAAACTCACCAAAGAACCAAGATAGTTTTCATCCTTTATTTCCTCCTCTCTCCTATGCGTTTCAGCGCCACACCCGGCGCCTTCTCAGGTCCCAGAGGAAGGCGCCGGTGTGGCGCTGAAACGCGTAGGAGAGAGAAGGAAATAAAGGATGAAAACTATCTGGTTCTTTGTGAGTTTTTCATACCACAGCAGCGCGGACATGACATACCAGCACTCCCATCATCATTTTGGATTATAACCACTATCCAGTGGTCGGTGGAGGTCCTGCAGCAGCTGGAACATTGTTTTCCAAAACGCCTTCAAACCAGTTGTGGGGATCACAACTGGACCAGGTGAGCGGCTTCACAGCACCACCAGCACACACAAGTGTCACTAGTGATAGTGCACTATTGCGCCTGTGTCCCCCTCCCTATTTTCTTTTCACAGCGTTCATTATAGTGCCACCTTGTCAACTCTACCTAATTATATTGTAGTCCAGAATCTAAGTAAATTCACATATTTGATAAAATACAGATTTGCTTTTAGTTTAATAGATATTAATTGTTTACAATTTGAAAATAGAGGAAAATAGCAAAAATCCTTACTTACCCTCATACAGTATTGTAGCTGGTACTAATTTCATTCATCCCTCACTTTCATAACATTTAGATTTTTCAAAGTAGTATATTAATTTATGGAACTTGTAAACCAGTTCTTTACTTATTGAGATTATCTTTTAAAGTTATATCTATTTTCCTATATAAAGTTTTATACAGATGATAATACTGACCACATTTTTCTAAAATTTCTCATATTACTAGAACATTTTGAGCAAAATAATTATTGCAACTAAAAGTATTAAATTGGAAAACGAAACAAAAGCATACTATATTGTAATATAAGGTGAATATGATCAATATTTCTGGAAGTCAGCTGACGATTTTTCTGAACTTAGTCTTGACTTGACACTTTCTGTTGTTCAATGTCACTCTTGCAGACTCCCCTTAATGATCTCAGCACACTGGAGACATAATAGCTTTCTCCTTAAGTTACTGCCTCATGTCTACTCAGACTATAAAAAACTTTTATCAAGTCCGAACCATAATCTTAGGATTTGGGAAAATAACTTTTCCAGTAGACATTTGTAAAGATAGAACAACAACAGACAACTTGACTTGAAAACTTATCTTATTGGGTTAAGTTTCACATTCCATTATACTTTCCAAATAAAGTAGTATAAAAAAATAAAGCAACAACCTATATGTAATACTAGATGGTGGCCCGCTTCTATTAATAAATGAATCAATTATTAGTATTAATATAGTTTTAGAGTAAAATACATAAGACTGCAAACATGGAGATGTTTAGTAGTTTTAAGCCACATAAACTGATGAATGTTTTCTATTTAACAGCACTGTTGCAGTAAATTAGTGACGCTTATCGAAAACAGCAGATATGTCACCAAATTTTACAATACACACTGTATATATAAACTAATGGATCTCTCCGACCTGTGAACACTTTATACTTACCATAAACATTTATGGAAAAATGTCTATATAATCCTTTCCAGCTCAAACTGGACTCCTACAGTGCTCATAAAAATTTGAGGATTATATGACCATTTAGAGAAGGATTTTCCAAGTGAATACACCAGCCTCATCAAGACCTGGAGATCTACTTCTTTGTTTTTTTACAGTTTGCAATATCTAAGTTTTTTCATTGATATTTTTCCCTGGAGATTAGATACATTAAGAAGTCCAATTTGCCCTTCTCAATAAAAAAAGTATACAAACCAATCATACCACATATGATTATATGCCACAGGTGCATATTATGGAAGTAAAAAGGGGAATTATATACAGTGCCTTGTGAAAGTATTTGGCCCCCTTGAACTTTTCAACCTTTTGCCACATTTCAGGCTTCAAACATAAAAATATAAATTCTAATTTTTTTGTGAAGAATCAACAAGTGGGACATAATCGTGAAGTGGAACGAAATTTATTGCATATTTTAAACTTTTTTAACAAACAAAAAACAGAAAAGTGGGGCGTGCAATATTAATCGACCTTTTTACTTTCAGTGCAGCAAACTCACTCCAGAAGATCAGTGAGGATCTCTGAATGATCCAATGTTGTCCTAAATGACTGGTAATGATAAATAAAATCCACCTTTGTGTAATCAAGTCTCTGTATAAATGCACCTGCTCTGTGATAGTCTCAGGGTTCTGTTTCAAGTGCAGAGATCATCATGAAGACCAAGGAACAAACCAGGCAGGTCAAAGATACTGTTGTGGTGAAGTTTAAAACCAGATTTGGATACAAAAAGATTTCCCAAGCTTTAAACATCCAAGGAGCACTATGCAAGTGATCATATTGAAATGGAAGGAGTATCAGACCACTGCAAATCTACCAAGACCGGGCCGTCCCTCTAAACTTTCATCTCAAACAAGGAGAAGACTGATCAGAGATGCAGCCAAAAGGCCCATGATCACTCTGGATGAACTGTAGAGATCTACAGCTGAGGTGGGAGAGTCTGTCCATAGGACAACAATCAGTCGAACACTGCACAAATCTGGCCTTTATGGAGTGGCAAGAAGAAAGCCATTTCTCAAAGATATCCATAAAAAGTCTTGTTTGAAGTTTTCCACAAGCCACCTGGGAGACACACCAAACATGTGGAATAAGGTGCTCTGGTCAGATGAAACCAAAATTGAACTTTTTGGCCACAATGCAAAACGATATGTTTGACGTAAAAGCAACACAGCTCATCACCCTCAAAACACCATCCCCACTGTCAAACATGGTGCTGGCAGCCTCATGCTTTTGGCCTGGTTTTTTTCAGCAGGGACAGGAAAGATGGTTAAAATTGATGGGAAGATGGATGGAGCCAAATGCAGGACAATTCTGGAAGAAAACCTGTTGGAGTCTGCAAAAGACCTGAGACTGGGACAGAGATTTATCTTCTAACAAGACAATGATCCCAAACCTAAACCAAAATCTACAATGGGATGGTTCAAAAATAAATGTATCAGGTGTTAGAATGGCCAAGTCAAAGTCCAGACCTGAATCCAATCGAGAATCTGTGGAAAGTGCTGAAAACTGCTGTCCACAAACGCTCTCCATCCAATGTCACTGAGTTTGTTTTGCAAGGAAGAATGGGCAAGAATTTCAGTGTTTTGTTGTGCAAAACTGATAAAGACATATCCTAAGTGACTTACAGCTGTAATCACAGCAAAAGGTGGCGCTACAAAGTATTAACTCAAGGGGGCGAATAATATTGTATGCCCCACTTATCAGTTTTATATTTATTAAAAAAGTTAAAAATATCCAATAAAATTTGTTCCACTTCATGATTGTGTCCCACAATGGCATGCTGGATTAACTGGATCAAGAGAAAGAGAGAAAGAGGACCTTCACTTTGCAGGCTTACAGTCTGCAGGATAATGGAACCTTGCAAGTTAGAGCCAATCAGAAAATGTAAGCATTATATTTGTTTTCAGCATTGTTTTTAGTCTGTGAACCAAATTGGCTGTAGAGCAGTGTAGTCGGATGTGTTGGGGCAAAGAATTCCAGAGCATGGGGGATACTTGGTAGAGGTCTTATAGATGGGTGAGGAACGTATGAGTTTAGAGGAGAGGAGAAGGTCATGAAAGGACCATGTGTGAGAAGATATCGGGAGATTAGTTTAGAGATATATGGAAGAGACATACAGTTAGGGCCAGAAATATTTGGACAGTGACACAATTTTCGCGAGTTGGGCTCTGCATGCCACTACATTGGATTTGAAATGAAACCTCTACAACAGAATTCAAGTGCAGATTGTAACGTTTAATTTGAAGGGTTGAACAAAAATATCTGATAGAAAATGTAGGAATTGTACACATTTCTTTACAAACACTCCACATTTTAGGAGGTCAAAAGTAATTGGACAAATAAACATAACCCAAACAAAATATTTTTATTTTCAATATTTTGTTGCCTTTCTTCTCCAAACTTTTTTCTTCCCATCATTCTGGTACAGGTTGATCTTTGTCTCATCTGTCCATAGAATACTTTTCCAGAACTGAGCTGGCTTCTTGAGGTGTTTTTCAGCAAATTTAACTCTGGCCTGTCTATTTTTGGAATTGATGAATGGTTTGCATCTAGATGTGAACCCTTTGTATTTACTGTCATGGAGTCTTCTCTTTACTGTTGACTTAGAGACAGATACACCTACTTCACTGAGAGTGTTCTGGACTTCAGTTGATGTTGTGAACGGGTTCTTCTTCACCAAATAAAGTATGCGGCGATCATCCACCACTGTTGTCATCCGTGGACGCCCAGGCCTTTTACAGTTCCCAAGCTCACCAGTCAATTCCTTTTTTCTCAGAATGTACCCAACTGTTGATTTTGCTACTCCAAGCATGTCTGCTATCTCTCTGATGGATTTTTTCTTTTTTTTCAGCCTCAGGATGTTCTGCTTCACCTCAATTGAGAGTTCCTTTGACCGCATGTTGTCTGGTCACAGCAACAGCTTCCAAATACAAAACCACACACCTGGAATCCACCCCTGACCTTTTAACTACTTTATTGATTACAGGTTAACGAGGGAGACACCTTCAGAGTTAATTGCAGCCCTTAGAGTTCATTGTCCAATTACTTTTGGTCCCTTGAAAAAGAGGAGGCTATGCATTACAGAGCTATGATTCCTAAACCCTTTCTCCAATTTGGATGTGGAAACTCTCATATTGCAGCTGGGAGTGTGCACTTTCAGCCCATATTATATATATATTTGTATTTCTGAACATGTTTTTGTAAACAGCTAAAATAACAAAACTTGTGTCACTGTCCAAATATTTCTGGCCCTAACTGTATTATTGGCGGATTTTTGTAGTCAATGTTAGTAGTTTGAACTGGAATAACTGGGGAATTGGGAGCCAAAAAAGTGATTTACAGAGGGGAGATGTAGAGGAGTAGCAAGGAGAGGGGTGGATTAGTCGAGTAGCAGAGTTAAGGATGGACTGGAGAGGTGCGAGAGTGTTAGCAGGGAGGCAACAGAGAAGGACGTTTCAATATTTGAGGCATAACATTTTTAGGGGATGTAATAACATTTTAGTAGGTTCAGCATTTGAGGAATGGATAGATTCTAAAAATATTTTTGAGTGGAGTTTTCTGCATGAGATAATAACGGATAATAAGAGCTTGGATGTGGGGTTTGAAAGACACGGCACAGTAACAGGTTAGTCCAAGGCAGTAGTCTTCCTGTAATAGGAAAAATGTGATGTAATTTATTGAGATAAATAGATTGGTTTACATCACATTGACCTTTAGGAAGTATAATGAGAAGAAGGAGGATATGGCTTATACACACTCTTGGATTCTAGACAGCAGAGAAGTTGCATCTGGGCCAGAAAGTTAGATCTGAGAGTCATCGTATAGGTACTGAAATCCAATGGATTTTATGAGGTGCTCCAAACTATAGGTTTAGATAGAGAAGAGTTGGGGTCCCAACACAGAGCTTTGAGAAATATAGTATGGAAATAGGAGATGCTTTATGTGTGGTTAGAAAGGTATGAGGAGATCCAGGAGAAGGCAAAGTTTTTAATGCCATGGAAAAAGAGGAGCTGTTGGAGGAAGTGGTTGACCTTGATGAGGCAGAAGACAGGTCTAGCAGGAGGAGTATAAACAATTGTCTGTTAACTTTGGCAGTAAGATGTTAGTAATTTTGGTTAGGGCAGTTTTAATGGAGTGGTGGGGACTGAAGCCAGATTGTAAATTATCAAAGAGGGAGTTGGATGAGAGTTGCAGGAACATTCAAAGTGGACATGCTGTTCAAGGAGTTTGGAGGCTAATGAATGATAGCTGGATATGGAGGTTGGGTTGATGTGTGGCTTCAGGATAGGTTTGACTGCTGCATGTTTGAAAGCAGAAAGGAAGTTAACGGAAGGTAATGTTATAACCTATAAAAGACGAGTTTATAGCCCAAATTATGGTGTAAAATCAAATACTTTATTGGTACATGGTTTAAAAGAATAACAATTCATTCCATTATGGCACAGTAGTGGAGATAAAATACACCACGATTTCATGCATCCGAATGCTACCAATCCACCAACGGAGGGAAAGAGAACCAAGATAGTCTGTAAAATCTCTATATATATTTGGAATAAAACCAGTTGATACAGCATATCATAAAGTGCATTTAATGTGTCCAAGAGGAATTCCCTCAAAGTTTGTACGCCGGTTGTAAGTATAACTCTTCATGAATCATAGAGTGGAGAGTGATGTCAAATTTCAATAGGTCACTGATGGTCCTATTTAAGGTGTATGATATAAAGCTAAAGCAAAAAGGAAACAGAAAATAGACCAACTGAGTCAAGTGTAAACAGTGATAGAGAAATTATGCTATATCAATGTGCTGATGGGTGTACAAATAAAAAAATAAATAAATAAAAAATAATAATAATAATAATTAAAGAAAACAAGAATAATAAAAATAAAATTATAGAAATAAAGATAAAAAGTGAAAATAAAAGAAAAATATCACTTTTTCTTTATTTCTATTTTTTTATTTTTATTATTCTTTTTTTCATTAATTATTATTATTATTTGCAAATAAAATAATCTTTTATTTATTATTATTTTTTATCTTTTTTTTTATTATTTTTGCTAATTTATTAATTGATATTTTTTATCCATTAAAATTGGTAAAATTCCATACATTTTTTACCCTTTGACACATGATTCATACATTTTATTTGACAATACACCAAGAAACGAATGGATAGTCCATACACCTATTAAATTACTACCACACACTTACACATCTTATGCCTTTACATATTTTATTATCACTTTTTTCCTTTTCACTAATTTTATTATCCTTGCAACAAGTATTACAGGCATAGAGTAATCCCATTTGTACACAAAAGCCATCATGTGAAACACCATAAAAACTATAGCTCTCTCCTGTGTAAGTGTACATGCGTACACAACCCTTCCAACTTGGGTAATGGTGCGCGTGCGCTTCTCTGGCAGCCGCAGGAGTCTATACCACGTCACCTCCCCAACCTCCCTTATGATGCATCTGGGGGAAGATACCGGGTGGTGACGTCAGACGCTGAACCAGGTTCCTGCGGCGTCAGCTATGCGCCATTTACAACGCACCTGCACTTTGTTTGGAAATACCGCTATAAAAAGGACATACCACAAATCAGCGGCACCCTCAGGAAGAAGCCCCCAGGCGAAACGCGTCAGGGTGAACCCCACATCCATACAGGACTGGTAATTATACCACCAATTGAGGTGTCACTTTGTAGGACACTTGTTCAGCCTCAATATGTGATTTAGATGAGATCCTATCTTTGATTTTAGTGTGTAGCCAGTACACAGCTGTTGATATTATATGGGCTGAGCACTCCTTTATATCAGTGCATATGGTAACCTTATGGCAACCTGTATAAGAGTGCATGGTTTTATTTTGGAAGTTCCCCATAGAGCCTATATAACTTATATCGGTTTGATGCTGTCCTCTTATTGTATTTGGTTGAACTACCTGGGAGGAGTCCCCTATAATTAAAGCTTTATTTTGTGTTGAGAGTAATTCATGGTCACAGCTCCTTGTGTCATAGGAGAGGTTCCTATTGAGAGTATTTCATGTTCTAGCTTTTTTGTTTTTGTTTTATTGGAGAGCACACATAATTTTTGACTATTGATTTTTTTACAGAGTGATTGTGGGATACAATTCTTTGATTAGTCTTTACTCAGTCCCTTATGATGTTTTGTAGACATTGTGTATTGAGCACTGTTTGTTTCACACTATATGGGGTGTAGACCTCCCTCACCCCTGATTCAGGGTAGCACAGTATATGTTTGTTTCTTTTATTAGTTGGTTTGTCACTAACACATGAAACACTAGCACATCGGTATAAGAACATGTTTATGTAAAACCACTGAGTGTTATTTGATTTTTTTGAACATCTTGTATTTTATTTGTACACCCGTCAGCACATTGATATAGCATAATTTTACTATCACTGTTCACACTTGAGTCAGTTGGTTCATTTTCTGTTTCCTTTTTGCTTTAGCTTTATATCATACACCTTAAATAGGACCATCAGTGACCTATTGAAATTTGACATCACTCTCCGCTCTATGATTCATGTAGAGTTATACTTACAACCGGCGTACAAACGTTTAGGAAATTACTCTTGGACACATTAAATGCACTTTATGATATGCTGTATCAACTGGTTTTATTCCAAATATATATAGAGATTTTACAGACTATCTTGATCCTCTTTCCCTCCGTTGGTGGATTGGTAGCATTCGGATGCATGAAATCGTGGTGTATTTTATCTTCATTATTGTGCCATAATTGAATGAATTGTTATGTTTTTAAACCATGTACCAATGAAGTATTTGATTTTACACCATAATTTGGGCTATAAACGCGTCTTTTACAGGTTATTTCTGTTTTGAGTTTGCCTAGCTACCATTAGAGGCCTACACTCTGGTTTATAGAAGGTAATGTTATGTTGTGATGTATTATAGCTGGGATAAGTATGATGGTGAGGTTGGGAATGAGGTGGGGTGGAACATTGCTTGAACATCTTGATTTGATCAACCAGCATAGGTTCAGATGCAGCAACTGAAAACTGGGGGCACCCGCGACCTCTGGAAAGACTGACCCAGATCTATAGGTCCTTTGTCATGAGTCACCTCCATAGAGTACTCTTGGAACCTGAGATCAATCTGGGTAGCCAAGGAAATCAGGTCATCCAGCATAGTCGAAATATCATGGCATGCTAGATTATCCTTAATCTTGCTGGATAAACCCTTCCAAAAGGTGTCCACAAGCACCTGATTATTTCAAACGAGTTTAGAGAAGAGGGTGTGGAATTTAACCACATAATGTCTGACAGTCTGACCACCTTAATGCAGCTAAAGAGGAGGGGATGCCGCAGAGGCAACACTAGCCGGCTCATCAAAGACTTTCTGGAAGTCCAATAAATCAAGGATGCTGCAGGTAACCTGGTCTCTTGTCTCCCACAGGGATTTGACTCAAGTGAAGTCCTCTCCACCAAGATATATCATCAGGAATGCCATTTTGGCCTAGTCGGAGGAACACTGGTGGGTCAACAGTTCAAAGTGCAGAGTGCCCTGGTTAATGAATCCTCGACATTGCTTGGGATCACCATCGAATTATGGAGGAGCAGACAAGCAAGGACTCGAACCAAAAGCAGGGTTAGCTGCCAGAGAACACGCATTACAAAATCAAGCTGACAGGTTCTCTTTAAATGTAGAAACAATCCATTTATTCATGTATACGCTGGATCATCTTGATCAAAAAAGTATCTGCCACTCCCATTACTGGATTATGAATGAGGAGACAACCCCTTTAAGATTTTGGGGACATTAGAATGAATAATTAGCTTTATCATGTATATTTTAAAATTAAAGGCAATTTGTCACTTGGTCTTTTGCTACATCATCTGAGCGCAGCATTTTGTAGGCAAAGAGACCCTGAATCCAATCATATATTATTCAAATTGCCAAGTTTAGAAGTTCTGACACAATCAGAGTTTTTAAAGATGCAGCACCTTCACCCACACTACGCTTTGTATACAAAGTATATTGCTAGTTGGAGCTGCTAATCACAGAAGGGTGCATGTCAGTCTTGTGCTCATGCAACTGTATCCAAGCAATCATATGCTACTGGTGCTGAAACAAACAATCCATGTAAACAGCAACATACAGTGTGATAAGAGACTCATGGCTGAAATCTCTGTTAACCCTTACAGCATGCAGTCTTCAGATTACATAGCAAAAACCTGCTGACAGATTCCCTTTAATATTTAATATGCTGCAGGGAAATAAATGAATGTCGTAAAGAGAAAGTACCTGTAATGCTTTAAGCTTTTAACCTAACTTTTAATAGCTAAGATTAAGAAATTGTAATAATATCCCATGTCTGAAAAAGCGCTTCATGAGATTAAACACATGATAATGATTCTGGAAGACATAAAATAAAATTAATTTGCATTAATAAATGCAGTAAATGCTATGTGCCCTGATAATAAAATGTTGCATCATGTCGTTCTCTAAACATTATTTTACAGAGAAACAAATTAAAAGTTATTTGTTTAAGATAAACACTTCATCCTTGATTTCCGTAGCAATGCCGACGATGTGCAGTTCACAGTCATTTTTTAACCTAATTTCTTTGCCTCTTCTTGAGGATGCGATGCATATTCATTTTATACATATTATTCAGTATAATGTATTCCAAATAGAGAGCTGAAATCTAATGAGACGCAATTATTCTGTTGCTATTTATTGTGAAAGACTCTTAGGCAAATGTGGATGACGGCTATTTTTGCGTTCTACAGGAAAATTTCTTGTAAATTTGAGATGAAAAAGTAATTAAAGTGCTTGAGACCAAACAATTTAAAACTTCTTTGGAGATGTTTTACATGATTTTGTCTTTTCGAAAATAATAATAAGCAATAATAAAAGCTAATTAAAGTCGCTTTCCAATAGAGTTAGGACAAGCAAATGTTTTATTCTCCTATGTCCCTACAGCAGCACAACATATGGGAAATTTCTCAGCCCTGTGAGCTGATCAGAGAGGTGGAAAGTTTAACCCCTTTTTTTGCTCCCCTGCTTCCAAGAGCCATAATTTTTTTTATTTTGCAGTCAATATAGACATATGACAGCTTGTTTGGGGGATGAGTTGTACTTTCAGATGCAATAATTTATTTTACCATATAGTGTACAGGGAAATTGCAAGAAAATTCCAAGTGCAGTGAAATTGCAAAAAAAGTGCAATTATACGTTTGTTCTTTGTTTTTTTTGTCACTATGTTCACTATATGGTAAAAGCCGATGTGAGAGTGTGATGCCTCGGCCAGTATGAGTTCATAGATACCAAACATGTATACTTTTACTGGTATCTCAGTGGCGAAAAAAAACCTCAGCCTAGATATCCAGTGTTTACCATGGTTAACTGCCTGTGAGGTCGCTGATCGTTGGGCTCTCACTGTCACACGCAGCGAAGCGTGCTGACCAGTGGGAGCGCAATGATAAAAAAATGACCCAGAGGACTTTGTAACGATCTGCGATCTCACAGCAGGGGCCTGATTGCTGCTACGTGTCACACGTTGCAAGATCATAAGCAAGATCGCTGTTACATCACAAAACCTGTGACGTTACAACGATCTCACTAATGATCTCGTTATGTGTGACGGGAGCTTTAGTCTATCCAACAGCAATCAGGAACAGCCCATAAATATACAAGGCAGCCCATAAGAACAGCCCAGTTATTAGCCAAAGTACTTAACCTATCCAGCAGCAGTCAGGAGCATGGGTGGATGTGAGGCAGTGTAAAAGATCCCTCTTTTTATACCTCTCAGGCAATCTTAATTATAATTCTCCGGGGTGCAGCGTCCAACACTCGCACTTCCAGGTTGCGTAGATGACGTTATGGTAAACGTCATTACTTATAGACACATGCGTTCCACCGATCAGGAAGTAAGGTGGAGCGCAAGGTTGGCACATGTGCAGTCCGTGCCTTCGGCACAGCAATACCGCGTCGCCGAAATATGCCATTAATGGGTGCCACTTGCATTCCACCAATCAAGAAATAAGGCGGAGCGCACAAGGTGCGCATGCGTACCTGCAACTCTCTGGGAAATGTACTTTAAATTAAACAGAAAGACTAGCCATGACATTTCATTTGTGAGAAAGTTGTGACAAATTAATTTTTAGGACTACATAATCATTATAATTATATAGAAGTTTAGAATTATTAAAGGATGTAAATTTATTGGGGATAGTTTATACAGGATAAGGTCTGCCTACAAGTGCACAGCCATCAAGTACTAAAGGTCACAAGAAATTAAAGAATGAGCCATTAGTTAGAACAGATTAATGAAGCAAAAATAAAATTATATACATTGATGTGTATATCTCAACAATATAATTTATAAGAGGATAGATATAGCAATAATATGCAGAAACCCTCATAGAATAGTGCTATCCTTCACAGATGATGTCACAGCATAAATTACCAATTTGATTTTTGATAATCTGTTCTAGAAGACGACATAGTCAAGTATTAAGAGGAAGAATAGTGATGTAACCTTCAAAGAAAACAACTGTAATGTTGCTGTTCACTTATTCCCCTAGGATGTATGCTATCAAAAGTATAAATCTACCTACCCACATTTTGTAAAAACCTGTCTTTTAATTTTTTAGGTTTGTTATGGAACTCCCCTTTTTGTGAACAATTTCTTCTCAGGCGTATTTATTGCCCCTTTGGGATGCCTCTTTTTCGGGGGACTGGTTGAGAGCTTTCCCAATGCCAAAAATTATTCGTTGCGGTGGGTTTCCTGTAAATTGCTGTTTCTATATGCCCTCTATGATCTTTAGTCAGAAGAACATTCTGACTAAATATTAAAATATTTAAAGAAAGTTTTTTAAGTTTGGAGGAATTTTGAACAGTATTGATTGAGCTCTAATTGTTGATCTTCTTGTTTATAGGCAAATCTATACAAAATCCTCTTCTTCTGATGAGCTTTGTAGAATAAGACAAGGTGAAACGCGTCAAGCGTGGAAAAACAGCATCTAGACAGTCCATCTTAGGCTTCCAACCGCATCAAATACAGACACCCCGGATGGCTAATATACTCTGGACTGTATCATGAGTTAAGTTCTGCCTCTGGAACAAATAAGTTAATTTTTTTTCCCTGCTATATAAATCTGTGACTCACTTTGATCTCTCGCTAGGGTAAGACCCAGGGAGAGCCTATGTGGTGTGGGGGCACCACTAACCTTAGGGTGTTAAACCTCCATTGTAAGGTAGAGACAGCTATAGTCTCATGGTAATATTCCAACACTGCTTGCTGTCATCTATTTTCAATCAAGCCATTGTAACAGTGCATGTTAATATACCTGTGATTGCTGCAATGATCGCCATAGCAATATCAGCTTGACTTATAGTCTCATGGTAATATTCCAACACTGCTTGCTGTCATCTATTTTCAATCAAGCCATTGTAACAGTGCATGTTAATATACCTGTGATTGCTGCAATGATCGCCATAGCAATATCAGCTTGACTTATAGTCTCATGGTAATATTCCAACACTGCTTGCTGTCATCTATTTTCAATCAAGCCATTGTAACAGTGCATGTTAATATACCTGTGATTGCTGCAATGATCGCCATAGCAATATCAGCTTGACTTATAGTCTCATGGTAATATTCCAACACTGCACTTATTGTTAAGCTTCCCGTGTCATCTCTATGCATTACATTACTCACTCACCAGTATATGACAATTTGGCAGATTGTAATAGTTATCTGTTGGAGGTGTTATAGTGTGGAGGGAGTCTTGCCCTTTCATCCTCTCGCACCCCTGCTGTTCCTTGTAGCTGCTAATTACCTGATACCATGTTTCCTCCCACAAGCCCCCTCACCTGATTCTGATAGTGTCTCCTATAAATTTAGCTCATTCTTAAGGGGTACACGTGTGGGGGGTCAGACACGTGTGGCATCTCATGCAAAGTGGCATTGAATGCTAAGTGGATGCAGTTATTTCATGGCAGTTAGTCAGGGCAGGAGTCAGGTAAGCCACTCTAATTAACAGGGAGAGGAAAAAAAAAAAAAAAAAATTAAAACTTCTTTTCCTTTCCCTATCACCATGTCCTTTACTTCACCATCTATTGTTCTATGTGCTCTTGCTGGAAGACAATGACATAGAGGGACACTCCAACACTGTGCATAACTCCATTCACTACTAATCTTTACCATGTCTTGTATTTCACTGTTTGTTTTCTTATGTGCTCTCGCCACCAATTTTTATCACCCCATCCCCCCTCCATCACCACTCATTCACATCATCCCCTCTCTCCTGCCCTACTCTATGTACAGCTCCCATGCTATCTTCAGTTTACTGAAGACTCTCAGCCCATCATATTCCAAAGTTTGTCATAATAAATCATGTCCTAATCCCAAAAACTATCTGCTCTTTCTCTTTTTACTGCTGCTCCTCTCAGGTGATATCTCTCCCAACCCTGGTCCACCATCTGCTAACTTCAACCCCTCTCCCACCTCACACAGAAACCCCACTAACCTTATTAATATCACCTGCACACCTTCACCTCCCTCTTTTAATTGCGCTCTCTGGAATC
This sequence comes from Allobates femoralis, assembly GCA_033576535.1. Taxonomy (NCBI): domain Eukaryota; kingdom Metazoa; phylum Chordata; class Amphibia; order Anura; family Aromobatidae; genus Allobates; species Allobates femoralis. Next base: position 178,818,796 of record JARQOC010000003.1, read on the forward strand.
CACGATCTGTATGCAACAAACTTCCTTTCATTCACAATTACTTTCTTACCAACTCTCTTAACCTGCTGGCCCTCACAGAAACCTGGATCCAGGATTCAGACACTGCTTCCCCTGCTGCTATTTCTTACGGCGGCTTACACTTCTCTCACTCCCCTAGACCTGGGAACAGACGTGGCGGTGGAGTCGGCCTCCTCCTGTCCCCACAATGTACTTTCCAGGTCATTCCTCCAGCCCCATCACTCTCATTCCCTTCTTTTGAGGTCCATACCATTAGGCTATTCCATCCCTCCCCCTCAAAGTAGCAGTGGTATACCGCCCCCCAGGGTCACCCACCCAGTTCCTCGACCATTTCTCCGCCTGGCTCCCGCATTTCATGTCCTCAGATTTACCAACCCTTATTCTGGGAGACTTTAACATTCCCATAAACAGCCCCATCTCCCCATCTGCATCCCAGCTCCTATCTCTAACTACCTCTCTTGGCCTATCACAGCTCTCAACCTCTAAGACACACGAAAACGGTAACACCCTTGACCTTGTCTTTACCCGGCTCTGCTCATCCTCCCCCTTGGATAACTCAACTCTACTCTCTGACCACAACATTCTTTCCTTCTCACTCACTAACCCTCGGCCAACACAGCCCAAGCCTACCTATCACACATCCAGAAATCTACAGGCCATTAACCCTCAAGCACTCACAGACTCCCTCATCTCATCTCTGTCCCCAATCTCTTCAATCTCTTCTCCAGATCAGGCAGTAAATCACTACAATGACTCTCTCAGAAGCTCCCTGGACCAAGTAGCGCCCCTCACCCGCAGAACCTCCAAACAGAGAACAAAACAGCCCTGGCTCACATCACAAACCCGATTCCTCCAGCGATGCTCCAGGAGTGCTGAACGCCTATGGAGGAAAACTCGCTCACCAGGAGACTTCATCCACTATAAATTCATGCTCAAAACCTACAACTCTGCCCTTCACCTTGCCAAACAGACCTACTTCACACCCTGGTCTCCTCACTATCCAACAATCCAAAAAAACTCTTTGACACCTTTCACTCTCTCCTCAGTCCTAAAGTGCAGGCCCCCATCACCGACCTCTGTGCTGATGACCTGGCTTCCTACTTCATGGATAAAATAGACAACATCCGCCAGGAAATCAGCTCTCAGCCCCAAGCGCTGCCACCCCCATTCTTCCTCACATCCCCTCCGGTTCACTTTCCACATTTGACCCAGTCACAGAAGAAGAAGTCTCCAGGCTCCTATCTTCCTCTCATCCCACCACATGCACTACCGACCCCATTCCCTCACACCTGCTCCAGTCCCTCTCTCCAGTCGTCACCACTCATCTAACCAAAATCTTCAATCTCTCCCTCTCTTCTGGCATTTTCCCCTCCTCCTTCAAACACTCGATCATTACTCCATTATTAAAGAAAACCACTCTCGACCCAACCTGCACAAATAACTACAGACCAGTCTCCAATCTCCCCTTCATCTCTAAACTCTTGGAGCGCCTGGTCTATTCCCGCCTCACCCGTTACCTCTCCGCTCACTCTCTTCTAGATCCATTACAGTCTGGTTTCCGCCCCCTTCACTCCACAGAAACTGCCCTCATCAAAGTGACCAATGACCTTCTGACAGCAAAACGTAATGGTGACCACTCTCTGCTTATTCTCCTTGATCTCTCTGCAGCTTTTGACACTGTCGACCATCAGCTCCTACTCTCTATGCTGCTCTCCATTGGCATAAAGGACACTGCTCTCTCCTGGCTCTCCTCCTATCTTTCTGACCGCTCTTTCAGTGTATCTTTTGCTGGCTCCACTTCCCCCCCTCTTCCCCTCACTATTGGGGTCCCTCAGGGTTCAGTCCTTGGCCCTCTCCTCTTCTCTCTACACGGCCCCGATTGGACAGACCATCAGCAGATTTGGCTTCCAGTACCATCTTTATGCTGATGACACTCAACTATACACTTCAGCCCCTGACCTTACCCCTGCGGTAGTAAAGAACACCAATGACTGTCTAGCTGCAGTTTCCAATATCATGTCCACTCTCTATTTGAAACTAAACCTTTCCAAAACTGAACTTCTTCTGCTCCCCCCATCCACTAACCTCCCTAAATCGGACATCTCTCTCTCAGTGTGCGGCACCACGATAACGCCTAGACAGCAAGCTCGCTGTCTGGGTGTTATATTTGACACCGATCTCTCCTTCTCCTCCCACACGCAATCTCTCGTCCGCTCCTGTCGCTTACACCTGAAGAATATCTCTAGAGTCCGCCCCTTTCTCACCCTGGAAACAACAAAAACCCTCACCGTGGCCCTAATCCATTCCCGCCTTGACTATTGCAACTCTCTATTAAGCGGCCTCCCCCTCACCAGACTTTCTCCTCTCCAGTCCATCCTTAATGCAGCAGCCAGGATCACCCATCTGGCCAATCGTTACTCAGATGCCTCTGCTCTGTGCCAGTCACTGCACTGGCTGCCCGTATACTACAGGATCAAATTCAAATTGCTTGTTCTCACCCACAAAGCTCTTCACAGTGCAGCTCCCCCCTACCTCTCCTCCCTCATCTCTGTCTATCACCCCACCCGCTCTCTACGTTCCTCAAATGACCTTCAACTAACATCTGCACTAATCCGATCCTCCCACTCCCGGCTCCAAGACTTTTCCAGAGCTGCACCAAACCTCTGGAATGCTTTACCCAAAGAAATCAGGACTATCCACAACTTGCATGGCTTCAGACGATCCCTAAAGACGCATCTTTTTAAGGCGGCCTATCATACTCCCTAACATGTCCATTGTACTGTAGACAGTGAATGGGCTATCCTCTGGACATTATTCTTCTACAAACTCCACCAAACCATAAAGGTCTACACAGACTGATGACCATTCATGTAAGCTTAGCCCTATACCCCATTTCCTCAAGATGCCTGGACCACCAGTGCAATAAGCCCCGGCACCTTGTACAACCCCCATCCCGTTGTAGATTGTAAGCTCTTTTGAGCAGGGTCACCTTCATTTCTTGCTTTATTTATTGTATTTTTTTTTTTTTCACATTGATTCTATGCCTATTGTTTTTGTATCCAATGATTGTACTTTATTTGTTCTCTATTGTAATTACTTACTGTATATTTTCTGTACGCTAACCCTACATTGTAAAGCGCTGCGGAATATGTTGGCGCTATATAAATAAAGCTTTATTATTATTATTATTATATTATTAAAAATTAGGTGATCTGCAACTCAGCATGTGTTCATGTTGTATGTGTTTTTGTTTATGCACCTTAGTCCTTTAGACCTTTTAAAGAATTTAAATAAAGATTCTGTTTTATATATCTCTTCTAAGTTGGTAATTTATATCCATGTAGTCCATTATTTCTGGCGCCATGTTGGTAACAGAGCTTCTCTGTCACTCGTAGACCTATACAGATCTTTTGGCAGTTGCTGCAAACAAAGGGCATTTCGCAGGAGCTATGGCAACACCCTTACTCCTTCTTAGCAGAAGAGGGTAGGGCTTCCAGAAGAAATGCCTGAGAGGCTGGAAATCAGTTTATCTGAGAGCTCTGGTCTTGATCCCTGCTATAGTAAGTGTTTCTCTTGGAGATCCTGTGGAGAGACTGGAAGCAAAGGTTGTCCATTAAGTAGGGAGCTAAAGTTAAGAGACTTATGATTTGTGCCCGCTGCCTCACATGTGAAGTAAATTTGTTGAACTTAAAGAAATATTGAGAAAGAACTGTTTGCCTCATAGTCTGTCTTCACTGCGGGAGGGACCTGGTTCACCTGAGACATCAGCGATATGCAGCCACTCCACATGTATGACCTGCAACCCTCAAACCCTCGCACCCAACCAGGTCCACCACACCACCACACAAAATGTCCTCCAACCTGTAGGGCTAGACACTGTACTCGAGATCGGTCCCTCAACAGTGACTACCTCCCTGGCCAACCTCACATACACACATACACTTTCACACCTTATAGAGGACTTACCAGTCGGTCTCCTTTTATTCAGTTCTTCCAGACTCCTACATGATATAGTACCTGTCAAGACATCATTGTCAATTATCAAGACTTCAAAGGTCCGTCTGTTCCCTCAACAATGTAAACTAAACTGATGTAGAATTGCTATTATCAATGTAGTTTCTGCAGTAAATGCTGGGGAACCCTAAAAGATTGAGACCCTGTTCATGTCAAAGGTATGGCAAAGCCACAATCACACTTACTCAGCAGAATAATTTTCAAACTCGCAGAATAGAGATTGAAGTGACATAAACCAGATATCAAATTTATGTCAAACAGGGAGAACCACAGGCTGCAGGTATTAAAATATAAGCTATTCTGCAATATCTGGGTACAGTCACCACTGTGGAGTTGGTAATAGCTGGTCGGTGAGGGTGCCAGATGTTGGCACCACATGAATCAGATATTGGTAGCATAACAAGAAGATAGGTCATCAATATAGTATTACTGGAAACCCCTTTTACTGTAATTAATCTATTATTCTTCAATGTTGCGTGTGTGCTGGTTTTACAATTAATCTGGTTAAAATGTACTTTTTGGATGCTGCCTTTGTATTCAAGGAAAGCAATATTACAGGTGGAACAGATTTGAACTTTATTCTTTACTTGTAATTCACACACTATTATTCAAACAGCTAAACAATATCTTTGTTCTCTTTTGGAGCAATTACACAATTATTAAAGTGATGTATGGTTCCTCCCCATAGCATTTTATATGTGCGTACATGTTATCTCCTTGTCTATAATCTACAAGCTTCTTGTTTTGATTTATTTACTTCATTAAGATCTTGCTTTCTATTCTTTCCTCAATATCATGCTTTGCATGCTAATATTATATTTTAGTTGTCATTTATCATGGAGTAGCTTTATTCTCAGTTTTGAACGAATACATGTTCAGTTAGTAAAAATAGGTAAAATGTACATATATATCTATTTATCTCTTATCTGTCTATCTACCAAAAAAATAAAAAGCAGCAAAGCTCCTAAGGGTGGGGTGTAGAGCAGACAAAAACTTTCTTGGTAAAGCTTCTGATACATACAAGAAATAATGGGGCCGCAGCACTCCAGTTCTGATGCAAAAAAAGAACTTTTTATTCCAGCAAAGGCTGGCAACGTTTCGGGCACATGCGCCCTTTGTCCAGCCAGACTTGGGCTGGACAAAGGGCGTATGTGCCCGAAACATTGCGGTCTATGCCCATGCTGTAATAAAAAGTTATTTCTTTGCATCAGAATTGGAGTGCTGCAACCCCATTATTTCTTGTATCTATCTATCTATCTATCTATCTATCTATCTATCTATCTATCTATCTATGCTTCAGAATCTGCAAACTCTTCAGAATGTCCAAAATTATTTCTGTGTAAAATTTGACTGAAAACTACATCAAATTTTCCTAAAAGTCCTTAAATTAGATAAAGAGCATTGAATAAAACAAATATGTAAAAATATTACACTTGAAAATGATCCCATATCACACGTCTGTGAATAACAAAAGCACCGTAATATACTCGTGTATAAGCAGAGTTTTTCAGCACAAAAATTGTGCTGAAAAGTGCCCCCCTCGGCTTACACACGAGTCAAGTGACGGCTCAGAGTGTGTGGGCCGGTGTCCGGGGGCTGGAGGAGGTGGGGGAGGCTGTACAATGAGCGGGCAGTCACGTGCCCCCGCTCCATTAGTGCAATGCAATATGCACTGCATCCCCCTGTCCATCAGCGGCAGGGGGAGCGTGCATATTACATTGCTGTCAGCGCTCCTCCGCCCCCCTGGGGTAGTATACAGCATGTGCCCCCCCATGTGGTTTTCACAGCCCCCTCCGTGGTAGTATACAGCAGTGCCCCCCCTGTGGGTATACACAGCCCCCCCCCATGGTAGTAAAGCAGTGCCCCCCCTGTGGGTATACACAGCCCCCCCGTGGTAGTATACAGCAGTGCCCCCCCTGTGGTATACACAGGCCCCCCCCTGGGGTAGTATACAGCAGTGCCCCCCCTGTGGTATACACAGCCGCCCAACTCCGTTGCTGCCACACACCTGTAAAAAGAACGCTTTCCATACTTATCCTCCTGCTGTCACCACGCGCATCCTCCGCTCTCCTTGCAACCCGGCGTCCATACCACGTGACCCGCGCACAAACATGACGTCATTATGTGTTGGTGGCGGGGTAACAATCAAGCTTCCTTCCTCTATCCTTTCCCACCAACCTCAGGCAACATAAAGGAGAATAATTTCACATCTCCTGACTGTTCTGTGCCCATCACTTCTTCATCCTCATCCTCCATTTGTTCCTTGGCTCCTGCACCTTCACTACCAATTTGTCAAGAATCATGAGCCCCCCTCTGTTGCTCTACTCCACCCTGGCTCCGCCTCCACTCAAGCATACATACATTATATAATATATATGTATATCTATATTTAGATATATAGATAAATATATACCCTGTTTCCCTAAAAATAAGACAGTGTCTTATAGTAATTTTGCTCCCATAGATGCACTACTTCCTATTTTTAAGGGATGTCTTATTTTTCCATAATCCACCTTACAGCCCCCAATATCCCCAGCATCCCCATGCAGCCCCCAATATCTCCATCATCCCAATACAACCCCCAATATTTTCTTACATACCGAATCTCCCCATGCAACTCCCAATGACTCCATCATATCTATATGCAGCCCCCTTCATTCCCATGCAGCCCCCCAATATCCATCATCCCCAAATATCCCCTTGCGTCCCCCATCATCCCTATGCAACCTTAAATATTCCCATCATCCTAATCCTGTGAAATTAACAGGGTCAGCTCCTTGCAGCCATAGCCTTGCAGCCCCCAGTATCCTCTTGCAAACCCCCATCATCACCATGCAGCCTGAAATATCCACATTATCCCCATATGCAGTCCCCAATATCTCTATTAAGGTACCTGCAGAGAAAAACGCACACACAGGGACACGCACACAGACAAACACAAACACAGACACACACACAGGGACACACAAACAGAGACGCACACAGGGACACAAACAGGGATACACAAAGACACACACACAGAGACACACACACACAGGGACACACACGCATAGGGACACAAACACAGCGACATACACACACAGTTTCTCACCAGTCCGGTCCACAGCTGCATGTATTCTACGGGCAGTTGGCTGATGCTCTGAGCTCTCTCAGCTGCTGTAGATATACAAGAAGAAGCCGGCCAATCAGATGTTGGTGGCTGCCGGCATCTGATTGGCCAGCAGCTTCCCATACATGTATGGTGACTGGGAGAGCTCAGAGCAGCAGCCGACAATGGAGGCAGGTGAGCCGGCGGCGTACAGTGGGCGTGGCTAGGCGGACGGCAGACAATGGAGGCAAGGGGGCGGGCAGAGCCCAGAGGAGATTAGGAGCCCATGGATGAGGTGAGGGGGTGGGGCTAATAGGAGAATGGGCCCCATCCCTCCTCCAGGGCCCCTCTCCTGTCAATCTTTGCCAGGCCCCTCACACCAGTCAAGGCAATCATGCCCTATCGGCGGCCCTGATAGTGGCATAGGAATTGCTGTACAACCAAGTTGAAGATGTAAACCATGCAAGGCACATGTATAACTTTGTCCCAATGTAGGACTGCCACCAGGTTCCCACCTGTATTACACACGGCCTTCCATGGCTCCAGGTTTATTGGAGACAGCCATTGGTCAATCTTACAGTATAGGAGAAAAAGAGCCGGGGTTTGTCCGCGCTAGACCACAGGGAAAACCGAGGATGCAAGCAAACCTTTATTTACACTCAAGCCAACGCGTTTCATGGCCACCTGGCCACTTCATCAGGGCAGCAATGTTACAGTCAGTTCACAAGAAGCCATTTTATACATTACAACCAATGACATAATGACGAAGGGACAATCTTTAACATCAAGTACAGGCTAGATTGCCAGTCAAGTTTTGTAATCTACCTTGTAGAGTGTATATGCGGTAAACAGTATATAGGTAGAACTATCCAACCGCTACACAAAAGGATTAATGCGCACAATCCTTTTGTGTAGCGGTTGGATAGTTCTACCTATATACTGTTTACCGCATATACACTCTACAAGGTAGATTACAAAACTTGACTGGCAATCTAGCCTGTACTTGATGTTAAAGATTGTCCCTTCGTCATTATGTCATTGGTTGCAATGTATAAAATGGCTTCTTGTGAACTGACTGTAACATTGCTGCCCTGATGAAGTGGCCAGGTGGCCATGAAACGCGTTGGCTTGAGTGTAAATAAAGGTTTGCTTGCATCCTCGGTTTTCCCTGTGGTCTAGCGCGGACAAACCCCGGCTCTTTTTCTCCTATACTGTATGTATCTGCACCCCGGGATCTGCAGCGGCCAAAACTTCTACAGGTGGTTGTGACTCTCACAACCATACCAGGTGAGTGGATTACCTTTGTTAATAACATGCTGGTGTCCCTCATTTACCGCCTTAGTGCGCTCCCCCTCTCTCTAATTTTTTGCAATTGGTCAATCTTGGCCTGCATAGCTGTCTGCAACTATTTAGCTGTGTGATTGACATCTCCAAGGTATTTTAATTTCAAAACTACCTGATGGTGGTAATCCCTGGCATCACATTACAGAGGTGGGGGGATTCTCTCTGGATTTATGAGGAGCTAGGCAACAAGATTGGGCAAACAATATTATCACCTAAGTGATTGGGTACTGGTGCTGTAAGATGGGACCCTAGGCAAAGGAAAAACATGTCAAAGCGTATGCTGGTGCCATCTTGGGATTGCCGTACAACGCAGCAGCAGTGTGTACCTGCATTCCATACTATGGAGAGAGACCTTATGGATACACCCCAAGAGATACCTGCTCTGGAGGAGCTGATTTACCTCACCACCCCAGGAGGCTGAAGGTGCTTCACCGCAACCAGAGCAGCCTGGAGAGGAGATGCCCACATAAGTGAGCTGGTGCTCAACTGTGCACCGCACATCAGGCCTAATTTGTAGTAAGGCCAGGATCCTGCATTCCTGAAGATTTCCCACCGAAATGCAGCTCAGAGTCAGGAGGGAAGCCATTCTATTTGCCAACCTGGACCACCACAGGTCGGAGGAAGGATCCTGCATTATGCCTGGCCTTAGTAAACCTGCATCCGGTGGATCGGCAAATCAAGGAAGAGGAGGTAATAGTGACATAAGCCCCCGTTTCCCTGCCTTCTATAGAGTCTTCGCCAAAGGCTTTCAACTGGGAGAATGTCATGTAGGGCTCCCTACCTCCTCCCAGCAAGTATCCTTAAAAGCATGAACCACCTCAGTCCTTTCCATTTCTCAGATGCTCTCGCCCAAGAGTGGTTGCAGGGGTCTACGTGTAACCACTTTGAGGAGCAATGTACCCGGGGCTGAGTAGTGAACTTCATCCAGAAAAGGGGGAGACTGGTCACCGGTGCTATGTCAACTGGTCCACCCTACAGCATGATCATATGCCGTCCTGACTCTGCACCCTCTATGTTGGGGAGGTGGTCACTTTCATGAAATTAAAGTGTCGCAAGGGGTGGTACACGGTGGAGGTAAGTTGTGTCACCACCGCAGAGAATGTCCAAGAGTGGCAGCAGCAGGTTGACATATAGAGGATGAATCATCGTCAGTTGGCCAAGCCTGACCATGTTAGCCAGCCAGCTGGAGTGAAACCCAAAGGGGTCAGAGAGCCTGAAGGGCCTGTTGGGGTTGCATGAGTTCCTCCAGAGTGTGTTAGAGGGGGTGGCCGTGCCCTAACTCCTCCACCCTCATCTCCAGCAGTGGCCCTGACAATGTGTGCTAGTGAGCAGATGGTGGGGGAAAATGCATGTGGAAAAGTAGCCCCTGTGACTGCTGAGACTGGCCAGCAGTGGCCTACAGTGTGGAACGGCCAAGTCCATCCTGGGGAGTGTGGATGTAGATGATGTTGGAGTGGGAGGTTTACAAAGAGGTCTCCAGTTAAAAAGGACTATCCTAAAAAGGCCTGTTGTTTGGTCACTGACCCATTAAAAGAAATGCCCCTGCTAGGACCCTGCATTATGCAGTATGTAAAGTTGCAGGCTAATAACCTCACCAATAGTCCTCGAGTGGCACTGTTGCCAGATGAGTACTGTTTGCAGTTTAGAGAAGAGCAAGGCCTGTTTTTTTGCCTTGTGGATGGGTAGGTCTAATTTTATATTTCCCCTTTCCCAGTTTTGTGCCTGTTGAGCTTCCCCCTGCTTGATTGCAGACTTCAGGCTACACCTCAAAGCCCTAAATTGACTGTGCTCCATTATCTTGATGGCCTGTGCCCAATATTAATGGACTCTGCCTATCCTTGTGGGATTTGCTGAGTTTTATGGACTGTTGTGTGAAAATTTGGAGGATCCAATGTGCCAGTTGGGTCACCTGTTTGCAATGTTCAAGAATTGTGCCTGGGGAAAGGACTCACTCATATTCTTATGATCCCTGTGTCGTGCTACTGCCACAATGAGAGAATGGACTCCAATGCCTACGCGAACCTCTGTGGACTTTGTGCTCCTGTTGGCCTATTGGCCTGTTTTATGAAAAATAGACTTGGACTCTATATTGCTCCGTGGTTTCAACCCAGTCAGACTATGGTCGACATGACCCAAACAAAGGAGGAATAGACTTTTTAGAATGTTTTACCTGTGTTTTATTTGTGATTCTATGCATCATGTCTTTCAGGTGTCCACTATGGCCAGGGACGGCCATGGTTAAAGAGGAGAGGCATGTGGGGGGTGTCCAGTGCCCATATGAAGTCTTTGTTCCCTGAAGACATCACTGTAACTGTATATATTTATATGTATGTGTCTTTTAGACTTATTGTGAATAGTATACATTACATGTCTGCAGGAAAACCAACGTTCATATAATTGAAATCTTACAGATAGCACACAATGCAGGACAAAGCACCTACCCCTCCCAGCACAGAGCACAGAGGGGAGGGGCAGAACACCAACTTGGATAGGCATGGATATTTAAACAACACTTATAAAATTGGACTATTAAGCTCTAAATATAATGGACAGGACTAATGCAGGAGCTGCCTGCAGGATGTGCAAATGCTAATAACAAGGAAACTACAAATGGTACCATAATGATTTTACATTGTTTTAAAAGGTCTGCCGAGGCACTATTCAAATGTAATACTAATATCATACTGAAAAATGACCTGACAGAGTGCCTTTAATATTCTTTCCAGAGGGGAAGATGCTGTCTTAATTTGTTTATCTATTTGTACTCATTTATTGGGGTACTGCAACTCTCTTTGTGGAATTACCTACACACAGGACGCACAAGAGATTTTACCACCAGCCTTGAGTTTTATCTCTATCTAGTGGACAATGGTGTACATAGTTTATTTCTGTTTTTTTTCTTCATTTAATGCTAACCCAATATAAACAGGACAGACGGGGATGATCGTAGCTAACAATAAATATTTAACCTAGCACATCTCTTGTTAATTGCAATATACCCCAAATCCACAATAAACATGTACAGTGCTGTGCAAATTAATTGGGACAAAGCAAGTTTTTCTTGCATGAGTTTTACTATTTCTGATAAGTGTTTTATCAGTTTTGGTGTCGTTTTCCTTTGTCTTCCACATTTCCCTTTTTGTTTTGGAGAAAATTATCCAGTTTCATTGTGTTGCAAATTATTCTTAAAACTGTACATTTTCCAATACCAACGGTGGAAGCGATTTCTCTTACAGTCAGACTTGTATGTTCATTAAGAGTAATAATTCTAGACCTCTTCCGTGGAGTAACATCCATTTTTACGAATCACACTGAGAGAAAAAGTACACTAAACCACTCCTCACAGAAACAAGCTCTCAACTGAAGCTGAGGGGGCAGCTAGCTGTTATTTTCTGACTAAAACCAGTCAAACCTCATTTTGTTACTCAAGGTTGTACACTCACACCTGTTCAAAGCAGTTAAAACTGGTTTGAATCACTGACTGGTAACCAACTTACAATTTTACTTACAAAAATGCCCAATTAATTTGCACAGCACTGTAGTGCATAAAGTCCTGTAGTGCAATACCTTATTGCCCAATAAGCACAGTATGAGGCTGACGTTAATAATCACTATCCTTAATGGTATGTAGCTCATAGATGACATGATTGAAACCAAATGGAAATGCCTAGTGCATAAAATCCAATGGTACATAACCTTTTGATTTTTGATGCCTTCCACAAAATGCTGATAATATTCAGAGTTCATTGTTTCATCAGTGATGGCAAGCAGTTCTGGCCTTGATGCAGCAAAACAAGCCCCAACTACCCACTACCAACATCTTTCTCAGCTATTATGCACCATGTTTCAAATTATTATGCAATAATTATTGGTTTTAAGTGTCATAGGGTCTTTTTCTTTTTTTTCAATGAAACCCATTGATGGTATTGTGTCTCAGGGTTCTTTGGATCACTGAAATTAATCTCAGATACCTGTGATAATTAGTTTGGCAGGTGAGCCCAATAAAAGGAAAACTGGGTGTTCCACAATATTACGCTGGCCACAGTTTTCAATAAAAATGGGAAAGAAAAAGGATCTCTCTGCTGCCGAAAAGCAACAAATAATGCAATGCCTTGGACAAGGGATGAAAACATTAGATATTGCACAAAAACTTAAGCGTGATCATCGTACTGTGAAGAGATTTGTGGCTAATTCTGAGCACAGACGTGTTTGTGCAGATAAAGGCAGAATGAGGAAGGTTTTTGTCAGGCGAGATTATCGGATTAAGAGAACAGCTGCTAAAAAGGCCTTACAAACCAGAAGACAGATATCTGAAGCTGTTGGTGCCTCTGGAGTCCCTCGAACCTCAAGGTGTAAGATCCATCATAGGCTTGCTGTGGTGCATAAACCTACTTTTCAGCGTCCCCTAAACAGTGCTCACAAGCAGAAAGAGTTGCAGTGGGCCCAGACATATATGAAGACTAATTTTCAAACAGTCTTGTTTACTGATGACTGCCAAGCAACCCTGGATGGTCCAGATGGATGAAGTAGTTAATGGTCACCATGTCCCAACAAGGCTGCAACGTCAGCATGGAGGTAGAGGAGTCATGTTTTGGGCCAGAATCATTGGGAAACAGCTGGTAGGCCCATTTAAGGTTCCTGAAAGTGTGAAAATGACCTCTGCAAAGTATATAGAATTTCTGACTGAGAACTCTCTTCCATGGTACAAAAAGCAAAAATGTGCCTTCAGGAGCCAAATCATCTTCATGCATGACAATGCACCATCTCATGCTGCAAAGAATACCTCTATCATTGGCTGCTATGGGCATAAAATGAGATAAACTCATGGTGTGGCCACCATCTTCCCCTGACCTCAAACCCATAGAGAACCTTTGGAGTATAATCAAGCAAAGTATCTATGAGGGTGCGAGGCAGTTCATATCAAAACAGCAGCTCTGGGAGGCTATTCTGACATCATGCAAGAAATACAAGCAGACACTCTCCAGAAACTCACAAGTTCAATGGATGCAAAAATTCTGAAGGTGATATCAAAGAAGGGTCCTATGTTAACATGTAACGTGGCCTGTTAGGATGTTTTGGAGTTAAATAGCTTTTTCTTTCAGTGAATGTAACCTCCTAATGCTGCAAATTCAACAAATGAGCATTTTCAGTTCTTTCAAAGATATCAAATGTTTAGAAACTCTACTGTGCCTAATAATTTGGAACAGTGCATTTAGAGTTTTTTTTAAATTTTGAAAATTATACTGTTATCGTTGGGAGGTTTCTTCAATAAAATTTGATGTATACTCTAACGCAGTAGTTCCCAACTCCAGTTTTCACGGCCCCCAACAGATCATGTTTTCAGGATTTCCTTAGTATTGCACTGGTGATGGTATCAAAATCAAGGAATTACCTGTGCAATAATAAGCAAATCCTGAAAACATGATCTGTTGGGAGCTGTGAGGACTGGAATTTGGGAACCACTGCTCTAACGGGAGATGACATTTATTACACTGACTGTCATTTGCACCGACCATTTAGGAAAATTAGAGAAGAAGAACATTTGCATAATAATTTGGAACATGGTGTAAGATTTGTATGCTATAATATAGTGTTTTTCTTTCTTTCTTTAAATATAAAGCTTCTCATTTAAAGCAAAATTCACTTTTCTTATGTTTTACATCCATAAAACATTTTCTATAGCCTTCTCACTTGTCCACAGCAAACTCTGGACTGATTGCAATGTTCTTTTTAGAGAGGCTTTCTCCTTGCAGTGCTGCCATGAAGATTATTGTTATTCAGTGTCTCTCTAATGGTGGGCTCATTAACATTAGCTAAAGTGAGCGAAACCTTTAGTTACTTAGATGTTCCTTTGTGACCATTGCATGCTTTGCTTTTGGAGTGATATTTGTTGGTTGACTGTTTGTACACAATGTGACTTTGGATAGTGATGGGCGAATCCTAAATTACTCGGAATCGCTTGACTCTAGCGAGTCCGAGCACAGGACTCGCTACTCGTTGTGAGTCTAGCGAGTCCAATGTTAATGAATGGGGAAGCGAGTAATAGCGAGTAGTGTGAGATTTACAAATCGCAGATGTGTCTCGGAAGCTTCAGCCTGAAGCAATCCTAGTTTTGTCATTTATTTGCATTGCTCGTTTACTTTGCAAGTAATCGCTGACTCGCACAGATAAGATCCTGTCTCCTCTGTACAGGCTGCCAGCTCCAGGGTCCTAGAGCCCGCCTGCTGCCTGATGTAGCAGTGCTGAGATTGTTCTCAGTCTGCTCATTCCCTGTGTACAGACATGAATGTCTGTGCACAGAGATGATGTAGCAGAGCTGAGATTGTTCTCAGTCTGCTTATTCCCTGTGCATATACATCTATATTTATGCACAGGGGATGTAGCAGAGAGTACATCGCGTTTTGGACTGCGTCGGACGGAAGAGGATTTTTTTAATTAAAGATGGAGTCCCTAATGGCTTTTTTTTTTATTTCTAATAAAAAATTTTCCTTGTGTTGTGTTTTTTTTAAAACAATTTAATAGAAATTCATGGCGGTCATGTCTAATATTGGCGTGACCGCCATAAATTTCGGGCTTAGGGTCAGCTGATAATACAAAGCTGGCCCTAACCTCTATTACCCAGCGTGCCACCGCCACCAGGGCCGCTGGAAGAGCGGGGTTCAGCGCCAGAGGATGGCGCTTCAATGAACGCGCCATCTTCTGGGGCGGCTGCGGGCTGCAATTTGCAGCGGGGGGTGCCCAGAAAGCTTGGGCATCCCTGCGCTGCGGATTCCAGCCCCCAGCTGCTTAGCTGTACCTGGCTAGACATAGAAATTGCGCGGAGCCCCACGCATTTTTTTTTAATTATTTCATGAAATTCTGAGATTCTGACTCTGAGACTCTGACTCTGAAATTCATGAAATAATAAAAAAAAAATGCGTGGGGCCATTAGGGACTCCATCTTTAATTAAAAAAATCCTCTTCCGTCCGACGCAGTCCAAAACGCGATGTCCTCTCTGCTACATCCCCTGTGCATAAATATAGATGTCTATGCACAGGGAATAAGCAGACTGAGAACAATCTCAGCTCTGCTACATCATCTCTGTGCACAGACATTCATGTCTGTACACAGGGAATGAGCAGACTGAGAACAATCTCAGCACTGCTACATCATCTCTGTGCACAGACATTCATGTCTGTACACAGGGAATGAGCAGACTGAGAACAATCTCAGCTCTGCTACATCATCTCTGTGCACAGACATTCATGTCTGTACACAGGGAATGAGCAGACTGAGAACAATCTCAGCACTGCTACATAATGTCTGTGAGCAGGCGGGCTCTAGGACCCTGGAGCTGCACAGAGAAGACAGCTGGACTCGGCTCGCAAAGAAACAGCAGTTATCTGCGAGTTTCCCTGCTATCACTGGCACAGTAGCCAGTGATTACTCTCACGAGTCTAATGCAAACAATGGCAATCCTAGTTTTGTCAGCGTTTCTGACAAAACTAGGATTGATATTGATTTGCATTGGACTCGTGCGAGTAATCACTGGGAAACTCGCAGAGTACCGAATCCTGCGAGTCCCTTACTACTCGCCGAGTAACGAGTCCTAGCGAGTAGATTCGCCCATCCCTAACTTTGGATTGATGGAGTTCATACAGTTTACAGATGTTACAGCCTGATGAGCATTCACTACACTTAGAGGTCCTTAAAAATGGCCTTTGTTACTACCATGATTTATTATTATTTTTATTTATTTATACAGTGCCATTAGGTTCCATGGCGCTTTACATGAGGATAAGGGAAACAAGAACAAGTACACTAAATCTAGGCGATTGGGACGTACAGGTACAGGAGGGGCAGGGACCCTGTCCACGAGGGCTCACAGTCTACGAGGAGCGGGTGGGGATACAGTAGGATGGGGGAGTGTCAGGTATGGGGCGGTCTCCTGGGTCTCATGGCAGGTTGTAGGCTTGACGGAATAGGTGAGTCTTCAGGTGACACTTTAAGCTTCTCAGGGTAGGAGAGTGTCTGACGTGCTGGGGCAGGGAGTAAGGCAGATTCCCGGGAGAAGTCCTGGACTCGGTTGTGCGAAGAGGTGATGAGGGGGGAGCAGAGGACGAGTTCTACAAACGGATTTCTACAAAGATTGTGAAGAACAGAGTTTGATGTATCCCTTTTTTTAACTAAACCAGTTTGCCCCCTCACATCTAATTATCATTCCATTAATTAAAAACAGCAGGTGCTAAGTTTCACATACTTTTACCACTCACTCGAGTACTTGAGTAACAATCTGGTGTAATTTTACGTCAAGTTTATAGAAAAATATGTACAATTTCAAGGGTTCACAAACTTTCAACCACTATATCTACTTGTCTTTTTATTTTACAAATTCAAAGCTCCACTATGACAAGACAAAATAGATAATACAAAAAATCCAGGTCAGCAGCTTTAAAAGTCCATGACCTATCATGTTCCTCAGTTTAAGGCACACATTAAAATATTAGGATGCTATAACTGCTTTTTCTTCATCTCCTAGCAACATGTATACTGTAGTTTCTCCTTGTCTTTTATTGAGATAAGGTTCAGATGAAGATCTGAGTGTTCGGCATTATTCTGAGCTCCTGTAAAAAACAACGGAGAGCGATGGTCATGTGCGGCCACCTTTTCATTCCAGAGAATGTGTGTGGAAACTTCTTACTTGAAAAGGACCAATTTCTATCAGAAGTTTATGGCATATCCTTTTTTATACTGTTTTCCTATAATTTCAAATCCTTAACAGATGCCATTGTCGGGCCCGCAAGGGTCTGGGGACTCAGATCTCCAGCGTTTGGGTGCAAGGATGTCACGGGTTGTTGGTGCCCGAGCCTGTGCCCTTGGGATGACAATAAAAAGGGAAGTTTTTGATGGAAAATAGAGTTAATGTTTGTCGTGATGCCACCTGTAGATCCGGTGATGGCACCGGCGCTGCTGGAGCCTCCAGGATGATGGGCGGCAGAAAGGTGTTATGGCTCCTTACAGGTGGAACAGGGTCCCCGGGGCTGTAAGGGTAGAATGGTGGAATAGGGTAGCGCAGTCTTTGCTGTGTGGGACAGCCCGGAAGGATGGATACACACACAAGAAAGTATTTTCTGTACCTTTATTGGTGGTTTGCAGGTACACTTCCAGGGTTGAAGGATGCACTCCGGGATTTCCACACCGAGTGGCTCCTTGTCCTGCTCCCTTGTTCTGAAGACTGGGGTGTGTGGAACCATGCCTGACCTCTCTTGTCTCTCTCACACCCATGTTGCTGCACTGAGGGCTCTCACTTGGCTACCGCTACCTCTTCTGTGGCTCCTGGCTCTCAAATGGGGAGAGCTGCGGGTGTCCGGGAAGCTAAGCTTTCGCTATGTACTGGGATTCTCTGCTGGGCTAATATCTCCCTTGCAGACTCAGACTCCAGTGTCCGGTGTTCTCTTGGGTTGAGCCGGTATGGCTCCTCTGCCCCCGCTGTACTATTTCTCTCCTCCGCCTTCGGTCCTCACTTTCTGGACCCTTACACTGGCTCTGGTTTCAGGCCTAGCATGGCTCCGGTAACCAGTTTTGCTCACTAGGCTCTGAGCTGATCTTCACAGTTCTCCTAGCGACTGCAATCTCTGGCTAACTCTGCTCCCAGCACCTGTATTTATAGGGGATCTGGCTTAACAGCAAGCAGTGGTGCTCCCCCTACAGGCCTGGAGTGGAAGATGTTGTGTGTATGTGGGCACCAGATGTTGAAATCCCTTGGTGTACTAGTTGGTTCTGTGGCTACCTGGCACAGGGCGCCACATTCCCCCCTAGTTACCTTCAGTACTCCTGGACTGAGTAAAGATTTTTGTATAATCATAACAGTAACAATAACAGGTATCATAACAGAGTCTTAAAATTGAAAAATTTACAAAAACCACTGAAAAATCTGGTGAAAATAGGAAAAAGCATTACTCACTGCGCTAGTCCATCTGCCGCAGGCTGTAGAAGAAAAGAAAGAATAGTTTTGCCACCACCAGTCCTGTGGCTGTGGTCCGTGGTTAGACAGGGGAATGCAGGGAAAAAGGGTAAAGTCCTCACAGTAAAGTCTCTGTAGGCTTGAAACCTTTAACAGTTTAACAAACTTTACACACAATTTCTCCACGGGTGTCTCTGCTTAGGAGTTCTGGTCTTACCTTCTCTCCACTCCAGGCACTTTCTGTTCCTAACTTAATGTGCATTGGGCTGTGCCCAGTTCCTCCACCCTTCTATACACTACTATTCACATCTTTATACATAAGTCACAATTTACCCCGCTGCTTCACACTTTTGCATTTTATACCTGGATGGGGCCTGGCCTTGGCTACTGTGACATGACCTACATGGAATAGGTGTCTCATGTGGTGTACTCAATTCTGTGTGAGGTGGTAAAGAAGGTAGTTGTCTGTGAGGCCTCAGTCTCACTGTAGGACTGGCAGGTTCACCGATTGTAGGAATCTCTGGTTTCGGTACAACAGGCTGTACGTCTTGTACTTGAACGGGTTCTTCTCCTCTTCTTGATTCTTCTGGGGTTGGAACTTGTTCTTCAACTGGTTGATAAAAGAAGAGTACTGGTACTATGATGGCTCCATCACATTGAGACCAATCTTCTGGGAAGTCTTCTAGTACAGTGTGAATTACTCTCTCTCTTTCTCTTTTCTTCAACTGGAGTTGAGTAGGAATCTTCTTCTTGCGGTTTCAGCTGTTCTGGACATTTCTTGAAGTGATCTCTTGAAACTGTCGAGGTTGTTCTTCCTTCATCATGGCTAATTACGGAAGTTTTCCTGTTGTCAAAGTTAGATTGAAAGACAATATAGGGGTCAGCTTCCCACCCGTCATCTAGTTTATGAGTTCCTCTTTTTCTTTTTAGAACCATTTCACCAGGTTCATTGATTCAGCTGGCGCATGTTTGTTGTAGTCTCTTTCTTGTTTGTCCCTGATGTGTTCTAAGTTCTTTTCTATACATTCTTGTACCTTCTTGTATTGCTGCTGATGGGTAGAGTCCCAATCTTCATCAGAAGCATCTGTGTTTGGTACTACAATTCCCATCTCTAGGTCAACTGGGAGTTTTCCAGGTCTTGCTCGCATCAGGTATGCTGGTGTGTAGTTGGTGGAACTTACAGGTATGTGGTTGTACATGTCCACTATATCAGGTAGTTTCTGTGGCCACTGATTTCTTTGTTCAAGGGGTAATGTCTTCAACATATCGATGACAATGTTGTTCATTTTCTCATATAGTCCATTTGTTTGTGGATGGTAAGGTGATCTTCTGATCTTTTTGCAACTGTATAAGCCCAATAATTCTTGAAACAGTTCAGATTCAAATGCAGAACCTTGATCTGTCAATACCTGCTCTGGATACCCGTGTGGTCTACAGAAGTAGGTTTGAAAGGTTTTGACTGCTGTTTCTGCTGTTAAGTCTTTGACTGGTGCTACCACTAAGAACCTGGAGTAGTGGTCTACCATGGTAAGGGCATAGGTATAACCTGATCTGCTGGGTGTCAGCTTCACATGATCCAAGGCTACTACTTCAAGGGGTTGCTTGGTGACAATTGGCTGTAACGGTGCTTTTTGGCTTCCCTGGTCCTTTCTTGTCAGGTGACATGGTCCACAATTTCTACACCAAATGGAACCTCAATGGAACTTCTCATGCCAACCAAGTAGAAGCGGCCATTCAGCAACATCTCTAGCTTCTTCCAACCAAGGTGTCCTGCATCATTGTGATATGCTTCCAACACCATCTGGACATCTCTTTTAGGTACCACTATCTGCCAAACCATCTCATGGATTCTGGGGTTGATGTGACTGTCTGCACAGTTTCCCTTGGTAGACAAACAGTTTTCTTTTCTCACTCCATAGGTGTTTTGCTTCTTGTGGAACATCTAGACTCAGGCAGGAATGTTCTTTAGTTATCAGCTCCTTGACTAAGCTGACAGCTGGGTCACTGTCCTGAGTCTCCTTCCATTCATGGTGAGGTAACGGGTTCACTGTTGTTACTGACGTCTCTGATTGTTTGATGACACTAGGATGCACTTGGGTGGTGGAAGGCTGGTAGCTCTACTTCTTCTAGCTCATCCACTTCTTCTCCCACATCTGGTAAGTTAGGCATCCTGGACAAGGCATTAGCATTATAGAAAAAGATAAAGGAAACAAGCGAGGCCAATAGTGCCCTATCAATATGACACTGATTCCACACTCAGATCAAAAAGAGGTGCACTCACCTTGTCTAGTTGTGTACACCCACAACTAGTTTTTATTGCATGTAGTTTATAAGCTGCTGCAGGACCTCCACCCCACGTAGCACGTGTAAAGATGATCAGATCCAGGGATGGTGTATAGACAGTCCGCGCTGCTTGAAATACCCTGATGACGGTGCCCGGAGTGACACTGAAACGCGTAGGTGAAAATAAAGAAGGGGGGTCTTTTACCTAAAGACTTGTGACTGATTATTTCAAGCAGCGTGGACTGTCTATACACCATCCCTGGATCTAAGGCATTAGCATTGGTGTTCTTATGGCCCACCCGGTACTTGAAGGTGAAATGATAGTTTGATAATTTGGCCATTCAGCATTGCTCCCAGCTTCAAAGTCTCCAGATGTGTCAGGGGGTTGTTATCTGTGAAAGCTCTGAATTTGAAGCTGCCAGATAGTGCTTGAACCATTCTGTAATGGCCCAGACCAAGGCTAGGAACTCCAGTTTGAATGAGATATAGTTCTCTGGATTCCTTTCTGTAGGATGGAGCTCCTGCTGGCATAGGCTATCACTCTTTCTCTGCCTTTCTGTCTCTGTGATAAAACAGTTCCTAATCCCACACTGCAAAGATCTCCACCTGTGGAGCCGCATCCCTGTGGCCCTGCGTGCTGACTGGAGAAGCTGCAGCACAGAAGTAAGTGAAGCATCCAGAGTACGCAGCCCTTTACACTACACCTGTCCTGGGGACACTCAGCCCTACCCGAGGAGGGTTTAACATCCACGCTGCCCTACATCACTGTCCCCAGCTTGAATACAGCAGCGGTGGTTCCCAATAACCACATACCCCGGGTTGCGTCACGACAAAATCCCCTTTAAATAACCCCTCCCTTTTTGGACTGAGCCCAGGCTACGGGACCGGGTCACGACTACCGTGATATCCCAGAGAGACAGCACCGGCGCGCCCCAAGTACCCCACGGCCTGGGGCCACCTCAATAGCTCTCCAAAAAATAAAAGTCCTAATCAGGTTTTCCTAAAAAAAACTTAGGCAAATTGCTTTACCAAGTTCACAATCTTATAATTTGTGTTACAGCCACAGCAGTATCTGTGAATACAGCACACTGCAGCAGGTATCAGAGGGTTTCCAAACACATTCTGGGGGATACATAACAGCCTTCATATATGACACCTGTCACTGTATCACAGTACATATAGTGGTCCCTTTCTCATTAGTTTGTGCTGCACTTCAGAGTATAGTGGAGTGTCAACTAGGACCAGCCTGCGGTGAAAGGGGTGCCAGTTTATTATCATTAAAGAGGTTTTCCCACAAACAAAGTTACCGTAATTCAAAAGTTAATTTTAATCAATAGATCTTGGAGTAATAATAATTTTCACAACTGGATGTGTTTAAAAAAATGTTCCTGTGCTGAGATAATCTTATTTATGTGCCCCTACTATGTACAGTTTCGTTTTTGTTTCTGATGGCACACGGAGCATTGGTTTGATCCTGGGCAGGGAAGGATGAAATAAAATATACAGACATTGCAGCACGAGATCACAGAAATAAAAGTGAAACTTTACATAGCAGGGACACATATATAAGAATTTCTCAGCACAGGAAATTTTTTTTAATCTCAGCCAATTGTGGAAATTATTATTATTCCAAGATCTATTGATTAAAATGAACTTTATTCATGGGAAAACCCCTTTAAGAGTGCTGACCCCAGTAGATGTTTAGGGCAATAAGCAGGGATTGATCTCCCTACCCAGCTTTACTTTACTTCTTTTTAATTGAATGTGTGTTACTCGGGCACGGGTGTATTATTTTTGGCATTAATATAATTAGGGATGAGCAAGTACCAAAATATTCGTAATCATTACATTCGTAATGAGTACTTTGTAATACTCGCATATTCATTCCGAATAACGAGTACAATGTAAGTCATTGAGTAAAGCAAATAATTTTCTTCTGGACCTGAAGATGGGGTCAAACTGCATGGGAACTGTATGCAGACATAATGTAGACTATGTCTGCATGTTGTTTTGCCATACAGCTGTCTGCTCTGAGTAACAGGACCTAGCGAAGATAGATAGATGGTAGACTAGCTAGATCGAGCTTAAAGGGAACCTGTCACCTAATCTATGGCCCCTAAACTATCACTACCTGCCCCTACAGACCCTAACTAGCTCCCTAACCATCCCTGCCTGTCCTAATAGGGCTTTATAGAAGGTGAATAAACCACTTTATAAACTTACAGTTTCTGTGACAGTGGGGCGTTCCTGTGGGCTCTTGTCCGAAGGGCGGGTTCCCCAGAGCCGCGCTCCCCCCGCCTCGCTCCCTTCCTAACGCCCTAATGGGCGGCATTATCGATTTGAAGAGCGGGGAGCCCATTGGAATCATCCCGCCCCGCTCTTCATGACGCGCGGCCCGGAAATGACGATGAGAGCGCGTCATTTCCGTGCCGCGCATGCCCAGTGCAGCGGGTGAAGCCGATGCGAGTGCCGTCGTCGCTAGGCAACGATCGGCGTCTTCGGAAGGTGAGTATCGGCGGCCCCCTCACCCTCCCAAAACTGCACATATATATGTGTGTGTAATCCACATGTACATATGGATTACACACACACATATGTACATTCACTTTTATTAGGCACATTTCATATGTGCATCTATATATATATATATATTATATATATATATATATATATATATGCACATATATATAGTTAGATTGTGTGTGTGTATACGTGTGTGTGTGTGTGTGCGTGCATGTGTGTGTATACATACTTGTCTGTGTGTGCATGTGTGTGTATACTTACGTGTGTGTGTGTGCATGTGTGTGTATACTTACGTGTGTGTGTGTGCATGTGTGTATACGTGTGTGTGTGTGCGTGCATGTGTGTGTATACATACGTGTGTGTGTGTGCATGTGTTTGTATACATACTTGTGTGTGTGTGTGTATGTGTTTGTATACATACACGTGTGTGTGTGTGTGCGTGCATGTGTGTGTATACATACACGTGTGTGTGTGTGCGTGCATGTGTGTGTATACATACACGTGTGTGTGTGTGTGTGTGCATGTGTGTGTATACATACACGTGTGTGTGCGTGCGTGTATACATACTTGTCTGTGTGTGCATGTGTGTGTATACTTACGTGTGTGTGTGCATGTGTGTGTATACTTACGTGTGTGTGTGTGCATGTGTGTGTATACGTGTGTGTGTGTGTGTGTGCGTGCATGTGTGTGTATACATACACGTGTGTGTGTGTGTGCATGTGTGTGTATACATACACGTGTGTGTGCGTGCGTGTATACATACTTGTCTGTGTGTGCATGTGTGTATACTTACGTGTGTGTGTGCATGTGTTTGTATACATACACGTGTGTGTGTGTGCATGTGTGTGTATACGTGTGTGTGTGTGTGTGCGTGCATGTGTGTGTATACATACTTTGTGTGTGTGCATGTGTTTGTATACATACTTGTGTGTGTGTGTGCGTGCATGTGTGTGTATACATACGTGTGTGTGTGTGTGTGCGTGCATGTGTGTGTGTGTGCGTGCATGTGTGTGTATACATACGTGTGTGTGTGTGTGCGTGCAAGTGTGTGTATACATACGTGTGTGTGTGCATGTGTGTGTGTATACATACACGTGTGTGTGTGTGTGTGTGCATGTGTATATATATTTTGTAGAGATAGAGAGACTGAGGGTGAGAGGGTCTGTGAGTTTTGTGTAACGCTGGGACCTGGGTGACGCAGTAAACTTCACCTGAGGTCAGAGTTAATCCTCGTCACTCTATCTGACCTCAGGTGATCTACACTGATGTCACCCTGTTCACATCGGTAACAGAAAACTCACTCTATGTGGGTCACGCTGTGAAGTGGGAAGTTTCACATGAGGTCAGAGAAACACATTGCTTTATCCGACCTCAGGTGACACAGACCATGAATGCTTCACTGCACGAGCCTTCAAATATAATTGTTAGTGAATCTTCACTAACGGACGGACCTCTACCAGGATCCTGGATGGGTATGTGGGAGTAATAAAGATGGAGTCAAAATACGTGTTTGTGTTTTTTGTTGTAATAAAAAAATTTTTCTCGGTGTTGTGTCTTCTTTAATACTAAATAGAGATTCATAATGGCCGTGTCTAACATTGGCGCGACATTATAAATCTCGGGCTTAGTGCCAGCTGCTAAAAGAAAGTGGCATTAACCCCTTATTACCCAGTCTGCCACCGCCACAGGGCAGCTGGAAGAGCTGGGTACAGCTCCAGAATATTGCGCTTCTATAAATGCGCAATTTTCTGGGGCGGCTGCGAGCTGCAATTCTCAGCGGGGGTGGCCCAGAACGCTTGGGCCCCCCTACGCTGGGGATTCCAGCCCTCAGCTGCCTAGTTGTACCTGGTGGCAAAGAAAAATGCGGCGAAGCCCCACGCCGTTTTTTTTCTTGTCAGCCAGGTACACCTAGGTAGTTGGGGGTGGATGGCAGCTCCTAGCTGCCTAGTTGTACCTGGCTGGCAAAGAAAAATGTGGCGAAGCCCCACGCCGTTTTTTTTCTTGCCAGCCAGGTAGACCTAGACAGCAGTGGACTGCCATCCACCCCCTACTACCTAGGTGTACCTGGCTTGCATGAAAAAATGGCATCTGTCTTCACCACATTTTTCTTTGCCAGCCAGGTACAACTAGTCAGCTGGGGTGGATGGCAGCTCACAGCTGCCTAGTTGTACCTGGCTGGCAAAGAAAAATGCGGCGAAGCCCCATGCCGTTTTTTTTCTTGCAGCCAGGTACACCTAGGTAGTTTGGGGTGGATGGCAGCTCCCAGCTGACTAGTTGTATGTGGCTGGCAAGAAAAAAATGGCATGTGGCTTTGCTGTATTTTCCTTTACTAGCCAGGTACAACTAGGTTGCTGGTAGCTGCCATTCACCCCCAACTACCTAGGTGTACCTGGCTGACAAGAAAAAAAAACGGCGTGGGGCTTCGCCGCATTTTTATTTGCCAGCCAGGTACAACTAGGCAGCTGTGAGCTGCCATCCACCCCCAGCTGACTAGTTGTACCTGGCTGGCAAAGAAAAATGTGGTGAAGACAGATGCCATTTTTTCATGCAAGCCAGGTACACCTAGGTAGTAGGGGTGTGATGGCAGTCCACTGCTGTCTAGGTCTACCTGGCTGGCAAGAAAAAAACGGCGTGGGGCTTCGCCACATTTTTTCTTTGCCAGCCAGGTACAACTAGGCAGCTAGGAGCTGCCATCCACCCCCAACTACCTAGGTGTACCTGGCTGACAAGAAAAAAAACGGCGTGGGGCTTCGCCGCATTTTCTTTGCCAGCCAGGTACAACTAGGCAGCTGAGGGCTGGAATCCCCAGCGTAGGGAGGCCCAAGCGTTCTGGGCCACCCCCGCTGAGAATTGCAGCTCGCAGCCGCCCCAGAAAATTGCGCATTTATAGAAGCACAATATTCTGGAGCTGTACCCAGCTCTTCCAGCTGCCCTGTGGCGGTGGCAGACTGGGTAATAAGGGGTTAATGCCACCTTTCTTTTAGCAGCTGGACTAAGCCCGAGATTTATAATGTCGCGCCAATGTTAGAACACGGCCATTATGAATCTCTATTTAGTATTAAAGAAGACACAACACCGAGAAAAATTTTTTTATTACAACAAAAAACACAACACGTATTTTGACTCCATCTTTATTACTCCCACATACCCATCCAGGACCTGGTAGAGGTCCGTACCGTTAGTGAAGATTCACTAACAATTATATTTGAAGGCTCGTGCAGTGAAGCATTCATGGTCTGTGTCACCTGAGGTCGGATAAAGCAATGTGTTTCTCTGACCTCATGTGAAACTTCCCACTTCACAGCGTGACCCACATAGAGTGAGTTTTCTGTTACCGATGTGAACAGGGTGACATCAGTGTAGATCACCTGAGGTCAGATAGAGTGACGAGGATTAACTCTGACCTCAGGTGAAGTTTACTGCGTCACCCAGGTCCCAGCGTTACACAAAACTCACAGACCTCTCACCCTCAGTCTCTCTATCTCTACAAAATATATATACACATGCACACACACACACACAACGTGTATGTATACACACACACATGCACACACAACGTATGTTACACACACTTGCACGCACACACAACACACACGTATGTATACACACACATGCACGCACACACACACACATGCACGCACACACACACACACACGTATGTATACACACACATGCACGCACACACACACACAAGTATGTATACAAACACATGCACACACACAAAGTATGTATACACAACACTGCACGCACACACACACACACACACGTATACACACACATGCACACACACACACGTGTATGTATACAAACACATGCACACACACACTAAGTATACACACATGCACACACAGACAAGTATGTATACACGCACGCAACACACACGTGTATGTATACACACACATGCACACACACACACACACACGTGTATGTATACACACACATGCACGCACACACACACACGTATACACACACATGCACACACACACACGTAAGTATACACACACATGCACACACACACGTAAGTATACACACACATGCACACACAGACAAGTATGTATACACGCACGCACACACACGTGTATGTATACACACACATGCACACACACACACACCGTGTATGTATACACACACATGCACGCACACACACACACACACACGTGTATGTATACACACACATGCACGCACACACACACACACACACACACACGTATACACACACACAATCTAACTATATATATGTGCATATATATATATATATATATATATATATATATATATATATAGATGCACATATGAAATGTGCCTAATAAAAGTGAATGTACATATGTGTGTGTGTAATCCATATGTACATGTGGATTACACACACATATATATGTTGCAGTTTTGGGAGGGTGGGGGGGCCGCCGATACTCACCTTCCGAAGACGCCGATCGTTGCCTAGCGACGACGGCACTCGCATCGGCTTCACCCGCTGCACTGGGCATGCGCGGCACGGAAATGACGCGCTCTCATCGTCATTTCCGGGCCGCGCGTCATGAAGAGCGGGGCGGATGATTCCAATGGGCTCCCCGCTCTTCAAATCGATAATGCCGCCCATTAGGGCGTTAGGAAGGGAGCGAGGCGGGGGGAGCGCGGCTCTGGGGAACCCGCCCTTCGGACAAGAGCCCACAGGAACGCCCCACTGTCACAGAAACTGTAAGTTTATAAAGTGGTTTATTCACCTTCTATAAAGCCCTATTAGGACAGGCAGGGATGGTTAGGGAGCTAGTTAGGGTCTGTAGGGGCAGGTAGTGATAGTTTAGGGGCCATAGATTAGGTGACAGGTTCCCTTTAAGAGACTCCCGCTGCTGCTTCCGGGTCAGCTCAGTCTCTAGTTCTCCCTCTTACTAACTTCAGAGCTGCCCATTAAGCATCCTGCATATTCACTGCACTAACCCGCAAACAGCCAATCACAGATGCTCACACCCTGTGACAGCTTTTGTGATTGGCTGTTGCAGTCAGTCAGACTGCATGTCCACAATCTGGATGGTGATTGTGCTTGGTTACCATGCACATTAGTATATGGCAACCAACCTGCCGTCATACGGTGTTAAATAAATAATTAAAAAAAAACTCATGGGGCTTCGCAACATTTTTAAGTCTAGCCCAGTGAAAGAGGACAGCTGCAAGGTGCCATCCTCAAGTGTGCAATTTTTACCTTGGCTGGCAAAAAAAATGCATGGTCTCCACCCTATTTTTAATTGCCAGCCAAGGTAAAACTAGGCAGCTGAGGGTGAGGGATTTTGTTTTAGGGCCCCCCACACTACAGAATAGCAACCCGCAGCTGCCCCTGAAAATGGCGCATTCATTTCCAGGCACTTTACCAGGCTCTTTCAGTGGCTCTGGTGGCGGTGGCAGTCTGGGTAATAAGGGGTTAACACTAACTTTGTATTGTCAGCTGGTATAAAGCCCTGACATTTTGAATGTCAGGCCAAGTTAGACCTGGCTGTTAAGAATCTAAAATAAATAGTGAAAAAGAGACAACACAGAGAAAAATTTCACTTAGTATGTATATTAATTTTTGTATTAAATGTGCTAGGGTATTGTATCATTTATGTGTAATTAATTATGTAATCACTTGGTAATAATAATTTAGTTATGGGTGGATTTGCACATTGTCTGTATATTTATTTAATTGTACCAATGAAATGGGGAATTTTGTATTTTTTATATATAATAAACTGTCTATGTAATCACTGGGTAAAATTACTTGGCAATATTGTTAGATTATGTATATTATGAATATTGTATTATTTATTCAAGAACTTAGTAAAATTAATTGGTAGCAGTATCACTTATGTATATTTATAATATTAGTTCATTACAAATTGAGATATTAAAAAATGTATGCACTGTCACTTTAATAATGTATTGATATTGCATTTAAGTAGTTTATGCCCAAAAATGCCCAGATATGTGTAGTTAATAAAGAATGACATGATTAAATATCACATATATAGTCTTAATTTGGAAGAGCAGTGTGCATGAACGCTGGACGAGGCCTCAATACTCCCTGATTCCAGTTGCTATGGTAGCGCTGACACGCAGGATCGACACGTGACGTCTGGTGTTTGCGCTTCATGAACCGGAAGAAGGTGGTCACATGACAGGGTCACGGAATCCGGAGATCATACGTCGATAATTCCTCGCAGGTGCCTTGAATATCCTGTCCTGCGAGACACTGTATATACACAATAACTCCTCACTAGTCTAGACGCCCTGAGGAAGATAGTACACCAAACTTTGAAACGTACGTTGGTGGCGGGGATCTGGCCACATACGACTTTATTGCATTCCATTGACTGGTTTCATGAGCAGGTACGACCACTATAGTAATATTAACTGCTTATGGTGACAACACTCTATGACAAATGTGGTGCCCCACTGGTTGGGACGCCATGGAGGGGTACTGCACCCATAAAAGAGTGTGTAGTATTCCTGTAACTGAGCAATTGGGATGCTGCATAAGGGACCCTCATAACACACATCCACACACTCCCTAGATAGGGGACTGTGGGTGGACCCACTGTAGGGAGGACCCTGCCCCATGAGAGGAGTGACAGAGTAGAAAAGTGTGTGGGTGGGAGGAGGGTCAGAGCAGTCAGAGAGCTTCATTAGGGAGTGAGGAGTGCAGGATGACAGAGAAGCTGTCAGGATAGAAGGGGATCCTAAGGGTGCCGCTGAATCCGGATGCAATACGATTACCGAATGGAGGGATCTGTCCTGGAAAAGAGGACCGGCTCTGAGCACGGTACGGGTGTTCATCCCCGAGCCATCGAACTGAGGCCTGAGCTTCTAGAGGAAGTCACGGCACATCCAGAAAAAGGCCCCATATAAGGTTCCAAGAACTCGGTGAAGAGTCTCGCCGAGAGGATCTGTAGGAGCTGGCTTCAGGTTCTGCATGTGAGAGTGCTAAGGGAGATAGGAGAGAGCGCAGGAAGGGACCGGACAGGAACGGCAGGCATTCCAACTAGGGTCCCGAGTAATGCATCCTAATTCCCAGTGACTAGCCAGGCCAGGCAGAGCCGAAAAGACTGTGTTATCAAAGAACTGCCAGTAAACTTGTACAGACTGTGTGGCATCCTTTTCTATCTTCCCCTGAGGAGCCGCCGACCGTAGCAGGGAGAGGACAAGTGACAAAGCCTGGTGTAAACTGCGTTCCTGTGTAAAAGCAACCATCATACACTTTCATTACTGTCACGGGGATCCCGCTCCACCTGCGGGGAGTGTAACCATCTTGCTGCTCCACCATCATCCCGGAGGTCTGTCCTGCAGATCCGGTAACATTACCAGAACCGTAGGTGGTGTCACGAAACACTTTTATTTGATTTTTATTGACTCTTTTCAATGACCAACAGGGCCACGGGACCAGGCAACAGGCCCCGTGACATCTCCTGTGAACTGCAATGCCCAGAACCGGGTACCCAACGGCCCTGGAGCGGGCCAGCTTTGGCGTCACGATCTTGTGCCCGGTAAAATAGGGTACTGTGCGCCTTGAACTGTGTTTAAAAAGACTTTATTCATTGAGCCCCAAGATGGCAGGGTCAGAGACTTAATGGCATGTGCAGGCCCGGGGGAAAGCCTCAGCCCCTTATTGTGCTAGGGCTTTGCCAGAGGCGCGAAAATCCAGACCCACTCGAGTTGCCAAGGAAGAACCAAGGGAGTGGGCCTGAGATTAAAGTACCCCTGCTGGAAACTATAAATGGCGGCAGGAAGGGCGAGGCAAGAAGAAGGAACCGACGAAGCACAGGTGTGGTCCACGGGTCTGTAGCAATGGCGGCAGCTAACCAAGGAAACTCGGCCCACAAAGTGAAGGAAGCAGGTAACTCTGGAACTGCAGAGCAGGGTGCTGCCTCGTTCCTGTCACGCGGTGGAGAAGACGCGTTCTGGGAAGCTGCCTGGGAGACCTACGGACCCAGTTAAATGACAACCTGGACTGGGTCTCTAGGCATTGAAGCACACATGTCCATACCAAGCTGTCCCGGCGGGCAGGGCATCGAGAGTCCAGTGACTCAGAGCTGGAACCAAGGGCGAGAGACCAGGCCTTGGATGAGCTCGAGGTTGCCAGCAGTGACCAGCAGCCGGACCCGCAACCCGTCCTTGAGGAGGAAGTGTGGGGCATCCGGGCCATGCACCAAGCCAGAGGTCCCTGAAGGGCCTGCCCTTGATAAGGTGACCGGTGATAAGTGGGAAGACCCGAAGGAGATCGCCGAGCTTGAGGAGGACATCCTGGAGGTCCCCGCTGGAGAGTCCGACGTGGTGGTGAAGGCTGAGAGTGAGGAGCCATCCAGCCAGCCAGATCCCATAGAGGAGGAATCCGAGGAGGATGAGACCATCAGCGACACGGAAGTCGGCTTCGGGGCCCCGCACTCTGTGGTGGGATCGTTACCAACATCGACTGGATGGGCAGATCGGAGCCGCCACCATGACTGGGACGCATCACCATGATCCAGTTTCAGCCCCGGAGCAGCCTGACTATACCCATCAGAGGTTCCTGGCCGACTAGGCAGAGAGGCTGCGCCACCGCGAGTATTGGTGGGCCCAGGAACAAAAGAACCTCCTGGCAAGGAACCAAGCCCGAAGGATGCCACCAGTTTCGCAAGAAGACCGTAAATCAGGTACTGTGGCGGTATTTAACTTGGACAACGGGTGGGATTTCATCCGGGAGCCGGGGCTCTTGGAGGAGACTTTTGTTAGCAGATGGGACTTTGAAGCACTCCCCCCCAAGGGCACCCGGACAGAGACCTTTACCACCATGATAGGGTGAACTATGAGTGACACCTTGGTCCCAGGGGATGGTATGCTTTGCAGCTTTATAAAGTGGTTGAATACAGAGAAAGTAAATCTGGTGTAAATAGTTATATTTCTATGCTGCTTTATGACTATGAAGGACAATAAGTGAACTGTTTAATATGTTGAGCCTGGACTGAACCTGTTAAGCGATGGACTCAGTAAAATGCGTGTGCTATTTAAACAGACCGGTGGTAGAAAAGACACTGCTGAGAGTGAAAAGAGAGGGGGGGGGGACAAGAGGCGCAATAGTGCCCTTATCACTAGACACTAAACAAAGCAGGTGAGAAAATGGTTCACTCACCTAGTCCAGTTGTGCCACCCACAACTGGTTAAGAGGCCTGATATGATAAGTGTCCTGATGGCTGCTGCTGGACTTCCACCGGTCTCCACTCAGGGTAGACGAACTTGAAGTTTTGGGAAAGGAAGGTGTGTCACAGTCCGCGCTGCCAAGAAATCCGCTCGTAATAACGCTAGTAGTCAGTATCCAAATTTATCCTCTTTATTCATCCAACGCGTTTCAACGCCCTCCTGGCGTCTTCCTCAGGGATGTCCCTGAGGAAGACGCCAGGAGGGCGTTGAAACGCGTTGGATGAATAAAGAGGATAAATTTGGATACTGACTACTAGCGTTATTACGAGCGGATTTCTTGGCAGCGCGGACTGTGACACACCTTCCTTTCCCAAAACTGCTGAGAGTGAAGGACAATTACCACCGGGACTGTATTACTAACCGGCCCTGTTTTGGCCGGTATTGTGTTTTTGATTTTTCATTATTGTTGGTCCCGTTGACCCGGTTACATTAAAAGTAAAAGTACCTCCCATAATGGAAGAAAAGCACTGAGTGATGTTGTTTGCATGTTAATGAAAATGTAAAAATTTTAATCTGTATCGGGTCGGGTCACACGCGAACGAGTGAGTTTAACCAAGGGGGAATGTGGTGCCCCACAGTCGGGATGCCACGGAGGGGTACTGCACCCATAAAAGAGTGTGTAGTATTCCTATGACTGAGGAATTGGAATGCTGCATAAGGGACCCTCATAACATACATCCACACACACCCTAGGTAGAGGACCGTGGGTGGACTAGCTGTAGGGAGGATCCAGTCCCATGGGAGGAGTGACCGAGTGACAGGGTAGAAAAGTGTGTGGATGGGAGGAGAGTCAGAGCAGTCAGAGAGCTCCGTTAGGAAGTGCGGAGTGCAGGATGGCGGAGAAGCCACCAGGACAGAAGGGGATCCTAAAGGCACCAGATAGTGCAGTGCGCCTGAATCCGGACGTGGTATGATTACCGCCTGGAAAGATCTGCCCCAGAACACAGGACCGGCTCTGAGCCTAGTGTGGGTGTTCATCACTGAGCCGTCGAACTGGAGGCCCGAGCTTCTAGAGGAAGTCTCGGCCGAACACCCGTGCATCCATAAAAAAGCCCCGTATAGGGTCTCAAAGACTCAGTGAGGAGTCCCGCAGGATCTGTGTGAGCTGGCTTCAGGCTCTGTGTGCGGGAGCGCTAAGGGAGAAAGGAGAGAGCTCAGGAAGGGACCAGAGAGGAACGGCAGGTATTCCACCGAGGGTCCCAAGTAAAGCATCCTAATTACCAGTGACTAGCCAGGCCAGGCAGACCCAAAAAGCCTGTGTTATCAAATAACTGCCAGTAAACTTCTACAGCGTAAAAAGACTGTGTGGTGTCCTTTTCTATCTCCACCTGAGGAGCCGCCGACCGTAGCAGGGAGAGGCCAAGTGACAAAGCCTGGTGTAAATTGTGTCCCTGTGTAAGAACAACCATCATCAACTTTCATTATTGCCCCGGGGATCCCGCTCCACCTACATGGATCGTAACCATCTTGCTGCTCCACTATCACCCCGGAGCGTGAGTAACATTACTGGAACAGTAGGTTGCATCATGAAACACTTTTATTTTATTTTTATTGACTCTTTTTAGCGACCTCCAGGGCCACGGGACTGGGCAACAGGCCCCGTGACATCCCCCATGAACTACAACGACCAGAACCGGGTACCCCACGGCCCTGGGGCAGGTCAGAAACACATATAGGTGGCTAGGTAGATAACCTGGTTAGTCTGATAGTGTTGGGATCTATAAACAGTGTAGCTGTATGAGAATCCCTGTTGAATTTCCACTCATATAAATCATTCTTAAAGTGACAGTACCTGAATTTGTAATTGCATGATACCAGCTATTTTTTATAGACCTGTTATATGTGAGCCTGCCCACAGTACTTTACTGATTACGTTATCTATATATGGTGTAAGTGATATTTTAAATTTTAAATGTACTTTTAAACAATAAAGAGAAGTTGTTATTTGCCTGCAGAAAGTGTTGTGTGCAATTTCACTGAAAGCACCAATAAGACCCCTTAGGGGATATACTAGCGGTACTAGGGTTGATGTCAAGTTAGACTCAGCCATTAAAAACCTCAAATAAATAGTAAAAAACACAAAACGCAGAAAAAAATTATTTTATTAAAAAAAAAACCACAGAGATACTTAGTGACTCCATCTTTATTACCCCCTCCCCACCCTCATACCCCTCCACGATCCTCGTCGACTCTCTCCCTGGACAGTCTCAGCTCTGCTACATCAGAGATCATGGGGAGGAAAACACATCCACTCCTCGTGGTCTCTGATCACTGAATGACAGTGCTGAGACCTGCGGTATAGTAAAACGATAAAGCGCCGGTCTTAGTGCTGTCATATAGTAAGCGGTGATGTCACCGTTGTCATAGTAACTGCTAAAGCTATGGCAATGGTGACCTCACTGCTTACGGTACTATATGACAGCGCTGAGACCTGCTCTTGGATAAAGCGCAGGTCTCAGAGCTGTCATAGTAGGTGGTGAGGTCACCATTGCTATAGCTATTATCAGTTACTATGACAATGGTGACCTCACCGCTTACTATACGACAGCGATGAGACCTGCGCTTTACCACTTAACTATACCGCAGGTCTCAGCCAATGCCACCAGGGCCGCTGGAAGAGCCTGGTAAAGCACCTGGAAATGGAGCTATGATGAATGCTCCATTTTCAGGGGTAGCTGCGGGCTGCTATTCTTTAGTGTGGGGGGCCCTAAAACAATGTGCCCTCACACTGCTGAGAATACCAGCCCTCAGCAGCCTAGTTTTACCTTGCCTGGCAATTAAAAAAAGGGCAGAGCCCACACATTTTTTTTGTCAGCCAAGGTAAAATTACGCAACTGAGGGTGGCAGCTCGTAGCTGTCCACTTTCACTGGGTTAGACTTAAAAATACTACAAAGCCTCATGTGTTTTTTAATCATTTATTTATTTAACACCCAATGACGGCAGGTTGGTTGCTATACACTAATGTGTAGGGCAACCAAGCACAATCACCATCCAGATTGTGGAAATGCAGTCTGACTGCAACAGCCAATCACAGAGGTTCTCACAGAGTAGGAGCATCAGTGCAGTGAATATGCAGGAAGCTTAATGGGTTGACCCGGAAACAGCAGCGGAGTCTGGCAAGCCCCATCTATCTATTCTACTATCTATCAATCTATCTATCTATCTATCTAATCTATCTATCTATCTATCTATCTATCTATCTATCTATCTATCTATCTATCTAAAAAACGTCAGAAAAATGAAACAGCACAGTCACACACAGTCGGGTGCAAAGCCCTCCTACCACTTCACTGGTACTTTATATAGATGAAAAAATGAAAGGCAGCACTTCCTTCAAAAAATCCATGTGGGTTTTATTTGTCCTAGGACTGCAACGTTTCGGCACCCAGCCTTTCTCAAGCAGTCTCTGCTCAACAAACATGCTAGGCAGCTCATTCGAATATCATGAGTAAAATCCAAAACACTCGAAGAATATCAAGTATTGCGAATACCTTACTATCCGTGCGGAGTAGCGAATAGTAACGCGTATACTCGCTCATCACTAATTATAATACATGTATTATACGGGTACTGAGAGTTCTGTTTTTTTAGTATAACGTACCCTAGTATTTCTTTGGTAATAACTCACAATATATATATTTACATAATTTTATAGGTTGAAAAAAAGACTTGAGCACACAAAGTTCAAACTTCCTCCAGCAGTTATACATTCTCTATCAGTAGATTATTTAAAGCATATAGTGCAATTTGTTGTGATAAAAGCATCCAGCCATTTTTCAATGCTGATCTGGCACATAACATCACTACCTTTTGCAGTCTTGCATTCCACAGTCTCCTCTAACTGTAAATAACCCTTTCTTATTCACCTGGTGGAGTCACCTTTTCTTTACATAACAAATATGTTATTGTCCCTTGTTCTAACATCACAGTTTTTAACTCATCTTTCTTTTCCTCAAATCATTGTTTTATAATTTTGGGTTTCCCATGATATAATACCATATACATTTGGTTACGTTCTTAAAGGTGTCATTTGGGATTTTTCTTTTTAAAAAAATGTGCCGAAACACTGACAGGTTCCTGCCACGCACCTGCCTGTTGTGCCCGACACTGTTCACCTCCGTTCACCCCCTACACAGAGTGGTCACAGATTGCACCTGTCAGGTGGGGTAAATAGAGTAGAGGCGACTTTTCCACTCTGCTCTGTGGGAGTGGGTGCATAGCCAACGTTGCGCTAATTGACAGCCAGCTATCTGATTGGTGGAGCCAGCTGTCAATGAGCATGACGTCGGCTATGCACCCATCAACAGAGGGTAGAAGCCATCCCTCTGTTGACGTGACTTCAAAAGAAGCATCAAGATCGCTGACAGGAGCGGTCCAAGACTGCTCCATGTCGATGTTGAACAATGCCGGGCACAACAGGCAGGTGGATGCCAGCTACCTTCCTGTTAGTGCTTAGGCACAATTTAATATTTTTGATAAATCCTGTATAAACCCTTTAATCCTTTGCCTTTAAGAGCCCACCCCTTGCCATGATCTTTTATGTATGTTTTGAATTAAATAGAGAAAGCGATTAGTTCAGCAAGGGGGAATATATTACTTTCTAGAAGTAAGGGAAAATAAGGAAATGCAGATCCCTCTTTCCTGTCAGCAAAGTAATCAGTCAGGGAACAGACATAAGCATCAAATAGAGACAGCATGCAAATTGGGAAGCTTTTACAGTGCAAATATTCACTTCTTTACTGCATACATCTGAATCCAGTAATGTGTGATCTGCCTAACTGAATCAATATGTTACATCTCAGCACTATATTAATGTTTCCAGACAAGAAACAAATTCACACCTTGCTAAGAAACTGACAATACAGCACCTACAGATTGAAGACGGGAATCACGAGAGATTGTAGGAAGATAAAAGGTGTATTTTATTTTACAAGGTCTATATTGTAGACATTAAAAAACATAATTATCTATGAATTGTACAAACTGGAGAGTCATCAACTCATCCAATAAATGATTTGTTAATTAACCATCTTTTATAGGGATTTAACGGCCTCCAGCTTGAGAGGATGAAAATATTCTTCTTTATATAAAAGGTTGGTGGCTTCATCATATTACATTTACATCACATGTGTATTTAACAGCCACTCCATGTTTTAATAATGTATTCATCTTTCAAAGAAGCAATGTGATACAATAATCCAATTTCATATGTTCAGCTAAGAACACTGTATTTGCATGTGACAAAAGTGACAAAACTAAACAATGTTTGTTCAATACCTGAGCATGCCATGGTATCATTGTCAAACATGCCTCATACACGTGAAATTGAAAGATTTTAATTACATTTCACAAAACAAATATAGGTGAAAAAAATCACGTAGTAGTGAACAAAAATATTCAGTTTTAATACTTTGCTGCTGCTCTTTTATTACGTCTGAACTATTTGATCCCCAGATGTAAAGCTGATTACATTTTATTACAGAAGACAGATCACGTTTTGCTGGATATTACCTTGTCATGGATACATATGAGTGAACACTTTAGTGTTCGGGTTTGGCTTGGCTCGCCGAATAGTGAGATGTTCGCCAAATTGTTCGACAAACTGTTTGTTGAACCCCTGAACACCATTGAAATCAAAGGCAGGCAACATGAAACACATAGAAAACAGCTTCAAAGTTGTCCAAAAGCTGCCAAAATGTTCATATTGGTGCCAGACACCAGGAAAAGGGATAACTACCTAGATTACAAATAGTATCGTGACATAGCATGGGTGCACAAGACACGATTTCACACTCTTCAAAATCAGTTCAAAATAGTAGGTTGCTCAGATACACTTAAATTTCAGAGGTGGTTGAAACTGAATTGACAGACGGATGAGGTAAAGGGGAAAAGTGTACACATACCACTCAGAGAGCCCTGCTCAAGGAATGCACCACACAACAAGAGTCCACACTTTTCCAAAAAGTTGTGTCACGCCGCAGTTAATTGGTATCCATTTCTTGTTTTGTTTTGGACCACAATGGCAGCAAGGCAGGAGGCCTGGTCCCAGCATTTCAAGGTTGATTATTAGGAACTGGTGCAGGAGTGTCAGGAGTAGGTATTGTGCTCAGAGAGCATTGTACATGTCATGCACACACTGCAAAGAGATGGTCACAAAGTCCTACTTTACTAAAAATGTTTCCCACACCACAGCAAAGTTTTATCCATGTTTTGCATTTTGTATTCGGCCACAATGGCAACAAGTCAGGAGGACTGGGTCTAGCATTTCAAGGTTGATTATTTAGGAACTGGTGCAGGAGTCTCAGAAGTAGGTTTGTGCTCAGAGAGCCCAGCTCAAGTCATGCATTACACAGCAAAGAGACCCTAACAAGAGTCCCCACTTCTCCAAAGTTTAGTGTCACACCACATCAAAGTGGTATCCATTGAAATATTATGTATTTGCCTATTGGGCATGGGGCTCTCACAAGTCATGCAACCCTTCTAGTTAATATTAAGCCATGCCACACTCAGGTGGCATGAGTATCAGCTTTATGGACTACTATAGGAAGAGGATTCAGTGGGTCAGTGATCTCTATAGATCTAGTGGTCA
This sequence comes from Allobates femoralis, assembly GCA_033576535.1. Lineage (NCBI taxonomy): Eukaryota > Metazoa > Chordata > Amphibia > Anura > Aromobatidae > Allobates > Allobates femoralis. The sequence goes on from JARQOC010000003.1 coordinate 178,857,801, forward strand.
GGGGAGGTTTATCAAACAATGTTTTAAGTAAAGAAAAATGGATGTGAATACAGGATATTAGTCAATCACTGGTTCTATGGACAGAAAGGTTCAATATTCATAAAGAGGTGCAGGAGTGTCAGGAGTAGGTATTGTGTTCAGAGAGCCCTGCTCAAGTCATGCACCACACAGCAAGAAGACCCTAACAAGAGTTCCCACTTTTGTGTCACACCACAGTAAAGTGGTATCCATTTATTTATTATGTATTTAGCCCCAATGACAGCAAGGCAGGAGACCTGGGCCAAGCATTTCAAGGTTGATTATTTAGGAACTGGTTCAGGGGTGTCAGGAGTAGGTATTGTGCTTAGAGAGCCCTGTTCAAGTCATGCACCACAGAGCAAGGAGATTCTCACAAGAGTCCTAATTTTCCCAAAATTGCTTTTTTTTGGGAAGCATCTGGCTAAATTTGCTTTTGTACTGGAGATCTAGCAGCCTGGCAATCCAGTAGTTGTCATTACTTCGAATCCTAACAATTTGAGGATTATGTTGCAGATAGTGCAGCAAAAAGGCACTCATGTGTCTTGCAAGTCTATGAGGCCCAAATCCTAGTTGAGTTTGTGGCAGCGGGATAACATTCCCTCTCCTGCCAACCTCGCATAATAGAAATGTGACCAATATCTCCCTCATCTGCTGAGTCTTCCATGACCATCGCCTCTTCGTCCTCCATATCTTCCTTAGCTCCTGCACCTTCATCAACAGTTTGGATGCTACTTTGAGTCTTCATTGATTCCCCTACTCCACCCTCCCATGCCACCTGCCACTGAGCTGATGACAGTCCGGACCTTTCAGATCTTCTTATTCCTTCCGCATATGCCTCGTCTACTTCCTCCTTTTCCTCTTGGACCACCACCTGACTCTGCATACTGGTCAAAGTCTGTTCACAACATGTAGATGACTGGAATAGTCATGCTGATAATGGCATCATCAGTGATAAACATCTTAGTAGCCAACAAAGAGGGGTGCAGAAATTCTTGATCTGTGACCACTCCAGCTGCGTGATTTGGCCCACCTCAGGATCACGTTGGCACAGGCATAGACATTATGACATACTGCACCAGGGCTCATTGCTGCTGCCACAGTCACTGCAACATGTGCAGAGTGGAATTCCATCATGTCGGCACATCACGTATCAGGTGGTTAATCAGCAGGTCGAAAGTCTTCTAAAGGGATGCAAGTCGTTGAGAATGGTGGAAATGAGCACACAGTGACCGTACTCTCGGCATCAATGAATCTATGCCGGGATAGTGGGCTAGAAATTGCTGGACTACCAGATTCAGGATGTGAGCTATGCAAGGCATGTGTGTGACCTTGCCCCGGCATAGGGCTGCACCCAGGTTCAGAGCATTGTCGCACATAGTCTTCCCAGCCTGCAGGTTTAGTGGACACAGCCACTGATGAAAGTCTCGAAAACTGACCTCAACTCCTCAGCTGTGTGACTCAAATTTCCTAGGCATTTTAATGTAAACACAGCCTGATGACTTTGACCCTTGCTGGCAGCAAAGTAAGGAGGTGTGATCCTTCTGCACAGTTGGAGTGTGTGTCACATTACCACAGAGGTTTTGTGTGCAGGTGGAGGTCCAAATGAGGTGGAGGAGGTAGAAACAGTGGTTGAACTGGTAAATACAGAGGTTGTGCCTCTAAGCAGTGGGGATGTGAAGTTTAGTACAACAGCCCTTCCCTGCAGCCACCAGAGTCATCCAATGCCCAGTCAGCGACATGTTACACCCCTTGCCATGCTTATTCGTTCAGTTGTCAGTGGTAAAATCCACCCTCTCACACACAGAGTTTTTCAAGGAAGTGGTGATGTCGTCTGTGACATGCTGGTGTAGCACAGGCACAGCTTTCTTCGAGAAGTAGTGATGACTGGGAATGTGGTACTGGGGGACGGCAATGGCCTTGAGCCTTCAAAAACCCTATGTATGCACCAGGCAGAAAGGCAGCATTTCCACGGCCAACAGCTTGGATATGGTGAAATTCAAGCTCTTAGCTTTGGCATGTGTAGGAGGAAATTATGTTTTACTTGCCAAACTGCTGGACTCTGCTTGAGGTTCAGGTGACGATATGATGTTGCCTTCATAAACAGGTGGTGCTCTCGATGATGACAGTGCTCATTGCCAGCAGGCGCGTCCCTATTCAAAATAGCTGATGGCCTGTCAATCACACTGGCTGTTGTGGCTAAAGAGGTGGCAGTTCTACGGCCGAAGGCCTGTGTGGCAACAGTCTCCAGAGTCACGGAGGATAAAGAAGCTGCAGAGGTACTTGATGGGGCAGTCGGTGGTTGGCTTGCTAAGGCTTGGGTCACACTTGGGCTGGGACCCACGTTTCTAGGCAGTGCTAAAATTTTAGTAATTTCTGCTGTTGCAGACAACGTTAACGACAAGCGCTGACTGGCAACGGGGCCTCATAGAAACCCGTAGTTTACTTTAGTTGCATCCGCAAACAGCTCTTCAGGACGGGCGCTTTTCAATTGCGCACAGGAAAATGCTGTGCTTCCTGTGCGCTCAGCAAAGTCCGGGAGCTCTGTGTGCGGCTGCAACTAAGGGAAACCACGAGTTTCTATGGGGCCCGGTTGCCAGGCAGCGCTTGCCATTAACGCTGTCCACAACGGCAGAAATTGCTAAGATTTTAGCGCTGCCTGGAAATATGGGTCTCAGCCCAACTGTGACCCAGCCTAAGCTGCATTTTAGCACAGTGAGCTTCCCACTGTAACTTATGCTGCATGTCCATGTGATGGTTCATGCATGAAGTAGTCAAATTATAGATTTTTTACCTCTACTCATATTTTGCTTACAAATTTGGCAGATAATGTGAGTTAGGTCATCCTTTGCGATCTAAAAAAAGGCCCAGGCTGGGCAAGACTTAGCGCCCATGTGACTTGCAGAGCTGACACGGCTTATGCATAGAGGCAGAGGTGTGGCTGAAGACACAGTGCTTGGTGTCATTGCAGCACTCTGTCTCTGTCCAGAAAGTCGCAACCTAACCTCATCAGTTTCATACTCCTCCACCTCCTCTGCTGAGCTCACTAAATGCTTGCCTGTCTGTTGATGATAAATGGCATCTAGAACCTCATCATCACCCTCTGTGTTCTCACACTCCTCTCCCTCAGAGCCATCCTTCTTTCTTCCCTGAATGCAAAGTCAAGTAGGCGTTCGACTCAGGTATCTGAGTCATGAGACATCATCATCATTATCTCCACTATCAATGGTTAATATCCTGTAATGAGGGTCTAGATTAGGCTTGGAAACTACTTACTCCAGGCCTGGATCCAACTCACAAAGATTTTGGGCATCATTGCAGAACATTTTCTCCTCTTGACAAAGAAATGCCAGGGAGCCCATAAAGGGGACAGACTTCATGACAAGACAAGAGGGGTGGATAGTGGAAAGAGTTAATGATGCTGAATAAATGGGGGTCATATGCAAGTCACTGGAGGAGACATGCATGCTTTCAGATTGGAATGGGGGGAAAGTGGGCAGGAGTATGAAGCAGTATAAAGTAGATGTGACAGGGTGAGCGCCTCCTCTTTCTGGATCATGAACTGACAGAGACTGATGTGGCTGATGTAGCTGCTGCAGATGTCTATGGTCTCAGTAAAGTTTTAAGGAACACTGCACACTCCAAGGTTTTTCAAAGTGAAGTTTTGTGTTTATTTCTAGTGCATAAAGACAGTTTTTGCGATAAGGCTGACGTTTCAGGGTCTCAGGGCAGCTCAGCACAGCGGAACATTGGGGCACAATGAACCCTCCATCCCTCCAGCGGTACATGGGAGCACAGGCAGTGCACGCATATCCAGGCTGCCTATGCTGTCTCACTGGTATCTGAACCCTCCATCCCTCCAGCTCTTAGCCGTTGATGCAGGCTCCAGATTGGTGACAGCAGATGCTGGCAGGGTAGGAGGATGTAACTTAGGAGCCGTCTTCTTGGACCTCTGGTGGCATTGGCTCTGGCTCCAGCCTCCGAAAAGAATCCTCACCACAACCGCCAGGAAGCGGACGGGGCCAGTGGGCATCCTACTTCTGGTCACAGCAGAGGACATAGGGTGTAGCATAATGTGGCAACTTTTGGCAGGGCAGTGTTCAAGCAGCACGCTAGTGCAGTGGGATGTACATAATACCCCCTCCCGCATTCAGCGCGGGGGGGAAGCGGCCTCCACATTGGGGGCTTGACAACAGAACCCTTCCAGCGCAAGGTCCCCAGATGCCAGGGGGCAGTACTACCCCGGTAGTGCTTCTCTATGGAGGTACGGGCCGAGGTACGGGCCAGGAGATGGATTTATCATCTTCCAACCCTCTCCCTTGCAGGTTCACCATAAGCAGTCATCAGCATCCAGGGTCAAGGAGCAAGGGGTGAGGATGATGAGCAACCCTGGGACATCAAGGGATGCTTCGTTAAAGAGCGGCTGATCCGCATGGACTGTGGAGGCAGCTGCACAAGGAGACAATGATTGTGTTTGCTGTAAACATTTTTGCTAAATTTGTAAAGATTAAAAATGTTATGGGGATTTCTGTTTTAATATGGTTAGCTTTAGGGTAGCCAGGGCTTTCAGCCTGGGGTGACAGAATTGGGGACAGTAGTTGAGAAGTTAGGGAGTTTTGTTGGTGTTGAGTTGTGCCAGGGGTATTGTTTTAGCAATGGGCAGATTATAGTTAAGTGGGAGCATTGGGCAATCCAGGTATTGTTAAAAGTTGGTGGGAATATTTGTTCATGGTTTCGAGATTTGCAAATTAGGCAGATGTAATAGGTAGAGGAAGTGGGAGCATTGCTTTGCCTGGTTGTGTATGGCAACGTGGTTGAAGGTCTGGTACTTAAACTTGAGAAAACAGAAAAAATGGGTTTTACTTATAGTTAACTAGAAGTGTGTCTATAACCGAACTAACTAAATCACAAATACAGACTCAAATTATTTAATGCAAAAAGTGAAAAGGTTTTATTTTCTCAGACTTAAATGTGAATATAAAAACATCAGTATGACAATACACTAGGTACAAAATCTTTGGTGGACAAGTCAGTGGAGGAAGGAGAGGACAGAAAGAATGACCCTCAGGAGGAAGGAGGATAAAAGTAATGTAAAGGTTTTGGTTTGTGAGGCTCATAAAAATTAGTCAAAACCATGTAAAAAGAGCATTGGATATAGTAGTTACAGCACATAAAGAGATAGTCTGAAGGGCAGAGGTTCAATGTAACTAGGCAAATAGCTGTAAACACAACACCCCCAGTACTATCAGACCAATGTATGGCAAGGACAGTGGGGTCATTGAGGAACTCAGTTGGCATGGGAATATTTTCTCAGTGGCCTGGTAGAGTTGCTGGTCGGATTTCATTTATTTGGGGCATGTGGTGGTTTCACAGGTGGGTTCACTGTCAGGTTTCGTTAAAATTTAATTTAGTTTAGTCATGTTGTGATTGATGTGGAATGTGGATAACATTGCTATTAGAATTGAGTGGTTGGGCATTTGTGTGATGCTATTTCTTTGTGTTCACCAACTGTTCATGTCATAGCGCACATTAACGGGTAGCATTGGTTGGCTACACAGGGTGCAAGTAATACATGATGGACAATTATAGTCTTGTGTTGTGTGGTCAGTCGGAAGGGGTGGCAAATGGTTTAGCTGAGGTTTGGCAAGAATAGTTCCTGGCAAGATAGTCCATGGGAATGGTGTCCTGTTTCAGCATTGGTTGAGTGCAATGTCTAATAAGTGATTTACCATTATAAGGTTTGGTCTAGGTGGAAGTCATAGGGGTAAATCTGGCAGTATGAGTAAGTCAGAGTTGTAACAACAGGTTTTTGGTTGGGATAGAATAGGTGGTTAGCAGCTTGCAGCCTGTTGTGGTGCCGCATGATTGCTTAGTTGGGAACATGATAAAGAATGTCGGAGGTAAAGGGCCTAGTTGCGAGGCGGGAGTAAGATGGGCAAAGTATTTGATTTGTCCAAATTTTTGATTGAGGGGTCAGGTGAAGTTGGTCGGCCTTGGTTGATATTTGGAAGGCTGCGCTTCTCCGTGTGACAATTGCTCATAGGGGGAGTGTCCATGCATAACATTCTTTGGGTCACTACCCTTCTCCACTCAACCTCTTAGTGGTGAATGATTTGCGTCAAAGGGTCAACATAGGGAAAGGTAAAAGAAATGTGAAAGGTGGGAGCTGTTTAGATGTCAACATGATTTGGTATATTGGAAGGCATGTCTGTCAGATGTGGTAAGCAGCTATTAGACGTGTTTTCTCTATTCAACTGTGAGAGTAGAGTTTTCTGGGATATCCAGGCACACCTGTGCATAGGTTTGGTGTTGAAAATTGTGTGGTGTTTGTTTGGTTTTTAGGTTAATCTGCATTTGGGTGCAGCATGGGTGTAGGTTTACCATTAGGTGTATGGATCATGAAGGAGCATTGGGTGTACTGATGATCTGTATGTACAAGGTGTAGCAATAATGTTGCTGTGAGATCTAACCCATTGGATGCAGAGGGCTATTAAGTTGTGGGGAAGTTTATGGTACTTTCCCGGATGTGGTTTATACTATAGTATGCGAGTGTGGTGCGGTTGCCAGGAGGTATTTACGGGAGGAAGTAATAAATTCGGTGTGAGGTCTTCCCTGGAAAAGGATTGGAAGATATTAACTTGTTTGTGGTTACTTTCCTGTGTGGTTTACAAAATGGTGGGCGAGTGTGGCGTGGTTGTCTGGTGATATTAACGGGGAAGGGGAGTAATGACTTCGGTGTGAGGTCTTCCCTGTATAGGATTGGAAGTTATTAACTTGGTTGGGGAAGTTTGTGGTTACTTTACTGTGTGTTTTATAATATAGTGTGCTGCTGTGTTGCAGTTGCCAGGAGGAATTTCCAAGAGGAGGTATTGACGTTGGTGGGAGATCTTCCATGCAAAGGTTTGGAAGATATTTCCTTGGTTGGGAAGTTGTGGTACTTTTCTGTGTGGTATTATGATCTTATTGTAAAGGTTGACCGGGTTGACAAGAAAACAAAGGTCAGTGGTTAAATGGCCTAAGCAAGGATTATATTCATAGGGCTGTGGGGCCTGTTTGTGTAGACATAAGAATGGCTGGATATTGGTGCGTTAGGAGGAATTGGATAAGAAGAACTTATCTGTGGTGCTTACTTCAGCTACGGCTGTGGGCCCATGTGTGTGGCTTCAGGTTTTAGGAAAGTACAAGCAAGTTTTGGTTATGGCGGGGCCAGGCTGTGCAAGGTTTTGTGTGGCAAGGCCTGAAGTAGGGATAGGTCTGGTTGAGAGGCTGGATAATTGGTTATGTCCTTCGGTGAAGGCACTACTGGAGAATAGTGGCTTCTGGTACAGCAATTCAATTAGCAGGCGTAGATCCCGCTATGCTTAGTGATATTAACCGTGTGGTGTTAATGCCCTCCCCCTGGCCCATTGCAGAGTTCCCAGGGAATCTTGTAAGATTATGGGGTCACTAGTAGGAAATAGTGGCTTTTGGTACATCAATGCAATTAGTGGGCATAGGTCCCGCTAGGGTGAAGGATATTAAATGGGTGGTGTTAATATTCCTCTCCCTGATCTCCTGCAGTGTGGCCAGGGAAACTTGTAAATTGGTCAGGGCTTGCCTCTGGACCAGATCTATTAACTGTTCATAGCCCGTTTAATATTTACATCGTTTATGTGGTGGTGGGGTCACCAGGTTGGTGGGTGCCCCCAGGTTTTTGTGTAAATATCTTATAAAGGCTGCTGTGGCCATTTTTACCCAAATCATAGCAGTCATAGCAGTGTTTATTTGGATAAAATAAAGGGATGGATATTAGAGTAGATACAAAACAGAGAACAATACAATAATCCCCTCTTGAATTGTCAAGAAATAGACATTTATTCTCAGGCCGGAGACATTAAAGGGATGCTGTCACCTCCAAAACGCCACCTAAGCTACAAAATCATGTCCCTGCAGCATCCTATCACCATTCTCACACTCCTTTTGTCTCCTAAAAGCATCCTGTCAAAGTACATGAAAACGATTTTATAGTCACTCATCAGGCATTATAGTTAGTAGGGGCTATATTCTTTAGGGAGAAAGGGTAGGGGTTTGTTCGTGCTCACCAAATTCCAACGGACCGGATGGTGCCAGAAGGAGACGTCCCGTACGTCCAAGAAGATTATATGAAGTAATGGATCCGGCACCGGACACTTCTCCAATATTCAAAATTTATTCAGTAATTCATAAGATCATAAAATCAGCGACCTAGGGATCCATTACTTCATATAATCATGCTATATTCTTTAGCCCTTAGGGCGTATTTGTTTGGTGCCCTGTTCGTCAGAAGATCCCGCCATTTCCGGGTAGGGTGACATCAGTACACGCCATGTTATTTCCGGGTAGGGTGACGTCAGTACACCCATGCCACTCTTTTGGCTTCAAGCACCGCATGGGCAATGCGGTGCTTGAGGTCGAACGAGCGGCGTGGGTATACTTACGTCACCCGATCCCGGAAATTACGCGATTCGTGTCATTCATGCTCGGCCAGCATCATGGAGAGCAGGGAGGGCCTGCCTAGAAAATGAATAAAAGATCACGCCCTAATGGTGTTGACTCACAGTCAGTAGGACGGCTGGAGACTTGTGACATGTGAGGAAACAAGTGTAATTGGGGTGATACCTCTGAGGACTGGACTGTATGTGATGTTGAAGTTAAGGTGGAAGAGAGGTCACTTCATGGAGCGCTTGATATCCATTGTAGCACCCCTTTCTGGGGCTCATTTACAAGTCATAGCGATGTGCTGCTGCCTAGTAAAGGGATGATAGTAGATTGTCCACTAAAAGAAGTTGCCATTTTTCTTTGGCTGGAAGCGGCGTTTGTTGAGCAGAGCTTTCTATTACTTTCCCACCTACCCCGAAGACACCAAGCGTTTTCCCTTTATCACCTACTCCCTTTTCCACCATGACCATGGCTTTTACCACTCATATTTGATGGTAACAGATATGCAACTCAGTTATTGTAGACACAAAAATTCTGGGGATGTGAATACAGCAGACCAGATTGGGCAAACATTGGTAGCAGCCAAAAATTATTTGTGGGCTAGATATTGTCAGATCTACCAAAAAAAGGCTTTTCAGCACTGGATTTGATTAGATTTTAACAGAACACTGCACCAGAGCTTATTGGGCAAACTCTGGTAGTAGCCAAAAAGTAATGTTGGCTAGGTGTTGGCAGATCTACCAAAAAAGGCTTTTATGCACAGGATTTGTGGACAATTTAACAGACCACTATACCAGAGGTAATTGGGCAATCTCAGGCAGTAGCCAAAAATTATTTGTGGCCTAGATTTTGGCAGATCTAGCAAAAAATGCAACCTTACCCACCTTTGCAACAAGACCCACCCACTTGTGCAGCTAGCCCTGCTTACCAATGACAAGCCCCACCCACTTACCAACACCAAGCCCCACCAACTCATTAGTTTCCTGAGCTCAGAAGTGAGGACTAACTTGTTGTGATATCACAGTAAGTCAGGAGATTCTCAGTAAAAGTTGTGGCCAGAACAGTAGCTCAGGTTTCATCAACATAGACAAAGCAGGGTTTTATAGTGAAATACTTATCTATGACAGTTAGTTCACATGAAAGGAACATATAAAGTAGGTGCCTTCCACTTTAATCTAATATAATACTTACCTAGTGGCGTCCATCATCGACTTCCCTCTGTATGAGGTTGTATTCCAGAAGGCATCATGATGCAGGAGGCATGCCAGGGGCCATATTGGCACACCAAAGAGATGGGTGTCCCAATTTAGTGCCGGACATCAATGCTTCAAATCCCGCCATCCACACACCCACGTGCCAACTGCCCACAGACCCACCCGACATCATTGTCGGCACACCTGCACACTCACCCGACATTGCTGCCTGCACACCCGCCCAACATTACTGCCTACTGCACCATTGTACGTACCTCTGCCCACTGCTGCAAGGAAAGTCCAAGACTTTGTTTGCGGCCTGTCCATGATGAGATGGGGTACAAGGGCCCTCTGGTGGGTACAGAAGGTGCTGCACCCCATCTGCTTCTGCACATGCTGCAGACAGAGCCTCAGAGTTTCCTAGCAGCGGAAGGTGTGGACACATACATGCACATGCACACACTCACAGACATACACACATGCAAACACAGACTTGCACATACATGCACACATGCAAACACACTCATACACACAAATGCACATAAATGCACCTACACACATGCACGTACATACAAGTGCGCATACATACGTACATAAATACACACATGTGCATACACACACATACACGCAAGAATACAAATACATACACATACACACACATGCACATCATGTGTATTCACACACATACACATACTCATACACACATCACACACACACACACACACACACATGCGCATACATGCACATATATGCATACACATACTGTGCCTTGTGAAAGAATTCGTCCCCTTGAAATTTTCAACCTTTTGCCACATTTCAGGCTTCAAATATAAAGATATAAATTCTAATTTTTTTGTGAAGAATCAACAACAAGTGGGACACAATCGTGAAGTGTAATGAAATTTATTGGATATTTTAAACTTTTTTAACAAATAAAAAAACTGAAAAATGGGGCGTGCAATATTATTCGGCCCCTTTACTTTCAGTGCAGCAAACTCAATCCAGAAGTTCAGTGAGGATCTCTGAATGATCCAATGTTGTCCTAAATGACTGGTAATGATAAATAGAATCCACCTGTGTGTAATCAAGTCTCCGTATAAATGCATCTGCTCTGTGATAGTCTCAGGGTTCTGTTTCAAGTGCAGAGAGCATGATGAAGACCAAGGAACACACCAGGCGAAGTTTAAAGCCGGATTTGAATACAAAAAGATTTCCCAAGTTTTAAACATCTCAAGGAGCACTGTGCAAGCAATCATATTGAAATGGAAGGAGTATCAGACCACTGCAAATCTACCAAGACCCGGCTGTCCCTCTAAACGTTCATCTCGAACAAGGAGAAGACTGATCAGAGATGCAGCCAAAAAGGCCATGATCACTCTGGATGAACTACAGAGATCTACAGCTGAGGTGGGAGAGTCTGTCCATAGAACAAAAATCAGTTGTAAAATGCACAAATCTGGCCTTAATGGAAGAGTTGCAAGAAGAAAGCCATTTCTCAAAGATCTCCATAAAAAGTCTCATTTGAAGTTTACCACACACGGGAGAACTGTGTAATGACGTAGAAGAAAACTAAATCAAACTTTTTGAGCATAATGCTAAATAATATGTTTGGCGTAAAAGCAACACAGCTCATCACCCTCAAAACACCATCCCCACTGTCAAACATGGTGGTGGCAGCATCATGGTTTGGGCTTGCTTTTCTTCAGCAGGGACAGGGAACATGGTTAAAATTGATGGGTAGATGGATGGAGCCAAATACAGGACCATTCTGGAAGAAAACCTGTTGGAGTCTGCAAAAGACCTGAGACGGGGACGGAGATTTATCTTCCAACAAGACAATGATCCAAACATAAAGCAAAATCTACAATGGAATCGTTCAAAAATAAACATATCCAGGTGTTAGAATGGCCAAGTCACTGTCCAGACCTGAATCTAATCGAGAATCTGTGGAAAGAGCTGAAAACTGCTGTTCACAAACGCTCTCCATCCAACCTCACTGAGCTCCAGCTGTTTTGCAAGGAAGAATGGGCAAGAATTCAGTCTCTCAATGTGTGAAACTGATAGAGAACATACCCCAAGCGACTTGCAGCTGTAATCGCAGCAAAAGGTGGCGCTACAAAGTATTAACTCATGGGGGCCGAATAATATTGCACGCCCCACTTTTCAGTTTTTTATTTGTTAAAAAAGTTTAAAATATCCAATAAATTTCATTCCATTTCACGATTGTGTCCCACATGATGATTCTTCACAAAAAGATTTGAATTTATATCTTTATGTTTGAAGCCTGAAATGTGGGAAAAGGTAGAAACATTCGAGGGGGCCAAATACTTTCACAAGGCACTGTACACACACATGCACATACATGCATATACACATGCGCATACACACACATACACAGATGCACACATATAAGCATACATGCACAAACACGCACATGCACACACACATGCGCATACACACTCATACATACATATACATACTTACCCACACATACACACACATACACATTCACACATGCATACACATACACACATGCATGCACACACATGCACATAAACACACATACATACAGACATGCACATACACACACGCACATAAAGGCATACACGCACACACTCACACACATGCACAAACATGCACATATACACATGTGCATATATGTACACACATGCACATACATGCACATACTCATACACATACACACACATGCACACAAATGCGCATAAATGCACACATGCATACACACACATGCACACACATGCACACACATGTGCATACACACATACTGACACATAAACACATACACGTGCACACATATGCACAAATACACACACATATACAAACACACATACATACACATGCACACACACATGCACACATATGTACACAAATACACACTCACCTTATGCACACATGCACTTACACAAACATACACACATATACACAATGCACACCTACTCATGAACACACATGCACACACACATACACATACACATATGTACATATGCACAGACATACATACACACATACACACATACATACACACACACACAAACACACACATACATATGCTGCTGCCATCTTTGGACATTCTGGTATACAAAGATGATGGCAGCATGATGCAACACACAGCCCCACCGCAAGATTACAGTAATCACGGGGAACTTGGTGTGAGCTAATAAAGTGGATAACAAGGTGTCTCTGTCTATTTTGCATGTAATAAAGGATTTCTCTTGGTGTTGTGTTTATCTTTACTTAAAGTATTGCTAATGGCCGACATTATCAATAGGGCTTGACGTCAGCTGCCAAAAAAAGCTGACATTAACCCCATTATTAGCAATAGGGCTTGATGTTAGCTTGCTTTTGGCAGATGACATCAACCCCTTTATTACCCAGTATGCCACCGTTACATAGAAGCTGGAAGAGCGGGGTAACTGCTAGATTTGGCATCTCTTATGGAGGCGCCAATTCTGGGGTGGCTGCTGGCTGCAATTTTCATTATGGGGCCCAGAACGCTTGGACCTTACAACGCTAAGAATTAAAGCCCCCAGCTGCCTGGGTTACTTTGGCTGGCAATATAAAATAGAGCAAAGCCCACACCAATTTTGCTTTGTTATGTATTTGAATAACTAAAAAAAAGGTCTCCCCTGTATTTTTCATTGCCAGTGAAGGTAACTCCAGGCAATGGGTGTTGGCAGCCAGTAGCGTTTTGGTTTACTTGCGCTGCCAATAGAAAATACAGCGAAGCTCTACATAGTTTTTTACCAGGAAATTAAACACTTTATTGTCAAATCAAACTAAAAATACATGCATTTACATAGTGTCACATGTGGACTGCTTTGCAGTCCATAAGTGCTGCTGCTGTGATTAAATTTGTTTTTTCTTTCTTAGTCGATGCTGTGTGCTGTAGCTCTGCAGGTGGAGGGGTGAGCCATAGCATTTAGGTGGAGGTGGAAGGGTGTGTTTTAGTATTCAGATTTACACTCCCTCAGCATTGAAATAGCTCCATTTCCCTCCACTAGGTGTCACAGTTAGAGCTCATTTCTACTTGGACCCCGTGCTTTGAAGTCATGCTATGCTGAGCTGAAATGTGTTATTTCTGCCATTGACTTCAATTGAAGCTGCTGGGTTTTCTTGGGCTGTGGGTGGAGGTAGGGACTCTTAGCCTAGGGCTGATCAGGAGCAAAGGGATAGGGTAGGGACTCAAACCTCCTCACCTTCATAAGCCCCATTCGGAAAAAGGGCTAGTCAGGGATACCAAGTCCAGGGTCAGACTAGCTGCCCTGAATGCCCTTGCCCAGCTTACTATCTGGCCTTCTGATTCCTTATGCATTATACCACCCCATAACACATACATTGGGAGAGAGCATGAGGGGGAGAAAGACAGCAGTAGGGAAGAGGCTGCACAGGGGGAGAGATTACCACCTCCCTCATTGCCACAGAGCCCACCCCATTTTGATGTTACTGCACTCCTGGTGTGATAGCATCAGGCCCACATCTAGTGTAGGCATAAAACACTGTCTACAAACATGATCATGTTCATATTATCCCCTGTTTTTAGCAGATATCATCCACACAGACCCATCAGAGTTTATTAGAGGAAGAGACACCAGGGACAATACTACTAAGGCTCTAAACCTTAGTTAAATATCAGCCTGTTATACTTTTATCTACTGATGTTGAGAAGGTCTTTGATAGGGTAAATTGGAACTTTATGAATAAGACACTGTGTAGCACTGGGTTGAAAACAAATTATGTTACATTGGATATCTGCCCTGTACTCAAAGCCTATTGCCAGTGGTAAGGTGAATGGAGTTTTGTTCCGGGAGTTTGATATCAGTAATGGCACACGTCACTGGTGACTTTATCTCCATTAAAAGTCACATGAAAATTAAAATTCCTGATGACCTGATTTGATATATGTATTCCACTTACACAGCGGCCTCTCAAATTTCAAAATCATCCCCTATAAATCAGAATTCTTAAACATTTTTCTACTATAGAATCTCTAAAACTTTCATTCAGAATTAAATGGGCAAATACAGCACTAATATTCTTTACTACCTAGTGATGTGAATTTCTTTTAACTTTTCCAACCTACTTACATTCATTCAACAATGGATGAGGGATGCCATTACTTGGTTTAGAAGAAGTGCTATTTTTAAAATGGACATTCTCCCTCAGATGCTGTATGTTTTGCAAACCCTACCATTTGGGATCCCTTTGTCCTTTCTTCAGGAAAGTAGCTTCAGTTCAGACTTTAATCCCCAGGACTAGAAGAGACATTTATACCGCCTCAAGTCTTCAAGAGGTATACAATTGCCTGATTTCAGATCTTACATCACCTCTCACTTATCTAGAATTTTAAATTGGTGTCAGAAGAGGGGTTAGATTGGGACTGGCTAAGGCTTCATAAAAAATTCCCCTTTCAGCTGCCCCTTGGTTGGATTTGATATCTACAGAAGAACTTCAAGATCACCCTACAGTGGAGATCACCGTTGCCTGCTGTATTAACTCTGGGGGCTGTTCAAACATTGTATCACATTCTGCTTCCATGTATCCTATTTTGGATAATTTGCTCTTCTGTTCCTTACTAGGTAACACCATCTTTCGCTCATACCTAAATTGTGGACACTTTAGGATATTACATTTTGGGGATGGATCAAACAGGCCATTAAGTATCAATCTTCTTAGTATCTCTAACCCAGTTCACTTTTGAAGCTACAGGATGAGTCAATTCACTTTTTTTTTCAATCATTAGCCACCAGATTTTCTATAACAGGGAAAAGACGTTTGTCTTTTGGTCCTAAACACGTAAGCTTCACAGGTCCCCACTTATCACAAGTCCTAGCCACTAAATCCTGGCCACTAAACCAGTCACACACATTACTGCAATGTGTGCCCAGTCTCTTACATTAGCCCTTATCTCAGTGGGCGGGCTGTTTCTGGCACTGCAACACTGTTACCTGCCAGAATAAACGTTCCGTATGGCCTAGCTGCACCCTGCAATATAAAGAGTGCAAAAAAAACCCAATAATAATTCAAGAAATTGTGGGGTATTAGTTTGTCTTTTGGTCCAAAACACGTAAGCTTGTGATCCACTTCACGGGTCCCCACTTATCACAAGTCCTAGCCACTAGTCCTTTGCCGACTTTGGACACTGATTTAGTGGCCAGGATTTAGTGGCTAGGACTTGTGATAAGTGGGGACCCGTGAAGTGGGTCACAAGCTTACGTGTTTTGGACCAAAAGACAAACTATTACCCCACAATTTCTTGATTTGTTAGTGAAATTTTTTTGCACTGTTTATATTGCAGGGTGCAGCTAGGCCATATGGGACATTTGTTCTGGCAGGTAGCAGCGTTGTAGTTACAGAAACAGCCCGCCCACTGAGATAGGGGCTAATGTAAGAGGCTGGGCACACATTGCAGTAACCTATGTGAACAGTGTCCTATGTGAATCCTATTCATTGTGTAGGACAGCCAGTGGTTCGCTGCCCTCCAAGATTAAGGAGGTGTTTAGTGATTGGAGGCTGGTATCCTGCACTAGTAATGCCTTTCCTTTTTAATCAAGGCAAAGCTGCACCTTGCATGAGTGCAATGGTCGACTGACCAAAGTAATGCTGTGGTAAAAAATAAAAACAGGGAAAAGACGCCTTTATCCTTTTTATACTCTCTGCTTACTGATCTTCCAGGCCAACCAACCTCGTGTTTCCTCACTCAATAGAAGAGTGACTTTGGAATCAGCCTATAAAAAGAGCAGAGGAGGTATATTTTCATAGACAAGTCATCAATCAGATTTCATTTAGAAGAAGTTAGAATCTGCACTCCCTGTGGTATAGGGTCCTAACTCACATACATACTATGAGGAAAAGGGGACTTTTTTCATTTTTACTGGTCTTACAGATCTCTTCTTATATTAATGTTTTGGATAAGATGTAACAAGGGAGAACTAAGACGGCCATTATCTTATTCTCTTAGGGTGCTTTCACATAAGCGTTTCTCTTCAGTTACGGCAGACCAGGCAAACCTGAATTTTTGAACTTCAGGTTTGCCTGATCTGCCGTTTTTCAAATCCAAGGAATCACTCCTTTTTTTAAAAAAAAATGTGATGCGGCACACTTGCTGCAGCATTGCCTTCTGCCTAATGCATTAGCTCTTAGAGTTCCGAACATGTTGGGCACTTATATTTTTACCGCGATCTGGCAAATACGGCACTTCTGGAATGGGACAAAAACCACTGCTAACTGTGGTTTTAAGACTTGCCGCAAGTGCCAGATTTGCTAGATCCAGATGAAAACACATGTCCGCACATGTTCGGAATTCCTATACAAAAATGCAATCTTGCGGATTTTTTTTTTTTTTTTTGCAAAAATATTAGAATTCTGCCAGATTTTCAAAACCGCAGATGTGAAAGTAGCCTTATACATAGACCCTACACCCTCATCCCGTCCCCTTTTTTTCTCTTTCTTTTCATTTAACTTTCTTTTTCCTTTTCCTTGTTTTTCTCTAGGATACTTAGGTAACAGAAACCCATTTCCTTTCATTGACTCTTATAATAATATTGAATATTGTTAGAATTTTTCTCCTGGTTTTCCCTATATGAAATTTGGTTTCAGGAAATAATGTTATTGGGATTCCAATAAAATGGAATCACACTGCTTTTTTGATAGTTGCTTATATTTGTATGATGCTTTATCTTTTTATGTTCTATTCTGGTTTTGAATAATAAAATAATTTAAACAATATAAAAAATAAAAAAAATTGCAAGCAATCTGCTGCTTGCACTTTATTGCAGACACCAACAGAGGTCTTGTGGTGTCCATGTTTTGATGGCTCAAATCTGCTTTGGAAACACAACAGGGACATATACAATATTAGTAAGGTTGTTCAATATTTCTGCCAACGTTATGGCTACAATAGAATTATCTGTTTTACACTCTAATAAATTATAATTTATTGTGAATGTCATGTCAGATGCTCTCTGTGTCATCTATGATAAACTATTATTATATCCAGCAATATCCAGCAGTAATAATTGTATAATTGTTACCATTTTGATATACTGTTATCCACAATGAT